>OW569328.1:0-626706 GCA_937595015.1 Polyommatus icarus | reverse complement strand
AAGTTAGTTACGTTCCTTACCAAGGTTAGGGTCAGCTTAAAATTTTGATTTAAATCCATTTACCACTAAAAATGTGCATTAAAAATAATCCTTTCAAAATTTTATTTCCTCTAGAATTCAGCGAAAACAAATACAGGAATAAATATTTTTACGCCAAAATGTTTCAATCATGATTCCGGAGGCACCCATCAACTTCGTTTTTGATAAAATATACCAATTATAAAGATAAATCGCTTTGTTTACAAATTTGAACAATCTGTTGATATGTGAGAGCAACGCCTGATCATGAATATTTGGTACAAAAAATCAACAGGCACTTGATGGAAAATAAATAAATGACATCAGTCAAATCTGTGTGTCAGAGGCTGATTGTCTATCATAGAAAACCTAGAGTATGTTCACAAATATATCCCAGTATACTGGCAGCTCTTTACGTCTAGAATCGCCGTGGTCCCATACCGTTGATTCCTTTCGAAATATAATTGTCGAATACGTATTTCTTGTAATGTACGTCATACTTATCTAATACTAGTGGAATACCAGTACAAAATAGCGCCGGTTGATTCGTTTCGAAATATTTGCCAGTGAATGTCGAATACGTATTTCTTGTAATGTAATTATAATACGTCATACTTATCTAATACTAGTGGAATACTAGTACAAAATAGCGCCGTAATTTGACGTCTTGGGCAATGATCAGTAGACTGGATTTTATTCCGGAACCTAGTCAACATTTTTGGTTTACAAATACTACAATATTGCTTTGTAACCTAAATTATTTGGCGAGAGACTACCTAATAAGATGCTATTCGATAATTTATATTCACCAAACGATCATTTTTACGGTTCTGGTAGGTTTGAAAGTCAAAAAATGTAAACATTACAGCTAGTCAGAAAACAATGTACAGATTACCGCAACACAGAGACAGATTTTTACGTATACATGTCAAAACATTGTAAAATGATATATTATATGTCCAATCCATAGCAATAGAAAGAATTATTACATCTTAGCACTGGAGTAATAAAATCTGCACAAGAAATCGTAAAAATAATATTATCATGCGAATAGATCTAGATATTTTGTAGATACCTACACCATGATTTTGGTGCATCTCGGGAGGAAATAACTAAGGATTCAACATTATTTAAGAAAAAATAATGTGATCGAAATGAAATGCCCTTAAAACTTATTTGATTTTATAAAAAAATATATATTTTATGAACAAAAACCGCGACGGCATTTAAAAGTACTACACCATGATTTTGGTGCACCTCGGGAGGAAATAACTAAGGATTCTAAATTCTTTAAGAAAATATAATGTGATCGAAATGAAATGCCCTAAAACCTTATTTGATTTTATCAAAAAAAAATATTTTATGAATAAAAATCGCGACGGCATTTAAAAGTAAAAACTAAAGAGATTGCATTTATGCAATTATTAATTCTTTACTCACGACAATTTGATGCAATGTACAGGAACCGTAATTTTTTTCCGGACCAAAAAGTATCCTTCGTCCGTTCTTCACCAAATTTCATAAAAAATGGTTCGGCATGAAAAGGTAACAGACAGACTATTCTAATATTAGTATAGATTATTATTAAAGTTTAAATTTAATAAGATACACATTTAGTAAATATTTCAAACACCTACCCGCTACCGGTTGTCATTATTAATGTCGAGCAGAAAAGGCCTAAAAATTGCATTTTTGTTTTGAATATTTCAGACCTCTTATTTATTCATTTAAATATTTTGTTTCTATATTTTGTTGTTATGGTGATTGGCAAAAATAATAAAATATTCTTAAAAATTTCAGTTCTCTAGCTACCGAGTTTACTTGATATACACCCTGGAGACAGACAGACGGATATCTCTTTTGGGAACAGATTCTAATGAATATATTACTATTACATTAAAAACAAAAACGTTACCTTTACTGCAAGTAGAGTTATCGTTTTTGAACTTGTGGAGGGTGTTAGGTATATTGATTCAAGGTAATATAAGTGATCATCATGGGGCTACACTCTACATCTTATTTATTAAAGCTATTGCAATAAACCCAAGCACAAGATTCTCATTGAGGTCATAAAATAAACTCCCTATTTCCCAGCAGTAAGCGAGCTGTTTTATTCTAGTTAGGAACTTTTGAATCTACTTTACCGAATTTTAAATCTACTTCGGTATTAATACTTTGGGATGTGTATGTGTCCCTTATATAAAGTTCACTATGAAAGTAGCAGCGTTAAAAGAGTTGCTTTTGAATTCCAATGTTTCTATGGAAAATACGCCAATATCATGAACATTTGCGATGAACTATGTATGGGTAATACTTTATTTTGTTATACATTGTAATTTGTATATGTATTATTATGAGGAAATACTTTTTTATGATCGTGAGTACAGAACAAACATCATATATAAATATATGATGTTATACATCATTTTATTACAATACAAAATTCATTAAAGATTTCGTTTATCAAGTTATGCATAAGTTATGAACATGGCCTCTCTGTTAATCATTACTCTGTATGTCGAGTTTACCACGTGATCACATTATTTCTGAAAATACTAAAATCGACTACGGCTTGATATGTAAATATGTACCTTTCGAGCGCCATCTATTGAGCTAGTTTGTCTCAAATTCTAAAATGTCAGTCGCCTATAATCCCGCCTTAATCTTTAAAACTACGCAACGGATTTCGATGATTCGTTCAGTGTTAGACAGCCCATTTATCGAGGAAAGTTATAGGCTATATTTTATCACGCTAACACTAATAGGAGCGAAGAAATAGAGGAAAGTGTGGAAAAAACGGGGAAAATTATTGGAAAGGGCTAACTTGAACGCGCTAATCTCAGGAACTACTGGTCCGATTTGAAAAAATATTTCAGTGTTAGATAGCCTATTTATTGATGAAGGCTTTTTATCATGCTAAGACTAATATGTGAATGTGGAAAAAACGGGAGAAATTATTTGAAAGGGCTTATCTCGCGAACTACTGGAGCAAATTTTATGTTATTTGACACAGATAAGAAGTAGGCCACGTGAAGGATCATCTAAGAATTTTAATAATTTTTTCAGTGGCTTTATAATATTTTATACCCGTGCGACGCCGGGGCGGGTCGCTAGTGTATTACAATAGGAATTGCACGTCAAACCAAGTTGGCAGACTAACACCACTAATTATTGACTGCCGCATTCAGAGACAACCATTGACTACTTAACTATAATTAAATGAAGGTTTTGACATAAGCTCCATACATTATAATATGTTTTTATTCAGTGAACTTTAAACTACAGGAAGAGTAACTCCGTCAAAAAAAGTGCACCAAATGGCTACAAAATGTGACCCGAATACATGTACATTTATGCATGTGTTCGGTACACATTTTTCATGTATATATACTCGAGTGACGTTCAACCAGGTTGACATGATAATTATTGTGTCACACTCATTTTACAATTTGTTTACTTTTGGTTTATTTACTTTTTACGTAGCTTTTTACAAAATTTTCGTTGTTAAAATGCCTAAATGCCCTGTGAAATGGTGTAGAAGTCATACAGATACGACTTTTAATACAGGAATAACCTTTCAAGGTTCACCAGTAAGTGATTTTTTAAAATTATGCTTAGGTAAAGTTCTTGTATTTTTTCCGACCCAAAAACATGCCCAAAAAGATGGTTTATTTAAGTTGGATGCCAGGGTATTTGCGTAAAATTAAGCTGGTCTCTTTGTGTTTATCTTACTAAGTTTACATGTTATTGTAAAAATGCAATAATCAAAAAATAATATATTTACAAAATTTTTACAAAGTCGCCATGGACAGTGTTATGCAAGATGTAGCAATTTAATCATAATTCATAACCGGGGGTCTGACTGACATCAGTATGGAGTATCTTATTTTTATAATCATGCCGTTCGTACTTCGTTTAGTAAGAAACGAACTGAATTGGATGCCGAGCCAGATTACTCGTTTATGTAGCATACACTTTAATAGTCATGATTGGGGAATGTGTTTTTACACGAATTATCATATTTAGACTGTGAAATCCCAAGTTTTATTTTCCATATTTTAGGGTTTTACAAAGATAAGTCCATATTTTACAAGAAAATGTCACAATCGTCCATGTTTTCACTAAAATACAAAAAAAAAATACGTTCCCGCCACCATGCGGCTGCGTATTTCGTTCCTCTCGCGTTTTATATTATTATTTATTATATTTTTTCGGTATTCTGTTTTCAAAGAAGATTATTGAAGAAATAGAAAATAAAGTTTCAGCTATGCTGAAGGTCATGTTACTGACATGGCTAAACAAAAACTGAAGTAAAAAAATATCGTGAATTGTGAGTTGTGACGTGCAGGGATCATTTAGCCAATATTAAGCGAACCCAAGACGATCATTTTTTTAAATGAAATAAGGGGGCAAACGAGCAAACGGGTCACCTGATGGAAAGCAACTTCCGTCGCCCACAGATACTCGCAGCATCAGAAGAGCTGCAGGTGCGTTGCCGGCCTTTTAAGAGGGAAGGGCAGGAAAAGGAAAATGGTAGGGGATTGGGCCTTCAGTAAACTCAATGACTCGGCGAAGCACAGCGCAAGCGCTATTTCACGCCAGTTTTCTGTGAGCCCGTGGTATTTCTCCGGTTGAGCCGGCCCATTCGTGCCGAAGCACGACTCTCCCACGTCAAATCATGCAGCATGACGTGCGTTACGTGCTGTCATGGTTACAATATTATGATCAGCATGTCATGCAAGTTGTACAGTTAATACTGTCACATATGTTTATTCCCAAACCATTTATGCATAGGCAAAGTCAGTATAGCATATTTCTGGCCTACCAAATATGTAAAGGCAAAGCCAGCATAGCATATTTCTGGCCTCTATCTCTTTGTTAACTGTCACGAGTGACTCTTTTCTTACCTATAACACTAAAACAACGTTTAATTTTTGGAATTTTACACTCCATATTTTTTCCATAATTTTCGATTTTTTAGTCCATATTTTATGTACATATTTTGGATTTTTTAGTACATATTTTTCCGGGCCCTATTCATGATATATTTTGTATGAGTAATGACAGAAAATTAAAGAGATTACGAAAATCTGCATCTGTACCGTAAGTTTTTTATTTCAATTCTGTACTAGGCTGCTATTTATGTATCCGGAACTGGCCACTTACAAGAATAATATTCAATGAAAATAGAACTCTTTGGTTGAAGAATACATTTTGTTTCATGTGACTGTCAATTATTTTTCCATTGTGGCGTCATTTTGAAAATTGCGTGTCTTCATTTGCCATGGATTTAACGCGTGAACATTTTCGTGCAATGATTTACTACGATTTTCGGCGTGGGCTAAATCAACAACAGTGCTTTATTCAACTCACCGCAACTTTTGGAGATGAAGCACCATCAAAAACCACTGTTTATCACTGGTACAGTGAGTTTAATCGTGGGCGGTCTATGCTCACGGATGAAAATAAAGAAGGTCGCCCAAAAACAGCTGTTGTCCCACAAAATATAGATGCTGTGCGGGAACTAATAATGCGTGATCGTCATGTTACATATCGCGAGATAGAGGCGTCCTTAGGCATAAGTATGACGAGCATACATAAGATATTACACGAACATTTGGCTGTAAAAAAATATGTTCGCGTTGGATTCCGCACAACTTGACAATCGATCAAAAACGGGCTCGTGTCGATTGGTGCAAAAAATGATAAAAAAATACAACCGTGGTACGTCAAAAGCCGTTTATAATATCTACACAGGTGATGAATCTTGGATCTATGCATATGACCCCGAAACTAAACAACAGTCAACGGTGTGGGTGTTCCAAGATGAGCCGAAACCAACAAAAGTTACTCGTGCAAAAAGTACTTTGAAGCAAATGGTCGCCTGTTTTTTTGGAATTAATGGACATATGGCTACAGTGCCATTAGAGAATCGTAAAACGGTTAATTCTGAATGGTATACGACCATTTGTTTACCAGAAGTCTTTGAAGAAATAAGAAAGGACAACCGACAACGCAGAATCATATTACATCACGACAATGCTAGCTGTCACACCTCAGCTGAAACAACTCTGCAATTCTCTATGTAAACTGTACAGATCTGTTGTAAAAACTGTGCAGTTCTCTACGAAAACTGTACAGATATTTTCAAAAAACTGCGCAGTTCTGTATAAAAACTGTGCAGTTTTCTATGAAAACTGTACACATCTTTTCGAAATACTGCGCAGTTTTGTGAAAAAACTGTGCAGTTCTGTATGTAAACTGTACAGATTTCTTGTAAAACCTGTGCAGTTCTCTACGAAAACTGTACAGATGTTTTCAAAAAACTGCGCAGTTCTGTAAAAAAAACTGTGCAGTTTTCTATGAAAACTGTACAGATCTTTTTGAAACACTGCGCAGTTCCGTAAAAACTGTGCAATTCTCTATGTAAACTGTACAGATCTGTTGTAAAAACTGTGCAGTTCTCTACGAAAACTGTACAGATATTTTCAAAAAACTGCGCAGTTCTGTATAAAAACTGTGCAGTCTTCTATGAAAACTGTTCAGATCTTTTCAACAAACTGCGCAGTTCTGGGGAAAAGCTGTGCAGTTCTGTGAAAAACTGTGCAGTTCTCTATGTAAACTGTACGATCTCTTGTAAAAACTGTGCAGTTCTCTACGAAAACTGTACAGATCTTTTCAAAAACTGCGCAGTTCTGTGAAAAAAACTATGCAGTTCTCTATGAAAACTGTACAGATCTTTTTGAAAAACTCCGCAGTACTGAGAAAAAACTGTGCAGTACTCTATAAAAATTGTACAGATCTTTTCGAAAAACTGTAGGTACAGTTCTGTGAAAAAACTGTGCAGTTCTCTACGAAAACTGTACAGATCTTTAAAAAAAAAACTGCGCAGTTTTGTGAAAGAACTGTGCAGTTCTCTATGAAAACTGTACAGATCTAACGAAATCTGTACAGATCTTTTCAAAAAACTGCGCAGTTCTGTGACAAACCTGTACAGTTCTCTACGAAAACCTCATAGATTCTTTCGAAAAACTGTGCAGTTCTGTGAAAAAACTGTGCAGTTTTCTACGAAAACTGTACAGATCTTTTCGAAAAACTGCGCAGTTCTGTGAAAAAACTATGCAGTTCTGTACGAAAACTGTACAGATCTTTTCGAAAAACTGCGCAGTTCTGTGAAAAACTGTGCAGTTCTGTATGTAAACTGTACATACCTCTTTTAAAAACTGTGCAGTTCTCTACGAAAACTGTACAGATCTTTTCAAAAACTGCGCAGTTCTGTAAAAAAACTGTGCAGTTTTCTATGAAAACTGTACAGATCTTTTTGAAACACTGCGCAGTTCTGTGAAAACTGTACATCTTTTCGAAAAACTCTGCAGTTCTATATGAAAAAACTGCGCAGTTCTGTGAAAAAACTGTGCAGTTTTCTATGGAAACTGTACAGATCTTTTTGAAACACTGCGCAGTTCTGTGAAAACTGTAGATCTTTTCGACAAAACTGTGCAGTTCTTCATGAAAAAAACTGCGCAGTTCTGTGAAAAAACTGTGCTGTTTTCTATGAAAACTGTACAGATCTCTTTGAAAAATTGCGCAGTTCTGTAAAAACTGCAATTCTCTACGAAAACTGTACAGATATTTTCAAAAAACTGCGCAGTTCTGTATAAAAACTGTGCAGTTTTCTATGAAAACTGCACACATCTTTTCGAAATACTGCGCAGTTTTGTGAAAAAACTGTGCATTTCTGTATGTAAACTGTACAGATCTCTTGTAAAACCTGTGCAGTTCTGTACGAAAACTGTACAGATTTTTTCAAAAACTGCGCAGTTCTGTGAAAAAACTATGCAGTTCTCTACGAAAACTGTACAGATCTTTTCGAAAAACTGCGCAGTTCTGTGAAAAACTGTGCAGTCCTCTACGACAACCGTACAGGTTTTTTCAAAAAACTGCGCAGTTCTGGAAAAAAAGCTGCACAGTTCTGTGAATAAACTGCGCAGTTCTGTGAAAAAAATGCAGTTCTGTATGTAAACTGTACAGATCTCTTTTAAAACCTGTGCAGTTCTGTACGAAAACTGTACAGATTTTTTCAAAAACTGCGCAGTTCTGTGAAAAAACTATGCAGTTCTCTACGAAAACTGTACAGATCTTTTCGAAAAACTGCGCAGTTCTGTGAAGAACTGTGCAGTCCTCTACGACAACCGTACAGGTTTTTTCAAAAAACTGCGCAGTTCTGGAAAAAAAGCTGCACAGTTCTGTGAATAAACTGCGCAGTTCTGTGAAAAAAATGCAGTTCTGTATGTAAACTGTACAGATCTCTTTTAAAAACTGTGCAGTTCTCTACGAAAACTGTACAGATGTTTTCAAAAAACTGCGCAGTTCTGTAAAAAAAACTGTGCAGATCTTTTCAAAAAACTGCGCAGTTCTGTGACAAACCTGTGCAGTTCTCTACGAAAACCTCACAGATTCTTTCGAAAAACTGTGCAGTTCTGTGAAAAAACTGTGCAGTTTTCTACGAAAACTGTACAGATCTTTTCGAAAAACTGCGCAGTTCTGTGAAAAAACTGTGCAGTTCTGTACGAAAACTGTACAGATCTTTTCGAAAAACTGCGCAGTTCTGTGAAAAACTGTGCAGTTCTGTATGTAAACTATACAGACCTCTTTTAAAAACTGTGCAGTTCTCTACGAAAACTGTACAGATGTTTTCAAAAAAACTGCGCAGTTCTGTAAAAAAAACTGTGCAGTTTTCTATGAAAACTGTACAGATCTTTTTGAAACACTGCGCAGTTCTGTGAAAACTGTACATCTTTTCGAAAAACTCTGCAGTTCTATATGAAAAAACTGCGCAGTTCTGTGAAAAAACTGTGCAGTTTTCTATGGAAACTGTACAGATCTTTTTTAAACACTGCGCAGTTCTGTGAAAACTGTAGATCTTTTCGACAAAACTGTGCAGTTCTTCATGAAAAAAACTGCGCAGTTCTGTGAAAAAACTGTGCAGTTTTCTATGAAAACTGTACAGATCTCTTTGAAAAATTGCGCAGTTCCGTAAAAACTGTGCAATTCTCTACGAAAACTGTACAGATATTTTCAACAAACTGCGCAGTTCTGGAAAAAGCTGTGCAGTTCTGTGAAAACCTGTGCAGTTCTCTACGGAAACTGTACAGATTTTTTCAGAAACTGCGCAGTTCTGTAAAAAAACTGTGCAGTTTTCTATGAAAACTGTACAGATCTTTTCAACAAACTGCGCAGTTCTGGAAAAAGCTGTGCAGTTCTGTGAAAAACTGTACAGTTCTCTATGTAAACTGTACAGATCTCTTGTAAAAACTGTGCAGTTCTCTACGAAAACTGGACAGATCTTTTCAAAAACTGCATAGTTCTGTGAAAAAACTATGCAGTTTTCTATGAAAACTATACAGACATTTTGAAAAACTGCGCTGTTCTGTGAAAACTGCACAGATATTTTCGAAAAACTCCGCAGTTCTGTGAAAAAACTGTGCAGTTCTCTACGAAAACTGTACAGATTCTTTCGAAAAACTGTGCATTTCTGTGAAAAAACTGTGCAGTTGTGTGAAAAAACTGTGCAGTTCTGTAAAAAAACTGTGCAGTTCTCTACGAAAACTGTACAGATCTTTTCCAAAAACTGCGCAGTTCTGTGAAAAAACTGTGCAGTTCTGTATGTAAACTGTACAGATCTCTTGTAAAAACTGTGCAGTTCTCTACGAAAACTGTACAGATCTTTTCGAAAAACTGCGCAGTTCTGTGAAAAAACTGTGCAGTTCTGTATGTAAACTGTACAGATCTCTTGTAAAAACTGTGCAGTTCTTTACGAAAACTGTACATATCTTTTCAAAAAACTGCGCAGTTTTGTAAAAAACTGTACACCGCGCGCTATAAACTGAAGTCCACGCGGACGAAGTCGCGGGCAACAGCTAGTTCTGTAATAATTTAGCACATATATTTTTGTAATCTGAAAACGTCTTGTCTAGGTGCTCTGGATAGTTTTAAATTCGTCCGAGTCGTACACGGTTTGTTCAAAATTATTATATATTATTATTATCGACGATTTAAGGATCAGAGGAAAATGTTTGATTTTAAAATAATAATTATGTACTCCTTTCTACGTGATAGTAGATATGTTTGGTGTATACTGTATAATGCCATCCGCTTTGTTTCATAACTGTGACATTGATAATAACCGCGCAGGCTGTCGTCCAGCGCGCAATATTATGATACGTTACCTGGGAAACGACCTTGGCGAGAATCTGAATTGTCATATTTTAGTGTTTGAAAAGGAGCCAAATTTAAAACGGTTGAAGTATGGGAGTTATGTTTCCTGTAGTTTTGTTATTCGTTGTTTTTATTGTATTGTTATTATAAACTCTTCATTAAATTGAAGTTTGATTATTATCATTAAAATATGTCTGTGAGTACGGCCGTATCAATACTGAATAGTGAATACATAACCCAGAAAAATAATGCAAATATTATGGTCGTCCACAATATTTTGTCTTATTGGAAGAGCTGCCAGGTTAGGCAAAAAATAATAAACGTTTAAAGGCATTATTGTGTTGGGCATAAATATTGAATTTGCCTGGAACTTCAATACCAAAATTGATACCTACTTTAATGATTTGATTATACATATAAACCATATTTTTAGTCCCCGACAGATGACTTATTACATCTCCATTAAGTTACGACGTGACTAATTATTTTATGCGATGAATGTTATTTAAAAAAAGATTATTTAGATTTTTGACTACCTGCGAATTTAGGTTCTGTTTATTTATAACCGTAGAGTAATATTATGACGCGAATATTTTAATAACAAACAAAAAAACTTTCAAGTAACATTATAGTCCATCGAATAAAGCAATTTTAGAGTGCGTGAGCGGGATCGTGAGATTTTTTTTCGGAAACGTGTACAGAGTAACTAGTTCATAAACATACTAAAAGTCCTGGACACTAGGGGTACTGGCGGAATGGGGGGAGGGGGGGAAAGGGCCCATTTTTGTGTTTTTCGCTTATATCTCAAAATTGGTGCGTTCTAGAGAAAAACTTTCAAAGAGTAGATAAAAGACCATAAAATTATCTACAAATTCGAAAAGTAAAATGGGGAAAATGCCCATTTTTGTGTTTTTCAGTCATAGCTCAAAATTGGTGCAAAGATAATTATGCAAGTTGCAACAGCTTAGTAATAGACATAAGGGTATATTTTTCATTTTTATCTATTCTTAGAAATTATAATCTCAAAATGCTATACTGAGGCTGTTGAATGCTGATGACAAAACAACTTCGGATTATACCCGCAATCAACGGCACTACCGTAGCTCTACCATGATTTAAAGCTATACTAAGTATTTATCGATACTCGATACCGACTACGTAAATTTTTAGTATGGCGATTTTAGTTCCGCAAGTGACCGCTAGAGGCGCTGTAAAATTTGCCATACTAAAAATTTACGTAGTTGGTATCGAGTATCGATAAAAACTATAGCTTTAAACTCATGGTAGAGCTACTGAAAAGATAAATTACTGTTACGCATAGCCCAGTGGTACTCAACCATATTTTATACGGGCAACAATAACGTTTGGTTTTGGTGTCGCGGGCCGCAACCAAAATTTTTAGGGTTTAAAAAATATCGTTCTTCAAAATTAGCGACTCAGAAGTGAAAAAAATTCATGATTTTTACGACGACTATGCTCTATTTTGTCGGTGGCCGTGATTTTTAAAATGGTTTCGCTTCACGCGGGCCTCTAAAAAAGTTTCGACGGGCCGCAGGTTGAGTATGGCTGGCGTAGCATATTAAGTCGTATATATAAATATTGGCCTCTAAACGCAGACGCTAGACAGCTGTTCACCAATTAACACTGTCTGGAGTTTCCAGTAATGGGTATTACTGGAAACTCCAGACGCTTGCGAACCCCAATCCTTTTTTCCTCGACGTCTGTAGGTCAGGCGTACAGCGAACATTTTTGTTTTTAGGGTTCCGTACCCGATGGATGGCAACGCATCTTATTACTTAAACTTCGCTGTCTTTCTGTAACCAGACTGTATGCCATGAACCACTATATAGCTAGACACTAATTGATATTTTTATTAAAGTAATTTAACAAATGAAATATTTAACGGGTTTTTTTGCACGATATCAATAATGGCAAAAGGTAGTTGAGGCATTTGAAATAATATTCACAAAATAATATTAATATAAGTACTACTCAATGTCTGAATAAGGTTCTGATATCCTGTCAGAATAAACTGTGAACAAACCGTACCTGGCCGTTTAAAACAATTTGTTGACTTTTTGCACCGTCTCGGCCCGTGCCATTAACGTTCAGTACCCCAATTCCGATATTTTCAACTAACATTGATGCAGCTTCGTTCTAGCTTCGATCCAGTTATTTTCTTATCAAACTGAAGAATGGTACTCTCATGATAATTTTGGTCAGCTAAGACGCTGACAACTGCCAATGACCTTGATCTCGCATCACTCTCGCACCACTGTCGATTTTCATGCCAGAGAGACAGAGATGTGAAGTGTTCACTCGGTAGCGTGAATACATTTTTCGTTTTTTAGAGGAAAAAATAAATACTATGGGAAATCTAGATGTCAGAATCGAAAATTAAATCTGGCAATCTTTAGATTTTTGTAAACTGTAAGTACTTTAGTTAGAACTGTTTAAAGTTCCTGAAAGATGTGACTTTGGTATTTTTTTTTCATCCAGTAGGAGTACATTATTTTATTATTTAACTATTATTAATCTCGAAAACTGCACAAAGATGTCGAATTGGCAGCTGTCTTCGCCTTAAAAGTCAGTTGTTTGTCGTTTGTTTGACTCACAGACATAATATATATGTTTGACTTATATAAAAAAACTAGCTGTCCCGGTGAACTTCGTGTCACTTTAAAACCTTACCTGGACTTTTACGAATATGTTAAGACTAAAATCAGCCCAATCCGTTCAGCCGTTTTGGAGCTTTAGCGCGACAAACACATTTAGAAATCCATTTTTATATATATAGATCAGGATGCTGTTTGATAGAGGTAGTAAACGAACTGAAATCTGGATTAAAACAGAAACGATGTTGCATTAAAGTACTAGAATCTGGGTTCATGACTTAGGCATTAATTGACGATCGACAGAAAATTAGATTTCAATTTGCTCCTTTTTTGGTTGTCATTTAGGGTCACTTTAAGGTTGTTGGTTTAAGGGCGTTCCTTACAGAGATACCGTAATTTACCGTATTTCGAACCTTATAAACCACAGATTAGGGATATATATATATAGATGTATCCTTAGCCCGTCATCGCGTGGCCATTTTGTGCTTATTTTCATACAAGTAGTGTGCGTTTATTTTCTTGAATATTTCTATTTGTCGATCATTTTGAAGCACATTATTATACAGAAAAGAAAGTAATTTAGTTCATGATATCGATAAACTATAGTTCAAGTAATGAGAATCCGTAAACATACGTAAAAAGCTATGCAATTTTTGTAGACAAATTATTAATTGATGTGACATTTTTAGCACTAATGCCTTATACAGCACGAATAAGGGATTATTAAACTTATAAATTATCTTTTTAGCTTACAAAAATACCGATTAAAAAGCCCAAAAAACGTTGTTCAAAACTTACGTATTTAATGTTAAATCCAAGTGTTTGAGGAATTCTTTGGCCATTCTTATGGTTTATTATTTAGCGGAACCACAAAACTTAACAATATCTAACATAAAATGTTCACTAAAAACCGCTATCACTATTTAGCGGAACCACAAAACTTAACAATATCTAACATAAAATGTTCACTAAAAACCTTTATTAACACATTTATTACATGAAATATGCAGACCGACTCCTTTATTATGTCCGAGTAAGTAGGACATAACATTACACGCTTTTAACGCTTATAAACCGATATAAGGCTCTCTCCAGTGTGTATTAACTCAATGTTATAAACTTAATTCAATGTTATAAATTTGAAAGCTACAAAGTTATAATAAAAATACAGCAATAATCTTCAGTATATCAGCATTCCTTTCCCCGTTAAAAATTTTCTATTTTTGTTTATTATACTCGTGATGTCAGCTTCCAAAGTAAAAACAATTTATTAAAATTCAAGCATACATTCAGCATCTCCTTAGTACCTACCTATTTACAAATTACTTTTATTTGAAACACACGCCAATAGATCGACAATATCATAAACTACATATTCTGTTTAAATTTTTTTTAGGACAATTTTGAACTAAGATAAGTAAAAAAATAGGGTTTTGGTGCGATCTTGGCAACGCGGCAAATGTATGGCCAAGATCGTTTGCTCGGGGGACGGCCTTAACTTATAATATAAAATAGAGAAACAAGGGGAAACGGATTTTTTAAAATTTAAATTTGATTTTGCAAATGCCCTAATTGAAACCTTTCCTCCGCGCTTCTCTCTGGCTACGCTGATCCTTAAGCGGTCTCTATATTTTTCCTCAGTCACGTTATCAGTTGACAGATGATGGATGCATAATATTATGACGTCTACCGATGCGTCCGCCGACGTGTGGAGGCGGCTTTAGACATTTCTAGAAAGCCACGTGGCATCATTTAAGTTTTTTGCCGCCCTTTTAAACTAAAGATAGAGTCGGTTCCGCACCAATAGACGTAGCTTATGAATTTTCAATTGCATTTCTTTCTTTTGATTAAAATTCAGTCTGCGTTTTTGTCTATTAATAAATATCGCCGTTAAAAACTATTTTAACTTGTCTGTGTAAAAAGTAAATGTATTTGCACTAGACATTTCATGTTGCCCGTAACTTCTTATCGTAAGTTCGTTTACGTAGGAACTCTACATTTTTCCCTGATATAC
The DNA here is from genome assembly GCA_937595015.1 of Polyommatus icarus. Classification (NCBI taxonomy): domain Eukaryota; kingdom Metazoa; phylum Arthropoda; class Insecta; order Lepidoptera; family Lycaenidae; genus Polyommatus; species Polyommatus icarus. The sequence continues at coordinate 611,841 of OW569328.1, read as the reverse complement.
TAATTAATTATGTTAGTAACTAGCGACACGTCACTTGCGGAACTAAAATCGCCATACTTTCTAAAAATTTACATATTCGGTATCGAGTATCGACAAAACCTATAGCTTTAAACTTATGGTAGAGCTACAGGAGTGTATAAATTCTACATAGTTTTGTAACGGAATAAATATTTGAGTTAGTTTTCTCCATTGTGTCAGCCCTAGCGTCTGCCCACAGTCCACGTTTGACAAATGACTAAATTGCGGCAGGCGAGGCATTTTATAAGTGGCCACATTATAGCACTGGATTTTGTCATTTTGATCTATTATTTGTGAGCTACGAAATCGATTTTGTGACGTTGGTGTTGCCAGTTGCTATAAAATATTTACTTGTTAGTTAACAGAATTTAAAGTTTAGGAATATTAGTTTAGTGAATTTTTCGCAAGGAAGAAATTTGCATATTTACATATTTTATCGCAAGTTACACTTATGGATTATAATCGAAATTAAATAGCGCAGAGGTGCTTAATTTCAAAAGGTGCGTAGTATTTATTGACTAGCTCTAGCGAATAAAAAATCGAAAAGAAAAATAATCCATTTATTTATATTTATTGCAAGTAACACTTATGGATTTTAATCGTAATTAGATATTCTCAAACTTTTTTGTGAAGCCCCCTTGAACAAAAATATTACTCTCGCGTCCCAGTGAAAATCACGTTACTTCGCAATCCGTATGGTTTGCCTACACTTTGAGATTAGCAAATAACGGATTCAGCGAATCAGTTTAAACTTAAAGGATAGCCGAAACTTTGTTGCGCGTTTGTTCGCCGTGTTGACTGTTGACTCGAAACAGATGTTTGTCCGCAAACAGCGGAACACGACAATGTTGAAGTAAGCGTGAGACTACATTGGCATTGTCCGAAACCTTTCTGGTCAAAAAAAAATATGGTCAATTTGAAAAACCTCTTTTTTGGAAGTGGGTAAAAAATAACGCTGTATTATCTAAGAGTTATGCGATCATATAGATCAGGGGTTCCCAAACTTATTTTGTCTACCGCCCACTTTGAGAACAAATTATATTTTAGCGCCCCTATTGTTTCAATTTAAAATGCATCCAGATAAAATAAATAACCCCCTAAGCATCTACACAACGCTCACTTTTTTTTCTGGGACCCACACCTTTAGACCTTCAGCGCCCATATCGCCCGCTTTGGGAAAGGTTGATATAGATTGTAAATGATTTCGTAGAGATGAAAATCGAACACACGCCCTTCGTCTTTCATATTATAATGTACTCTACTTCTGTCTAATGTACCATCGAGGAAATTGATTCATAGGCAGATAGCGGTCCTATGTCATTTTGTTGGTTTATGTCGATTCAATATTAAGCGTCTCCCAGACAGACGCGGCCTGCGGTGGCGGTGGCGCGGGCGGTCAGTTGGATGACTTGAGAGTTCTAGGCACGACACAGACACACGCGGCCACGCGGCCAAGTCATCCAACTGACCGCCGCCGCAGGCTGCGTCTGTCTGGGAGACGCTTTAGTCGTGACTCGTGATTTTGAGTTTTACACAATACCTAAGTACAATACCAGTAGGGAATTATTGGGCATTCTGTCCCACCTCCGTTCGCTCGCGAACTGCGCTCCGCGCCTCGCTCACTTCGGTGGGACAGAATACCCAATAATTCCTTTTCGTTAATGCTCTGCGAGCGAACGGAGGTGGGACAGAATGCCCAATAACTCCTGTTCGTTCATGCATCAAGTGATCAAAAATCGCTTCTCATCGATGATTGGATGGTTGAAATATCTAGCGAGCTATTATAGAAACATTGAATTTCGTATGTTTGAAGTTATCTGTTTATATGAGTCAACACACTGCATGATTATCATTTTGTCATAATCCACTAATCACAGTGGTCGATTGGATTAAACAGCTATGAAATTTCTGAAACAAAAAGAATCACTTCAATTAGAATGTGTCTGTCCTGCAGTTAAAAATGAAGTTAAGCGGCATGGAAATTTACTACCAAATACCATTCGCAGTATTGTTTGTGGTCCCTCAAACTGTGGGAAAACAAACTTAGTAATCAGTTTGTTACTACACCCGAATGGTCCACGATTCAGAAACCTTTATGTGTATTCAAAGTCTTTGTATCAACCTAAATACGTCTTTTTAGAAAAAGTATTGGAAAAAGTCTTGGATACATCGTATCACAAGTATAATCATAACAGTGAAATTTTAAGTCCACAAGAAGCCTTACCTAATTCTATCATCATATTTGACGATGTTGCATGCGAAAATCAAAATAATATACGTGATTATTTTGCTATGGGTCGTCACAAAAATATTGATTGCTTTTATCTTAACCAAACTTATACTAAAATACCCAAACAACTAGTAAGAGATAATGCCAATCTCATCATATTGTTTAAACAAGACGAGATTAATCTAAGACACATCTACGATGAACATGTAGGGTCTGATATGACGTGGTCGCAATTCCGTGAAATGTGTTCAACTGTGTGGAGTAAACCGTACAGTTATGTGGTAATCAATAAGGATTGTGAACGAAATAATGGTTGTTACAGAATGAAATTTGATACATTTATAATAGTGGATTAATTTATTCTATAAAGCATATACATACCCCACTACCTAGTAGTATAACTTGAGACATCAATCAGAGTAGAATTCTTAACATGGAGCGGAATCTTAAGGAACAAATTGTGAAATCAGCGTCTGCAGTGAAAAGAAAGGTAGAAATGATAAAAAATACTAAACACACAAATGACATGGCACTGGAGACGATATTTCAACCGATCGTCAGTCCGCTAAAATTATTAGCAAGCAAAACTGAAAAAAAACGTCATGAAGAAGACGAAGAAGAATCTTCAAATGGTTCACATGAAAAATTTAAAGAATCTGAGTCGGATCTTGATGATGAAGAAAATTCAGATAATGACGACTTTCATTCTAAAACACCTGACAAAACGCTTACTACATCACCTTCTGAGGATTATGATATCCATGAGAACTCATTTAAATCTATTCAATCATCACCGAGTATCGCAAACGATTCTTTGTCTTGGTCTGTATCGTCTGAAGCGCTGAAAGAAGATATACCATATGGAGCAAGAAGTGAACGAGGAAAACTTTGGCTAGGCAAAACCCGTTTATACGATGATGGAAAAGTTCTGAAAATTAGAAGCCGCTCTTTAAAAAAAACTTCTGGTCTGGCAGAATTATTGTACAAAAAAAAACCTAATTTAGATATTATTACAGAGGAAGACTTACAAAATTATAAATTGCTACTCATCGACACTAATGCACATAAACGTAACTGGAAACGATCGAACCAAATAAATGGTAATAAAGGGTTCAAATATACTCATGTGATAAAGCCACTATTTAAATTCGCTAGAAATAATACCAGTAGCGTAGAAAGTCTTCAGCGAGGTGGAGGAATCGACATTTTGAAAGAAGTTAAGAAAGACACTGATTTAGTTTACTGGGATGATCCTAATGAGTTAGTTGAGAGACTGAAAATATTATGTGCATCTCGGGCAGCTGGTAATACGGGATTAGATAATGAAGTTAATGCCATACTTGAAGAAATGAAAGAAGCTGGTATCATTAAAAAAATGAAATATATAAGGCTGCCATCAGGAAAATTTAGCAGTACTATTACACTACAGAACCTAGCAAGACGGCAATGAATATAGACAAATTTGGTCATCACGTTCATAAGCGTTTACGATTATCTGAATTTTCTGAAATTCTTAGCGATACATTGGTAAGGTCCGATACAGGGGAATTCGATTTAAAGTCATCGAAATTAAAAGGGGTGCAAATTCCAGAAAAAGACGACGAGGCTGTGAATAAAGAATACGTAGATAAAAGTGTCCAAGCCCTTAAAAATGAAATGATGAAAATCCAAAGTAATGTCAGAAACTATCTCCATAGTTTAGAAAAAATTACTACTACAAATTTTAGTAAAATGTACTACACAAAACAAGAAATCGATAACATGATTGCAGCAAAATCTGTTCAGAATGAGTAAACAAGATATAGTGAATGAACTACACAGAGGAGCGAGACGAAACTTCGTTCGTCGGCATACGGTAATTAAAGGTCTGGATGATTTATGGCAAGCTGACCTAGTGGACTTACAAAAATATTCGTTGATTAATAAAGGATTTAAATATGTTCTCATAGTGATTGATGTTTTATCAAAATACGTGTGGGTTAGACCGTTAAAATCAAAATCTAAAAAATTTGTATCAAGTGCTATGTGCAGTATATTATCAGAATCCACACGAAAACCTAAAAACTTACAAACAGATCTAGGTAAAGAGTTTTATAACGACTCTTTTAAGCATTTAATGAAAACTTATAACATAAATCATTATTCCACATGTTCTGTAAAAAAAGCTTCTATCGTCGAACGAGTAATAAGAACTATAAAATCACGTCTTTACAAATTATTTAGTTTATGCGGAAAATATGAATGGTATAAAAATAATTTAAAGTCCGTTGTGCACAATTATAACAATACTGTGCATCGCATTACAAAACATAAACCAATAGACGTTAACAGTTCAAATCAAAATACAGTTCGATTGAATATTATCAAAAGCCAACAGCCAAAAAAAGTACGCAAAGAATCGTCTTTTCGAGTTGGCGATTTTGTTCGTATAAGTAAATACAAAGGAGATTTTTATAAAGGCTACACCCCTAATTGGTCAACGGAAATATTTCGCATCATAAAAGTCAACGAAACTAGTCCTCAAACGTATCAATTACAAGATAAACATAAACAAAACATTGTTGGTTGTTTTTATGGAAAAGAATTACAAAAAACTAAATTTCCTGATATTTATCTTATTGAAAAAGTTCTAAAGAAAAGAGGCAACAAACTTTTTGTGAAGTGGTTAGGATTGGGTGCCGAAGAAAACAGTTGGATAGATAAAAGTGAATTAGTTATTTAGATATATAAAGCACATAATCAGTGCTATATCACAATACATACTTATCAATGAAGGAAGGTAGTGGTGTAATCAATAACTTGATAGACCATTTACCGTTTGAGTTGCATTTACCTGGATATCAATTTTGCGGTCCTGGGACGAAACTTCAAAAACGAATACTACAAGGCGATCGAGGAGTTAACAAATTGGATGAAGCTTGCATGCATCACGATATTGCTTATATAAATAAAGATCCTAGTGCTCGACGTAAAGCTGATTTAGAACTTTTGAGTATGGCAAAGAAGAGGTTGAAATCAAAAGATGCTGGTAAGGGAGAAAAGATTGCCTCGTGGATAGTAAAAAATGCTATGAAAACAAAAATCAGAGCTGGAAGTGGTATTAAATCATTTAAGAAAGGTATTAAAAAAATACATGCCCATTTAAAAAAACTTAAATCCAAGGATCATCACTCTGCTATAAAATATGCGTATGCAGCTGCGAAAAAACTGTTCAGCAAAAAGAAAGGAATATGTTTACCACGTATAATTCCACTTCCAAAATGTGGTGGACTTTTACCGCTTATTCCTATTTTTGCGGGATTGTCGGCGTTAGGTTCATTAGCAGGAGGTGCAGCAGGTATAGCCAAAGCCGTAAACGATTCTAAAGCGGCACAAAAGAGTCTCCAAGAATCTGAAAGACACAACAGAATGATGGAAGCGGTCGCTCTTGGAAAAGGATTATATATTAAACCTCATAAAAAAGGAGCAGGGTTATATTTGAACCCATCAAAAAACTAATTAGACGGCTGCCCAGGCGTGCGCTCACGAATTTAGACATATTGGAGTATGCTGGTGATATTCCATACTTTCGTGGCGTTTACATGAGAGATAAGTTGCCTTTAAAACCTAGAAAAATAGAATGTGGAATTGTAAATTTAGATAGTAACGTGAATCCTGGCACACATTGGGTAGCCTATGTAAAACAAAACAGCTACGTAGAATACTATGATAGCTTTGGTAATTTAAAACCACCATTAGAACTGATGAAATATATGAATAATTTGCTCATAAACTATAATTATAACAGACATCAAGCATTTGGAACAACAAACTGTGGTCATCTATGTATTAAATTTTTAAAAAAATATTGGAAGAAACATTTAAATAATATTAAAAATAAATAAACGTGTCAGTATCAAAATGTCTTTCACTGTATCTATAACCGGGAGCGGAGCCTCTTTGACGACAAACTATTCTCCGACGTTGGAACTTCTTGGAGACTATGAATGTGGTCTTTTGTACTTTTCAACTTTCAACTCTATACCTAATATTGATGGACGAAACAACAAGTTTTATTACGGTGACAATGAAATTATCGAAATTCCTGAAGGGTCCTACGAGCTTCAAGATATTTGTGATTATTTGAAAACTAACATAAAAAATACACTGCTTAAACTAAGATGCAATAATAACACATTGAAAACAAATATATTTTGTTCTAAAGACGTTCATTTTAATAAAGATGATTCAATTGGGAACATACTAGGCTTTGGAATGGAAACAATAAAAGCTAATATAAGCACTGATTCACAGTATCCTGTAAGCATTCTATCAACAACTATCGTGAGGATTGAATGTGATGTAGTTAGTGGTTCATTTGTGAACGGAAAAGCAAGCCATATTATTTACGAATTTGTACCTAATGTACCTCCTGGTTATCGAATAATAGAAATACCAAAAAATTTAATTTATTTTCCAGTCAATCAAAATTCTATTAGTTCCATCAATATAAGACTGTTAGACGCTGATAACAAAGAAATAAATTTACGAGGTGAAGAGGTACAATTGTATTTACATTTTAGAAAAAATGATAAATTTCCATAAAACCCCTGCCATATCAAATGTCCAAGTCAGTCCTAAAAGATCTTCTCACAAAGACACACGACAGCAGTTAAAAAAGAAGCTTACTAAAAGCAATAAAGAATACCTCAAGCTAATTGGTTTAATAAAATGAATATTTTAAACATATCTCAACAAACCTCATACGACAACAGCATCGAAAGTTTTGAGTATCATTCATACAGACCGTACGTAACAAGTTTCAACAAGAATGATGAAATACGAATCCCCATCAATCAACAAGACTTATATGTGCTGCCTTCGCTCAGCAGTTTGTATATCGAAGGCAAAGTAATTGTCCACGACAGCACAACTAAAGAAAAGGTTTCAAATGTACATTTCGTTAATAATCCAGCGTTATTTCTATTTCAAGACATAAGATATGAATTAAATGGAGTAGAAATAGATAAAATAAAAAACGCAGGTGTAACTACGACCATAAAGTCTTATCTGTCCTTAAATGAAAACGAATCAAAATATGCTCGAGTTTGGGGGTGGTCGCCAGAAGGTATAAATAATACAAGTGGTGGAGAATTTTCTGTATCCATTCCTTTAAACAAGATTTTAGGATTTGCGGAAGATTATGAAAAAATTATCATTAACTGCAAACATGAGTTAGTGTTGCTTAGATGTAACACTAACCTTAATGCAATCAAGTTGAAAACAGGAGAAGTTTTGGAAGATATTGTTATAAGTAAAATTATCTGGAGAGTACCTCATATTAAAGTATCTGATCGCGAAAGAATAAATTTACTAAAACAATTAGAAAAAGATCGAGCTATTCCAATAGCATATCGTAACTGGGATTTATACGAGTATCCATTATTACCCAAAACTCGTAAACATACTTGGTCCATTAAAACTTCATCTCAAATAGAAAAACCGCGATTTGTTGTATTAGCTTTACAAACCAACCGCAAAAACAACGGTGAATTGTCGATGGCGGAGTTTGATCACTGTCACGTACGTGATGTAAGAGTGTTTTTAAATTCGTCATACTATCCATATGAGGGATTAAACGTTAGTTTTGCAGAAGACAAATTTACTTTATTATACGAACAGTATGTCAGATTTCAACAGTCGTATCACGGACGTCGGTCAGAACCGTTGATGAGTTTGAAAGAATTCAGAGACGTTGCTCCCTTATTCGTTATCGACTGTTCGCGTCAGCACGAAACGTTAAAAGGCTCAATCGACGTGAGAGTAGAAATCGAAACAGACCAAGAAATACCTAATCAGACAGCTGCATATTGTCTGATTTTAAACGACTGCATATTTGAGTATAAGCCTTTGAGTAATATCGTTAAGAAAATATCATGAATAGTAATACAATAATCGTTGACTTACAAGGATTTAAAAATAATAATAACGACTTTTTAGTAAAAGAATTATGTATAGCCACTCAACAGCATACATATACATTTTATGTTAAACCACCATACCCATTCTCAGCGCTAACCGATGATGAAAAAAAGAATGTTCGGTGGTTAGAAAGAAATAGAGGGTTTCGATGGAGCGAAGGCTATATCGATTACAGAGAATTCAGAAGAATTATTAAACCTTACTTAAAAGACCGAAATATTATCGTAAAAGGTGAAGAGAAAGTGAAATGGGTAAAAGAATTGTGTGATCATAATAATATTGTAGATATAAGCTACAAAGACGTTCCGAGATTTAACATTCTGTACGATCTGTATTGTAAGGAAGAATCGTATAACTGTTTTATTCATAAGAAGTATTGTGCATTAAAAAATGTATTATGTTTAAAAAAATGGTGTTTAGAAAATAATGTGCACTTTCAATAAAAAATACCTTATATTTGTTGCTTTTTATTTAAATAATTAAATTGGAATGAAATAGAAATAAAACAAAATATATTCACATTATACATACAATTTATTTAAGCAATAATTACGTACACATTAATTTACAAAACAAACCTTAACTTATATTATTTTCATACAAATATATCTTACAATTTTATCGACTTATTCATTCTAAAGTCTATTGCGACCCTACAGCTAAAACAAATACTTAACACCAAAGTAAACTAAAACCAACTCGTATAACTGTAATTACATATTTTTTTTGATATATTACTGACTAACTTCTCGGTTTGGTCCATGATTTCATCACCGTTTTCATTCACAACATATTGAGCGGATAACAAAAAATTATCATCGTCTATACTGTCACAATGTTGCTGGGATCCATCTAAATCAAACACTGAGATCTTTATCAGACGGAAACCTTTTTTGGGAACGCTGTTTACCACAAACGAATGAACTGGGTTATGCAGTTTACTAAGTGCACTTTTGGAAACACATTTTTTTCTTAATTTTGCTGGACGACGTTCCCGAATCTTAGCGTTCGGCTTTTGCTGAGCTTTCATTTTTAAAAACTCTTCAGTAAATCCTTCCAAAGGATCTTGAGCATACTGGAAAGTATCCCCATATTCATGTAGGTAGACATTGTCTTCGGATGTAGCAGTCAAATCTTCTACGCGTTCCATTATCTGTAAAAAAAAAAAAGAAAATATTTAACACCAAATCAGCAATCTTTGGAATTAACGATTATTTTTATGTATTTTAATGACTTAAATCAATAATAAATCAACTTACCGTTGTGTAGTAGGTCCAAGACTCTATTACCAAAAATACGTAAATTATGTACACGCGAGTAACTATATAAGTTAAGGTTTGTTTTGTAAATTATGTAGACGTGAGTAACTAATTACAGTGCTTATCGACGCAAGAATGAATACTAAAACAAAGTCTTCACATTATTATAGTGATTGCAACATGTAGGTTGCATTATTATGAATAAGGACTCATGTTACAAACAGTACCGCGCGCTCATATATTCGCGTGTGGATTCAGTAATGTCGGCACTACATATAGGCGAACGCGTTGGCCGACGCGTTGGCCGGCGCGCTGGCCCAATGTATAGAACGGGCGTTCGCGCGTTGGCGGTAGGTATTTCGCCTGTTCTACACATTGGGCCAGCGCGCCGGCCAACGCGTCGGCCAACGCGTTCGCCTACATGTAGTGCCGACTTAAACTCAAGTAAAGCATGTTTCAACTTGATAAAACTTTACGTTACTTGAATTTAGCATCAGCCTGCAGGTTTGCTTGCAAAATCTATGTAGTTGTGAAATAATAAATAAAACAAATGTATTTAATAAAATGATATTTTATTTCTAAATCTACATAATATACATACTAAAATGCACAGGTTATGCTATGAAAGTAAATAATACAAAGAATTTCTTAATTAGGTACAGCTTATTAAATCTAGTTAAAAGTTAAATATACTAGTGTGTCCCCATGCTCTAGTTGAAATTTTATCTTTAGATATGACTCTCTTGTCATCATCACCAGACAGAGCAACTTTCTTCACAGCACATGTGTACAACTCGTGTTTTATTGACTTAAATAAGACATTTGTTTTATGAACAATGTTGCCTTCGTACAGAGTTTTTTGGTAATCAGTAACATTGAAATTGCTGACAATATTTTTCTTAATTCCTTTCGCTTTTTTGATTGTGCTATTTATGGTTTTAATACAATATAACTTTGAACGAAGGCCTACAAATTCACTTATGATTTTACCCGCCATTTCATCTTTGAACAAACCAGGAACTTTTTTATTTTGAATGGGTAAATCATATTGATTAGTATTACAAAAATTACTAGTATCAAAGTAAGGCAAAAAATGTATTTTTATGTCATCATAAACATCATGGGTCCGTATATGATATACAAAACTATCAGTGTCCGTGTAACACATTTGTACATTATTTTTATAAAAAGGTTTAATAACAGAGTAATGAAAGTTATACATATGACTTTTTGACAATTCTAGTACGGTAAAACCAATGTATATTGGTTTATCCAAAATTATTTGATCAGAGTTTAATTGTACCGCAACTAGATTTTCAGTAAAAATTGTGGCGCTATGGAAATTTGGACGAGCGATAAGTTTTTGTGCACATTGCCTTTTCTTAGTCACATTATTATTATCAACCCACTGATTAACTAAATGCACATTGACCCTCTTCTCATTATTTTCTAAAGTTTTTCCAAACACACTGTTATTCAAGAGTTTGAAAAAGTCTTGTTCAAATGTTGAGGAACTTTTTTGCCTCAGAGCAGTATTCAAATCAATGTATTGTTTCAAATAGGGGCTTTGTCGAAAACTAATCACTCGATGAATTTTCTTTAATATTAAACCATGTTTTAAACATGTTTGCAAGTGAATGTAATGTATAACATACTTAAATTTATCATACAAATTTGGAACTAGTTTGAAAGTTTTCCCCCCGGGTGGAATGCATTTTTCAGAACAAAATGGAAAATCATTATGTAAGTTATGTAAATGTTTGGGATATTGTAAATCTACTTCTAGAATATAACCACACTCTGCATCAATCGGTATTTCGGTTATATTTAATTTGTTGATTTCTTGTTCATTGAGAAATCTGAAATCTGATAATGGTAAATACTGACACATACTATATCCATATAAATTATTACAATCAATATAAGTGACGTAGGAAGGAGATTCTGATGGTTTGTAATTTTCTAAGTAAGGATTATTTGCTTTTGCATGTCTATGAGAGCACAGACATACTCCTCCTCTGATACCACTCTGTAACATGCGCACCATCGACAAGTCATCGATAAGTTCCAATTGTATTCCTGTTTTTAATAACATCGCATCAAAAGATAAACTGGGTGCTGTTAAGTAAAAAGCTGGGTCTAATTGATAGTGTTGCTTGCAAGTCTGTCTAAAATTTTCAAAGATATCTGCCAGTAAAAGCACATCAGTTTTTAGATATAAATCCGTATAACTACCTAAATCTTTGATTTGAAATGTTGACCAAATTAAGCACGCGTGCTGGTAATCCTCATCAGAAATATCATGATCAGTTAGGGAACTATAAAAGCATTCTTTTGGGGGTAGACTTTTTTCGTCATACCGCTTCCACGAGTTCATATATTCGTATGGATAAATGCCTTTACGAGTGAGTAACTGAAATTCATCTTCATCGGGGAAATGATTTTGTAAGTTTTTAAACATTTCCGGTTTTAATGTCTCTGACAATTTGCTTAAGCTTGTTCCCAAAAACTTAAATGAATCAACGAATCGAAGTTGAAAAAACTGATTATTCGTAACTGGTACAAATTTGGTAAATGAGATGTAGTTTTCTTTTGTTTTAGGTATTATTTTAATATTACCAGGAACCTCGCCTAACGCTTTTATAAAAAGATGACAATCATAACCAGCTAAGTTATGAAAAAAAATGGGGACGAATGAAGGGCGTTTATACTGTAAATTACAAAACGGATGCGCAGCTCCGCGGTAACGACCAGTAACGTGACAATGGTCACGGACTTTGTCCGAAAAAATAAAATTTTCACAAATATGACAACGTGTGGCATTATCAAAATCAGACTTATCCGCCATAGAAAATATCATAGGGACTGGTGTACTAAGTATATCAAATATTTTTTGTACGTCTTTAAGAATCGAATCTACAAACTGCTTATCACAACCAGGTCCTCGATATGATACGTACCGATTGTAACTAGGGTCATCACGACAAACAATATAATAACCAAAAGCTATAGGTAAATGTTGGTGCAATGTAGTCGTATTTTTGCTAGAAGAACAGTTAGCTTCAATATTGGTTTGTAGCATCGATTCAAAATCTGCGTAAATACAAAAAGGCATGTTTTGTTTTCGACCATAGTTTTTAAATTTAATTACTGAGCCCTTATTTGGGAGGACAGTTACAACGCCTCCACATAAATGGTTTTCAACTTCTTTAGAAGTACTGAAAAATATCAAGCACAAATCACAGAAGTACAATTTGCTGTGATGAGATGTAACTTGGCTTCTAAACAGTCTAGAAGGTTCTTTGATCAAACAATAATGAGAAGTGTCATTATTTTCTAGATACAACAAATGTATAATTTTCTCGTTGCATGTTTTATTAATGTCTGATTTATACAACGGCCCAACAATAGTTTTACTTTTTTTTAAACCATAAATTATGAACTTAATGTTAGGATTATTTTTTTCAAAAATTTTAATGTCATGGAAAGTTACAGGAAAAAACATTCCATTTATATTAAATAATTCACGAAAATTAGGATATGATGAAATTCTTTCAGGGTGATTTTTAGCTGGATATAAGGCTGCTGTCACACTCCATAGAAAGCAATGCTGATCTTTATTCATAATATTTAAACACGCCTTTTTAGCCTGAATTGATTTGGGTAAACTGATAAAACTCGAACCGCTAAGTGGTTGATATTTATTGATATTAATCTCAATGTATAAATTATTTAAAAATGTCCACCCACTGTCACGATCCTCAAATTCCTCTATACTAGTTTTTAAATAACTAACTGTTTCCAAATATATTTTTTCAAAATCATAATTACCATGTAATATTTTATTTTTGGTTCCAAAAGATTTTATTTCTTGTGAATTATCGTTGAACTTCAAAAACGTCCCAAATAGTTCGAAATTAACCTTAACACATGTATGTTTAATAAGGTTTTCATCTAAAAGAGATTTTAACTTGTTACGAATTTCGAAAAAAAATATATCTACTGAAGCTAACTGAAGTTGATCAAGAGGTAATATCTTATAAGTTACAATACGATTACGAAATGCAGAGCTGACGATTTCTACACCATCACTGTATTCTATTGTCTGACAACTTTTTCTATGTAAATTACTTCGCAAATGACCTACCCATGATTTACTATGTACAGATATGTTACACGTCGAACAGAAAGGCATTTTATTCTATTAAAAAAGCCAATGCTATCAAAACAATAATACAGTAACCGATACTAATGTAAAAAAAAATTAAAAAGATTATAAGTCTATTCTAGTATATTAAAAATAAAATTAATATCTATTATAAATTGATTAAGTTTAGTAAAATTTATTTTTTGTCACTGTAATGGACGGGCTCTGACTCCTCAAATTCGGTAAAAGCTTGTCCTAAGAAGCCTTGCAGTGCCTCCCAAGACGATGATGACTCGTCGCACTGGAGCTTCACACTTACCAGCGCCGTCTTGTAGCGCACATTAGCGGCGTGAGACACGTAGTCCGATTTTTTGTAGATCTTGAGGTCCACAAAATATTCGCCACCGGTCTTCGCAGTCCGACGAGACGTTCCCGTAGAAACTCGGCTGGAGAAGCTTGATATTATTTCCCCGCCACGAGATTTGGGTTCACTGCAACTAGCTTCCTCAGTCTGCAAGATATTGAATAAGTCCGGTCTCCTTGTTCTGTAAAATACAAAATTAACATATCATTAAAATACAATAATCGAGAAAAAATATTAGTAAGAAAACAAACAAAATAGGAATAAGTGTATTGCACTTTCACTTTTGACTGTAAACAATTAGGTGCCTAGTTTTATCAGACTTCAACAGGATACTGAACTAAGTTTTGATAAATAATAAAAAGTAGGAAATCATTGTATGCAAACTGAATTACGGTGGTTGGGACTGTGTTGACAGTTGACTATTACAAAGACATTTTGTAAATAATTTAAAAAAAAACCAGCAGAAACAGGCATAGAATTTCAGCAAACTTAAAGTAGATAATAATCGAACATACCGTGTAGTGATAAATTCGTGCGACGAGGAGTATTTTCGCTTTCGTTGAGCACTTTTGTGTGATGAGGTGCGGGTCAACTCCAGCGGAGGCGATGAGTCGTGTTGCTTTCCGGGGCCGGCCTTGCGTTTGCTGCTTGACGCCTTTGACTTCTTTTTCGGTGCTACCGACACCACTGCAGATGGGGCCTCAAACTCTGAATCGGACCTATTAAAGAAGAAATATAAATTATTTTCCCATCTTGATGAATAATAATACTTATTATTAAAATATATTTTTAATATTATTAAATTATAATTTTAATTGAAATATAATTAAAAATAAATTAAAACATAATTTTAATATATAATTAAAAAACAAAAAAATTAAAATATATTTTTAATATTATTAAAATATAATTTTAAATGAAATATAATTAAAAATAAATTAAAAACAAAAAAAAATATTAATTTTATACTCACTAACATTTTCTCGTTGAAATTGAAGACTGGAGCGAAGCCACTTGAAAAATTGTGACTTGTTCCATCGTGCATCGACTTTTATTTAGTAAAAATGTCTTTGTCATCAAAAAATGTGTAAAAGTTGTCAAGCGCGAGTTGATTAATGTAATATATGTGTGTATGTTTGTTCGTTTTAATGTTATCAATTACACCATAGCAGTCATTCAGATTGAAATCCATCATCATTCATCAATGATTGATCATTGCTATGTAAAACATATAAATATAATTGTAAAAGACTTAAATGAGATAAATATAATAAACGTTTCTTAATAGATATAATTTTGCTTGATTTTAAATAAAAATTAATAATAATTAATCCGTTTTTCGTTTAATTAATGTTTAATAAAGTTTTTTATTTATTGTTATTTATTCTACATATAGTTTATTCTACATTTTTTTTTATCTTTATACATCTGTGCATTTTTTTAAAGCATGTTAAATGTTGCATACTTTTATAGCGAATTTAATCTTGAACCAATACCTAATTCCCAAGAAGAGATTAAAATAAAATAAATTATTTTGTTTAAATGCAAGTAAATCCGAATTTTTAATGTGTATATGAATTGTGATGTTATGGTAAAATATATGCAATATAAACGTTATTTTAAACTAATGATGCCTTACTTCAACTTTCGACCTTATCATTGATCAATGTAGCTGAATAAGAAATAAAATTGAATAAAGAAGAACCTACATGGTGCGCTCGCTGCGGCGTTTCATTGAAATGCTTTGTAATCTCCACCGCTGTTCATAGTAGGGGAGGCGAGTAAGCTAATTTTGTAGTTACTCGAGTGTCATGGGGCCCTAGTAGATTTCGTAGATTAAGTAATGAGGAGAAAAAAATATTAAGAGCATATCTTATGACAGTGGGGCAGTGACAAACTGCAGCTATTTAGAAGTTAAAAAAAGTAATTATATATATATAAAAATTGACTTTAAAGGTAATTTATAAGGTAATTTATCATTCAATTAAAGGAAACAAACATGTAATCGTCAAGCAGGATTAAAAATATATATGAAGAAGGTTTTGTTTTTAAAATATGGACTTTAGTTTTTGAAAATTTCAAAGAGTCTTTATATCTTTCCCTTTACTTTAAGTCGTCATTGCTTTAAATAAAAGCTTCTTTGGGGTCTACACAACGTTCTCTATTTTAATCTGACAATTTGATACTTAAAAATATATATATTTTTAACGCCCCACTCAGATAAGCTGATTTCTATACCACATTAACTAGAGACATGTGGGAAGCATACACAAGCTTAATCTGACGCGCTCGAGCTACTGCAGAAATCCCCTAATCGGCTCCCCTACCATAAAACGAGTGTTCGTTTTACAGTATGTATATTGTGAAATATTATATTCTTGTTTGACAGCTTGCAGTTTTTTTCAGATCAGGGATGTGAACTAAAAGCGAGAACTCGATTAAAGAGATAATTTAAGAGGCGATCAGTTTTTACCCTATAAATCCAATAAATTATAAATGAATATTGTGTGTATTAAACACGATTATTTTACCTCCAATCAAATTATGAAAATTATCATCCTTTAAATTCATTTACGCACATATAATATTTATATCAACATCAATATGTCAATTATTTGTTTCAAAAATTATTTACAAGCACGGTCTATTGATGTTAATAATTTATTATTTTACTTAGCTATGAATTTGACGCATGGTTTAATTTGCACGCACACAACACAATACAAGGTTATTGGAATAAGATTCATTTTAGTTTGGTTGCGTTCTGCTTTACGCAAAATATAGTAGTTTCGCATACTATTTTTTTTTTTGAAATATAATATTTGATCCCTTAAAATAGTAGGATACTATAATATATAGTGGGTTTGACAACCCTAGCGACTCAATCGTTCTGTTCTTATGATTTCCCGTCTTGGAGCGTTAATATGCAACGTGGTGCGCGGTGAGTATCATCGTGGTTTAGACCTACATCAAAAGTGAATGGGAAGATAAAGGAATAGTTAAAAGTAAGTGTAGTAGTTATTGTATTCATTATAGATTTAATTCGTTACACAATTATTTAGGTTTTGATTTAAATTGATAATATTTTAGTTTTTGAAAACGATTCATTATTTATTAAGTACATTGTTACATTTTAAAATTAAATAATTACCAATATATTTATTCGTTACCCATCAAATATTTAAATCTAATGTGGTACTCTTATTGAATAGTATTTTCCTATATTAGCTACATGATTTACGAAGAAAAGTTAATGCAATTAGACCAGGCGTAGGTACCATGGTATGGTAGGGATGAGTCATAAATTTAATTGAATAATGTAATATAATATGAATAATTACCTTATTCATAAAACACTATTATACTTTTACGTGTGTTGTTTGATGGAAAAAATATATTTATTTTTTTCAGATGCATGAAAATTAGAGAAGTTCATCAAAAATCACAGCGGAACGCAGAAAAAGGATTAGACCAGGCATTATTTAATTGTAAGTAAATCTGAATCTAAATGTATCTAGTTTATTGAATGAGGTTTGTGTAGTAGATACATATTAGAGGTAATTATTTAATCAGAATAATAATTAATAACCAATAGTTATTTTAATAATAACAAATTTAAATATAAAAATTCATAATACTTATATTTCCTGTAAAACTGTTATTGCATAATATAACGTTAATATTTTCGAGATTATTTGAATGCCAATAAGTCGAAGTTATTACTAGAAACATAATTAATCCATAATTTTTAGATGAAGCATTACTCAAATATCCTTAATCGTCGTCGTAGTTTTAAAGTACTCGTGACTCTAAATGGTGATTATTATGTAAGTGTGGATGTACATAACATTCGGTTTTCTTTTTCAGATCGGATGATCAATGACGAAGAAATCTGCATGACACAAACGAAGACATTATTGTGTTTATTTGTATAAATGCATAAAAACTGGTGTTTATTTATTGATAAGATCCTAAATTCCTATCCCCTGAAATGTAAGCTTAAACATACTAAACATCATAGTGTGTTAGTATATTTAAGCCGAGGTATGTTTTTTGGTAAGTGGCAGACTGACACACCGAAGTGAGCGAGGGCGCGAGCGAACAGAGGTGCATGTCATGAGCATTTCATTTCATTTACCATCAGTTGATGCATAAACGAACAGGAGTTATTGGGCATGCTGTCCCACCTCCGTTCGCTCGCGGAGCATTAACGAAAAGGAATTATTGGGTAATCTGTCCCACCGAAGTGAGCGAGGCGCGGAGCGCAGTTCGCGAGCGAACGGAGGTGGGACAGAATGCCCAATAATTCCCTACTTTGAGGAATCGGATGAAGTAGACTGCAAGATATCTTGTAAGGTCTGCTTTTTGACAGAGGCTGGGATGTTGTACGTTGTGGTGAGGTGTTGGTTGAGAGCGTCAAGGTCAAAATTAGGGGAAACGGAGGTCTTCGTTTTGCCAATACCTAGTCTGTTAAGAAATGACCACACCTTAGCCTGATCGCCATTGCTAACAGACGAGTGAATGTGTCGACGCTGTGCGTCCCTACACATTCTACTGCATTTGTTACGGAGCTCTTTATATTTTTCGCGGTTTAAGTCAGACGGTAGACGGATTTTTTCTAAACCTAACTTTTGCTGCGTTTCTTTTGTTCATAATAGCCCTAATATCATCAGTGAGCCACGGCGCCGGCAGGTGCTTTAATTTAATGGGTCGAAGAGGAGCATGACGGTCGAATACTTGTACAATGATTGTGTTGAACGCGTCCATCTTCTCATCTACAGTCGGAGCACAATAGACTGCATCCCAATTAATAGAACAGAGATCATCTTTCAACAAATCCGTATCTATTGAGTTAAAATTACGCTGCATTACGATACGTGGTTTTGGTTTGGGACATCGAATTTTGTAAGAGAGGAAGACTAGGTCGTGATAGGAAAACGCTTCGGCATTGAATTGGCCGTGTGCGGTAACGTGATCAGGAGAGGAAACAATTATAAGGTCTAATAGGGAAGTTGCGCAATTTGGGAAGTAATGAGTTGGATCAAGGGGAAGGATATTAAGATTGAGGGAATTTATTATGGAGCGGAGTTTGTTGGCACGAGATGAGTGTAAATAATCATTGTTTAATAAACAAGTATTAAAATCGCCCATAATTACTGTGTGGTCTACGGTGGTGGCATATTTTTCTAATAATACTTCAAAATCATGAAAATAATCTATGTGTATCGAAGGACTGTAGAACACACCTAGCAGTAACTTTGAAGAACCAAATAAAATTTCAACTAGTAGGTGTTCTAAAGATCCAGAATAATCTGAAGGAGAGTTACTAAGGATGTTATAGGGTAGGTGATTCCTAAGATATATTGCCACACCACCACCTCCCTTTACAGTTCTGTCATTTCGGATCAGGACAAATCCAGGTAAGGAGTAGGAAGTTGAAGGAAGACAGGGCTTAAGGAAGGATTCAGATATGAGTATTGCATGGACATTAGGGTTATTTGAAAATGTGGCTAGGAGATCAGAGTAGTGCGCAGGGATGCTCTGGGCATTGATATGTACAGCATTGAAGTTACGGGGAACTGACGCAAATGCATTCTCGACAGATACATCAAGGGGAAGTGAAAGACTGCGAAAACTGCCACTCGAGGAACGTAACGATGAAGTCAACGAGAGGAAGTCAGCATCACCACTATCCGACATACCATCATCGCTAATATTAACTAGCATTAAATTCCTAACTACTTACTTAAAAAGTGTAACAAAAAATATAGGAATAGAATGTAAAAAAACTAGTAATTTTACTGAGAGTTCCAAGACGTGTATATTTATTATATTTATAATTTTATTGGTGATTAAAATATTAAAGTTTATTTTTATGTTTCCTTACATATATTTTATTTATCATTAATTAATTTGAATGGAAAAGTAATATATATATATATATATTATAATTTTTACTCTGCCTGCCTGCAGTGCTTAAAAATAACTACAAATTATTACAGACTTAATAGCACACCACTATCTATATACAGACTACAGTAAAATTAGAAGGAAAAAGAAAAAGAAAAAAAATATATACAGATAAAACAACTTGATTACTATTCCATTCAAATTAATTAATGATAAATGAAATATATATAAGGAAACATAAAAATAAACTTTAATATTTTAATCACCAATAAAATTATAAATATAATAAATATACACGTCTTGGAACTCTCAGTAAAATTACTAGTTTTTTTACATTCTATTCCAAAGATCTCTAAATCTTATTTATGGTCAATGTTCTATTCAAATCAAAACCTTAATCTGTGGCTTACATTCTCTTTGGCTCTGTCAAAGTTCAATTGACATATTGATGTCAATTGAATTGACAGCTGACACTTGTCAGAGGTACATTGTTGATATTATTTTAAAATGTTTACTTTTATGATATTAAATTATACTTGAGATCACAATTAAAGTTTTCCAGGTAATTTAAATAATGCCCAATAAATTTGAATCATAATTTCCAAATAATAATACTTATTATTTGTAAGTTTCTAAGTAGTAGACTTAAAAGTCTGTTATTAGTTATTACTTTTGTAAATTTCCTTGTAATAGTATTTTAACAATGTTTCACCTCTTCAGCCTTCCATAAGAAGTATTTATATTTAGGTGGTTATCTAACCAACCTGCTGAAGCTACCTCGGCTCTAAAACTGAAGCAAAAATTCCTGCTTTCTCCTGTATGGTTCTTAGATGCCGGATGGTCTGGCCATCAATGTTACAAATAAATTGTCTAAATTTTCTCTTCTGTACTTAGACATTATTATTATTATTAATCACTGAGAATTTAATGATTATTATGTTATTTTTATTGAGTTGGTAAAGTATGCATGATGCATCGTAATGACGATGAAGACAACTTCAGAAAATATGCTACAAAAGTTTATGATCCAATAAAAATTGGTTCCATAGATGGTAAGTTTTACCAAAATTTATTGAACAAAGTACATAGCTTTACTTCTTAATGATAACAATTACTTTGTATTTTAGGTACTGATACTGAACCCCACGACAGAGGAATTCTGAGAGCGTTATGTTCGGAATATGTACCAAACAAACTGGTGAAGGGAGACCCACACCATACCATTTTCGTTGCCAGACTCAATCCAAGAACGACTCAGGTAGTTGTTATAGACAGTATCATCAGATTAAATAAATAATATTATTTGATGTGGTTTTGATTGGAGTAAATAGTATTTATTTTAATAACATAGATTTAATGTATACCTATTATATTATTCATCTAAGTCATGACCTAACAGTATTATAAAATGAAGGATAAAGCTAGTGTATGTGAGCTTATATATATTCTTCATGCAGACACTATTGAACAGGAATCTGTTAGCAAATTGTGTCCGAACGGACACAATTTGATATGGTATTTATTTTAGCTATTGATTAACACACAGGCAACAATATTTTGACAGGCAGTTTTATTTTAAATTCTCTCCATTATAAATTAGAAGTGTTTGTTACTATGCTTAAGTTAATTTACACTAGTTACAAAATTTTTGTTTGATGGTAAAATAATTATTAAATTTTCTTTTTTCAGGACACAATAGTTAAGGAATTTTCAAAATTTGGAAAAATAGTGCATTGTCGTTTAGTTAAAGATATAGTAACGGGCAAATCAAAGCAGTATGCATTTGTAGAGTTTGAAAAAACATCAGCAGCTGACAGGGCTTTTTACGACATGCATAAGGAATATATTGATAATACAGAAGTTATTGTTGAGAGGGAAGCAGAGAGAAGACTGCAGGGCTGGAAACCGAGAAGACTGGGGGGTGGATTTGGGGGAAGAAAGGAATCGGGGCAACTGAGGTTTGGTTGCAGAGACAGACCATTCTGGAAACCTATTATTGTTTCCAAGAATCTTGAGAGACGAGATCAAAAATAGACTAAAACATAACACCTTATTATGTATTATTATTATATATTAATCCTTCGATCAGAGGTTCTAGGAATTCCCATTGTATTCTTTTGTTCTCGCAATCACCGGTGCTCACGCGGGGCCTGAAGGATTAAGAACATTTTTAACTTAATTTATGTTTCATAATGCATTAATCCTTCAGGCCCCGCGCGAGCACCGGTGATTGCGAGAACAAAAGAATACAATGGGAATTCCTAGAACCTCCGATCGAAGGATTAATAGATAATAAATCGAATCTACCTCGATGTGTAAGTTAAGTTTTTCCCTTTTGTGTTGTAAATTTCGATAAAATCTATACTAATATTATAAATGCGAAAGTGTGTCTGTCTGTCTATCTGTTACCTCTTCACGCCCGAATCGCTGAACCGATTTGGCTGAAATTTGGTATGGAGATACTTTGAGTTCGGGAAAGGACATAGGATACTTTTTATCCCGGAAAAATGTATGGTTCCCGCGCGATAATCGAATTTTGGCGCAACAGAGTTGCGGGCGTCACCTAGTAGATGTATATTTCATTAATTCTTCTTCATTTGCTCTCATGTGCACAAAATAATATTGTATGCATTTTAGGTTTTGGTATCTAGGTATACAAATTTACAAAAATATACCATTTTTTAAACAGCTGTTGTTATTTTCATTTGTTTTAAGTTTTAACACTTTATTGTTGACATTAAAAGGTATAGGTTCCATACATTTTATGGCTTTAAAAATTATGATGGCCATGCCTGTCATTAAAATACACTAGGTAACCATGGTCAAGACCTATATTATGCTATGAGTTATGACTGTGGAAAGGCACTCCGGGGATGGTGTAGATCTTTTACAAAAACAGAGAGGTGGCTCACAGTTTTAGAGGCCATTTTCCTGGTCGTATTCATATCATTTCTGACGTATCTCATACTGCATCTACTAGCATGCTCTTGTATGGTCGATAATACTAAAATCCATGAGGCGAGTACTAGCGCAAAAGGCCCTACAGCTGGCAATTATACCACTACCCGCATCGACGTCGCGACACCTGAGGGGAATACTGATGGAAGGAGTTGCTCGTGGACACCGTCATATAAGACTGAAGCCGTCACACGTCACTATCTCGACGGACGGGGCCAACTTCAAACTCCAGCATTTACAATGCTATCAAAAACCAAATTAAACCACTTGTTATCGTACGATACTCCCGATGAAACTGATTTTGAAACTATAGAAACCGGTTTGGTGCTAGCTCTGGTGAGAGTACGACCGTTGACTTTTGGCTGTATCCTGTCTGTTGTAAGTGAATGCTGGACCATTACGTCGGCTAGCTGCATCGACAGCATCAAAATATTTCGCCATCGTGAACAATTCCTGATGATAGACGTCCGCGGTGATCTTAAAAGCGGCCACAAAGTTTTAGAAGTTAAAATGCATCCAAAATACCGCTCGAACTCAACTTACTACGATCTGTGTGCGTTGAAGTCGAACACGTCTTTAGGGAAAGAAACATTCTTGATATTATCAACACCGATCGACTACTTACTCACCGTTATAGGAGATCGGCTTACAGCTTTTGGATATAGAACAAATAGGTAATATTTTTTGCTGTGTCCCGCTTTCAAATTACCTACGTAACGTAACCTATCAAACCCCATAAGGCATAAGAGCACCGGTGATCGCGACAACAATAGATTTCCAAGAATCCGCGATCGTAGGATTAAAAGTAAAAAAGATATCATGTAAAACATCAGCCCAGTTTTTCATATTATATTATTTAAAACAGCCCGAGCGACAGCGGTGGCGTAGTTTTAAAACAACGAATGTAGATTTAAGTACTCGAGGTTTAGCCCAATATTATCTATATCAGGAGTGCGGTTACGCTGCACGCGACGGCAGTGCGGTCGCTGTCGGCACGGCGCTGCTCGATCGCGATGGGCGGGGCGGTGTGCGCGGGGCGGCGGGGCGGGGCGTGCGGCGCGGGCTCGCCCCTCCTGCGCGGGCGCACGCTGCTGGCGGTGCGCGCCGGCCGGGGCAGCGGGGACTGCGCCCCCGCCTCCTACCGCAGCCTCGCGCCGCTCACGAGATGGCTGCGATCACTGGATCCCTCAATAAACTATTTATTCTAAGAGCGAATATTTCCTTCATTTCCGTATAATCAGTTATCGACTTGCAGAAAGTTAAAATAAAACACAGCGGCTAACATAAACAATTTATTTAAATATTTTCATACAATTGATTCATTATATAATACATTTCGAATACTCGCGGGCCAATATACAGACAACGCTACTCCCCGTCGTTATAAGGCAATAAATCTATACAACCAGCCGGATCGCACGCGCGACGCACACGCGCGAGCGGCGTACACGCACGCTGCGGCGCGCACGTTATTGTCTATGCCCCGTATTGACAGACTATACTCCTAGCGACTTGCATCCATTATTGAATTTTAATTCGAGCGTAGTGAACATTAATTCGCTTACAACAAGTTTCTTGTAATCAAATTAAGTAACGGAGATATAACTATGTAATAGCGAACAGTTTGATCCTAGTATAGTGTATCGATACGGTCGTGACTAAACAAATTAAATTATTGCACCATTTACAACAGACGATAATCGATCTAACATATGTATAAAGTATTTATAAATCATTCTACAATAATTATTAAAAATTATATAAATTGTACGAGTTAATTTTTATAGTTAATTATAAATATAATACCAATTGTCCAAATAAAGTAATTAAAATAATAAAAATATTTCACATTGTCACACTTGAAATGACGACTACCTACAAAATAATGAGCAACGTTGGACTAAGCCCCTCCCCTACCTCCCACGGTCACAATCCGATCTCACCCCTAAAACGAAACGAAGCGAAAGATATACATATACAGCCTAAAAGAAGGAATGTACATACAAACTACACTAGAACCTCGTACGCACGAGAACTTATCCAAAGCGAAGATAGAACTCAACTAAGTTAATAGCACATATTATTATTGTCAACTTAACGTTATAGGTAACGTTTAAGTTAACAAATATACAGTCACGAATTTGATACGATCATGCATGTTTCAAAAACATCTCGTGCGAACCAGGCCTAAAGCAACGCGATAGACGTGAAAACTTAACAGAGTATAGACCACAGTGCTGCGGTGGACAGATTACTAATCACAAACGAAACTAGAGAATATAAACAACTAAACATAACAATCCATGAGTACTTCTGTACAGTCCGCGCGAACGACGGCCATCGCGAGAGAGAGACGGCTGCATCCGAGAGGGACGGCGCTATACACTTCTCTGTCCCGCGGTGAACGACGCTCGGTCTTATACATGTCATCTTTAATATTAAATTACAGTAGCGTGCAGTGCTACAAATCTCTTTTAGCGCGTGGTCAAAATGAGAACTAGCCGCCATCTCGGTAAACTATCAGTTCATCTTCACGTTCCTGTCAATGTCATGCAAGCGTCAAAAGATCCTTGTAGGACTGCGTTGAAGTCGATTGTCGAAGCCGAGTGTCCGCCGTCCGGTATCCGGTCATCACATTTTGCAGCCGTACCGTCCGTCGCCTATCTGCGTTGGGTCGTACATCTCCGGCTGGAAAACATTATTCATACTTATTATTATAAATGCGAAAGTGTGTCTGTCCGTCCGTCCGTCTGTCTGTAATGTTACCTCTTCACGTCCAAACTGCTGAACTGATTTTGCTAAAATTTGCTATGGAGATACTTTGAATTCCGGGGAAAGACATAGAATACTTTTTATCCCGGAAAAATGTACGGTTCTTGCGCAATGAACGAATTTTGGCGCGACGGAGTTGCGGACGTCATAAATATATCTGATCTATAAGATAGTGTTATGCTAAGTACTCACATACGGTTTTGCTCGATAGTTTTACTCCGAATCGAAGGAAATGACATATTTGATATATTTAATTCCATCGAGCCGGCTCGAAGCGAGCCTTCGAGCTGTCAGTTTTGCGGTCCACACGGTGGTTATTGCTCGATTTGGAGTAAAGCTATCGAGCAAAACCGTATGTCAGTACTTAGCATTAGTAGATAAAGTGAATAAGTTCCTCACTAGTTGACACTTGACTTAAAATTAAAAAGCAGTTCAGTTTCAAATGGTCTTCATTCCAAAATTGTAATGCTCGAGATAGTCGTATCTACACTCTGCAATATTTCTCTAGTTTGTATACCTGACTAGTGTCCGTTTGTGATGTTGTCCGCGTCCTGATAGCGTGGTATAAATGTAATAAGAATAGTTACTGTCAGCTTCTCAATTTGTTATACCATCAAAGAAGTTGATTCATAGGCAGTTGACGAACCTTCGTCATTTGGTCGGATTACGTCAATTTAATGTAAGTCATGATTGATGATCTGCCGGCTAGATTAGACATAATTTGTCCATATTACTAAAACGGCCCATTCACTATCCTGCATTGCAGTCCACCGTGCAGGCCTGCAACACCATCCACTATCCTGCGTGCAGTCCGCCGGCTTATGCATGATAGTGAATGGTGTTGCAGGCCTGCACGGCGGACTGCAGCAGGACTGCAATGCAGGATAGTGAATGGTGTTGCAGGCCTGCACGGCGGACTGCAGCAGGACTGCAATGCAGGATAGTGAATGGACCGTTTTAGGTCCACCATCTGCCTATGAATCAACTTCCTGTTAGCATCTTGACGAGGTATGTATTTTATTTCTCTCATGTTAGAATATCCACGTGTATGTTTGTACCTGCATGGGTACGGGCGGCGGTACGAAGAACTGCGGCGGCGCGGCGAGCGGCGCGGGCGCGGGGGCGGGGCCGGCGGGCGCGGGCCGCGTCGCGCCGCTACCGCCCAACACGTTCACGTACGCCTTCTTGATGTCTGTTACACAATCAAAACTTATAACTCTAACCTGACTCTAAGATTACATAATATTATTAGCCTATAATGTTACTAATGTGATAATTGCGAATTTATTAATATATATCAGGCAAAAATAACCTCTCCCCTATTCAGCTTTGGACTGAAATCATGCTGTTATTGGTGAAAGTTGATTCTGGAGCCTGATTTAAAATCATCGATCGATATTTTTGCACGATCTTACTTGCGGGCAAAAACAACAAAAATATCAAAGACTCACTCTTCTTCTGTAGCTGGAACAGGTTGCCGGCGGGCGGCGGCGCGGGCGGCGGCGCGCCCGGCGACTGCAGCGGCGTCGACGTGCCTCTGTCAAATTATACACTCATTGTCAGTTTTTTGTTAAACATGACAACACGAACTCATCGTTACTTGCATCTTTATATCGCGTTCATATGCAATAAAATAGCGCGAGTAAAAAAACTAGCGCAGTGTCAATTTACCGATATTTTAGTATATAGTAGATTTAGTACATTGCCGTTGTTAAAATAATAGTGATAGCTTTTTTCCTGCTGAATACCAGCTATGAGCGTTAAACATTAAAATACATAGTGTTTAATATTTAAACTAACTGCGGCACTCAGAGACGAATATTAATCACAGCAATTAAATGAAGATTTTGACATAATCCCCATACGTTGTGTGTCAAATATTTCATTTACTTACAGTAAGGGCTTTATCACACTGGCGATTAGCGAGCGGTTTGAAAGCGACGCGATTGCGCAGCGCGCACGCCGCGACAGCGCAACGAAGTCGCGGCGTGGCGTGGACGCCATTTTGTACACTCGTCTAGGGAATTCCCTAGATTGATTTGAAAGCGACGCGCTGCGCAATCGCGTCGCTTTTAAATCGCTCGCTAATTACCAGTGTGATAAGACCCTAACGCCTCTAGTACACCGACGCTGCGAACTGCGAAACAGCGGCGAACCGAACGCGAAACAGGAATAGAATGAGATGCATTGTAACACACTGTCGTGTGGCGGTTGAGACAGTAGATCGGTTCGCCGCTGTTCCGCAGTTCGCAGCGTCGGTGGACTAGAGGCGTAAGTAATTATTATTCGTCTTTGAGTGCGATAGTGTAGTACCTGGGCTGCGAGGGCGGCGGCGCGGGCGGGGCGGCGGGCGGCGCGTCGGCGGGAGCGGCTGTGTCGCGCCAACACTTGTTCGTCTCGTCCCACACGATCTAACGCACACATAACTACATATTAAACGAACAGACACACACAACTTTACTTACGCTTAAAGTATTACATATATACCACTACTATAACAAACTATTAGGTACTTATCAGTTCTCGATTTTCAGGCACATTATTTTACTTAACACCAATTTGATGTCATTCACCTATGTAATTTAAATTATTTAAAACGATCCGATATCATAATCGAGAAGAAGGGCTACAAAAAGAGATCGAAACCCAGAAGGCGAAAAAACTAACCATAACTTACAAAATAAAAGACATGAAATAAATAAGAATTTATTAGTTCATAGCACTACTCTACTGACAGATTGATAAAACAAAATAAAAATAAACAAAATAGATACAAAATATTTAACAAAATATGACTACTCAAAATAATTAAACATAGCAAAAATATATACACAAATAAATATATATAAAGAGACTCAAAAATAAATAATATTACGATTATTTTCTCTTAAACAAGAACCTTATAACAATCCCATGATAATAATTTGACTAGATCGGAAAACCATTAATTTGAATATTTTTAAAGGCAAAAATACATTTATGCTTTCCTACACGTGAAAAAACAGCTGAACATTGCTAACAAATATTCCGTGCACGCTACAAGCGTACGCACATTGCGCCGCGCACGCAATGCTTGTTCGCACTGCGCGTCTATCCGTGGCGTAGCTACACTACAAGAGGGTGGGCATGGGACTCACGGTGGGGTTCTTGTCGTCGGGCAGGATCATCTGGTTGGGCGCGCGCAGGGACAGCTTGTTGAGGAAGCCGCCCAGCCAGCCGCCGCCCTTGCCTTCGCCGCCCTTGCTCTTGTCGTCGCCCTTCGACTCCTTCGCGGCGGCCTTCGGCGAGTCCGAGTCGCGCTCCGCCTCCTGGAAATACATGGGTTTATATATGTTATAACTTGTTGGGTGATACAAAGATATTGTTATGTACGTGTATTTGAGTAAAACATATATATTACACTAGCTGTCTCGGCAAACGTTTCTTTGCCATATTATATAAAGTATATCGCCCGTATTATTTTATTGAATAAGTGACTATAAATAAGTATGTCACCATGGCAACGTCCATCGCTATCCCGTGACCCGCGTCGCATAAACAATGGTCGCTCTTTATAGACAAATAATTTGCAATAAAATAAAATTGCAACTATAATTAAAGATCTATAAGCTATCCTATCTCTCAAGTTGGAAAAAAGCACACATTAAAAAAAACAAACATTAAAATCGGTTAAGTAGTTTAAGAATCCATCGCGGACAAACATCGTGACAGGAGATTTATATATAATAGATGTATATCAATATTAAGGTATCAAAAGTATTTTGTTAATCAACTGCATAAGTGTTACTAGTGAGTAGTGAACGACTTTCTTTTCGTCATCGGTCTATTAAAGGTCATGTATAGGTAGGCCTATACCTTTATTTACAAACAAAGATAATGATAGTGATGTGAAGCTGACCTGTTCACCGTTGGGCGTGTCATCGTACTCGTCGTACAGGGCGGGGCGGGCGGGGCGCGCGGAGGAGGCGCCCGGCATCGTGATGGTAGGCTGCGCCGCGTCTCCCGCCCACGCCGACGGCTGGTAACATACTCAATTATGTAACTTACTGCACATCTATCCGTTAGTAGAATATTTCGTTTCAAAACATTTTGATCAAAAAAAAAATAGCTTCCGATGAATGTGTTATTGCACGGTTAAGGGCTCCTGCACAAAACTGCGATTTAGTATCGCAATGTGATTCTTATTATAAGTTTTGTCACAGATATTTGCGATGTGATGTGAATTCTCAGTTTTGTGTGGGAGGCTGGGAGCCCTAATGCATGACTTTAGTTTGTTTACATTATACTGAGTTTTGTTTATATTTAGATCAAAACTAGATGCCGCCCGCAACTCCATTGTGCCAAAATTCGTTTATCGCGCGGGAACCGTACATTTTTCCGAGATAAAAACTATCCTATGTCCTTTCCCGGGACTCAAAGTATCTCCATGACAAATTTCAGCAAAATCGGTTCACCGGTTCGAGCGTGAAGAGGTAACAGACAGACAGACACAATTTCGCATTTATAATATTAGTATGGATGAATTAAAAAAGATAGGACATGGGGTAGTGAAAGTATTTAATCTAATCTCTTCTCAAATGGTTCTTAATGATCTTCTTTTCTTGGCTATGTTTGGGAGTATTGCTCGGCTGATGCCAGCTTCACCCCACATATTGTTTAATGTTAAAAAAGAGTGTTTCATATTTTATTACTAGAAGACCCTTAAAAACCCACAAAAATCAACGAAGTACGATCAAGTTACGTATCATTAATCAGGTTAATTGCTGTATCATTAATCAGGTTAATTGATATGCTGTTTCCAAAATATATAGCTACATTTAGAAAAGATATAGCTGTTGAATAACCTTTTTTTTATCGTGTAGAAAATATAAATTGAACATAAACAAAAAAGACTTAAAATAAAACAACAGTATCTAGGAAACATTATAATATTGCACACTACATCATACAAAAGTGTATTTGGTACAGCTCACTATCATTTGTACAGGTATGTGCAGTCGTTAAAAGTTTTGTTACAATTTGTAAACTACTATAGTGCGCATCATTTCATTGGTACAAGTACTATAGAAGTACAAGGATTTTATGGCACATGTATCATATTAATGAGAGAGCCGAGTCAGCATGGATCACTGACCTCCATTATACAAGTGCGCTAGACTAGACTACTGGGGAAGAGAACTAAATCTGACGTAACTTGCAAATGGCCGCTCAATCGCTATTGGTTGTAGAAACTAGTATTAGTTCCAAGTACTCCCACTACTGCTATCAGCGCCAATATGGCGACTTTCAAACGTCATTTTTACGTCAGATTTAGTTCTCTTCCCCCGCATTGGGGGCGCACAAAAAATAGCTGTCATTTCAAAGGGTATCATAAGTCCAGCGTACTTGTATAAAAGAGGTCAGTTGCATGCCGCATGGATGGATATAAAACAACTGTCACTTAAAGGTATAACATATTTGTCAGCACCGTACGCGCCGGATTTTGGAATTTGTTGTATGAAATGACGTCACGAAATGCAACGCATACGGTGCGATCAGCTTCTGTCAGCGTTAGTTTTAATTTTGGCCACATGTGTATAGTTATACTTGTAAAGTCTCGTCCACATTTGTATCATTTGCGCAATCAGATCTCCGCGCCGTCGCGATCATCGCGCCGTATCAAGTATGCGTATCATAGTGTGGAGTGTGGACGCCTATTGGATCATTCTGCCAATCATGCGCGTATTTGATACGACACGCGTATAATTTTGATACGCTTCGATGATACGCGACGGAGATCTGATCGCGCAAATGATACAAATATGGACGAGCCTTAACTTGGACGACATTGACCGAAGGACGAGAGTGAGTAACAGATTTTCAAGTAATTGTGGCTTCTATATCTATGCCGCAGCCCGCAAGCGACCGCGGCCGACAAAAATTCAAATAAAATGCCACTTTATGACCTACGGCCTAGGGCCTAGGGCCTAGGCTACAAGTTTAATTTTCTACCGACTTTGGTCTCACATCTTGCAGCGTTGATGGCAAAAGTACCTTTAGAGTTTAGACTAACAAGATGATGTCTATAGCGCAATACACACTGAGCCCGCCGGGCCGCCGACAACGCTCGGCGACACAACCCGGCGGCCTGTATGAAAAGAATGATGTCGGCAACATGCGCCCGCGCGTGTTACCCGCCGACATGTTGGCGGCTTGGGTCGCCTGCGCTCAGTTGCCGGCGACACAACCTTATAGACACGCGGCAATCACTGACCAATCACTGACTGCCAATTAAATTTCTCATCTCAAGCCGCCGACAAAATTCTTCGACTTGTAATAAGTGAGCCCGCCGGCCGCCGACATATTATGTCGGCGGCCGGCTGGCTCAGTGTGTGTTGCACTTTAAGTTCAGATATTGACTATAAGCCAAAAGAGCCTTGCAGAGCTGTTCACTTTTTTTTAAAGAAAGTACTGTAAGAAATCGATTTTTTACATTTCTTGTAATCGATATTTTTTACATATTTTCTTATAATCGATATTTTTTACATTTCTTGTAATCGATATTTTTTTAGATATAGTATGGCAGCGTGAAAATGGCTAAACTTATTTATGTGAATTATGTCACATTTATGCAAAATTTGACATAAATAAGTTTTATTTATGCATAA
This sequence comes from Polyommatus icarus, assembly GCA_937595015.1. Lineage (NCBI taxonomy): Eukaryota > Metazoa > Arthropoda > Insecta > Lepidoptera > Lycaenidae > Polyommatus > Polyommatus icarus. The sequence goes on along the minus strand of OW569328.1, from coordinate 579,575 downwards.
AGTAGCCCGCAAACGATCGAATTGTTTGTCAAATTTTACGTGTTTGATAGTGTACAGCTTTGTTTGACCTGATTGAAGAAAATTTGGATTTGCGTAGCGTTTGACAAACGTGTTTGAACGTGTTCCGCTGTATTTTTCAAACAAGATGTCATGATCTCAAACCGATTCTAGCTAATTGTTTGACAAACTTGTTTGATGCACGTTTGATCGTCTGCGCTGCTATTTGATGAAAACGTAAATTACATCAAACATGTTTGTCAAACAAATTTGATCGTTTGAGGGGTACTTAAGTTGTAGTCACATATAGTATGAACATTGAACAGTAAACAGTCAATATTATTCACTCACAACTCACAAGCTCATTAGTGAAGTCATCAATTATTATTTATTATACAATACATTTCCAATAAAGCATTCTAGGTTGTTTTTCATAAAAAATGTTTATTAAAATCATAACAAATTTGTACTTACATACTTACATAAATAAGTGATTATTTCAATAATTATACTTATGCTAAATAAAAAGCGAGAGAATATAGTAAATGCCAATACGACGAAATAATAATAAACAAAAATCAGATCTCTTATCACAGGCAAAAAAATATAAATCACACAAATACAGATCAATAAATGGCGTTCACGTTAAGAAGTGATTAGATGTAATATTAGCTACGAATAATAAAAACTAGTTTTTTTATTATTCGTAGAATATTAGTAACATTGAATTATTTTAAAATCAAATGCCTTTTTTTAAATTTTATATCATAAATACAAATGTATTTTAAAGTAGCGTATATGAAAGCAAATAGAGTTAAATGCATATTCAAATAATTCAATTAATTGTCAATATGGATCGCGCAAACAAACAATCGACCGCCAATAGGCGGTTGTCGTTAGTTTTGCGACGCAATTTTTCTTGCAAATGCAACCCTAACATTTTCCTGTTTCGCCGAAGTCGGTCGAGCCTTTACGCTTAATTTTTTACTGCCATCCTCAGAGACCAATATAACTTAACTGTTATTAAACGAATGTTGACAAAAGCCCCATACATTATCTGTCAAAATCTTTTAAATAATAATATTCGTTTCCGAGTGAGACAGATAGTTTGATATTAGCTGTTATACTCGCTAAATAAGCGAAAGTTTAATAGACTAGCTTTTCGCATTTATCCTCGTTTCCATCTGAATTAAAATGGATCTAAACATAGTTAAACATTATGCATGAGTGTTGTTAGTACAGTACGGGTTCATCTATATCGAAGGTCTCGGAGGCGGTGAGAAAGTAGGTGCGGTGGGGGTCGCGGCGGGGGGGCGGCGGCTCGTCGTCTAGCGCGAGCGCGTCCACCGGCCACGTGCGCACCTCCAGCGGCTCGTCGATGGGGAACGTCCCGCCGAACACCAGCGGCCGCCCGCGCCGACACGCCGCCGCGCGCAGGCTGCGCCGACACGCCGCCGGCCGCGACACACCCGCCGCCGGCAGCGCCACGTCGTATATATCCCCGTATCCCTGGCCGAGCTCGTCCTCGCTGTCGGAGCAGCGCAGCCGCTCCGGTGCAGAGGGCGGACGCTCAGGAGGCGGGCGCGGTGCGGGCGGACGCTCAGCGGGCGGCGGACGCGCGGTGCGGCGGCGGCGCAGCGGCGACTGCGCACACACGCGGCGTTAACACAGTCGCCCCGCGGATGGCACCGCCGCACCGTACGAGCCTAGCGACCGATTTAAACTTCTCGGTGGAGCACACTCGTATTTGACTTCACTCCGTTATTTTCAAAACCACGCGATATGACAGAAAACGTAATATAGTAATTTTTTTATATAAAATTTCAAGAAAAGTTAAAATAAAACTCCGTGCGACTATTAACGTTCGCCAAGAGTTGCGACCATATTATAAACGTCGCGTCGTTTATAGTTAAAAGATGTCGTAAATCTTAAAAGCGGAATATCTGAGCATACTAATCGATCGGCATCGAACGAGCATACAGCGTAGAATGAAACGGAACGACGGTGCCATCCCGCTCGTGCGGGGCGGGGCCGGGGCGGGGGCGGGGTGGACTCACCTCGCTGTACTGGTAGGTGGAGTCGGGCGCCCAGTAGGGGTCGGCATAGGCCTGCGCCGAGTCGTCTGGCCGCTGCCACTCGTCCGCGTACTGCGACTCGTGCTGCTGGGGCTGCTGCTGCTGCTGGGGCTGCTGCTGCTCCTGGTGCTGGTGCTGCTCGTGCTGCTGCTGCACTTGCTGCATGTGGTACTGCGCCGCGTAGTCCGGCGCCTCCTCCACCGGGTCAGGGAAAGCGGGCGTCGTTTGTTGAAGCGTCTGAAAATAAAATAAAATACTTTGTGATGATGGTCAGCAGCGTCCCACCTATTGTATTGCTGTCAGTGAACTTTAAACTACAGGAAGAGTAACTCCGTCAAAAAAAGTGCACTAAAAGGCTACAAAATGTGACCCGAATACATGTATACTTTATGCATGTGTTCGGTACTCATTTTTCGTGTATATATACACGAGTGACATTCAACCAGGTTGACATGATAATTATTGTCAAACTCATTTTACAATTTGTTTACTTACTTTTTACGTAGCTTTTTACAAAATTTTCGTTGTTAAAATGCATAAAGGTGTAGAAGTCATACAGATACGACTTTTAATACAGGAATAACTTTTCAAGTGTCATCAATCATCAGTAAGAGATTTTTTTAAATTATGCTTAGGTAAAGTTCTTGTATTTTTTCCGACCCAAAAACATGCCCAAAAAGATGGTTTATTTAAGTTGGATGCCAGGGTATTTGCGTAAAATTAAGCTGGTCTCTTTGTGTTTGTCTTATTAAGTTTACATGTTATTGTAAAAATGCAATAATCAACAATAATATAATTAATTAATTATAAAATTTTTACAAAGTCGCCATGGACAGTGTTATGCAAGATGTAACAATTTAATCATAATTCATAAACGAGGGTCTGACTGACATTAGTATGGAGTATCTTATTTTTATAATGCCGTTCGTACTTCGTTTAGTAAGAAATGAACCGAATTGGATGCCGAGCCAGATTACTCGTTAATATAGCATACACTTTAATAATCATGATATAATATTTTGTATGAGTAATGACCGAAAATTAAAGAGATTACGAAAATCTGCATTTGCACCGTAAGTTTTTTATTTCAATTCTGTAATAATTATGTAAGAATAGATTTTTGTAATCTGAAAACGTCTTGTCTAGGTGCTCTGGATAGTTTTAAATTTGTCCGAGTTGTACAAGGTTTGTTCAAAATGATTATATATTATTATTATCGATGACTTAAGGATCAGAGGAAAATGTTTGATTTTAAAATAATTTTTTTTAATCTTTATTTAAATAAAGGGCTTTTGCCATACGTGGCATGCCAGCCCCATCGTATCTTATAACTATGATTAACAATTATTAATTAAATATCCTATACAAACACTCTGCCGCATCACTTGCAGGTGAGGATATTATACTTACATACCAACATAAATCAGAAATATTAACCTTAAACTTATCAATTAACTCCTTCCTTTCATCCGCACCTTTCACACATTCCAGTAACAAATGATGAAGATCCTCAACCATACCACACTCATTACAGTTAGGCGAATTAGATACTTTAATTAAATGACAAAAGTAATTACAAGGATAATGTCCTGATCTTAAACTAAATGACAAAATTATATTTTTCCTTGATAAATTACATGTTAAAAACCAAGGTTTGTGGGGAGGCATACTCTGGATAATCTTATACCAAATACCTTTCTCCTTACTCCTTCTATCAAAATATTCACAAAACTTATCAAAACATAGTCTCCTGATAAAAGGTAGGTGCTCTAAAAAATATGGCATAATAGCGTACTCCCTTCCCTCCACACACGCTAACTTAGCTAACCTGTCTGCCTCCTCGTTACCTCGAATGCCCACATGCGAAGGAATCCATTGCAACTTCAGAGTAATGTCATTATCTCTAAGCGACTGCACATCGCGTATAATATTGTAAGCTATCGATACACCTCTGCACCCAGAGGCGCATCGAGCTATATGCTGCAAGTCGCTTTTACTGTCACAAAAAATCACTATGCGCGGACTGTTTACTCCTGCAGCGTACTTGACAGCTTCTGAAATTGCAATGAGTTCCAACGACATGATGGATACCTTAGCATTTGTTTTAAACAAATTCGAACTTCTTAGCACCGAATCATACACTGCCATTCCCCTACCACTATTACTCATTGATCCATCCGTAAATATTTTGTGCCAACCTTTATATTTAACATTAATTTCTCGCATAATTTCACTTTTCATACTAGAACATTCATAATTTCTTTTACTATCTGTTACGCACTCGAGATTACAGCAAATAAAATCAACTTTGTAGTAATACGATATCCAATAATCCATTAAGAACATATCGAGTAAATCAGAAGAATGGATTTCTAAATTCTTACAATGATTAAACGCACTTATAAGAAGAGGCCTGCTTTTACGTTGCCAGTAAGAATTAGTCATGACATCATTAAGTTTTTCAATTTTTTGTACTGTCATGTTATCCGATAAGGCAAAATTTTTTAAACAAAATTTAAAACCTAAATATAATCTACGAATATTTAACGTCGGTATTCCGAGTTCACATTCCATAACATGTATGGGAGTTGTTTTGATAAAATGTCCGATAATTCTCAACGCCGTGTTTTACAACCGATCGAGCTTGTCTAGATGAATTTTTGCACAATTGCCATACAGAAAACTTCCATAATCAATTCTGCTTCTTATTGAAGACAAATATAAGGTCCGTAAGTGCTTCGGATGGACTCCCCATTGAGATCCTGTTAAAACTTTTAGTACATTTAAAAATTTGGATGTTCCTTCTATAACTTTACTAATATGTTTATTCCATAACAATGAGCGATCTAGCCATAATCCTAAATACCTAATGTTTTCAACAGCTTCCACCGGCCTATTACTAATTTTAATGTTTAAAATATTCTTTCTACGTCCCCTACTAAATATCATTATTTTGGATTTCTCAGAGGAAAGTTCAAGCCCTAACAAATCCAAAAGTTCGACCATCCTATTAAGGGCTGCTTGCATCCGCCTTTCACACAAACGCAAATCACTATCAGATATATAAAAAACAAAATCATCGGCATACTGCTCAATACCTACGTAATATGTTATTATTTCCTTACAAATTTTATGAGTCGTAATGTTAAATATCAAAGGTGAAACGGGGTCACCTTGACACAAACCCCTATCTGTCAATCTCACAATAATTTTACCGTTGTTATCTTTAACCATTACACACCTATCCGTTAAAAAGGACATATAATTGCATAACATGAACCCAACTCCTATCTCGTCCAATGTAACTACAACCTGCTCAATCAAAACATCATTGTAGGCATTTTGAATGTCCAAAAAACAAGCAACAGTGGGCTTGTTATTTGATAAGCTAACCTGTATATCCGAAACAAGCTGAGTTAAGCAATTCAAACACGAATGACTTTTCCTAAAACCCAAACAAAAAGGTGAAATAATCTTATTTTTTTCCACAAACCACTCAAATCTTTTACCTATCATATTATGCAATATAATATATATTGCATAATATGATATATTAATCATATTATGCAATATATTATATGACATATAACAAAGACATGATATGAGAGAAATTGGTCGAATTTTTTGTTCAGAGTTTACATTATTATTCTTAGGTATAGGTTTAACAAGAATCGATCGCCATTGTTTCGGAATAATACCACTCGAATAAATACAATTATATAAATTGAGTAAATATAATTTAGCAACTTTTGGTAAAAAATAAATCATTGAATAAGTAATGGCATCCGAACCAGGGGCTGTATCTTTTTTCTTCATGCAACTTAATAATTCATTAATAGCAAAAGGTAACTCCATTACATTATTACGTGACTTAAAATTAGGCTTTTGATTTCTGACACTATCAGGCGTTAAAGATCGTAACATCTCGATTAGTTTATCATTAGAAACGTTAAAATAAGAAGACCTATTTCCTTTGTACCAACGCATTTTCTGCCACATTTCCGTGACCGACGTAGTTTCATTAATACTACTACAGAACTGCCTGAAACTATCTATTTTCGCTCTTTTTATTAACTGACTCGCTTCTTTAGTCTTTCTTTCTAAAACATACAAATTATTAGGGGTAGGGTTCTTTCTAAACTGTTTCAAAGCTAATCTACGCTCAGCCACGGCTTTCGATAAATTAGAATTCTAATAATTTTTAGATTTAAAATTTTTACTTGGGTCTAAATTACACTTTATCAAGGGTACATTATTATATACTGATCTGTTAATAGCATTCTCGAAAAAATCATAGTCCTTTTGAACGTTATTAGATAACTGATAGTTAGAAAAAATATTAACTAAATCATTGCTATACTTTTGCCAATCGGCCTTTTTAAAATTACGTTTCTCAAAAACACGCATCTCATTCCGGTAACTATATTTTATTTTGATTATTAAATGATCGCTTCCTAAATTTTCATTGAAAACATGCCATCTAAAATTCATTGCGATATCAGTACTTACGAATGTTATATTAATCAGGTGAAGAACTCTGAACAACCCCATCCACTAACTTAATCCTCGTATACGTGCCGTCATTTAATGTAATAAAACCACCGTCTAAGGATGAATCCAACAGCTGATTTCCGCGCTGATCAACCTTGTATGACCAATTTGTGTGATGGCCATTAAAATCCCCACCTATAATTGTCCTTTGCGAACATATGGAGAAAATGCTGTCCCAATCAACTGAGCTAGTGCCAACAGATGATGGGCAGTAAACACCTATTAAGTTTTCCAAATACTTACAATTAAGAATTTTAACATGCAAACTTTCTATTCCTGAGTTTACTGTATGGATTGGGCACATGTATGCACGTATTGATCTATGAGTAATAATAGCAACACCTCCATAACCATCTCTTCTATCTTTTCTAAAAATGTTGTATCCTGTAATTTTATAATTATTTCTTGAGTTAAACCAGGTTTCAGTTACTATAGCCAAATGAACTTTTTCCTGAACTAATAAATTCTCTAAACTAATTAATTTAGGACTAAGACTTTGTGAATTCCATTGAAAAATATTGATTTCAATACCATTAGGATCCATTATACACCAAACATATCCTTGAATATCTCTCCATCAAACAACATACTATAAACGAAATCCTTAATTTCAATCAAAACTACTTTAAACACTAATCTGAATTTATCTTTTCTTTGTATTTCCTTCGAAAAAATCATACTCTTTATTATCTGAAATATTTTTGCCCAATCAAATCTCCATTCGTCTTCCTTTTCCTTCTTATTTTTTTCATTGTCAGTATTATCCATCATTTCTCCATCAATTTCGAAGTCTTTAATCCAAGAATAATCTTGTCTTTGATTCCTGTCAATGTTTTCCATGTTTTCAGTTCTTAACTTTTTTTTTCGCTTAACTGCATTTGAATAAGACGTACCAGGTATTGAAACATTACAATTAGGAGATAAATTAGACTGAGGATCATCATTTAGTGTAGATAATGTTTCATCTGTTCTTGCTGGTAATACTGGAAAATCAGTAGAAACCAAATTTTGTGTACCATATACTGCTTGACCTTGTTTCTTAATTGCATAGTAAATTTCCAAAGCTTTTTTATAAGTAACACTGTTATCACTCATGATCTTTCGTATAGCTTGCTCCTTTTTGAAAAATGGGCAACATTTATCCAACGCCATGTGTGCCCCTTTACAATTTATGCATTTAAATTCCTTGGTTTCACAATTTTCATGTTTTAATCCACATTTTGGGCAAAAAAATTTCCCTAATGAGCAAAATCTCCTTATGTGACCGAAACTCCAGCAAGCCGAACATTGTGTAACTGGAAAATAATATGTCTCAACTTGAAATCGACAGCCATAAACTGTAATAAACTCTGGACGCTTATCACCTTTGAAGCCTATTCTCAACGACTCACTGTCAACCCATTTACCATGTTCATCCATGCGTTTAAGTCTTTTCAAGGACACAATATTTGTTAAATTCGAGTATTCGAAAGATTCAAGAATTTCTTTTTCTGACTGAAATGTCAGAAAAAGAAATTCTTGAATCGATGCCCTTAACAACTCCATAGCATACATTCAATTGATCAGTGAACTGACATCTTATATTCATGTCTCTTAATTTCGAGCATTTCATTAGATTTTGTGCCTGCTCTAAATCATCAAACTGAATAAACAACTTATATGCACTTCTGTACTTAATACGTATAACATTACTTATGTTTTGATCACGTAATAATTTAGCGAACGCCATCTGCTTAGGTAAAACTTCTAAAGATGTCAAATAGATTTCATAATTACTTGTTGTGTTTTTGTTATTCATCAAAGTAACTTCCGGTGGATCACTTCTTAGCAACCTTTTACTTTTTCTACGGGTGACAGTTTCAAAGCCATCATCATTGCTATCCTCGCTGCTTTCTCTCATCCTCTTCTCACATAATCTATCACTATTCATCGTTATGTCATCCTGTTCACTTTGCAAAATATAAATATTATAATCCGTCATTTGTTCAAGCGCAACCAGTTCTAAAAAAGACGGTGGAGGAGTTTTAATCGCGGTATCCAAAGCTATTCCTTCTGTCAGACAAATAAATTGGGAGAGTAATGCTGAAGATCTTTGGATAACAATTACAGTCAAATCTCATAATGTTGCTAAGAAAATATCTATTTGCGCTGTGTATCTACCACCTCCCGTCTCTTTGGAGCTTCTGACAACTTTTTTTGAAAATGTAACCTCTGTGATCGATCAATCAGATCAAGTAATAATATTAGGTGATTTTAACCTGGGTTTTGTTAAGTGGTCTAAGCAAAATATTGTTGGTCCATGTAGTCCTTTAAACTATGATTGTAAGCTGGGTTTAGCACTTATCGACTTTATGTCAATGAATAATGTTTCTCAATACAATGACGTGTTAAATGTTGATAACAGAATTTTGGATCTTATTTTATCAAATTTTCATGGTCTAAATGTATGTAAATCTGTTAATTCACTGAGTAAAATTGATCCCAAGCATCCCCCTATTTGCGTTTCCCTATCAAATCATTCTCCCCAATTCCTAAAACCTCATTTAAATCGTCGCCATAACTTTTTTAGAGCGGATTACAGTGAGATTATTGCTTACTTAAAGAATATTGATTGGAATATTTCATTTGTTAACTGTCCTAATGTTAATGCAATGACTGATCTACTTTACCAACATATACAAAGTGCTATTGATTCTTTCGTGCCATTACTAAAACCCAAATCTACAAAATTTCCTGCCTGGTTCAGTAGTTCTCTTATAAAATTGCTCTATGAAAAAAATAAAATTAGAAATAGATTTCGGAAATATAACAATCCGCGTGACGGTCTTGAATATGAAATATTGCGCGATCGTGCCCACAAATTAAGTGAACAGTGCCTTCTAAATTATAAAAAGAGAATAGAATACAACATTTCTGCTAACCCGAAAAGCTTTTGGGGTTTTATTAAAGATAAACGGAAGGGTAAGACCACTATACCGACAGTCATGAATAATGGCGACACGATAGCAACAAATGGTACCGAAATTGCCCAAATGTTTGCTCATAAATTTTCGTCTGTTTTTTCTAACACTGTCTTAGACAGTGATACAGATTTAACTTTTGATGGTGCATCATCATTAAACAACATTTATATAACCGAGAACCAGGTTTCACGAGCAATTAAGAAACTTGACATACGAAAAGGTGCTGGCGCAGATGGAATTCCCCCTGTCTTTGTAAAGCGTTGTAGTTCTGCCCTATCACATCCTCTAACAATTATTTTTAACAGATCATTGCGGGACGGAATATTCCCGGACATTTGGAAAAGAACCAAAATAATTCCCATTTTTAAAAAAGGCGATAGCAATGATGTTAGTAATTATAGACCTATTGCAATCATTTCGTGTATCCCTAAATTATTTGAGTATATAATTTGCCCTCTAATCACGCATCAGTTAGAAAAAAATCTTTCCATTCACCAGCACGGGTTTAGAAAAGGCTACTCAGTGGAAACTAACTTGGTAACCTTTAAAACTTACTTGTGCAATGAAATAGATAGTGGTCGGGAAGTAGACACCATTTATATGGACTTTTCTAGTGCCTTCGACAAGGTTTGTCATGCCCGGTTGTTAAAAAAGTTAAAAAGATATGGCATTGGAGGTTCTCTTTTGGAATGGTTTCGATCATACCTAGCAAAGAGACTTCTATATGTTGTTGTTAATGGTTTTATGTCAGACGATTACACAGCAGTTTCTGGTGTACCTCAGGGCTCCCATCTTGGTCCAGTACTTTTTTTTAGCTTTTATTAATGATCTCTCAGATGTCATACACAATAGTGAGTTCAGTCTATTTGCTGATGATCTTAAAATATACAGAAGAGTAACCTGCGCACTGGATGCTGATCTTATTCAGCAAGATTTAAATAGCATATATTACTGGTGCTGTACTAACGGTATGGTTCTAAATGCTAAAAAGTCATTTTATCTTAAATTTACACGAAAACGTGAAAAAAATAATGTAACCGCAACTTATGCTATAAACTCTGCCGTACTTAAACAGGTTACAGAGATTCGAGACCTGGGCGTGGTTTTTGACTCCAAGCTCAATTTCAAGTCACACATAGATACGTGTGTCAAAAAAGCGTATAGAATGTTAGGATTTCTTAAAAGAAACACTACAGGATTTTTAAGTATTAAGCCTAAAATTATTCTATATAACTCATTGGTTCGTAGCTACTTGGAGTTTTCATCAGTAGTTTGGGGCTCTCGATATATTTCCCACTCCATGCGCGTAGAAAATGTCCAACGTGCATTCACGAGACATCTCGCTTTTCACTCTCCTGGTATTTCTCATCGTGCTACTTATGATTTACGCTTAAAACACTTTAAAATAATGACACTTAGTAATCGCCGAATGATAACTAATATAATTTTCTTAAAAAAGATATTATCCGGAATTATTAATTGCGACAACCTCCTTCGTTGTATAAAATTAAATGTCCCGTATCACTATCCTCGTTATCCAATTACCAAATTATTCTACACTCCTAAAAGTAAAACTAACATCCTAAAATACTCTCCCTTATCTAATATCTGTTCTGATTACAGCTTAGCTTGCACATCTGTAAGAGACCTAGATATTTTTAATGATTCCTGTAAGAGTTTAAAAAACAAATTAACCAAATATTATACTCAAACTTCTGCTTTCGAAAATTAAAACTATTTATATTCATGTAATCGTATTAGATTTAAGAAATAATTAATTATCTACTGTTCTTAATGAATGCTGTACACGCCTATAATTGGCTTACACATAAGTGCATGTTTTAGTATAAGTTTTATGTTTAAATGTATTTCTGTGTTTTGCTGTTGGCGAGTCTAATAAAGAAATAAATAAATAAATAAAAGCTCATTTTCGCACTCATTCAATATTATATCATTATCTTTTTCCCCATTGTCGTCACTATCACATGCCTCCTCCATTGTTCAACGTTATCGCAAGTGTAACACGTGCGCCGCAATAAACCTACGCGCAACACACTATAATACCGGCTCAGCTTTAGACGCGCGCTCGCAGCGAAGGTGAGCGCGGGACTCAAAAATAATTATTATGTACTCCTTTCTTCGTGATAGTAGATAATATTATGTTTGGTGTATACTGCATAAGGATGGCATTATGCAGTATACACCAAACATAATATTATCTACTATCACGAAGCTATCGCTTTTGTAAATTATTGTCCACGGCTTTGTTTCAATGAAAAAGGAAACAGATGGAAGTGACATAACTACAAAAAAGTGTGGCCGGCGCCATATTGCCAGGAACTAAACATGGCGGACTTTAGTGATGGGACACTCAGTAGATATTTGTCAAGGATATCGATAAACTAAGATGTTTTAAGTGTAATTAACATCAAACACTATAGTACAGCGATGCTTTAAATAAACTGATGTACGTATGTATTATCACTTTTAATTTGGGTTATAGAAGTTTGATGTTTACATAATGAGTAAAATTATTATTATTAGAATGAAAACAAAGAGACTATTGAAATGACATTGATTTTGTTATGATTATGTATTGTCAAACAGATAACGAGGCGGATTAAGGTTAAAAACTTTAAAATATTATATTCAATCAGATTCTTCACCTTATATTTTTTAAGTTCGATAAAAAAGTACATCACGAAACGTCAACCAGCGTCAACCAATCAACATAAAATCAACCGGAACATAAAATGGCGGACCGGCCACAGTATTTTGATTTGGTATAGATCATTATGCCGAGTCCACTCTATAAGTCAATGCTTTGTTTCATAACTGTGACAGTGACAATAACCGAGCAGGCTGTCGTCCAACGCGCAATATTATGATACGTTACCTGGGAAACGACCTTGGCGAGAATCTGAATTGTCATATTTTAGTGTTCGAAAAGGAGTCAAATTTAAAACGGTTGAAGTATGGGAGTGACGTTTCCTGTAGTTTTGTTATTCGTAGATTGCTGTGGTATAATTTCATTTAAAAATACGTATGTATCTTGTTTTTAAATTCCATGTATCTGTAGCTGCAAGTTCCATCTTAAAAAAAGAAATAAGACAAGTTTTCAAGTTACCTGGTCCACCCACTGGTAGGCGTCGTGTGGTTGAGCGGCGGGCGCGGGCTGGACGGGCGCGTGGTGCGGCGTTCCGGCCTGCGAGTCGGCCCGCAGCGCCGCGGCCAGGTCCTGCACGTCGCGCAGCCAGCGGCGCTCGCGGCGCGGGGAGGAGTCGGCGCCGTCGTCGTCGGGGTCGGCGTCGTCGTCGGCGAGTGCTGGGTCGAGGTGCTGCAGGCGGTCGGCGAGCGCAGCCACGGCGCCGGCCAGCGCGGCCGAGTGCGCGCGCGGTGCGGCCGCCATGGCATGCGCTGCCTGCTCGCAGTAGCCGAGCGCGCGCTCGCTCAGCCCCGCGTCGACGAGCCGAACCGCCTGCAGCAGCTTGTACGGCACCAGCTCCTGCAGCACGAAGTCCTGCGACAGCGACAGCGCGTACTCGTACACCTCGGTGGCGTGCAGCGCGTCGGCGGTGGCGTGGCGCGCGAGCGTCGCGGCGCGCGGGTCGGCCAGCAGCAGCGAGAGGCGCGGGCGCGGCGCGGCGGGCACGGCGGCGGTGAGCGGCGCGAGCGGGTGGCGCGCGGGCCGCTCGCCGGCCGCCAGGTAGCAGAACTGCGCGGAGTAGGGCAGGCCGCGCGCGCCCAGCGAGTCGCCGAGCTGAAGCAGCGCGCGGCGGTCGTGGTCGGGGCGGGCGGAGGCGTTAGCGAGGATGACGGCGGCGTGCGGCCGCCAGTCGCCCCAGGCCTCGTCGAGCACGGCGGTGGCGGCGGGCGGAGCGCGCGCGGCGAGGGTGTGGTACAGGGTGTGCAGGGGGTCGGCGGGCGGCAGCGCGGCCACGAACCGCGCCGCGACGGCCGCGCGCGCGCGCCGGTCCGCCGCCAGCTGCAGCGCGTGACCCCACAGACCGCAGCTCATCGCCCACTCTGAAATACATTCCCGTTTCATTTGTCGCCAAATAAACGCCAAATAACGAGCTATACTAGATCGGTTTCATTTAAGAATGAAAGCAGTTCTAAGGTTAGATCGTCTTACCGATGGCCTCCTGCCTGTTGCCGTATAGTAGAAGCTCGCGCAGACGGTCTATGGCAGCGCGCTCGTCCACCGCCCGCTGGGTCTCACGCTCCACACCTGTAAAAGAGTTTATTTACCACCCTGTATAGTGTATATTTATGCCGACCTATTTTGTAATGTTCTATTTATAAAATGTCTGCTTTAGAATCTCTGAGAGATAAATTTAAAGAAATTGGTATTCTAACTGTTGCCTCTCAATACATTTTGGATAATGTAATATATGTTAGAAAAAATATAACAAAATTTAAAGTTAAAAGTGACATTCACTGTAGGAATACTAGAAATAACCACAAGCTATATATGCCGGTGATCAGACTTAGTAAAGTCAGTAAATCTTTTAAAGGTCAATGTATACGCCTTTACAATAAAATCCCAGTAAACGTTCAAAATCTTTCCATTAATAAATTTAAAAAAGTAGTTAAAGAACGTTTGTGTGCCAAAGCCTATTATAAGGTCAATGATTTCATAAACGATGGCACACCTTGGGAGTAGGATGGCTTCTTGCAAGGCTACTTCTACATTATTATTAATAGGACTTACAATTATGTATGTGGATATTGTATATAATATTAAGTTACAAAATTGTAAACTTTATTTTAAAAGATAAATTTTTTCTCGCTTTTTTTGGTAAAAAAGTAGGCCCCGCGCGAGTTTCTTACGCCGGTTCTTCTCGCCGAGTTAGTTCCCGAACCGGTGGTAGGCATCATGTAGGACATTCTGAAAATATTTATTTTAAATTTATTCAGAAATAAAACAATTTTGATTTGATTTGAATGGATTATAAAGGAATTACTATTGATTCAATGTATGTCGACTGTTAGGTTATAACTTACAATAGACTACGACTTGACCATGTTGTCGTGTTCGAGGTACGTCAAACACTTTGTAAATTCAGCATTTTACTTTACTAATATTAATCGCTTTCGCGTTCGCGAGCAGTAGTCGTCGTGTAGTAGTCGAACAGTAATTGTTAACCGTCAACCAACCAGTCCGCCGTCCGAGACGTTCGTATACCATAACCATAATAATTAACTAATAAGTAATAACCAGTGTAGTGAATAGTAAATAAATAGTTTAAACAGTTTTTGCATCTTTTAACATTACCACGCGTGTGAACCATAAACTCAACCATCAACCAACAAACCAAACCACCAGAAACTCTACCCCTTAAACAACCACCCTTTTCATGTCGTATATAAAGAACAGACACTTTATTGGTAAACCTCGTTTTTTGGATGGATTCCAAAGACATTATGAATGTGATATCAACTCACCGTCATCAGCGAGCGGCGGCGACGCGACGTCGTCCCGGCTGGCGCGCGACGCCGACGACTCTCGACGCGTCTCTGCGCATACATCGTCAATGTTATTATGTGTATTTTAAGTACAGATTTTATTGCGACGAAAATGCATTAAAAAATTCTATATATCTTACTCCACTTCGGAATACTTGCGCTTACCGTGCGCGTGCACAGGCGGCTTGTATGGGAAGTCGTGTGTGTGCTTCATGAGCAGCTCGGCAACGTCACCGCCGACGACGACGCCGTTCTGCCGCAGCAGCAGCGCCAGCAGCCGCCACACGAGCGCGCGCCCCGCCGCGTCCCCGCCCCCCGCACCACCCGCCTCGCCCGCGCGGGACTCGCAGTACTGCACCACGCGGCTCTTGTGGCTCACACCTGTATTACATAAAGGATCAAATTACGGACAACACACTCCCGCACTCAGAGATAGTTAAGGGTGATTTTTTTTAATTTCCTTTTTAATGGTTGTCTGGAAGAAACCGCTTAAAGCGGTAAGACCGCCAATTTGCGCTCTTCCTAAAAATGTTTCTTTTTATTTTGTATTTTTCTTTATTTGAAGTGCAAATAAAGAGTTTTTTTTTTATTTATTTAACCATTTATTGTACACAAAAAAAAAACATTTAACAAGATATACTTATAAAGAAAGACGACACAACAGGTACTGCTTATCTCTAAAGAGATTTCTTCCAGCAGTCCTAAGAAGAGAAATTTGATCAAAACATCAGATAGGGCGTGCACAGTTATACCGAAACGAAATAAATTATAAATTATTACCTACTATGTTATACAATATTATTATATGTACAACAAAACACTAAATTAAAATAATAATACTAAAATACTATAATAATACATTACATACTATACTATAAATAATAAATACTATAAATAAATACATACTATATCTATATTTAATAATCATGGCTGGATTCAGAATTATTGAGGTAGTACTCCTTCAAGCGTCTTTTAAAGACAGTAATAGTAGGACTATCACGGATGGTGTGGGGTAGGGAATTCCACAATCTGACTGCATGTACAGTAAAGGAGCAGGAAAAGAAGTTGGTGCGATGGGATGGGAGGGAAAGGTTTGTTCTAACATTAGGTCTACAAGGGACATCTAAGGGTCGTGAAAAGTTAAAACGCTCTACAAGGTAAGAGGGAGACAAAGGGTTATAAAGGATATTATAAAGGATGGAGAGAATATGGATGTTTCGCCGAAGACGAATCGGAAGCCAACTTAGCTGTGACCGAAAAGCAGATACGTGGTCATACTTTTTAAGACCAAAGACAAAACGAATGCAGAGTTTATTATTATTAATAATAATATTTTGAAATAAGTTCCATACATTATCTGGCAAAGTCTTCATGAAATTGAAGTTTAATCATCATTAATTAATGTCTCCGAGTGCGGTCTACAAACTTGCAATTTTATTAGCATCGAAACAAAAAAAAAATTGATCGACGTTTAAGATTCTTGCCGTGTTGGTATTTCCGGCTTCACCGAATGATGTAGACTGTATTCCGAGTTCAGATTATACATAAGGGTCTAACTGCCGCACTCAGAGTGGAACATTATTTAGTTAAGGCCCTATAGACCCGAAACTTAGCAGGTCGATGTCTGTCAGTACGAATATCGACGTAAAGGACATTAAAATAACATTCATATCAGCGCGACTTGTACGGTGGCGGTTACGACGCTCGCCGCGTCCTTGATAGGGCGAAATAGGAGAAAAAATCCTTTTTACTTAGATAATTAAACCAAAATGCAAATTGTACCCACAAATTATTCTTCTTTAGGTTATGAGCTTTTCGTAAATATGATTTTTGAAAGTAAAACTATCATAAGCTTCATGAAAAATAAGAAAAATATCACAAAATATTCGAATTTAGCCACCTCTTCGGAGATATTTTTGATCGAGTGAAGTTTTCGATATTATGTTTCGAACCACAAATTGTCCAAGTACATTAGGTAAACAACAATGTGTATTTTTTTTGGCTTTTAAAAGTCACTATTTGTTTGTTTATTATTGATTCAGAGTCATGTAAAATTGGGTCTATAGGGCCTTAAATGTAATTAATTCAAAATTTTGACATAAGCCCCATACTTTATCTGTCAAACTCTTCATTAAATTGGAGCTAAATCATAATTAAATGTCTCTGAGTACGGCGGTAAGACCCTTAGTTATACAAATTGTTGTATAACTAAGTTGAATGTTGCAGTTGAAATGCGGCCAGTCTGTATAGTGTATAGACCGTAACGCTTTGGGTCTATACAGACGAACTGCAATCCAAACGCAAATTGCAATTCAAGTGCAGTAATTTGAATGCAGTTAACACGACTGCAATAGAACTGCAAACCATTATCAACTGCATTCAAACTGGACTTGAACTGCAATTTGCAGTTGGATTGCAGTTGAAAGGCGGTCCGTCTGTATAGACCCAGATTGCAATTTGCGGTTGGATTGCAGTTGAAATGCGGTCTGTCTATATAGACCCTTTGATAATTCCGTCTCGTATAGTGTGTTGCTATACAAAACATTACCACACACACACACACACAACACAACACACAACAACAATCGCTGCTGAACTTTACGCTCGACTCGGCTCGACGGAAATTCGGGTCGCGACGGAATTTCGGCATAATAATAATAATAATAAACTCTTTATTTGCACATCTTAAAATACGAAAGTCGAGAAAAAGAAACAAAATGGAAGAGCGCAAATTGGCGGTCTTACCGCTTTAAGCGGTTTCTTCCAGACAACCATAAAAAAAAGAAACGAATGGATTATTATAAACAACAGCTCTTAAAGCTAACAAAATATTCTTAAACTAGACTTATACATAAAAGTTATAATCATTACAACACATAAATGAAATATTATATAAAATAGAAGGCATAGTGTGTCGTCCATCGCTTTCCGCCCGTATTTTGTATGCATTTAAAACGCGGCGTAAACGCGGCGGAATTTACGTCGGCGTAATTTAGCCTAGTGTGTTTAGACACAAACACGTACCCTTGACGAGCGGTCCGGGGAAGGCGGCGAGCTCCATGGCGGCGGGGTGGTGCCGCAGCGCCGCCGACAGCGACAGCACCGTCACGCCGCCGCCGCCGCCGCCGCGACACACCACCAGCGACCGCGCGCCAACGCAGCCCTGACATACGAGTAAAGCAGTCAGACGAATTAAATCTAGAATGGCTGCTATCTTTCTCTTTTTGATAACCATTAAACAATTATCTTCGAGTATATCATTGTACGAGACTCGCTGGAGAAGCAGCTACATTTCTCCGAAGATCGTGCTTAAATACCTGGCGAATCCCCAGCGGTGGAAAAGTAAAAACACTCACCTGGGAAAAGGTTTGGACTCAGGATACTCTCTTCAACTCGGGGGTCACTATATGTCGCCGGCCCGGCTAACGAAAGCTCTTGGAAGACACCTTTTGTGGCGTTGTACAATATCACCACTAATTCACCACAGTACACTGGGCACGATTCAGTTAGCAAACCTCTAGCGAGATTTTTAAGTTTTGAGTTTTAGATAATTTTGATGAAATTAGTCACATACGCGCGCACGTCGATCTCAACGGCCAGTTCTCGACTCTTCTTCCAGTGTTGCCACTCTTTTGTGTCGAGTGTCCTCTCACGCGGGGTTACCAGACGTGATGATACGCCCGGTTGACGGGATAATTGAAAGTGGGAAGGATATATAGGATTGGCTCATGTCTATACATTTTCCCCCCACTTGAAATTCACAAGGATTTCATAAGCAAAGTGATATCAATAGGCGGTAGCTGTGCTCGAAATATAAACTTATAAATAAATTAAGAAACTAAAGCTAATAAGGAAACACCATCTACATTCTAACGTGCTTGACAGTATTTCCCTAGTAAAAACAGTATTATGAAATTAATTACTAGGTAAAGGACAGACCTTTACAACTGGTCTGCGTATAGTTTTGCCGTTAGCAGTTCGGAGAGTAACTACTCGAACTACTTTATCTGAACCAGTATGAACATGTTCAACGCGAGCTAGTTTCCACAATAAAGGTGGAAGATTAGGTTCATTAACGACCACTACATCGTCTTTCTTTAAATTAGGGGATTCTGAGAACCACTTATTTTTCTGTTGGAGCGTGTGGAGAAAATCACGCTGCCAAACACGCCAAAAGCTCTGAGTGATCTTTTGAATCATCTGCCATCGAGAACGTGGACAACGGTTTTCATCCCGAAATTCTTCCGGTAATGAAACTAAAGGACCTCCCGTCAAAAAGTGTCCGGGGGTCAAAACGTCAGATTCCTGAGGATCTGGTGACAATAGGCAAAGTGGCCGCGAATTTAATACTGCTTCTACTTTAGTTAAAACTGTTATAAATTCTTCTAAAGTGAGCACTTGGGCACCGACAACACGCTTAAGGTGATATTTTGTCGATTTGATACCGCTTTCGAAAATACCTCCGAAATGAGGTGCACCCGGAGGATTAAATTTCCAAGTTATTTGACGATTTGCCAAGCCGTCAGATATTTCTTGATTATGTTTACTAAGTTCGGTTATAATTTCGTTTAGATGCCGATTTGCTCCTACGAAGTTAGTTCCACAATCGGTAATAATAGTTTGACACATTCCCCGGCGAGACACAAAACGGTCTAAAGCGGCAAGGAATGCTTCTGAGCTAAGTTCCGTTACTGCTTCTAAGTGAATGGCCTTAGAGCTTAAACAAACAAAGAGGCAAATATATGCCTTATAAGTTTTAGCGCCTCGACGGCGACTTTCCTTCAAACAAAACGGGCCACCAAAATCGATTCCAGTGGTTTCAAAACAGCGAGAAGGCCTCAGTCGAGCCGCGGGCAGTTTACCCATGACTGGTTGCCTAGCAACTGGGTTTACCTTGAAACATCGTACGCACTTGGATAGTACGGTACGGATAAGAAGTCTCAATCCAACTATCCAGAATTTTCTTTGGATTAAAGACTGTAGGGTACGAGGACCACAATGTAAATATTTTAAATGGAAATGTTCGACAATAAGTCGAGAAAGATTACATGCCTTAGGCAAGAGTAGAGGATGTAAAATTGACGGCGAAAGGTTCGCGTCATCAATCCGTCCCCCCACTCGCAATAAACCATCCTCATCTAAGAACGGAGATAATTTTTGAATGGATTTTTCACATTGCTCGTCCTTTTGCACTTGACTGACTTGGGAAGTCATAAAATGACCTTGAGTGAATTTAACTAAAGTTTTCATGGAATTGTCGAGCTCAGCGCTAGTGAGCGCGGAAATTTTACGGTCCGACCTTTTACACCTAGAATTTGAAATAAACCGTAAACACCAAGCTAATGTTCTTTGAACTTTAGTAAGAGTTGAAAACTTTGAAGTTAAAGTCAGAAGTACGTTTTCGGTTCGCACAGCGTGAAAGTTCTCTGTAGCTAGAGTTTTTAATTCTGATAACTCTTCTTTAGGAAGAAGCACTTGTTTTGAAGGCCAAAGATTAGGCTGTAACTGCAACCACGGCGGACCGGCAAACCAGAGTGGGTGGTCAATGAGATCTAGACATGAGACACCACGACTGCTACAGTCAGCCGCGTTGTCTTCAGTAGATACGTGATACCACTTGTCAGGGCTGATCAAATCAGTAGCCTGAACTACACGATTTGCGACGTACATTTTAAGCAAGTGCGGTGATGTGTTTAGCCATGATAGCGTAGTCGTGCTGTCGGAGTAAGCTCGAACCGAACGAATGTAGACTTTGTCCTTGAGAAGATTATACATATGATTTAAGACCTTTGCTAGAAGCACTGCTGCGCTTAGCTCGAGTCTATTCACTGTCGTCGGCTTCAACGGAGCTACTCGGGATTTTCCTATCAGTAAGCTAACAACTGTGGAACTGCACCCATCAGCAGGAACGACACACATATACACACAACAACCGTACCCTTTCAATGACCCGTCACAGAATCCCACTAAATGAACTTCTTTCGGTGTCGAAGGTATCACAAGCCTTGGAAGAACAATTTTCTGTAAATCAGTTAAATTTGCGGCAATTAGATGCCACCTTTTAGCGAGGTCCGGGGGAATATCTTCGTCCCAGGACAAGTTTAATCGCCACATGTCTTGCAGCAATGATTTAGCGGCAAAAACTACTGGACAAATCCAACCTAAAGGATCGAAAATTCGAGCAATAATTGAAAGTATTGATCTTTTAGTAAACTTGACTTCGAAAGAGTCCGAAAAGTGGTAAGAAAAATTATCGTTTGATGGATTCCAACGAATACCTAAAATTTTGACAAATTCATCTCCTGATAATTCGAAGGATTTGGAAATTTGACAATGATCCGGAGGAACATCAGATAAAAGACTGGGCTCATTTGAGCTCCATTTGCGAAGTTCAAAGTGGCCCTTAGACAATAAAGACGTAAGATCCGCCTTTAACTGCTTGGCTTCCTCGAGAGTAGAGCAGCCCGTGGTTACGTCATCCATGAACGTCTCTTTGGTTAACACTTCAGACACACGACTCGGAAACTCAGAACCGTGGTCTTCTGCTAACTGCCTAAGAGTTCGGATAGCCAAATACGGGGAGCTACTAACTCCATAAGTTACAGTATTAAGTTCATACTCCACCAAGCTATCGTTTGGATGATCACGCCACAATACGTGTTGGTAACGCCTGTCCTCAGGTCTTATTAAGATTTGTCGAAACATTTTAGAAATGTCGCACGTGAAAACAACCTTATGTAGGCGAAATTTAGTAATTAAGTCGATAATATCGATTTGAAGTTTTGGTCCAACGTGGACAAAATTATTTAAAGAAACATGGCTAGAAGTCTTGCTACTAGCATCAAAGACTACTCGTAGCCGTGTAGTAGCGCTTTCCGGACGCACCACACAATGATGTGGAATTATATAACGATCAGTAGACGAAGCATCTGCAGGCTGCATGTGTCCTAGGTGTTCGTACTGATTCATAAACTCCTTATATTCCCGTTTTAATTCGGGTTGTTTATTAAGACGTTTTTCCAAATTAAAGAAACGATAAGACGCGTGACTATAAGAATCACCCAAAGGCGGAGAATCACCCTTCAACATAATAGGTACTACATAACGACCATCGGGGGTGCGATATGTACCTGCCTTATATTTGTGTTCACAAATATCGTCCTCGGGACCGGAAATTTTACATTTCGGCGGTTCCTCGGACTCCCAGAACCGTTGCACGATATTCTCGAGCGCCGAGGAAGACGCGAGAAGTGACGTAACAGGTTGACTAGGAACGTGAGATTTTGTGTTTTGAAAATACTTGCCGGTAATAACCCAGCCGAACACACTAGACAAAGCGCAAGGTAGTCCGGGGCCGGGCGAAAAGCGCGAGCCGGTATATATTTGATCAAAACACTCAACACCTAACAAAAGATCGATCGGACCCGATTTATCAAATTCGGAGTCGGCGAGATCGAGGTGCTTAAAATGGTCCTTGATCGCCAACGGCAACGTAGCGGAAGGCATTTGAAATGTAATTTTAGGTAAAACTACAAACGGTAAGTCAAACTTCGGTGATTCACTCGAACGAGGTATTATCGAACCAAAAGTATAACCTTTTATATTACAAACACTACTTTGTCCTAATCCGGTCACGCTTAAATTGCACCTTTTAATATGTAAACCTAATCGACGCGCACACGCAGTCGTAATAAAGCAATCCATCGAACCGCTATCTATAAGGGCGCGCGCATACTGTAGCGAACCGTCGGCGCGGTAGATGCGCACGACCGCCGAACCTAATATCTTAGCGGTAAGACCCTGATCGACAGGAGACTCTGTGCTGGACGTGGCGCCTGTCAGCACGGTACTAGCACCGTCCGACGAGTTCGAATCATTCGTACGAGACACCTTTTGTTCAACATGTAACATCGTATTATGTCTGCCGTTACAAACGAAACAAGTCGATTTCGATTTACAATTTTCGCTAGTGTGACCCGGCCTTAAACAATTTATACACAATTTTAATTCGCGTACGAAGTTTTGTCTTTGTTCTAAATTCATAGAATGCATTTTACCGCATCTATAAATTGAATGACCTTCATTACAACATAAACATAACATCTGTTTATCTTTATTACTATTGATAAGATGCGTAGGTTTATTGGAAGCTACAAACGAAGATCCCTGCAAGCGGCTACCGCCGCTAGCCCTATTGACGGCGCGCGATGGTTTACTAATTGTTATGTTCGATGGGGCGGTCATAATATTAGGTTGACTCACCTCCAGAACTTTTACATAACTTTGTAAGTATGAAATCAAGTTATTAAATGTCGGAATCTCGTTATTATTTTGTAGCTCAAACCGCCTTTTAGTTTCGATGTCGAGAGGTCGAGAAGCGATATAAAATAGTATAAATTCAGATAGATCCTGAATATTTAAAGCGCGCAGCGCATTGACACTTTCGTATAAAGTATTTGTAAATACCGATAAGTTATTGAGAGACGGCTTTTGTATCGGTGTTAATTGAAATAACTTTTCTAAGTAGGCCGTCGCTAGGACGCGCTTATTGTCATACCTATCTAAAAGTGCGTTATAGACAACATTATAATTAGCTTGAGTAATCGGTACGCCCTTAGCCAATGTCAACGCAGCTCCGGACAGGCACGATAGAAGATAGTGAAACCTCTCGATATCCGACAACGATTCATTTTTATGTACTAGCGGAACATAACTATCTATAAATGTCTGCCAATTCTCAATACGACCGTCGAACTTAGGAATTTCTAATTTAGGTAATTTAACGCGAGTAAAGGAAGAAGACTGATGTCCAGATTCTGTAGGCATCGTGGCAGTATTCGAACCGAGTGAGTCGGCGAATTCGACCGCGGCGTAATATAATTCGTCAAAGGAAAACAAAACACTATTGTTGAACTCATATTTTGGATTTATGCTCAATTGCAATTTATTTATCTGTTCGTGTGACTCAATAAAATTAGCACGAATTCTTTCTATATTTTTGTACCTCGCCTTAAATGACGCGAGTTTTGTTGAATCCTTGCTAATCTCTTTAATTAAATCGTAAATGATTTGTACATTTTTAAACTCGAATTCACGACGCTTAATGAAAGATTGCAATTCGGCTTCCGCCATTTTGTTTAACCTTTATGACTTGGCAAAAACTGAACAAACACTTCTCTTAATTTACGAATGTAAATAGTATTTCACTATCTAGACATTGACGTAATTAAAAGGTATAAATAAAACCTTTACTTCCTAGATTTACCTAAACAATTTCGAGCACAACCACACCCACAAATAACACCACAAACTTCAGGTTAATGCAGTGCCAATATTACTATTTAAGTACTAAGATTTAAGAGTTTAATTTTGACAAAAACTAACTTTAATATGCCTCAGATGGTTATGAAATTATTGAATCCAATTAAGCTTGAATTTC
The DNA here is from genome assembly GCA_937595015.1 of Polyommatus icarus. NCBI lineage: Eukaryota > Metazoa > Arthropoda > Insecta > Lepidoptera > Lycaenidae > Polyommatus > Polyommatus icarus. The sequence continues at coordinate 555,081 of OW569328.1, read as the reverse complement.
AATGCAAATATATAAAATTTGTAGGTGTAGGTAATAATGGCGGACGCGAGCAGCGACCGCGGCAAACAGTGACAGTTAAGTTAACCAATTAATGCTATTTTAAGATAATAAGTTTTAATGCGTCTGGAAGACGGAAAATGCTATTTACTTAGCAAAACTTTAGATTTAGTGAGGTAATTGATCGGCCTTAGTTGGCGGCGAAATTAATCCTCACAGGAGGCACCATAAAAAATGTACGAGACTCGCTGGAGAAGCAGCTACATTTCTCCGAAGATCGTGCTTAAATACCTGGCGAATCCCCAGCGGTGGAAAAGTAAAAACACTCACCTGGGAAAAGGTTTGGACTCAGGATACTCTCTTCAACTCGGGGGTCACTATATGTCGCCGGCCCGGCTAACGAAAGCTCTTGGAAGACACCTTTTGTGGCGTTGTACAATATCACCACTAATTCACCACAGTACACTGGGCACGATTCAGTTAGCAAACCTCTAGCGAGATTTTTAAGTTTTGAGTTTTAGATAATTTTGATGAAATTAGTCACATACGCGCGCACGTCGATCTCAACGGCCAGTTCTCGACTCTTCTTCCAGTGTTGCCACTCTTTTGTGTCGAGTGTCCTCTCACGCGGGGTTACCAGACGTGATGATACGCCCGGTTGACGGGATAATTGAAAGTGGGAAGGATATATAGGATTGGCTCATGTCTATACAATCATCATTAAAGACGACTGAAACGTAAACACGGAACTATTAACTGACACACAAACTTTGAAGATGCGTGTCACATTTCACTGTTCTGAGCTTCGATCACTAATGTACAAGATACACAGTCCGCGGCAAAAAACGACCTCACTAAAAGAGCACCAAACGCAAGATTCTGGTGGACTTTTGATTTAGTAGTGCTCGAACGCTCTGCCGGGAGACATGCATTAGTGCTCGTTCAATTATTGTAAAAATCATACGTCTAAAACGCAAAAAAAAGGATGGAATTTCATATTTCCGGTAAGTATTAATTTTATCCTAATATATTTCTTACATTTGTATTGTAAATATTAGTATTACGTTAAGAAATCACAAAAAAATAACTGTTTTAAAATTAAGTTGTAAATAAATCACTATGAGGTATAAACCATCTCAATTTCGAATACTCATACTAAAGGTACTTATCGTAGTTGATCATGCCCACTTGAAATGTTCGGGTTATAAGCTGTGTTTCTGTTCCATTTGATGGAGTCGCTATTATTATTTTTTTTTATTGAGGAATTATTTTTTTTAGGTTTCATCGAGATCCAGTTAGATGTGGAAATTGGATATCAGTTAAGGCACGGCAAAGATGCGAAGAATTTTTCAAGCCAACTTTAGCGAGCGTTGTATGTTCTAAGCATTTATATTCAATGTATACACTTATATTTTAGTTAATTATAAAATTACAGGTATTAGAACAACATAACATTGCATATAAAAAATAATTAGTCCACACTTTATACATTAAACTTCGGAAAAATTAAAAAATGGACTATTAAAATTATTACAATCAACAAAAAATTGTTGAACAGTTCGACTCCTCTCATACTTCACTTCATACTGTTCCAGCGGCGAATTTCGGCCGTGATATTGGAGTAATTTTTTGGCACTGTAATAATTTGAACTTTAAGTCATATACGCGGATGGTTGAGTTTAGTATGAACTAGTAGTCCGACCGAAACTAGTTTTACGACCGCAACCGAAACCGAAAATGAATTTCGGAAATGGTGTCTATTTCGGCCGAAACCGAAACCGAAACTTCCTTACAAGGCTCATATTTTGAGGGAAAAATAAAGAAAACGTGTAATACAGTACAATCTACGGAGTACAATCCTTATTACCACAAAATACAAATTAGAAACTGTTACAATACAATTGCAAGATCCGAGCCTCCATCCGTAACAGTCGGTTGCCTAGTAACCGTCACTCACCCGGACTGGGTTGCCTACTCGCTACATCCTCCCCCTCTATCCCGAACCTGACGTCCCCGCGTTTGGGATAGGATCCTTTCGTGGCCGCCCACGTTTACGCTTGTCCTTTAGAGGAGCTTGGATGGGACCAACAAATGGGGTGAGAAGTGACACGTGATACTTGGCTGTGGAGGTGCCATTGCTGATACTACCCAATTCATATGTAGTAGTTCTTATGATTTTATTTCTTTTATAAGGGCTATTCCTCTTTGGCATAAGAGATATTTGACCTTTGTCTGGCCATGGTATACGACGGGTTGGATCTTTGGATTCTATGTCTTTTAATATTTTCCTAATATCCGGATCTTTTAACCGATTCTCCCCCTGCATTAAAGCCGCTCCCAAACCGTATCCACTGCTGTCCACGGTCGGCTCAGGACTGGTAAGGAAATAAGACTTAACGAAATCAAAGATCTCCTCCGGTTTGTCCCTAAAATACCATACGTCGTGCGGAATATCGAGGATGATATTAGCTTTTTTTATAAATTTATGACCTAACAACGTCCTAGTTGAGGCTCCTGGTAATACAAGCAAATCCTCAATAATTGCATCGCGATTTCCAATAGTGACTTTTACATCAGCGGTAAGTACTCTTCTTTTACTATGCGTTCCATCAGCCAATCTTATTGTGCGCTCTGTCTCTTTAAAATGAACACCCTGTTCAACTAACACGGAGTACAGCTTAGTACTAGCTATGGAATGAGTTGCGCCGGTATCAATAATAGCCACTCCTTCGCGGTTTGCAACATTAATACGTACGGTGGGAAGTGACGTCGCATCAATATCGGTGAAGATGCTACAAGCCTCGGATTCCTGTACATCGGAATTATTTATTAGAAAAGCGGCTTTGTCGTCAACATCGCAATAAACATTACTCGAAAGCAAATTACACTTGCGATTATTATTATTATACAAAAACATATCGCGCTCGACTTGGCAGAGGCACTGCCGTGCCCCAAGATTTTGTGAGTTTGAACTCGCACCATTCTCGCTCGGAACCGTACAAGAAGTATTTGACGAATCGATATCACAAGAAAATGTATTGAAATCAGCTGGTTTCGACCCAGGTCTGTCTGTGTTTGAACAGACTTTACATCTCGACTTTACTACTCCTTGCTGGCCACATCCATAACATCTTAAAGTACTAGAATTATCGTTAGACTCTGACTTACCGATGTTTTCGCTTTTACCTTGCAGATTGCGGCAATTGTCAATAATATGGCCATACAATTTACAATACGCGCAACGTACCCGAATACGTTTCGATGACGGGTTCGAGTTTGGCGTAAGAACCGAATTCGTAGTAGGGCCCGAACGTGTAGTAGGACCTCTTTCTTGCGCGGCCGGTTTTACGAATTTAACCGGGGGCGCGGATGCGGGCGAGAGGGAAGGGATTACAATAGAATTAGATAACCTATTGGTTTCCGCAATCGCATCTTCTACGGCTCGCAATCTCTCTATGAAGTTGTCCATAGAAGTTAAATTATTATCTCGCGACAGTCTTTTTCGAACACGCCTATGTAACAAGCCGTAGAACATGTCGATTTGCATCGTGTCCGGAACTTTATAAGGTAACTTAGCTAGGAGGGCGCGCAGTTTCGTCACAAATACGTCGGCACGCTCCGTTTCACACTGTTCATCGCGGAAAATTTCTCTGAAGATCTTGTACGGCGGCAGCTGGGTGCCGTACATGCTTCGAAGCCTCGCGACGGCGTCCGTCCATGTCGCGACGTTGCCCTTGACGCCGCGCCAAAAGAGCGCCGCGTCGTCTTCCAGCAGCATGCTCAGGCCGCGTAGTGCGTGCTCTTCACTGACGTTCGCGCATTCCTTGTATACTTCCACGGCATCCAGGAAGGCCTCCAGCTTCCCGGCGTCGCGTGCCTTGCCGTTGAATCGCGCGGTGCACTGCGTGAAATTGCCCGGCGGGACGGTGGCTGCGGCAGGGGCAGTCGAGGCCGCCGTATTAGGGCTGACAGTTTCGAAATCGCCGGATGGATCATGCCGTGGGAAGGCTCGGAGTGTTTCCAGGAGGACTCTGTTGGTCTCCTCCTGTGTTCGCTGTGATTGCATCATCATTTCTAACATGGCTGTCATCATCCGTTCCGTCGAGGTGGTGGTAGGAGCTCCAGCAGCCGCGCTGGAAGTAGGCGGGGGGTGCCGCGGGTCGGCGAAAACTATCGTCTCGTTCCCGGGTTCTTCGCCGTCGCCTGCTTGCTGTGTATCTTCCTCTTCACTCTCGTAACGGGGATGTTGGCGTGTGTTTCGTGGCATTTTACTTTTTGTCACAGTTCGGCTAGCTACACAATTCACAGAACACTGGGACTGGGTTCGTTATTTCTTTGGAAATAAAAAAAATTGCCCCACGTTGGGCGCCAGTGTAATACAGTACAATCTACGGAGTACAATCCTTATTACCACAAAATACAAATTAGAAACTGTTACAATACAATTGCAAGATCCGAGCCTCCATCCGTAACAGTCGGTTGCCTAGTAACCGTCACTCACCCGGACTGGGTTGCCTACTCGCTACAAACGTTATTATAATCAGTAAGTTTTTATTGTTTTCTCTTTAAATCATATAGATTTCTCTTTAAATCACGTACTTTACTAATATCACAATCACAATAGGTATAAGTAGTTACTTAATATTTAAGTAATAAAATAAACAAAAATAAATCACTTTTATCTTTAGAACAAATAAACTTAAACTTCTTTCTTATAAACTCAGTTTGACACTTTTTATGACCCTTCAGTCAAAAAAGTAAAAAAAAGAAAAAGACAAAAGCTAAAATTAAGTATAAACTATGATCGTAATCACAAGAATGCAGAACAAGAGGCGACGACATCTACATAACCTGTCCCATAGTCGGGTCTTTTACCTTAATAATTTCTCAAAACAAAATTGGTAGTACGTAAGTTAGTATCTACTGTACTTGGTGATAAATATACTAAAATAAACTTTGAAACTCTGAATCCATAATATTATCACCATGAAATGCACTATAGTCATTACTAACTACCTAACTAATGTTTTTTACGTATAGCATTTGCGAACCAAAAAAAAATATAGGTTAGATTAAACTTGATTATACTTTCAAGTTTTATCAGCATATTGAATATTATTTTTTGATGTTTACTACCTGCTCTTATGTTATAACGACATAAAACGAGATAAAACTTACCAAATTAAAAATAAATCACTAAAAAAATCGCCACCACAACAAAAAAAAACGAACAGCAAACAAACAAGCGAGCGAATCACGACATTGGCTCTGACGACTGATCGGATCCATTCACTCATTCAACGCGCCGAACATGACCAATAACAGCGCGGAAACTCCCGAATGCACATTCGGTTTCGGTCGTAGTTTCGGCAAGTTTGCTGCCGAAAATGAAACTAAACCGAAACTGGCGGTTTTACCGAAACTCAACCGAAAACGAAACCGAAACCGAACATTCGGTCGGACACTAGTATGAACCGTGCATCGGACGTAAAAATTTATTGCTTTGTAAACACAAATGTACATTGTTTTATAAAAAGATCTTTAATAATTACTATGATTAAGGTTGATTTTAGATAAATGTATACTTTCTTAAACTGAATTACTCGGCGACAGATTTTCGAGAGGTTTTGTATGAGACTGTGTATCTTGTATTATGTATATTATATTTGATCGAAGGTTTTGAGTATAATTTACAAATGAGTACCTTAACATGCGAGGTGGCGAACTTGAACGGCGTCATCCGCTCGGAGCGCACCGTCGACTCCTCCAGTTGCAGGTTCAGCGACATGTCCGTCGTCAGCTCCCTGCACGCACATATTGTTACCACACGCTCGTACGAGATACTAGGCACATACGTACAGTACCCGGCGATAAATATTGCACATCGACCTTTGGAAAGAGACAGTCGGCTAATTTCGGTTTTGTAGAGCGTTATCTCTTACGCACGAAATACAAAAAGTCCGGTATATATTAGGAGCTGTTAAAACAATTATGGTTTGCTTCTTTTGACAATTTTACTATTCTTTGTATAAAATACACCAAATTTTCTATAAGTTATGGCTTTAGGTTCGGGTAAAATAAAATAAAAAAGGGTGTTCAAATTATGTTTACGTATTTAAAATTCGTTTGGAAAATTACAGCTGTAGCAAATTTAGGGGTGTTAACAACTCTAGATATATATTCTGAACTGGACGCGACTGCACTCTATTGAATTTGAACAACGACTGACATAATGTCAAATAGGTGTGTGCTACAAAGATAACGCTCTATGAAACCGAAATTAGCCGAATGTCTCTTTCCAAAGGTCGATGTGCAATATTTATTGCCGGGTACTGTACGTATACATGCACGCACACACCCATACGCAAGCACGCATACGCACGTACGCATATACTCGTAAATACGCACGTATCCACTATCTAAGTACACAGGCACGTACGATACAGGCGAATACGTACGAGCGTACATTGTACAGGTAACATAGAAGATTATCACGAATGGTACACAACAATCTGCAGTATTACAAAACAAAACGTTTCTACTACATCCAACCCGTCAACTCCCACAAGCAAAAGCATGTAATAAGCCTGTCAATAAACTTGAAAGCAAAAATAAGTGATGTATACGAAAGGAAAAATTTCAAAGTCACAAGAAACAGTAGCTTAAGTGAACAAAAATATTTATAGTTTAAACTTTAAAGTAATCATAGAAATATTAACACTACTTCAAGAGTTCTCATCCGAGGAAAACATACTAATGAGTTACGTAAAATGTATAATTATAATGGTTATGTGAATAATGGTGACATGGTGATGGTATTTTGGTGGTAGTGATACCTGTCCGAGATGTCAGTCCGAAGCGAAGGAGCGCCGCGCAGCTCGGACAGCTCCGTCCGCCAGCCGCCGTACCTGCGCCGCACCACGTACACGTATACGCACGAGCGTGCACACACACACGTACAGTTACATACAACCAAGCTCGCAAGAGCTACTATATCGTCATAATAGATATAATTGTACGTGATAATATGACATGACAATATTTACAAAGCAAAAATACCGCCACTTGTGAAACTTGCAGTAGGCGATAACTTTGAGGTTTCCCAATTTATGGTGTGTGTTAGTAGTGGGGCGGGGTGAGGTTACTGGCGCGTGGGCGGAACTGGATATAAATGTCGACGACCCGAGTGATATGAATCCTTTTACCTTAAGGTAAAAACAAATCTCCTTACTAAAAACAATATTTACACATCATAAATCTTACTCAGCGTTGAGTTTTTGACTGTGATGTGACATTTCTATCGATTCAGATAAAAACAGCAGCTGCTAATTGTTTGCTATGTAGATATTTCATTATAAATGGTCACATAATGTTATACACTAGAGTCGTCGATTACATTAACTGAACTCAATTTAGTATTGCAAATAATAAAAGCTAGGGCTTGTCGCAGTCCACGGGGTAAAAAAGCCGTTCGATCAAACAGCTAGCCCTTTGACTGAACAACGCCATTCAATCACACGGCTATACGTCGTTTAGCCGACTTGTTGACTGCAACGTTCAACACTACAGCTAGACGACGCTTAACTAACTGGTAGGTTAAATGGCAAATTAACTAAGGTGACCATTAGTTTAGTGTTATTATTATTTATGACACAAGCGTAATGATAACAAATAGAATAAATTGTATTCTAACTCATTATGAACACAATTGCAATATATACCTTGGTGATGCATTTCATAATCCCGTAATTTCTCCTCGAATATTTGTTTTTAATTTTGATTCACTCGTATGTCATTTCTGTCACTTTAATAACACTTGTAACGTATATTTACGAAAAATACACTCATAAAATACCGGTTACTTGACGCCATATTGTAAACAAAACGCACCTAGCGCCGCGGTGGTGAGCGCTGAACTAATTCAGTCAAACGGCTGCTTTTGAATTAGCTGTAGTGTTGAACGTTTTGAGCGACTGAAATGTTCAATTAAAAATCTAGACGTGTGATTGAATGGCGTTGTTCAGTCAAAGGGCTAGCTGTTTGATTGAACGGCTTTTTTAACCAGTTGGCTGCGACTTATATATTTAAATTGAATTTATGTTGCAATATTTATTAAATTCAATGAAAATACACCAATAGACGCCATCGAGTGCATACGCAAGCGTGCGTCCTCGTACGCACTTGGGCGTCCCCCGTGCGTGCGTGCGTACTCACGTGTCAGTGTGTTTAAGACCGTTGGCGCTGGAGCGGCCGGAGTGCACGCTACCGCGGTCGTCGGCGCGCACGTCGTAACGTCCGCCCGCCGCGTACCCCACTGAAAATATCATAAGTAATATGAAGACGAGTGTAATAAAAGGCTGAATTTGATTCACGCAGATGCCAGATAAATCGAAAGTATCAAAATATCGAGGTGTATTTAATAATCATGCTGATAGTTTCGTTTGCTTTCAACAAAAATATGTGATAGGCAAGCACCAATTTAACAGGAAACATGTGTCTTAATTAAGCGCGTTTAATCGATAATAGATTATATCATATACATTCAGTGTTTATCATTTTAAATCTTTTATTTTCAATTGAAACTTACAGATTATCATTTGGTAGAGGACAGGCTTAGCTTAGCTTTGATGATTGTCTTAGGGCCGATCTACACCGGAATGGCAGAGGCGAGGCGAGCAGTTTCAGTGTCATATGATTTTGAACTTTATCTTCATTATTGTACTCGTAATACATAGTATCGCTTGAGAAATCTACGGCCGCCCGTGGACGCTCGTGGCCGCTCATGGCCTCTGGCGGCCTCTGGCGGCGGCGATTTCTCAAGCGATACTATGTATTACAATAATGAAGATAAAGTTTAAAATCATATGACACTGAAATTGCTCGCCTCGCCTCTGCAATTCCGGTGTGATTTGAGCCTTACCGTCAGCATAGTACTTGGCGTATGCGGGGTCGGTGAGCTGCTTGTAGAGGCGCATGTACGCGGCGGGGTCGGTCAGCCGCAGCCGCTCGTAATACTCGTACTGGCGCCGCGTCGCGTACTCCTCGCCGTGCACGCCGTAGCCCACTGTGAAAAAAAAAGCATTTTTTTAAATCCATACTTCCATACTAATATTACAAAATATGCGAAAGTGTGTCTGTTTGTCTGTTTGTCACCTCTCCATGCCCAAAACGCTGAACCGATTTTGCTGGGTATGGGGAAAGTTTGAGTCCCGGAAAAGGACATAAGATACTATTTATGTCGGAAAAATGTACGGTTCCCGCGCGATAAAATCGTTTTGGCGCAAAAAAGTTGCGGGCGTCATTTAGTTTATAATACATAATTCAAAAGCGCACCGGTTACTCTATTATTCATAAACAACTATAACTTAGCACGAATACCTTCTCGCCGGGTTAATTCCCGAACCGGTGCCGCGGTGGTAGGAATAATTATTATTGTAGATTCGACGTTTAAAAAGTGTATGTTTATGTCAACTTTGAATAAAAAATATTAACGTTTATTATCAGGAGCAACAACCGACAGCATAATTAAATTTAGCCAAAATGATCAAAGTCTAAATTTATATAAAAAATGTTTTCTTTCTAAATAAACTTGAAACAATAATATAGTTATTGTTTCCGCAAGTACCGGTCCACGACCTAACTCGGCGAGAAGAACTGGTGTACACATAAGAAACTCTTTATACATTAACATATTTTTATATGTGTGAATTGTGAATAAGGAAAAACAGTTCACATTGAATTTTATTCGACAAAGCTAATGGGCTAGACTTTAGCAACAGAATAGCGATAATAAGGTTTTGAAAGTTAATAATTATTGCTTCATACACAATTTAATGGTGTTTCACATCTATTATTATTAGTAAGTAGGACAGAATGCGATATTTTATTTTGATTAGTTTAAGTATACAATATGAATGTTTCTACGAAATAAAATGCTAATAAAAATAACTAAATAAATAAACTTAGTGCTTGTTTAGCCACAGCGGGAACCGCGCATTTCCCGTGCGCCAGGTAGTCAAGTACCAAGCTGTTTAACCGCGCGGTTTGGACCCGCGCGGTTTCTGCGCACAAACCACGCGGTTCCCACGTGCCTGAACAAGCACTAATTGGTTAATTGACATCTCACATCATTATAAATTGATTATGCATTCTGTAAAAATTGTCATTGCACGTAATCCTACTGAGTGTCTACAATTCAATACGTATGTTAAATGTTAATATAGATTGTCTTCGTAACCGTCTTCTTGAGACTATAGTGCGTTTCATCGAATAGTTCCTTTGCCGTCATGTTGGTATTCCTGTCTGTCAATAATGTAAACAAGGTTGACAGCTCTGCGAGTTTTCACAAGTTTTACTGTGATTTCGTGAGAAAATCATGCCGAAAACATTAAAGAATGGTGAAAGAACGATGGTACTAAGAGTGAAAGAATTTCGTGAACGTGAAAAACGTAACTAGGCCCCAATAATTCCATTAAACTCCAGTTGCCGCCATTACGGCTTAGTGAAATAGGGTGACCAGCGTCAGTTTAATCACCCATAAACACAGTAAAACTTATGAACACTTGCAGAGCGTGTGTACCGTGTTTACGTTATTAACAGAGAATGCCAACATGATGGCAAAGGAACTATTTGATGAAACGCACTTTTAGTAACGAAAACTATATACACACGAACGATGGCGCGGGTAAAAGCTAGTACAATAATATTATCAGGGCGAGCGAAGCTAGACCTAGTACTTCTCACAACCTGTACACTTTACGGACAAACTATCACGCCTATTGATTTGTGCTTTAACATAGTACTTACATCATACATGTAAATGTGTTATCAGTCAGTGAAGGTGTGATGAGGCGAGCCCTCACAAAGCTCGGCTTTTAGCTAGTAAACGCGAAAGTGACTTTGGTTGTTACGCCTTCACACATAAAGTACTAAGCGGATCATCACAAAACTTTCATAGGTACACGTTGTCTGGAGTATGGAGAAGGACACACACCTTTTATCCCGGGAAAAAGAACGGTCCCCGAGGGATAGACATTAACGTAGGCAGAGCAGCGGGCGAAAGCTGTTAGAATTATGTACCATTTTCTTTAAGTGTATTTTGTGATAACATAATATTATTATCTCCCCTAATTTAAGGTAGCACAGTAAGGGTAATGTGGCAATATTAATTTGCATTAGTGCCAACATGGCGACATAGGAACTATTTGATGAAACGGACTATAGGCTTTAGTATGTGCATAATCACCGTCATAATAGTGATGTCCCGCATCGCGTGGGTCGCGTGTGTCGCGTGTGTCGCGGGAGTCGCGCGGTCTGCGCCGCGTGTCGCGGCGGCGGCGCGGCTCGTCTTCGTCCGTGACGGCCGCCTCGCGCGACCCGGGCCGGGAACCCGGGGAGTAGGTGCCGTCTGGAACGTCACGTGATACACTTTAGTCATCAATCATCATCATCTAGTGCCATCTTCACATCGAAGTTCGCCGGTCAGTTGGTTGAATTTCTTCCGGTCTTAGGTTGATTTCTTTAACATTTGGTCCCTTCTTTTATATCAAAACTTTAGTAGGTATATGGAACATTACATAACTATACTGTACTCGGCGAAACAAGGCGGTAGCGGTCATTGACTCCCTGTCATTGTCAGTGCATTTTCTATACAAACCACGATTGACAATGAAATGATGTTGTCAATCGTGGCTTTGTATAGAAAATGCCAAGTTTTTGACAGGGAGTCAATGACCGCTACCGCCATGTTTCGCCGAGTACAGTATAACTAAATCAAATGTAGAAGATTTGAGAACCTCGTAGGGTGAATTCAGTTTGGTTGATCGCGGTTAAACGTATACTATTCTTACTAATATTACAAAATATGCATAAGTTTGCCTGTCATTTACCTCTTCACGCTAAAGCGGCTGAACACGTTCAGATGATATTTTGGCATGGAGATATTTTAAAAGACGGGAAAGGACATAAGATGCATCCTTAAGATTATACTGATTTTATAAACTGGAAGAATGTAAATACATATTTTTAGAAAAAAATATATAAATACTATACTTAAATAACTAAAAAAAGATAGATACAATTAAACAGTGTTATAGAGAAATCATGTCCAAACAAGTGCATCACCATTAAGAGTTTCCCAATTCCTAGCACAATAATTACAAAAAATAATTTTGTACAGTGTACAATTTCGTTTTGATTGTATGCATTAGGTTGCTATAACTTGTTGCTATGCACAGCAATAACATTATAAAATAAAAGGAAAAAAAAATAATTTCTAACAAGTAACAATAAAATAACTGTGGGAAAACCATTATATTTATGTAACATGAATTTTGAAGACACCAAAAATTTAAAAATAGTGGTTTGAATGATTAAATAATTATATTTTGTTTAGTCATTTCTGTATTTGTGCTTGCTGTATATAAATACATACAACAAGCACAGATACAGATATAACTAATGTAATTGACGGAACTCGCGATAGTTTATATCAAATGATGACGTCACAATCTTACAATTTCGATCTTGAATTCGTTGTTGTTTGCCAGGATTACATTAGCCCAAATATCTTAATGTAAATACATACATTACTTTTGTTGTTTGTCTCTAATATGTTAAAATCTACAAGTAAAATGTAGAAAACAATTGTTTGTATTTTAGAGAAAATGCTCTGAAAGTACTGAACTGCCCCCCCCTTCCACGAGCTCTTATAGAAATATTACTTTAATATTACTTTTGGATTTCGTATAAGCAAACATGATCTCTGTTTATATATACAAAATTATGTTTTTTGTTTGTGCCAAATCTGAAAGTAATATTAAAGTAATACTGCTATGCTGCTCATAGTAGGCAGGCGATTTAGACTATATCATAGTAAGGTTCTTGCAAGATTGTATTGTATACTTCAGTTAGTCGATCTAATATACTTCAAATATCTTTTATCTTTATCAGTGGATGTCTAAGATAGACGATGTCGAAACAACTGGCAGAGGCTACAGAGATAAGGCCCAACTATAACTGTAAATAACAAATATTTTCAAAAATATTTTATGGACATTTTTACAAATCCATATTTCATACTCATTGTTGAAAAAGTATATGTTTGTCTGTAACCTATTCACACCAAACCTTCGATCACTAATATACAAGATACACAATCCGCGGCAAAAAACGACCTCACCAAAAGAGCACCAAACTCAACATTCTGGTGCACTTTTGATTTAGTAGTGCTCGAGCGCTCCGCCGGGAAACATGCCTCAGTGCGCGTTTAATAATTGTAAAAATCATACGTCTAAAACCAAAAAAAAGGATGGAATTTCATATTTCCGGTAAGTATTAATTTTATCCTAATATATTTCTTACAATTGCATTGTAAATATTGGTATTTCTTTAAGAAATCACCAAAAGACTGTTTTAAAATTAAGTTGTAAATAAATCAACACCAGGTATAAACCATCTCAATTGCGAATACTCATACTAAAGGTACTTATCGTAGTTTATCATGCCCACTTGAAATGTTCGGGTTATAAGCTATGTTTCTGTTCCATTTGATGGAGTCGCTATTACTATTATTTTTTTATTGAGGATTTTTTTCAGGTTTCCTCGAGATCCAGTTAGATGTGGTAATAATATTATGTTCCCATCTTCGATCAAATATAGTTCCCATTAAGGATTTTTTAAGTAGGTTAAAAAGTATGGGCGTTGGGTGATGTGAGTTGTCCTTTGTGGCCTATCGGAAAATGTATGTACACTTATGTATATTTTGGTTAATGATAAAATTAGACATAACATTAGAACAACATAATATTACAAGTAAAAAATAATTACTCCTCACTTTATACATTAAACTTCGGAAAAATAAAAAAATGGACTATTAAAATTATTACAAATTACAATCAACAAAAAAAATTTGAACAGTTCGACTCCACTCATACTTCACTTCGCCCTGTTCCAGCGGCGAATTTCGGTCGTAAAATTGGATTTTTTTTTTGGCACTATACAAATTTGAACTTAAATCATATACGCGGATGGTTGAATTTAGTATGAAGCGTGCATCGGACGTAAAAATTTTATTGCTTTGTAAACTCAAATGTACATTGTTTTATATAAAGATCTTTAATAATTACTGTGATTAAGGTTGATTTTAGATAAATGTATACTTTTTTTTAAACTGTATTACTCGGCGACAGATTTTCGAGAGGTTTTGTATGAGACTGTGTATCTTGTATAGCGCTCGGTAAACGGTAATTCTGCATTACATGCACTACGTGCTGTAGTTCATGAATTATCGTGTATTGTAGTGAATGATGCGAATTACATGCAAACTACGTGCTGTACAACGTGCTGTACTTTGAATTACAACTTCTTTAATTTTTCAGCACGACATACGTTACGTGCTGTAATGCACGCATGATCGTTTATTTTAGTGAATGATGCGAATGACATGCAAACTACGTGCTGTACATTGATTGACAAGTTGTTTAATTTTTCGTCATGCAATAATATGATTGTTTCGCCACAGTAGACAGAATGTCTATTGTGGTTTCGCCATCGACATAATATTATCATGCAACAACTCAGTTCCAGGGTTGTGGTGGTGTAGATTTTGTATTAATATTTAAAAAGCAAACTCTTCTTTTTTTCTACTTTATTGTTTACTAGCTGTTGTCCGCGACTTCGTCCGCGTCAACGTATAATAACAAAGATGGACTAGATAGAGTTTTCCCCTTTTAAGGGTTCCTTACCCAAAAATAAAAACGAGACCCTCTTACAATGATTTCACTGTTTCAACCAAATTCGAGCTACATCTCATATAAAAACAACCAAAATGTATAAAAAATCGGCCAAGTGCGAGTCGGACTCACGAATCGATTTTGATGAATTTTGGTATGGAGATACTTTTATCTCCATACCAAAATTCATCAAAATCGATTGAATATTTTACGCGCAAATCATAAAAGTATATTGTGCAGTAATCGTACATTTTCCGGGACAACTTTGGTCTTCGGGACTCAAAGTATCTCTATGCCAAATTTCAGCGAAATCGGTCCAGCCGTTCAGGCGTGATATCGTGACCACGCGAATATGGATTCATAAAGAGATTAAAGTACACACATACAACAAAAGAATGTGTGAAAAATTCAAGTGCCTATTGCCATTATTGATATAGAGCAAAAAAGGCCAAAAAAATCATGTTTGATGTATGGGATAAATATTAATATTTAAATATTAATTTTATTTTGTTTTTAGTATTTGTTGTTATAGCGGCAACAGATATACATAACATGTGAAAATTTCAACTGTCTAGCTATTACCGTTCTTGAGTTACAGCCTGGGGACAGACAGACAGATGAACAGACAGACGGACAGACATCGAAGTCTCAGTAATAGGGCCCCGTTTTGACCCTTTGGGTACGGAACCCTAAAAACTAAGGAAGAGTAACTGTGTCAAAAAAATTGTCCGCGACTCGCGAGTCTACAAAATGTGACCCGAATACATGCATGCATGCATGTATTCGGTACAAAATTTTGTGTTTTTATACAAGTGACAATTATTGTCAACGGCATTTTTTCCTAAAGAATGTAAGGGTGTATTCAGACCGAACCCGACGCGTAGATGCATTTCTAAATTTGTACTGAATTAACAGATCGCGCAATTGAAACCTGTCAAATCCATACAAATTGATGCCGCGCCTCGCCTCGCCTTGTCACGTTGCGGTCTGAATTGACCCTTACTGTTTCGTAGCTATTATCATACTTGTGCGAAAAAGAACCAAATTCAAAACGGTTGAAGTATGGGAGTTACGTTTCCATAGTTTTTATTATTCGTAGAAGAAAAAAATAATTTCATTATCATAGAATTAAGTATAATATCGAATTGACATCGTTGTTTATTATAACATGTTTATTATAACAATGGTTGCAAATAAATCCTGGCTACATACTTTTTATGAGCGAACGATTAAAAATTGCAACTTTCCATGTAGAGCAGCACGAGTCGGCGCATGAGTACCGGTAACTATTCCACCTCAATTTTTTTATGCGATCCTCTTCAAATGATATAAATGCATGTTGCCATGGTGCAACCCGGTGCCATATTGTTTAAGCGTCTCCCAGACAGAAGCGGCCTGCGGTGGCGGTGGCGGTCAGTTGGATGATATGAGAGTTCTAGGAACGACACAGACACACGCGGCCATGCGGCCAAGCCATTCAACTGACCGCCACCGCCACCGCAGGCCGCGTCTGTCTGGGAGACGCTTTAAACCAACATTGTTTAAACAATTGCAAGGAATTGTTATAATAATAATAATAATAATAATAATAATATTTATTTGCTAGAGTGAAATGTACAATTAAGGTCTTCCAGAATTTTATAATGCAGGATCATAACACTCAACTAAATTAATAGTATGCAAATGTCATTTCTTAAAACTAGCTAAAAGAAGGAGGACACAAATGTCACTAATATTATGATCATTAATATGTCAGTGTCACTCAGTGCACAAAAAATACCTAACAAAAAGTCAAAAATACGCAACAAGTCAGAAATAAGCACCCACTTTTATGTTAAGATAGTCCTTTACTTCATAAAAACATTTATCCAGAAGCCATTCATTAAGTTTTCTTTTGAAAGTAACTAAGTTATGTTTTTCAAAATCTTTTGGCAAATTATTATATATCTTAATAGCCATAATGTAGGGACTTCTAAGGAATGTTGTGCTGTTGCATTTAGGCATGGCTAATTTATTGGGGTAACGTAGTGATCTGTTGGCCGTGTTATTATCCTTGTTTTGTACGAAGTATTTGGGATGTTTTTTAACGAAAATACACATGTCTCTTATATACATACATGGCAGCGTAAGTATGTTCAGTTTTTTGAATAGAGGTTTACAACTTTCAATCGGCCCAACGCCGCAAATGGCCCTAACACACTTTTTTTGTAACTTAAAAACTAAATTAAATTCAACAGAGTTGCCCCAGATCACAAGACCGTATGATAAAATTGAGGAAACATAGCCATGGTATGCACAAAGAGCTGCTGATATTGACACAGTCTTTGCCAAACGTCGCAATGCATATACAAATTTATCAAGCTTACTACATATATAGTCCACATGGGCTTTCCAGTTGGAGTGTTGGTCAAATATTAGTCCTAGAAATTTTAATGAATCTACTTCTTCTATATTAATGTCATCATAAGTAATTTTTTTGGGTATCTGAATTGAATTGTAATATTTAAATTGCATTATTTTGGTCTTACTAAGATTTACCTGCAAGTCATTTTTATCTAACCATGATATTATGTCCTTGAGAGCATTAATTAATTCTTGTTCGTAAAGTAATAATATTTAGGCATTTCACCAATATTGTGGTATCGTCTGCAAATAACACTTTAAGATGCCTCGTTGCAGTTGTGACATCATTAATATAAATTAAAAAAAGAAATGGGCCAATCAAACTTCCCTGTGGAACTCCTATATCCAAAATGGCATATTGAGATTTATATGTTTTTTTTGTTTTACCTATCGTTTTTGTAATCATTGTACATACTTTACGATTACTTAAATAAGATTTTAACAAATCATGTGCCTTTCCTCTTATTCCATAATTCTCTAATTTATGTAATAATATTTTATGGTTTATTAGGTCAAAAGCTTTTGTCATATCTAAAAATATACCGGTGATCGGTGTTTTGTCATTTAAGCTTTCATGCACTATTTTACTCAAATAAAAACATGCATCTGTAGTGGAACTATTGTCACGGAAACCAAACTGTTCATTAACTAGCAGATTCTGAGTATTAAAAAAGCTTTTTATACGTTTTAGCATGATTCTTTCAAATATCTTGGCAAAAATAGGAATTAAGGTTATTGGGCGGTAGTTTTTTAATTCAGTTTTATCATCTTTTTTAAATAGTGGCTTTATAATTGAAATTTTTAGGCGGCTCGGGAAAACCCCTTGTTCTAGTGACTGGTTTATAATTTTGGCAAGGGGATAACATAATTGTCCTGCACATTTCTTAATAATGTCAGTTCGTATCTCATCATAACCTACTGCATTAGTTTTCTTCAATGATAATATTGTATTGTAAACGTCTCGAGGATCCGTTGGGGATAAAAAAATTGTGTTTTTATTTATGTTGAGTAAGAAAGTGTTTCTCTTGTCTTTGTTTTTTCCATTCTTTAGAGTCACATTTCCTATACTAGTAAAATATTCATTAAAAATTTTGCATATATCATTAGCTTCAGTGTATTTTTTCTTGTCTTTTTTTATATACGGAATGTCATTATTAACGTCATTGTTATCTCCTAAGTTGTCATTTATTATTTTCCATCCTGCCCTGCATTTGTTTTTTTGATTATTTATATATTTAGTGTTTTGTATTTGCTTTGATTTAAAAATACATTTTTTTAATAAATAATTATATTTTAGAAGTCGCTGTTTTGTATTGTTATTATTTATTTTTGAAATTCTGTTTTTTAAGTGCATTTTTCTTTTTACTAAACATGATTTTCTAATACCTTTAGTCAGCCATTGAGTTTGTTGTTTATTCTTGTGTATACGTATTTTTATAAGTGGAAAACACAATGTATAAAAGAGGACTATTTGATCATGGAATGTGTTAAATGAATTTTCTACATTATCTTCATCTCTTAAATCTGAAAATGACAGGGCTGAAATGCATTCCTTAAATTTACGAATATTATCACCACTATAATCCCTTCTATATTCCCAAATGATGTTTGAAGTTGGAACCTTCTTTACTTTAATAGTTAATGTTTGAGCAGTATCATGGTCTGACAGTGCCAGATGATGAATATTTGACTTTGTCATTTTTAGATTACTAACAATAAGATCTATACAGGATGATAGTCTAGTAGGGCATGATATGTGTGAAGTTAAATTATAATTTTTAAGTAAACTCATTAATTCACGTGTATTTTTATTGTTTTTAAGAGTGTCTAAATTCCAATCACCACATAAGACTATACTTTTTTCTTTCCTTTTGTTATTTATGTCATGAAGTAGTTTATCTAAATTTTTAAAGAAAGAATAAATATCACTTTGAGGTGTTCGGTAAATACAGACAACATATAATTTATAATCTTGTAGCTCTATTCCACAGCACTCAAATTCATTTACTATTCCCATATTTTTTATCCATTTTATTTCTTTACAGTTTAGAAAATTTTCTGTCAATATGCATGAGCCCCCTCTCTTGGAATTTCTACAGAAGGCAGATGCTATTTTATATCCATGCAATTGAAATAAGTTTTCTGAACCTTTCTTTATGAATGTCTCTGTGAGACATATAACTTGTAAGTTAGGTAATACTTGTTTTAAGTCTAATATGGAACAGTGAAGTAATTCTGACTTATTTATAGCCCCTGCAATATTTTGGTGAAGAATTGTTACACTTTCATCGAAAAAAATCCTCATTGCTCGTTCTTTCCATATTGAAATTCGCTAACTTCGTATTTTTTTTATTTATTATTTTAAAGTAGTATGGTATTGTACCTCTGAGTTCTTTATGTACTACTTTAGGTGTAGAATCTTCCCTGGTAATCTTTTTAAAATAAAAAGTTATTTTGTTTCTTTGTAATTCTATTTTCTTTTTAGATGTTACATTATTTAGTTCGTCAAAATTTATTGAATTGTTAGTGTTGTAAAACGGTAAATATGTATGAAGATAGTCACTGTAATCAATATTAAAATTTATTTGTTCTGATATGTCATTTATATATTCACTAAAATTATTGTAAAATCTTTTAGGTTTTATGAATGTGGTGTTTTTGTACAATTTTAAGAGACATTGTATGTGATTATTGAGAGTTTCAACCCTTAGATAATCATTCGATTGTACTTCTAACACATAAACACGTGCTTTACGGAGCTTATCTAACGCTAGTGCTAATTCATTTAGAAAACTACAGGGGTTTTTATCATTTGTACCCACTCCTAATATAATAACATCTCTGTCTTTCATATTATACTTAAGAGATTCACAACTTCTAAGAGATTCACTACTTAGTGCATTAGGTTTTACAAAAGAAAATATATTGTAAATATTATTTTTATTTTGTTTTTTATTTCTTATATGTCTTAATCTTTGAGATAAGCCTAAGACACTTTGTTCTCCCAATATATGTATGTAGTTCTCTTTCTGCATTGGCCTCTTATAAATACTAGACAGTGATTTTTGTGCACTTTTGAGTTCCTGATTTGTACTTTTCTCAGCATTATGATTAAGTGTAAATGTGTTTTCATCATCCTGAAAGTCAATTCTTTTTTTAATAGAGTTGCTTGATAAGTTAAGGCATCTTTTTCTGTTACTTTTTTTAATACTGCTAATTGGTGCAGAGTGGATTTTACTCAATAACTTTAATTTCTTTTCCAGTTCTTGAATTTTTTTTAAAAGATTGTTGTTTTCTAATACCAACTGTTCTATTTCCTTATGTGCTATGTCAAGTTGAAGTTTGACATCTTTAAACTTATCACGCAATTCTTGTAATTCTTCATTCATTGTTATAGACAGGTTTGGTAGGCTACTTACTTCTGGATCACGACTTAATGAAGCAAATGAGTTATTATACATTGAGTTATCTAGGTTTGCATCATCGTAATTTATACTGTGTCGTCTTCTTCTTATTGTAACAAATTCATCTCCAAGACTGGCTCTGGCCTCCATTCTCTGGGTAGTAAATATTATAAAAAAAAAAAAGGGAAGAAATAAATAAAAAAAAAAACTATATAATTCAGGCGGAGTTCGTGATGTCACGGATTTATTTATTTAATTTGAGTCAGAAGTTAAAAAAAATAATATTGATAATACAACACAATGTCCTATAAAATAAATAGATGTCAATAAAGAAGCATTAACAATTTCATCACAATTTCATAATAATAATTTAGTATTTATAGTTCATTAAAATATGTCAGAGGGGTTAGTAATAAATTAATTATTAAATTAGTAATGTCAAAAATTGTAATTAATTAATAAAATGTAAGAATAATTGATAATACAACACAATGTCATATGAAATAGATAAAGAGATATTAGTTCATTAAAATATGTCAGTGGGATTAGCAATAAGTATTAATAAAATTAGCTTATGTCAAGAATTCATTTAATAATTATAATATTACAATGTCATTTATAATAAATAATTGTCAATAAAGATTAATTATTATTTTATTAATTATAATGTCAGTGTGTAAAATTTATTTTTATTTATTTTTTAAAATGTATCTACTTATATAATAAAATTACAAGATAAATTTGTATTGCATTGAAAACTGATTTTTTTCTTTAAATAAAATACTTTGGCAATCTACATTTGGTACACAGCTAAAACCCTTGTCCCAACTTATGGTGAATTGGATAATAAATAGGTGGCTAGCGGATGTTGGTTTGGTAGGTACTAACTAGACCGTAGGTACTTACTTCTGATTTACAAACAAATTAACACTTTTGCTATCTTGTACCTAGATAAAAAAAAAACCATTGAATGATATAACAATTAACAAAGTAAGAGAGATGTGAAAGTATGATACAGTACCAGTTACTGTTTTGTTTGAGCACTTTACTTACATTCATTAAAATCCTGGCTTTTTAAAGTTAAATCACAGATGTCTTAATTGTTTTCATGAAGATAGTTACACAAATATTATAATAATGTGAAGAAGAGAGGTTTAATTTGTTTTGGAGCATCTACACACTTCACATGAAACTTATATTTTCCGGCTGTTGAAATCAAAACACAGATCTTTATATTATTTTCATGCAAAATAATAACAGACAATAAGTATTACAGAGTTTAAGAGATGTGGAAATATATACCTAACAGTGATATAGACTTTTCAGTAATTTTCATGCAAGTTATTAGTAAGTATAAAATAGTTTCAATTTATATATTATGTACAATATTATTTGTTCTCAGGCTTATTTTCTTAAATTTTACAATAATTTAACTTGTCACTTCTCATGACCAGTTAGTTCATATTGCATGCAACATATTATTATACAATACCTTTTAGCTTTGTGCACTATCTTACCTCAAGTTTAAATAACTTACTGTGTACAAGAGATAGAATGTCAATTTTACATATATGCTAGTACAAAATATAGGAGTAAAAACAGAAAACAAGATGAGTAGTTGAGAGAGTTAACAGTCTGTATTTTCCTTCCTTGAATTTGCTGTTCCTGATTCCTGTGCACTAAAGATGACTTCCTCTGTATTGAAACCAAGGGTAGCGTAGGTTCCGCAATATTAAATTCTTCTTTAGACTCTTGAAAGTTTGAGAAACTTCAATTTCAATAGGTAGGTATCGTCAGCTGTACGATGAAGTGCTTGATCTGTACTTTCGCATCAAACCAACTGTAGTGTAAATAATAGTTCCGTTTGTTGTGAGATAATTAGTTTACTGATTAGTCCTTTAATTTTATCTAAGTATTTGATTCTTCGAAGAACGTTTATCAGTTTAAAATGGCGATCAGCTGATTGGCGGTTTACAAGTCAGGGTTCTTTTACTTGAATTTGTCGCTAAACCACAGAATTTTGCACTGTTGCCGTATTTATTTCAATAAATCTGCACTGTAGTAATCTTTTTTTGCACTTTTCCTTGTAGCACAACTATTAATTTTATTTTAAATTCAATAAAATATGCGGAGACGATTTGAACTATTTCGGTGATACCAGGCGAAAAAAAAAAATTATGTTATTTTTTAACCAGACAATTTTTTTAATATTCTTTATTGAAATACCAATAAAAAAGGTCCTATGACTTTTCACGATAAAGTTAATATTTTTAAAGATATGAATTTTTAAAGGTTCGAAAAATCTCAAATTTGGGTACTTTTGACCCAATAAAAATATATTAAAAAAGATAATAATGTCTAAGTTATATATATTTTTAAATTCTATATACAATAGTTAATAATATCGTTAGTAGAGATTTAAAAAAAATCATAGCTTATATCTTTTTTATCTTAGCAAAAGTAGTCAAAAAATTGTGTTTTTTTGTATGGGAGCCCCCCTTAAATATTAACTTTATTTTTTTATAGTATTTGTTCATATAGCGGCAACAGATATACACAATCTGTGAAAAATTCAGAAGTAGCTAGCTATAGCGGTTTTTGAGATACAGCCTGGAGACATACAGACAAACGGACAGACAGTATCTCAATTATTTTTAACAAAAAATTAAAACCGACTTCCAAGGTAAAAACAATATTAACATTAATATGAACTAAAAAGTATTAAATAATTTTTGTTATCTAATAGTGCCTTTTTCCGAATTCGGCTAAACCTCAACTATTTCTGTACTCAATCTTCATTATTTTGAAGTCGGTACCAGATAGCTGAATCTTCAGTCCTCTGGCAGAATATTTGAAACTTTTGGAACTGGCACCGACTTCAAAATTATGAAGATTGAGTACAGAAATAGTTGAGGTTTAGCCGAATTCGGAAAAAGGCACTATTAGATAACAAAAATTATTTAATACTTTTTAGTTCATATTAATGTTAATATTGTTTTGACCTTGGAAGTCGGTTTTAATTTTTTGTTAAAAATAATAATAATTTCACTCTTTTTAGTTACACTAGTAGGTAAACCTTCGCGTATATTTTACGTATCTTATTACAATTTGTTAAGAGTCACAGTTCACACTTACAAAATAATATATTATCAGTGAAGTGAACATATTGTGCTAAGTAATTTAACAATTTTAATACTTCAAACCCCAAGCGGTCACCGGCGATTGCGATAACAATAGAAAGGCTATTGTGTCTCGTTTTTCCACGATCGAAGGATCTATCAGATAAAAAATTGTATAAACTTGCATAGGATGTAGCGTAGCTACTCATCTAATAAGTATATAAAATTCTCGTGTCACAGTTTTCGTTGCCATACTCCTCGGAAACGGCTTGACCGATTCTCATGAAATTATGTGAGCATATTGAGTAGGTCTGAGAATCGGCCAACATCTATTTTTCATACCAAAAATTATTTATATGGCAAAACAACGTTTGCCGGGACAGCTAGTAATATAATATAATATTATCATAATTATTGACAGCTGTTCTTGTAATCAAGAATTCAATTTCAAATCCATTCAAATCGATACTTAGTGCGCCATCTATTGATTAATAAGTATAACTAATTAAAAAGACACTTATTGACTTTGTTTTGTTTAAATGCTCTTTTTAAAATAACTTTATTTTAATTCTATATTTTGTCTATTAAAATTTTATAAAGTAGTTAGTAAAGTATTCGATCTGTACCTATATAAAGTAGTAAAGTATATTCGATCTGTCGTCTAACGGATACCGTCGCCTCCGCGGTGCTGACCGCCGTGTATATTTAAACAAAGTGTTGTTATACAGTATAAAATTATTATTATTATTAGTATATCCACACCTATGCCTTGTATTATTATCTATTCTGTGCCATGAGACAATGGTGACCTTAACACGACGTGGTAATGATGAAGACGATGATGATGATGATGATGATGATTATGATGATGAATATGAATTGCATAGTAGCATATGCTTTCTGTTCTTAAAACAACGCCGAAACTCCCAAACGTGTATCTATAAGGAGTCAGGAGTTCTCTCAGCATCTTCGAAACCATGGTATACCATGGTTTCGAAGATCGATCATCATCATCGACCAAAGGTTAAGGATCAAGGTATACCTTGACCCAATATTTGACTTTTTGGTAGCATATTCTTAGTACACTTCACATAAAACCAAAATCACCATATGTTTCCATATAAATTTCGAGGAGTTCCCTCGATTACTCCTGGATCCCATCATCAGGTCACCACTTTTGTGAACATGGTACCAAATTGGAGTGAAACCAAATACAACAAACAAAAAATTTCGAAAATTGGTTCACAAACGGCGGAGTAATCGTTGAACATACAAAAAAAAAAAAAAAAAAAATCCACAGCCAAACATATAACCTCCTCGTTTTTTGGATGTCGGTTAAAAATCGCTATAGCTAGACTTCTGAATTTTTCACAGATTGTGTTTATCTGTTGCCGCTATAACAACCAATACTAAAAATAAAATAAAGTATAATATTTAAGGGGGGCGCTCCCATACAAGAAACGTGATTTTTTTGGCCTTTTTTGCTCGTAATCAATAATAGTAACAGCTAGGCACTTAAAAATTTTACAAAATCCTTAATTATATTTGTATTTTAATAATTAATAATAAAATTAAAATAAAGTAAATGTTTAAGGCGGGCTCCCACACAAAAAAACAATTTTTTGTCTACTTTTGCTAAGATAAAAAAAGATATAAACAATTATTTTTTTTGTAAATCTCTACTAACGATATTATTAACTAATGTATAGAGAATTTAAAAATATATATAACTTAGATATTATTATTTATCTAAATATATTTTTCATGGGTCAAAAGTACCCAAATTTGAAATTTTTCGAACCTTTAAAAATTCATATTTTTAAAAATATTAACTTTATCGTGAAAAGTCATAGGACCTTTTTATTGGTATTTCAATAAAGAATATAAAAAAAATTGTCCGTTTAAAAAATAACTATTCCTAGCAATTGTTTAAACAATGTTTGTTTAAACAATATGGCACCGGGATGCACCATGGCAACATGCATTTATATATTCAGGAGAGCAATTTGAAAAAATTGAGGTGGAATAGTTTCCGGTACTCATGCGCCGACTCGTGCTGCTCTAATGTCATTCAGGTAAAAGCCTTTTAATATAATGATGATAATATAGGTCTACCATCATCTTATTCTTTTTCCTTCATCTTTTTACGCTGCATAGCAGCTGTCATCACAAGAAAAAATGAATCGGTCGAATCGGTCTTTGACAAAATATATACTAATCCATAGCGACAAAGATGACCTTCTCACCGTAGACCATATACTTTACTGATATAGAGATCTTTGACTGATATACTTAAAATTAAAATGAATTATCATGCTGCATGATGAAAAATGAGCGTTCATCATGCAGCATGTAATTCACGTAAATGAATGGTCATGCTGAATTACCGTCTACAGGGTACTTATATTAGTGATCGAAGCACCAAACCGATGAACCGATTCGGAAGAAATTTTGTATCGAGATATTTTACGACCTATACGACCTGCAAACCTTCAAGAAAAGAGCGTATTCCCTCTTAAATGTCCGGCAACGCACCTGCAGCTCTTCTGACGTTACGAGTGTCCATGGGCGACGGTAGTTGCTTACCATCAGGTGACCCGTTTGCTCGTTTGCCCCCTTATTTAATAAAAAAATAAAAATTTAAGTTTAATACGTCCCAGGACGTAATAATATCTATTATAATATGAAGAAGTTTTTATCCAGGTTTGTCTCACTTATCGCTAAAACCGTAGGTACGTTTTAACGGGACAAAATGTAATTTTGGCGCAACGTTTACTCGGTATAATAATTGTATAATTTCAATATAATGTGCCACAAAATAGAACATTTTTTGATACAAGGAACTTAACTGACTCGTCAAGTAGTCATTTTTACACACTGATGTTTTTGGATATGCTTGAAATAACGAAAATCGTGGATATGGGCATGAAATTATTAAGCGTTAATGTCGACATCAAAACCAAACACACATCATGCAATATTTTATATAAACTTTGATGACATTATCGATCGCATACATAAACTCTCAGCCCTAAAGCTTTTCTTATAACCGAGACATAAATCCTATACCGATAATAAAAAATCATACACAATATACATAATAAGATAATTTTATACAATATTTTA
This sequence comes from Polyommatus icarus, assembly GCA_937595015.1. Classification (NCBI taxonomy): domain Eukaryota; kingdom Metazoa; phylum Arthropoda; class Insecta; order Lepidoptera; family Lycaenidae; genus Polyommatus; species Polyommatus icarus. The sequence goes on along the minus strand of OW569328.1, from coordinate 528,300 downwards.
TATTACCCATCCCACCCCATCCCATATAGATAATTTTGTGCTTTAAAAAGAGTAAAGAACAATATGATCTAGTACCTAAGACCCTAAAATGAACATTTTGAAGTGCAGTGTTATAAATCAATCGGACATTCTGATTATTATTATCGACTAGCATACGCATAACAGTCTACTTTTTAACCGACTTCCAAAAAACGAGGAGGTTATATGTTCGGCTGTGATTTTTTTTTGTATGTTCAACGATTACTCCGCCGTTTGTGAACCGATTTTCGAAATTTTTGTTTTGTTGTATTTGGTTTCACTCCAATTTGGTACCATGTTCACAAAAGTGGTGACATGATGATGGGATCCAGGAGTAATCGAGGGAACTCCTCGAAATTTATATGGAAAATTATGGTGATTTTGGTTTTATATGAAGTGTACTAAGAATATGCTACCAAAAAGTCAAATATTGAGTCAAGGTATACCATGGTTTCGAAGATGCTGAGAGAACTCCTGACTCCTTATAGATACACGTTTGGGAGTTTCGGCGTTGTTTTAAGAACAGAAAGCATATGCTACTATGCAATTCATATTCATCATCATAATCATCATCATCATCATCGTCATCATCATTACCACGTCGTGTTAAGGTCACCACGACTTTGTCACGACTTCTAATACAGGAATAACCTTTCAAGTTGCATCAGTAAGTAATTTTTTTTAAATTATGCTTAGGTAAAGTTTTTGTATTTTTTCCGACCCAAAAACATGCCCAAAAAGATGGTTTATTTCAGTTGGATGCCAGGGTATTTGCGTAAAATTAAGCTGGTCTTTTTGTGTTTATTTTATTAAGTTTACATGTTATTGTAAAAATGCAATAATAAAAAAATAATATAATTAATTAATTACAAAAATTTTACAAAGTCGCCATGGACAGTGTTATGCAAGATGTAACAATTTAATCATAATTCTTAAACGAGGGTCCGACTGACATCAGTATGGAGTATCTTATTTTTATAATGCCGTTCGTACTACGTTTAGTAAGAAATGAACCGAATTGGATGCCGAGCCAGATTACCCGTTTATGTAGCATACACTTTAATAGTCATGATATAATATTTTGAATGAGTAATGACCGAAAATTAAAGAGATTACGAAAATCTGCATTTGCACCGTAAGTTTTTTATTTCAATTCTGTAATAATTTAGCACATAGATTTTTGTAATCTGAAAACGTCTTGTCTAGGTGCTCTGGATAGTTTTAAATTCGTCCGAGTCGTACTAGGTTTGTTCAAAATTATTATATATTATTATTATCGATGACTTAAGGATCAGAGGAAAATGTTTGATTTTAAAATAATAATTATGTACTCCTTTCTTCGTGATAGTAGATAATATGTTTGATGTATACTGCATAATGTCGGTGCCAGTTCCAAAAGTTTCAAATATTCTGTTAGAGGACTGAAGATTCAGCTATCTGGTACCGACTTCAAAATAATGAAGATTGAGTACAGAAATAGTTGAGGTTTAGCCGAATTCGGAAAAAGGCACTATTAGATAGTAAAAATTATTTAATACTTTTTAGTTCTTATTAATGTTATTATTGTTTTTACCTTGGAAGTCGGTTTTAATTTTTTTTACAAAACGTGATTGTTTGTTTCCCTGCCCATTTAATATTTGTGGTAAAGTATATATTTTACGTCGAAAGACATTTCTGTCGACCGTGCCGGCCCTAAAAGCGAATCCACATTGCTCTGTCGCCTTGCGTCGCATGCGCACTGCGGTATGCCATATCTGCGTTGTGTTGACGCGCGATAATACAAGACGGTAACAACGCTCAGTGCCGTTTACCCATCCACTTGGTCTTATGTCCGTTGTTCGATCAAAAGCGCGTCAAATGACACACTGAAACAGTGTGGCCGATTTAAAATGTGTATGTAAAAAAGATAGAGCGTTATTAAGACGCAACGTATCGCAACGGAGCATGTAACTTTGCTCTAACGCGTGGAATCGAGATATCGTGATAAAGTGAAAGAGGAAAGCCCGAAGCGGCATGCGTCACAATCTGTATACCTTCGTCCTCGGTACTAGCAGTTTTTGTGTCGCCACAGAACGTCACTGCAACACAAAATAATCAACATCCATGTTTATGTGTAAAATAATAAATACATAATAATTAATATATAAAATACATACTTAACTGAAATAAATAAATGAAAATAATAATATAAAATATACAATGTGAATGGAAATGACAGATTTCTTTTGAGCCTGGTGACACTACTTTCACTATAACTTTCTATTGAATGCCGATTTTTCGTTTAGTATTCCTGTCAAGTCAGCTCATACGAACTCACAGTTGTTTAAAGTTTATCTACTAATAAAGATAGTATTTACCTTTCTTCCTGTCGTCGTCCTCGCGGCGCACGTTGTATTTCCGCGGGTCTATGTCGCGGTAGCGGCGCTCGAAGCGGTCGCGCCGCTCGCCGCGCCGCCTGTCTCGCTCGTCGTCGTATCGTCTGTCCCGCTCTATCGTGTTGTACCGCCGCCCGCGGTCGTCGTATCGCCTCTCCTTGTCGTCCGGCCGCGGCGGCTTGGAAGAGGTGTACGAGCCCTCTCGGTACCGTCTGAAATTTATCACCTCGTGTTAAATAGCCGACCCGGCGAGTATTTTTAATCGATTTCCAAAAAACGAGGAGGTTATATGTTCGGCTGTGGATTTTTTTTTTGTATGTTCAACGATTACTCCGCCGTTTGTGAACCGATTTTCGAAATTTTTGTTTTGTTGTATTAGGTTTCACTCCAATTTGGTACCATGTTCACAAAAGTGGTGACCTGATGATGGGATCCATGAGTAATCGAGGGAACTCCTCGAAATTTATATGGAAACATATGGTGATTTTGGTTTTATGTGAAGTGTATTAAGAATATGCTACCAAAAAGTCAAATATTGGGTCAAGGTATACCATGGTTTCGAAGATGCTGAGAGAACTCCTGACTCCTTATAGATACACGTTTGGGAAATTCGGCGTTGTTTTAAGAACAGAAAGCATATGCTACTATGCAATTAATATTTATCATCATAATCATAATCATCATCATCGTCATCATCATCATTACCACGGTCGTGTTAAGGTCACCAATGTCTCATGGCACAGAATAGATAGTAGTACAAGGCATAGGTATGGATATACTAATAATAATAATTATGTATTGTTACATAACAACACCTGTTTGTTTAATACACGGCGGTCGGCGCTGCAGAGGCGACGGTGTCGCGCGGGCGGCGCGTGGCGACAGACGACAGATCGAATATTTTACTACTTTATATTATACAGATCGAATACTTTACTAACTACTGTTCAATTCACTGATAATATATTATTTTGTGAGTGTGAGTTGTGACTCTTAATGTAAAGAAAAGACGTCATACGCCTAAAACTGGTCTTATGGTTCTGTAGGGTTACCCTGGGACGTTAATCCCTCTGGCGTAATATCAATTAAGACAACCAGTGAGTGTGAGCGAGAAGAAAAAATTTATTGTAGTGAATTAGTCATATCAAATGCTGTCGAGTAAGCGATACCGCGATGTAGATGCTTAACAACGACATCTGTTGTTGAATTGCGGACCTACATTTTCTTAGAAAATATAAAGTTTACAAATCTCAACACTTAACAAATTGTAATAAAATACGTAAAATATACGCGAAGGTTTACGTACTAGTGTAACTAAAAAGAGTGAAATTATTATTATTTTTAACAAAAAATTAAAACCGACTTCCAAGGTTAAAACAATAATAACATTAATATGAACTAAAAAGTATTAAATAATTTTTACTATCTAATAGTGCCTTTTTCCGAATTCGGCTAAACCTCAACTATTTCTGTACTCAATCTTCATAATTTTGAAGTCGGTGCCAGTTCCAAAAGTTTCAAATATTCTGTCAGAGGACTGAAGATTCAGCTATCTGGTACCGACTTCAAAATAATGAAGATTGAGTACAGAAATAGTTGAGGTTTAGTCTAATTCGGAAAAAGGCACTATTAGATAGTAAAAATTATTTAATACTTTTTAGTTCATATTAATGTTATTATTGTTTTTACCTTGGAAGTCGGTTTTAATTTTTTGCTAAAAATAATAATCTGCCTTTAAAATTAAGTATCAGCGGGTCGTTTATCTAAAAAATTTACGCTTTAAAAGCCGACCATTAAACTCGATAAGACGTTTCGGAGGAGTTCGGTCACAAGCTAAAGCAGAAAAATGTATAATTGAAAGATGTTAATACACAATAACTACTAAAAATATATCATAGTCGTACCGTCGCTCTCTCTCCCGGTCGCTGTAGTAGTCCGTGTCCTCGGTCTCGTAGCGGTGGCTGCGCGAGCTGCGCTTGTGGCGGCGACCGTCGGGGCTGTCGTCGCGGCGGTCGCGGTCGCGGCGGTCCTTGTCCGGGCGGCGGTCGTCGCGGCCCACCCGCCGCTCGCCGTCTCGCTCCTTCCTGTCACCCCGCGAGTACCGCCCCTCCTTGTCCCGGTCGTGATCCCGCGCCTTGTGCTTGTCGCGGTCCTTCCTCGGCGAGGACTTGTACGTCCGATCTCTCTCGGAGTCCTCTCCCGAGGTGACGCGGTTCAAGGAGTGCTTGCGGGAGTCGCTCCGAGGGAACTCGATAGACTCGGCGCGGTCGCTGTCCTTGTGCGAGTCCGCGGCCGCGGCGGCGACCGACTCGCCGGCGGGCGCGACGTTCAGGTCCTGCAGATTCTCACCCTCCACGGTGACCTCTCTCTGTCGGTCGTCGAGGGTGGGGGTGAAGTCCAGGGCTGGGGCGTCGCCGGCCTCTCGCTCGCCGACCGCGCCCCGGCCGGCGCCGCGCCCGGCCTGCTCCGAGTAGTCGGACCCGTCGAGGTTCTGCTCCCGGATGTTGGAGGGCCCGTCGACGCCGCCGGAGAAGTCGCAATCGACGCCGGGAACGACGCGCTGCTCGCCGGCGCCGTAGCTCGCGCTCTGGTACTGGTCGTACTGCTCGTTGCTGGGCTCGCCGGGCACCATGCGGTCGAGACCGATCGGCCTGCGGTCGGCGCCGCGCGTCGCCGCCAGGTTGTAGTCGTCCTGCGTCTGCTGGCCGTCGGCGCGCCGGTCTGGCCGTCCGGCGCCGTCGGTCGGCCGGCCGTCGATCTGCCGGTCCATGAAGTCGCCGGCCGGCCGATACGGGTCGTCGACCTCGGTCTGCTGGCCCGGCACCATGCGCGCGAGGCCGGGCGGGGGCTCGTCGCCCGACACGTTCAGAATCCGTGGGTACTCGACGTCCTGCTGGCCGACGCCCATCCGCCGGATGCCGGCGGGCGGCGGCATGGCGCGGCCGAAGTCTGTGTTCTCCCCGTAGTCGCCGCCGGACAGGTGCGCGGTTTGCAGGTACTCGTTCCTATCGTTTTGCGGCGCGATCTCCAGGTTGTCGGGAAGTTGCGGGGCGCCGCCGACGCTCCTGTACCCGGAAATCGGGAGCTGATCGGGTCTCTCGGAGTTGTCGGGCGTGGTCTCCAGGTTCGCCCCGAAGCCCCCGGGGTGGTTGTCCTGCTGCACGAACTGGTTGACGACGCTCGGGGAGGACAGGGGCACGCTCAAAGGAGGAGCTTTAGTGGCGGTCTTGTGGGAGAACGCCCCGGCGTGTTTGAAGGGATTTTGCGAACCACTTGGCGAAAATCCGACGGGCGGCGGGAGGGGTGCGCCAGACATGGGTTGATGCGCGATAGGAGCGAGGGGCGCGTCGGAAGCGGATGGTGGTAAGTTTGAAGTCGGGGGCTGGACGGGTTGGGAGACACTGCTGACTGGTGGCGGGGTAAGCACGGTGGCCACCAAACTCGCCCCGACGTGGTCGCTGTGGGATTGGGACTGCTCCGTGACAAGAGAGTTTGTGGATAGTGATGACATACTCGAGTAGGATCCTGATGGAACCTGATTGTTCTTGGGAGGCAGCTCGTGGTTGCCTAGGTTCATCTCTTGCATAGAATTTAAAAGTTCGTCATGACATTCTTTTCTTCTGTTGCTAGTTTTGTTAGCTCCAGATACTTCTTCGTTGGAGTTATTGGACCATTCGTTGTTGCTCAACTCTACTTCATTGTAACTGGCTTGTGAGTATTGAAAGTTTGAACTGTCAGTCGTCGGTCCGGGGCTATCCTTTGATGAATTCCTTGATGGATTTTCACTTCTATATTTACCATCTGACTGTGTGGGTCCATCGCTAGAGTCTTGCGACATCTGCGACTCGATAGACCATTGTGGTGTTAGATTTTCCAAATGGAAACGTTTTCCCGCTGCCAAATTTGGTAATTCTTTTATGGCATCTCTGTCACTTAAATTTCTAACATCTAGGTTTTCAGTATTACTAGTTGTAGAATTATTGGCTAGTTTTGTGTTTTGCACTGTTTGTTTATCATTGTTGTCTACTGGAGGAATCACTCGGTTGTGATTTCCTCTATCTGTGGCCGGTTCCCCACTATCAGTCTTTTCTTCCATAGACCAATTCCAATTGTTGGATGGAGCGAAGCTCTCCTCTATGATGTTAGCGTTGTCTACTGGCTGAGGTTGAGAGGGAACCTGGTTATGTTTTAGATTTTGTTTGGATGATTCTTCCCAGCCCCAACCCCAGTTGTCTTCCCAGCCCTCCGTTCCCCCCTCGATCTGACCTACATTTTGTTGCATTTGGGGTCGGTTATGGTAGTAGTTTTGCTGGTAGCCCTGCTGAGTATTTTCGTAGTTCTGATTTGTGTAGTTTTGGTTTGCAGGTGCAGCCCCTTGATAGAACTGATTGGTGCCATTGTTGTAGTTCTGCTGCTGATAGGTCTGGCCGTACTGGTGTTGGCCGTACTGCGGCTGCTGCTGCTGCTGCTGTTGCGGCATCGGCCACATCTGCTGCTGCTGAACACCCGGCGCTCCATGATAATTGGGATACATGTTAGGTTGGTTTCCATATGCCTGAAAGAAAAGTTGAAATTCTCTGAATAAAAATCAATAGATTAAAAGCTTGGCCTACTAAAATGTGCTCTTAAATATGTTACAATGATAAAACATGCAAACCTTACACAAATTACATCGAAACTTTGAATAAGTTTACTAAACGAAACTGTGCTTAACTAGCTGCAACAACATACGTGTCTGCAGGTTCTTGAGGCCCTGTTTCAGTGCAATATTGATAACAATCATATGACAACAACGGACCACGTCATTGTTTACGTCGAGGACATAACCTGCGACCTACCTGGGGAGCTGCGAACTGCTGGTCGGGCGCGGGCGGCGCCGCCCCGCCCGGGGGTCGCTTCATCCACGACATCGTCTCGCTACCACTTACGTAACATTCGCAATTTTACATCTAAACTAGACCTATTATACTATCACAAACGGCTTCGTCGCAATCACAATATGGAAAAAACTCAAAACACTTTCACTTTTCTATTACATTTGTTGATATACATTACTATGGTAGTTAACTATTTTTGTTTATGATAAACGATACGGGCATAAAACTATTGACGAAATTGCGTCCTTACAAGAATTTTTGTAAGTTTTCAGTAAAAAACTTTTGACAGCAAACCATCGATCGAAGGTGCCTTGTTGGCAGTGTCGCCATTAGCTTGCTACATATATTAATCTGTGGTCACCATGATTATTTTGCATCTCAGATCTCCTATCTAATTAGATCCCGCATGTGTATGTAGGTACTTCGCGTGCCATCGCGTTCCCAAAAGAGTATAAAGTATATTCTTTCGAAAGTCTGTTCTTTAGTCTGCGCTCCACCATTATCGGAATCGGACGTCAATCGGAATTCTAAAAATGCCTAGTTGTGCCGTATTGGGCTGTGGAAATTGGACTAAAAACGTTGTTCTAAATAGTGGACACGTTTCTTATCATCGGTAAGTAATTTTATTATTAAATCATGTGTCCTTTATTTTAAAATCAATTATTTAATGTAAATCGTGTGTGGCTGTAGTTTTTACCATGAAATACGTAACTGCGTGTGTACCGCATGATTCATGATACATTGCCGCTTTAGTTAGAAAATTATAGAGCCCGTTCTGTTTGTCCGCTATTGAGCGCGCAATGGAAATAAAACAATCGATACTTTCACTCATCGCTTAGTTTCGAGGTACAGTCAATATTCTCATTTTTCTGTCAAATGAAGCAAATAGTGTTGTACATATTCTCGATTTTAATTAATCGATTTTCGAGACAGACATGAAACAGAGGAATGATAATGTTCTATTCTATTGATATTTTGTGACTCGGTAATTATATTATATACATATAATAAAACTGTAGAAATAAAAATTTTGTACATTAAAGGTATTAAAGGGGGGGTAAACATATGTTACGAATAAGAGAAATTTCATACGAAGGTGTCTCTTAGTCCAAAGACACTGAACAGAACTCCTGAACCTTCAAAGATAAAAGTTTGGAAATTGTAGCATCGCTTAGATAACTGCAAGCATTTACCACAATTTCGCTTACAGCTTACAGTAACATAATGTAAATAGTTAACATTCGTATTGGTTATTCACGCATAAAGCCTTATTTTGTAGATAACTAAAAAGAGTGAAATTATTATTTTTAATAAAAAAATTAAAACCGACTTCCAAGGTAAAAACAATAGTAATATGAACTAAAAAGTATTAAATAACTCTTACTCTTTAATAGCACACCTTTTTCAGAATTCGTCTAAATCCCAACTATTTCTCGTTATTCTATATGTATTTATGTTCCTGTTTAGTGATTAAATTTAGATTAATATAATATACTAGCTGTCCCGGCAAACGTTGCTTTGCCATAATATAAAGTACCTTTTTCGCCCATATTATTTTTTTGAAGTGTCTAAATAAGTATGTTACCATAGCAACATCTATCGCTATCCCGTCGCACAAACAACGGTCGCCCTCAGTCTCGAGTTGTAATAATTTACTATTATTTATTCAACAAATGCACTTATTAATATATAAAGTACCTAGTAGCCGATTCTCAGACCTACTGAATATGCATAATGCATATAAAACTTGGTAAAAATCAGTAAAGCCGGAGGAGTTCGTGGACTAACATTGTGACACGAGAATCTATACTTCTATACTAATATTATAAATGCGAAAGTATCTCTGTCTATCTGTCTGTCTGTCTGTCTCGCTTTCACGCCAAAACTACCGAACCGATTGCAATGAAATTTTGTACACAGATAGTCTAAAGCCTGAGAAAGGACATAGGTTACTTTTTAACTGGATAAAATAGTTGTAGGAGGGTGAAAATGCATAAATTTGTTCAAATTAAGTTAATTCAAAAAATTCATAATAGATGGCGCCGTACCGTCACCTACATCGCGATGACGCTTGCTCAAATGTCTTTCTATAAGAGGTGGTATCATCTTACATCAGGTTTTCGATTTTTTCGATTGTTATTTCTTTGTTACGTTATTAAATAACTCAGTACTTTATCTATGCAGTGACGTAACCTTAAATCTATCAATGATAAATAGTTTATGGGTAAAGTTGTGTAATTGGGGGGCTAAATATACTTTATTTGGCATAAATAAAGTTTAATATTAAAAAATGAAATAAGTTATGTGCACACTGCACAGCTGTTTTGGGTGTTTTGATTTAATGGGTACTAGTGTTTTTTTTATAAAAGCTTAATTTGACACCAATTTTGCCTACATCGCGCGCTATAAAATGAAGTCTACGCGGACTAATTCGCGGGCAACAGATAGTTATATATATATATATAATATATTATATAAATAAATATATATAAGATACGTGCTTGCCAGGACAGCTAGTAATCTGTAATTATATATATATATATATATATATATATATATATATAATTACAGATTACTAGCTGTCCTGGCAAGCACGTATCTTAAGATTATCATTCCTCTGTCTATGAACTCGAATAATAATCGATTAAAAAATCGATATACTTACCTATTAAAATGGCAAAAGAGGCGAGGCGCGGAGATTTCTTTGAATCGATTCCGCGCGTACGGGTATTCCCATCACTAAAGCGCTCTTGTGACGTCACAGTAGGTATGAAAAAAGTGACACGCTCGTGTTCATACAAATGGAGCTGTTACGTAGTATACAGTTTACATCCTCTTTGAATGGAGCGACATGGCGCTTCTAACTAGATCTTATTTCTGTGTTTTGCATAATATTTTTGGTGGTTCGGATACTTCACTGAATAAAATCAACCAAGCATTTTATTTCCTTTTTATCTGTACGGAACACCATTTCTTTACGTAAATAATTAAAAGATGAAGTTCCAATAAAAAAATTATAGGTTGAACATCATAGAGAAATATATTATGTACATGGTGAACATGTTCATGACTAGTGATTGGACAGTGTATTATTACTAGTTATTAGACCTTAAGTAGTTAAGTAGAGTGGGTTGCACGTTGGTTGCACGCAATGACCAATTACTGGTTACTAGTCATTGGACAGAGCACAAAAACACTATATTTATAAAAATTGGTTTCTTAAAACCGCCTGTTTTTCTTTAATATCAGGCGTCCTATTATTTTTAAAACAGGCAGTTTTTAAAGCAACCTCAATAAATTATGTATTTTTGTGGTTTATGCAATGACTGGTAAGTGGTAGGTACTGTCCCAACATACAAAAAAAACATCTGTTGATATTTTTATGCCCGCTGTACACTCTCGCCGAGAGCTCTCGGGCGAGAGTCTCGTGCGAGAGCCCCTTGCCCGAGTGCGATCATGTACATTCTCGCTTAGTTCAATCGCAGTTAAGAACTCAGACAAGATGGACGAGAACGACCATTCACCATTCACCATGCATCGAAAGATATCATTGTAATCCAAAGATTTATAATCATATTTAATTTTATTTCTCACAGATAATGACTGATAATGTCGTTTATTATTGTTATTTTTCTGTTCTACACTGTCCAACGGCGGGACTAGTACTGAAAGACGCGAGAGTGTACAGTAGTGCGCTCGTTTTCCTCGCGAGACCCTTTGTCTCGGGCGCAATATACCGACAACGGACCGAGAGGGTCCGAGACAGGCGAGACGAGGCGAGCGCACCCATTAATGACCGCTGTACACTCTCGCCGAGAGCTCTCGGGCGAGAGTCTCGTGCGAGAGCCCCTTGCCCGAGTGCGATCATGTACATTCTCGCTTGGTTCAATCGCAGTTAAGAACTCAGACAAGATGGACGAAAACGACCATTCACCATTCACCATGCATCGAAAGATATCATTGTAATCCAAAGATTTATAATCATAATTAATTTTATTTCTCAGAGATAATGACTGATAATGTCGTTTATTATTGTTATTTTTCTGTTCTACACTGTCTAACGGCGGGACTAGTACTGAAAGACGCGAGAGTGTACAGTAGTGCGCTCGTTTTCCTCGCGAGACCCTTTGTCTCGGGCGCAAAATACCGACAACGGACCGAGAGGGTCCGAGACACGCGAGACGAGGCGAGCGCACCCATTTATGCCCGCTGTACACTCTCGCCGAGAGCTCTCGGGTGAGAGTCTCGTGCGAGAGCCCCTTGCCCGAGTGCGATTATGTACATTCTCGCTTAGTTCAATCGCAGTTAAGAACTCAGACAAGATGGACGAAAACGACCATTCACCATTCACCATGCATCGAAAAATATCATTGTAATCCAAAGATTTATAATCATAATTATTTTTATTTCTCAGAGATAATGACTGATAATGTCGTTTATTATTGTTATTTTTCTGTTCTACACTGTCCAACGGCGGGACTAGTACTGAAAGACGCGAGAGTGTACAGTAGTGCGCTCGTTTTCCTCGCGAGACCCTTTGTCTCGGGCGCAAAATACCGACAACGGACCGAGAGGGTCCGAGACACCCGAGACGAGGCGAGCGCATTACACGCGAGCCATTTACACTCTCGCACTCGGGCCGCCTCGCTGTGTCTCGGCGAGAGTGTACAGCCGGCTTTACACTCTCGCACTCGGGCCGCCTCGCTGTGTCTCGGCGAGAGTGTACAGCCGGCTTTACACTCTCGCACTCGGGTCGCCTCGCTGTGTCTCGGCGAGAGTGTACAGCCGGCTTAATTAGAAAGGCAAGTAGTTGGCTTAGTTTGTCTTTGGACGAAGTGACATTGACATCGACTTTGACAGTATGTCATTGTCGATTTTGGGAAGAAGTCTAGAAGATGAAGAAGGAGTTTTGCCGGGTATACGAAAGAGTGACGTTTTGTTTTTGTATTATTTTCCTAAAATTGTGTTATTTCGGTTTTTAATGTGTAATGTTGGTAGAATATTAACCATTAAATATTCGTTGTCGTGCACAAGTGTGGGCAAGTGATACAACTTCAAGAAACGTGCCATTTTGTGTTCCCTCCAAAACTCCATCGAAAGTTTTAGTAAAGGGTCTACCACTTTACTAAAACAACTGACTTGACTCGTTGACTTTACCGACTACTTTTTAGACTTTGACTAGACTTTCGACTTGACGATAATCTGGAAAAACAACTTGAAAATTTTGTAAATTTTTTACGAAAATTTTTTTTTCCCGCCAAAACTTTACTTGACACTGGCCATGGTTTAAAAGCCGAGAGCCATAACAAGAAAAAAAAAAAAAAAAAAAAGAAGATGAAGAACTAAGAAGTACGACTACGGGCACAGATTACTATTACAGTGGACCCCCGGTAATCCGGCAAACATTATGCAGGACAGTGTCGGACTATCGAATTTGTCGGATTATAGAGCACTACCTAAGACCCCTATAGTCCGGATTTTTTTACGAAAGAGTACCTTGTAATCCGACAAATTACATATCTAATGACGAGAGTCTATATATTATACGTACATATGTATGTACTTTGAAGTACAAATCAGACTTAATTTATGTAAGTCGAATTTAGTAAATTAAATAACAATTGAGAGCTTACGTTTTATTATAAAATTAAGCACAAATGCACATACATGTCTACCAAAATAATAGAATTATTAATCAAAATCATGTAGTGAATACGATCTAAAATATCACATTTTTCTTTAATTGTCAACGTTTTGTGCTTTCGCTTTTGGGTTTGTGACGACATTACTAGGTACTACATATACCTAATACACAATGAATAAATAGTTAACAATGAACGTACGCACTACGCTAGGCCGTACCGCTATCACTAGTAGTCAAATTCAAACTAAGTAAAACAATGCATACGCGTCGAGCACAATAGCGGTGGCGCGTACGAGTTGTGACCTGTTCAAACTTGCGTGATCTATATTAGCAAAGATTGTCAAACATAATTCTGTCATGTCGGATTACAGGGGGCGCCGGATTAGACAGGGGCCGGATTATCGGGGGTCCACTGTATATACAATACCCGGCAATAAATATTGCACATCGACCTTTGGAAAGAGACAATCGGCTAATTTCGGTTTCATAGAGCGTTATCTTTGTAGCACACACCTATTTGACATTATGTCAGTCGTTGTCCAAATTTAATGGAGTGCAGTCGCGTCCAGGTCAAAATATATATCTAGAGTTGTTAACACCCCTAAATTTGCTACAGCTGTAATTTTCCAAAAGAATTAAAATATACGTAAACATAATTTGAACACGCTTTTTATTTTATTTTACCTGAACCTAAATCCATAATTTAAAGAAAACTTGGTGTATTTTATACAAAGAATAATAACATTTTCAAAAGAAGCAAACCATAATAATTATAGTTTTTTTTAACAGCTCCTAATATATATCGGACTTTTTGTATTTCGTGCGTAAGAGATAACGCTCTACAAAACCGAAATTAGCCGACTGTCACTTTCCAAAGGTCGATGTGCAATATTTATCGCCGGGTACTGTATTTGACTACGGGGCACGGGCCAAGTAATTTGTATTCTGTCATCTGTGCTACGGGCTATCTCCCTTGGATTTACTTATATTTATTTATTTTGTTTCTATTTTAGCAATTATTTCCGCAATATGGCTAAAAGGTCAAATCCATATGCAGAAGACTATATTCCACAAAGTAAAACTTACGTGAGCCTAAAACAGTTTAACAACAATGAACACAGGTTGCAAAAAGTATATGGTATGTACCAATCCCATGTTCTCCACATACCTTCAACAAAATTTTGACGACACATTAAAATATTGTACCGCTTTTATTATTATAGAGAAAACCCTTGAGATGCTATTTAAGGGTGCTAACAAACCCATAGAAGAAGAGAGCATAAAAACGAATGGTTTTAAGCAACAGAAGAAAGATGGAAAGAAACAACTGTTCATTGGCAGAGATGGTTCTCTTTTACATACAGGATTTCAGGTAGATATAAAATTATTTAGATGTTGATAAGTTGTCTACACACCAAAACCAGACGGCATGAACCCGGCGGCTTCTGAATGTTGCGATTCGGATAATTTGGCCAGCAAATTTTGTGTAGACAGTAATTAGTTTATAGCTTGCCGGCGGGTTCGTTTTTAAATATTATATTTGATTGTATGGTCAAAGACAAATTTGTTTCAACCACTTTTTAAATCTTTTATAGGTAGAAAGGTGATACTATATTGATTGCACTACTTATACTTTTCAGGTATCAGAGAAGTCAGTAGCGGAAGAATGTGAGTGTGGTAATATAAAGGCAGAACATTGTGCATACTGTGAGTCCGTCCTGTGCACTTCCTGTCAGCATCACTGTCAGCGCTGCAGCCAGTACTACTGCTCCAGATGCTCTTTATCAGGGTAAGGGGATGATCATATTTTTTTTTATACATTAGAAACGTCTCTAAATAGAAAATAACCAGGAAGAGATAGTTGGTGTAAAAAATTATTAGGAAAATGAAGTGTATCCATACTAATTACTAGTATTATAAATGTGAGTGTGTCTCTGTTACCTCTTCACACTTAAACTGCTGAACCGATTTTGCTGAAATTTGGTATGGAGATACATATTTGAGTCCCGGGTAAGGATACTTTTTATCCCAAAAAATCGGTGCCCACAATAAATTAATTTTGGCGGTTGCGCTAAAATTCGTTTATCGCGGCTTCATCTACTTCTTTTTTATATATGAACTGAAATTTTAACACTAATTAACCGATCACGCCCCATAAGAGCACCAGTGATCGCGACAACAATAGATTTCCAAGAATATGCGATCGAAGGATTAATTTTAAATTCATAGGATGACAATTGACTATATTTTTGTTTCAGATTGGACAGTTCAGAGGTGTGTGTCTCATGCTATAGTTGAAAACACTGCTTGAATTAATTGTAAGGTAACATTTTGTAAATTGTTCTTGTAATATTTACTTAAATAATTTCACCAAAATAATTATCGGAAATATGAAGTTGAATAATTACTTATTCTGAACCAAACTTCAACGCTGATAGTTAAAGGTTTAAGGTGGTTTTACTTAGCCTAATGATTACAAATCTGGCTACAAAATGTAACAATTTTTATTGTGAAGAAGTTTGTTAGTGGAAGGAGTTAGTTAAAATATTAGTTGAAAGTATTGTAATTTAATTTATAGGTTAAGTTATGTAATGTCATATTATTTTTAATGAATTCAGCCTTGAAACTGAAAAGTACAATGTGATATAAAAGTAATAATATTTAAAGTGAGATAATTTTATTTTAATGTAATTAAAAACTGAATTTCCAGTAAGTATATCTTTTATTTACATAATATCAATAGAATTTATGTATTAAATATGTAAATTACGTTAAATTACGTTTGAACATTTAGCATTGAATGCCCTGACCATACTTGTATTACAATTTTTACTATTACTTAATCATACTTCCCTGCAGTCTGGTATCATAATTCATACCAAAACAACACCAAAACAACACAACTACTGTGTACTCTGTTTCTATTATATTTTATATAACATTTTTATAATGGACAGCACATATGAAATAAACCAAGAAAAATGTTGTGCAACAGAATATAATATAACGTTTATATTTGCCTTACAAATCGTCACTTACGCCTACTGTTCAGCACCCAAATACCCTTACAAGTGCACACAAAATGAGGCGCCATTATTTGTTAACTTGTGCTAAATAGCATGCCATTGCTACTGTTTAATATTATTTTACCTCTAACTGAACCTTTACGGCCATTACATAAGGATCACTTTCTAAAAAGAGTGGTAAGATAATAGACAAAAATTTAATCTAATATCATTTTTCCTTTGTTGAGTTGCTTTGTATTTGGGTTTTACAATGTGTCTTGACATCAAAAACCTCAAAACACTCTGAATATTATTATAATAAATGTTCTGTATGGCAACCCCAAATAAATAAATCTATCATACACCCGACACCATACTAAGCTTCGAGGCACACCGCACATCCAACTTAACATTAGTCACAAGTAGCTCCGTTTCAAAAGAAACAATCTTGAAAGCCGTACAAAACATTAAATGTCATATAAAATATGTAAAAAATGCAATGCTTTAATTCTATTCCTGTTCTCCTCAATTCCATTGTTCTTTTGTTTTCTATCAGGTCATTTTACACCGAGACACATGACGACGATCCTTGAACTTTAAAGAATGTTATTCCGGTTGAAAGTTAATTGTTTCGCGGTACTTTTTAATAGCATACTCATGCTGTCGCCAAATCATGTCTCGGTATAAACTTATCCTTACGAAGCATATTCTTAATTTTACTACAGCTTTTTTGTTCTGATTCAAAATGGCTATAAATTATTAAGGGCAAGTTTCCTAGATTTTGATTGTCACACTATATAACTTACTCTCGACTATCGAGTCAATAAATTAAGCTATCCCGACTCCGAAAGGTTTAACCTCGCTTAAAGCTTATAAGCAAATTGACATTAACATAATATTATGACGTCACATGCCCTTGCCATTGAGAACTATCTTAAAACCTTTCCTTGAAGCAGATAACTTGACATTGCAACTTAAGTATTTAAATCTGGTATAATCATGTTTAGCATTATAACTTATTAGCACTTTTAGTTCTTACAATAATATCCAATACAATAATATCAAATAAAGACACAAAGTGCATTTAAATAAGTTGACCCTTGGTCAGCAATTAAAAAACACAACATTAGGTACAAAAGAATACATTGCTCTATTTGGTTTTGCGTAAGTTTACAGTTGAGTTCACTCGGTCATACATACCGTTTGTATTGAAATGTTGATCTGAAATCTTGTCTATAAGGAAAGGTCTTAGGCTAGTCTGGATTTTAGAAATACTTAAGAATATTCTGATTGTAGACTAAGCCTCAAACTGAAAACGTAATACATTGAAAAATTCTTGCACTCAGAATCTCGACTGCCTGAGAATCGACGTCCAAGAATTAGACCCCAAAGCTATTTAGTAAGTATACAATTAGAACTTTTAAACACTTTCAAGATACGGTGGCAAATTCGTTGTCCAGCAAAAGGCGCTTGTCAATCTCCCACTCTGTCAGGCTTGGCTAGCTCGTACGGATGGTGTTGTCTACAGGAACATGTACCGGAAGATGACGGTGGCGGCGATGCCTAGCACCAGCGGCACCAGCCACGAGCTCCACGAGCTGAGGACATACAGACAGACAATGTAGTAGGCGATGAGTATACAGACTGCATACAGGTGTACAAAACTAAGCGGTAATACTTTATTTATTTAAATTAAGGACACCGAACAGTACATGCATTAAAACCTTGTTAAACACAATAATAGTAATTTGTACCGATGCATGTACCTTAACAGGCGACACAGCATTCACTTTAGGGTATGTACTGTGTATGCGTTTCTTATATTGAGTTCACTGTGAAAGTGGCAGCGCTGAAAGAGCAATTTTTTTGTGATTGTAATGATTGACCTATGAATTTGCCCATACAGAAGTAAAAAAGTGACTCTTCCTGCGCTGCTACTTTCACAGTCAAGTCTATACAGGGGACTCACACAAACCCTAGTGCAGCTATACTCAACCTACGGCCCGCCGGGACATAAGTGGCCCGCGAGAAGTTCAATTATTAGTCTGTCAAGAAAGTGAAGAAATTAAAAAGTGGCAACATTGTAGTGTCATCCCTTTTTAGGGTTCCGTAGTCAAGAAGGAACCCTTATAGTTTCGGTCTGTCTGTCCGTCTGTCTGTCTGTCCGCGGTTTTACTCAGAGACTGTAGGACCTACAAAGCTGTAATTTAGCATGAATGCACATATTAATGATGGCAACAAAATGGTACATGAAATGGTAAAAAAATCTTTTTTTTTATGGTACCTCCCCTACACATCAAGCGGGGATGAATATTTTTTTTCGCGCCCAACCCATCGTGTGGGGTGTCGTTGAATAGGTTTTTTAAAAATATTGCGAGTATTCATAGATCATTTTCCGATTTAGGGATCCGTTTGTGAAATATTAAGTTTTAAAGTGGCAAAAATCGTTAGAGTCCAGTGTACCAGCTAAACCTTTCTACCAGCTAAATGGTTGGTTCTGGAAATGTGAAAAAATTCACGGGAGTAGGAATATGCTGAATTTAAAAGGAAAACTATCACGGCTAAGAAGACTTCATAAGTTATTGAGTAATAGTCGATCAACTAAAAAATGTATTCGGTGAAGTATAAAAGAACTTTTCGTTCAAATTCCTTTGAAAGTAACTGAGATGATGTTGTTAGTAGTGTAAAACACGCTATAAATGTACGTTCAATGACTATAAAAAATGTCAAAAAGTAGCGGTACTACGGAACCCTATATAGCCCGACACGCACTTGGCCGGTTTTAACCGACTTCCAAAAAGGAGGAGGTTATATATATATATATATATATATATATATATATATATATATATATATATATTGTATGTTCAACGATCACTTCGCCGTTTGTGGGCCGATTTTCAAGATTTTTTCGCTATTGTATCGGGTTTAACCCAAATTTGGTACCATGTTCATAAAAAAGGTAACTTTATAATGGGATCCATAAGTAATCAAGGGAATTCTTCGCTATTTTAACGAAAACCCCGTTTATCTGGATGATATTGTGATTTCGATTCATAATCCGAAGTATTTCAAATGGAAACTTATAGTGATTTTGGATAAATAATGAAGTATTCCAAGTAAATCTTACCAAAAAGTCAGATTTTGCACCATACCATGGTTCAAAGGTGGTGATCAGATCTCCGGCCTCCTTATAGATACATGTTTGGGGGTTTCGACGTTGTTTTAAGAGTTGAAGGCATATGCTAATGGTACATTAGATTAATCATCATCATCGTCTCTACCCTTACATCGTGCAAAATCACATTATGACTCTATTATTAGTATTATTAGTGTTTTTCATAGTTTTTAAATCGAAAATATCTTTGATCATTATTCCGCTGTTTGTGGACAGATTTCGAAAATTCTCTTGTTGTTGCATCGGGTATAATCCGAATTGTACAATTATTACGAAGGTGATGATGGGATCTATAGGCATTAGGCAATCGATGGAAATTCTTGATAAAAACACACATAGTGATTAAGAGGTTGTTTTTAGTAACTCAAGCATATTATGTTACAAATAAGTGAAATTTCATACGAAGGTGTCTCTAGATCCAAGGGCACTGAACAACCTTTAAAACATAAAAGCTTGGTTTCAGCATCGCTTAGATAACTGCAAGCATTTACCACAATTTCTCTTACAGTAATATAATGTGCAATATATAATGCGCAATATATAATGTGCAATATGTGTACCTATCTACGCATAAAGTCTTGTGGTCGTCTATATAACTAAAAAGAGTAAAATTATTATTTTTTAACAATAAATTGAACCCAACTTCCAAGGTAAAAAAATATTCTTAAAATTATCCAAAAAGTATGAAATAATTCTTATTCTTAATTAGTGCCTTTTTCAAAATTCGACTAAACCTTAACTTATTCTGTACTAAATTTTCATTCTTTTGAAGTCGGTACCTAGAACTGAGATACTTGACATAGAACTTAACCGGTACCGACTTCAAAATAATGAAAATTTAGTACAGAATAAGTTAAGGTTTAGTCGAATTTTGAAAAAGGCACTAATTAAGAATAAGAAGTATTTCATACTTTTTTGATCATTTTAAGAATATTGTTTTTACCTTGGAAGTCGGGTTCAATTTTTTGTTATCTTAGATTGATTTGAAAGGGATGACACTACGATGTTGCCACTTTTTAATTTTTTCACTTTATTGACAGACTATAATATTTTCAATTTCACGCCCACCGGCAGAATAGTACAAATTCGTGGTGAAGGTCTTTCAGATAATTTTTCTACGTTAAAATCGCTGAAAAATAATTATTTTAACCAACTAAAAAACCCGCGACACCAAGACCAAAACGTGTTTGTGGCCGTATAAAAAAAGGTTGAGTACGACTGCACTGCACACAAGGGGCACAATATAGGTAATACCACAGAAATAAGAGTGGGTAATACTTTAGGGTGTGTATGTGTGTAGGTATATTTATTTGTACCTATTTGAATATCTTTACTTAGGTTAAAGGTACATAAATCAGGGTCTTATGAATTTTTTAGGTGTGCACTGTGCACCACAGAAATAGGTGGTGTGCACCAATATAAAGCTCTGACGTCATTTGGTCCTTCGAATCACGCAGATGTAGTGTGCTGTGTGACAAGAAATTATAAAACTTCATAATGTTATGAGCTATTTATAGTTGATTATAATAATTATTATTAACATTATCAGAACAGGCAGAGCGCAGTCCAGGGGTCAAAACATTGTCAATGTTGATTGTTTTATACGTTAGCTAATTACTGTGTTAATTACTAAATTAAATAGCTATTATCAATTATGTTGTACCTTCGAGGTCGTACCAGGGGCATAGCTACCACCGTATATGCCGTATCAATTATACAGGGCCCCCAACGTGCGCAAGAAAAAATGTATGAAATCATGATGAAATCTTTTAAATTTTTTAATTTACAAAAGTCAAGAAAGGCAAGCCTTACTATGGGCCCCCAAACAAATTCTTATATGGGGCCCCGCCAAGGCTCGCTACGCTTCTGGCTCGTACTATTTTTAGGAATATCTATAATCTAGATTCTAGACAACTAACTATAACTAGCCTCTTTGCAGTAGGTAAGCCGTTGTGCCGAAATAGGATATAATTATTAGTGCAATGTTTTCACGCTAGAGGGAGCACCAACACAGATAGTAAACAACAAGTTTTTTTTGTTTAAATTTGTTTATGTAACGATAAATATAAAAACGATAATAGGTATAACGTGTGCAACATCTTGAATTGAAGTCAAATTATCTGCTGTATGTGATAATAGCCTAGTACCGTGTGACTTGCGTATAATGATTTGATATAACTATCTACATAATTACAACCATTAACTATAAGCTCATTTAAACCAACATTTGTATTGATGAGTGATGACTGATGACTTAAGCAACGCTAATAGACTGCGGGTTTTTATGAAATTCAAGCGAGATATTGCATCATTTACAGGTTTCCATCAAAATATTATGGCTTTGTTTATCTCCTTCATTTTAAACTTGAAAAAAAAAACTAGTTGAGAAGTTGTTTAAATGCCAATACCCTCATTTTATTTTTGGGTCCGTTTTTGGGTCAATTTGTTTGGGTCTGTAGTCACTAGGCCTAAATGGCAAAGGTGAACTATGAAAACCTTTCTACAAATTAGTCTAAACCAGTGGTACTCAACATTTTTTATAAATACGGGCCACAAACACTTAGGTCGTGGTGTCGCGGGCCGCAACCAAAATTTTTCAAGGTTAAAAAATTACGTTCTTCATTGATATTAGCGATTTAAAAGTAGAAAATTTGCACTAAATCGAGACGACTTTGCACTATTTGCTGGTGGTCGTGAACTTCACGCGGGCCAATGGGCGTTTGCACACTGCACGATAACGACACGACACGATACCACAGAACACAAGGGCCACCGCACATATTATACAATTTCAAGTTGGCCGACTATCGTACTAATTCTAATATTCTGTCATTTAATATTGAATGCACCCAAAATATACTCCTTTCTTTTCGCCTTCGTTTTATTAGTGCCACAATAAAAGCGTGCTTTTTACGCATTTTAACTTAGAGCATTAAACCAGATTTCTGGTTTAATGCTCTAAGCATTTTAACACGCACGTCGCTAGGCTAGCAACACCGTTACCAACTAAATCTAAAAGTCTGCGGCTGGCAGCAGCGTACACGATGTAGTTGTCCAATTAAACTGTGACACTACGCAATTTAGTTTGTACGAGAGTCGGCCAACTTGAAATTGTATTATATGTGCGGTGGCCCTTAACTATTCTGTGGTATCGTGTCGTGTCGTTACCGTCGCAGTGTGAAAACGCCCATTGATGGAGACTCGTCGGGCCACAAGCGGCCAGCGGGCCGCAGGTTTAGTATAGCTGGTCTACAGGTAGGGCAAACTACCTCATCGTTGGCAACCATTATTATTGGCACCTTAGAATTTTGTTCGAAAATACTGTGAATGCCAGTAACAGGATTTTCTGAAGTATGAACTTTTAAAGTGCCCATAATTGGGTATTTTATATAAACTACGTACAGACAAAGCACATGAGCCAAGTAACAAAATGAGGGTGTAAATAACAAGTCCATTTATCATATACGTTTATTGACATCCAACATTAAAATATCAGATACATTTACAGCACCTAAGCTTATATCTCTATCTACTAAATAAATTGGAAATAACATTTGTATCGCTATTCGCTAGTGAGCAGTGGCAGACGTCATCTGAGACAGAAATCGGAACATTTAAACCCTAACTTTGGACATGATAAGAGGCAAGTGTTCAGTGTTCAAAGTACAAAAGTACTACACTCATACTATAAACCTAGAAACCTTGTGGTTACTAAACAGTCCTTCAAGGATTCTAAGCAAAAGAAGGCAATACTTACCTCATAGTTATAATTTTACAAATGGTTACACAGTATGATATTTAATATAAATTGCATTATTTTTAAATTATTTTGCTAAAAATTTCTGCGCGTATTATGTACGAGCTAAATAATTAACATACTCATTACTCAACATAATATTTTTTATATTCGATGCTTCATAATGATAAAAGAAAATTTTAATAAAAATATTTTGCTCCGTTCTAACTTCTATCATAACGAGCAATTAAAATTTAACAGCCATTTTGGCATTATTATAAAAATTATCAAGATATAAATAATACACAGTTACAAATAAGAGAGAGACAGCGATAATATATCGGCCTCTGACGTCACTGTATATGTAACACCGTACATTGTCCAATCAATGACGTACACAATGTGAGCTGTGAGCCTGTGACGTCACAAATCATTATATTAAAATCCTAATAATCATAAGCGAAATAACTATCTCTTCAACAATAATTTTGAATTTTAACCCGTCAAGGCCCGTACGAGCACCGTGATCACTGATCGCGACAACAATAGAATACAATAGCATTTCCAAGAATCCCCGATCGAATAGGGTTACCATCTAGGTATTACAAAAGTCCTGACAAAAAGCCGGACATTTCAATAAAACTTTTTGTCGTACTTAGTTAAAAGAACAAAAAAAAACATTTTTCACCTTACCCACATATTTGACCTTTAAAGTTGATTTATTAATTTATTAAAGATTTTAACATTTTGTTGTTCGATAAATGATAATAATATAATGATGATTAAAGACTCACTCGATGTAACTTTACTAGTTTTATTTCTCATATTTCATCAAGTAATTAAAAATCCGGACAAATGAGAAGGCCGGACGAAGTCCGGACAAGAGTCTAAAAGTCCGGACATGTCCGGATTAATCCGGACGTATGGTAACCCTACGATCGAAGGATTAATTCGGTAAGTAGTTGATTTTACGAGACAATAATCTATTTAATTTAAAAACATTATATTTTTCAATACTTCTCGAAAGTAGTAAAAATTGTAGAGGGAATAAATTTTTATAATTTGATCGCAATGAGGCTAAGAAATTCTAATTATAATACCTATTTGATGTTCCTCGCGTGACTGTACACACGATAACCTCTTATCAATATACATTATACATTAAATATAAAGACGGTTCCTCGCCAGTCGCCATTTAGAATATTTCTGCCTCGTAACGCCTGCCTCATAGAGATCGTTATAGGAATAAGATTTTACAAGCTCAGTCGATGTTAAGTACACATTTCCAAATGTTACTCAGATCCATGTGCTTAAATATACATAACAAAAATAGTAACTTCGGATTCAGTACATTTACATAAATAAAACGTAAAAAATACGCTATTTACTTTTTAAAATATTCCTACATCAGCTTAAATATTTTAACTTTGTAATAAGTAGGTACTTATAGTAAAAATATTTTGACGAAGAAAAATATTTATTGATTAGACTTATATCCCTTGTAAGTTGTATGTATGTATGTGTGTGTTTGAAATGTTGTTATGTATTGAAATGTGTAGTTAAATTGGGCGATAGTTTATCAGTGACATAACGCATTCATGCCAAAGGCTCGTGATAAGCCGGAATTACACGCACCAATATGTACCATTCAATAATAATTCCAGGCCAAACACAACAAACCTCTTTAGGACCTACAAGTGTTATTTTCAGTTCGTATTCCAAGTTTAAAGTTTTCGAAGTGAATGGACGTAATTTCGATTTTTATTCTCATAAAGAACATTTATTTAGTACACTAGTACTATGAATAGTAAGTTTATCACTTCCCGGAAGCTATTATTGCGTTCTATAGGCGCGTATTATGCCTAAACTATCACCGCCATAGGGACCTGCTGAACCCAGAGGCAGCAGAAGAGAAGTAGAAGATAAGGTAGGGTTGTTTAAAAAATTACGCAATCATAAACAAAAAATCGATTGTTTATCTAATCGCGGCAGAAGTTTACCAATTATTATTTGCGCACCGCGAAACTCATTTATATAATTAATCTGTGATAGCACACGTGCCTAATCTGTGTGAAAAATAACATTGAAAGACCTTAACCATACGAACAATTTATAAGTGTGTAATGCGACAGTGTGTCTGTCTGTCTGTTACCTCTTTACGACCAAGCCAATGAACAGATTTAGCTGAAATTTGGTATAGAGACACTTCGAGTCCCAGGAAAGGACTTAGGAGACTTTTTATCTCGAAAAAATGAACGGTTCCCGCGCGAGAAACGAGTTTTGGCGCATCGGAGTTGCGGGCATCATCTTGTAGCAGTAGTAGTAATAAATATGTTGCTAATTTTTTTAATAGCGTCCGTCAGCATCGTCGCATTAATTAACATTTAACATGCTTAAATCCAGTCCATGGTCCAGTAGTTGGAATACGCGACTGTATCAATATAAGTCAGCACAAAGGACGACTTATATTGCATTTGGTCTATTATAGTTGTATCGTCAAAACTAACAATACGATTTGGTCAACATTATTTGAGCATTGCAGTAGCGCTACTGATATACGAGAATAATGCTACATATTTGCAAAAATATGATTATGATTTCGCTGCAAGTAACATACAATATATTATATTATACTAACAATAATTGTACCAATAAAGCACCCTAAATACTAACACAAAAATATACTTTCTTACATACTACATGTACGTTAATTTTGGAAGCGAATGACGTAAGCCGATTGACTAACGTATGCGTATTTCAAAAGCTACAAGTGCTAATTGTAAAACTAATGATCGTGTACCTAATTTGGTAATTGTTTTCACACAAGTTACTATAAGCCAGCCCAGTTGCTAATGTAGGTGGAGCGACTGCATTTTTCTTATAATTAAACGATTTCCTTATAACGAGGCCTTTAAGGGGGGTATTACATTATCATTTATATTGGATCATTTATAGGATATAGGATCTAATAAAAATGATCATTTGATCATATCTGCATATTACATTATCATTTATCATTGATCCTATTTTACGTCATAATATGTGGTTTCAATAGCCAATGGGGAGCGCTAACGCTGACAGGTATTGACATCAGTGTTACTAGATCTCAGAGAATTCGATTTGTCAAAAGACATCGTCATTTTTAATATGGCTTGTTTTATGTTATTTCAGCAAGATTATTAAAGTATATAATTAGAAAAAGAATGACATTACATTATTTGAAATATATTAACGAACAAGAAATTAAAAACTCTCTTTTTATATCAAATAACTGGCAACACCAATTTCTATGACCGTATTGGATCCAATCTCTCAGCAAACGTCAAAAATCTATGATCAAGGAAGAAATGAATCATTTATCTATATTACATTATCCAATGTAAATGACTCAATGATCTAGGATCCAATATAAATGATAAGAAGTAAAGAACTCAAACTCACAAGCGCCACTACTACTCAGTAAGACACTCCAGTAGACCGGAAGCTGGTAAACAAGTAATAAGCAGCATTTTTTGTTACTGGTGAGTGGTGACGTGGTGTAATGAGTATGTAGTAAGTAGTAGGTGACCAAGGAAACCTTGATTAACCAAGGAATAGATTTTCAAACGTGTTTCCATTGCCAGGCCGCTCCATGCTACCTTACAACACTTTGCAGACGTTGTGTGTTGCTGACACCGTCGATGTTTTGGGACCGACTATGTGGTGTGATGGACTGATGACACTGTATGGCGAGTGATATCTCTGTGTGAGTGATGGTGCTATGTGGTGAGACGTCGTGTGGTGATGCCCTAGGCGATTACGCACTTGTTCTCGGCGGGCGTGTCGTTGGTCCACTGCGGGGCGTAGGCGGGCTTGGCGGCGGTGCGGTCCGCCTCCACCAGCTCGCCGATCTTGTACTTGCCCATCAACTGTCTGGGGGAGAAGTTGGGTTATACTCACATACAAGATGAAAAGGATAGCCGATATACTTTATAGGTAGTCTAACAATGTTATTGATGAATGACAATGGAATACTCAGGTTTTAAACCGAAGAGAAACGATTTAGGATACAGTCTGGTTGTATACAGCCCGCAGATTATTTTTTTATGTTGTGTTAATCACAAAACTATTAAAAAAATATTAATCATATCAACTTTTTTTTTAATTTCTACATGTTCCTACAGACTGTTCTGTCTTCAGGGTAGCGATAGGAGCGCTTATTGTTATTGGGCGTATTTAATCAGATACATTTCAGGAATGCCATGCCAGATACGACTGGTGAGTGGTGAAGCTTATAAGTCGATGGTGGTAACTGGTAGTGATAATGGTAGGTATTTACCTGGCGTCGGAGCTGTGGCTGACGTCCTCAAAGGGCTCGGAGGCGTCCTTGCCCGCCAGGTCCATCAGCACCTCCTCGCCCCCGGGGTGCTGCAACACATTCAACACAATACAATATACATGTATGTATATGGAAACTATTGGCTTTTGGGAGGTTACGAAACAGTTGATGTATTTTTTTTTAATAAGGATTTGAATTTGCGATCCCGCGATAACAGGCAGTTACAGAGACATTGCTAATTTTTTTTACATAAGTATAATAATTGATAGATACGATCTATGGCATTACTCTCCAATGTTGAAGCTTCTTTACTCCCTATTGTCTACGGCTACAGACATACATTGTAACACCAAACATTATGTTCCTAAAATTGTCGGCTGGCGAGTGCCAATTACGCAGCCCCTACATTATATTTTAATTTATGCACGTTTTCATCTATTTATATAATCGCTACATTATATTTTAATTTTAAATGTTTAATATGCACATTATAAATATTAAATTCCTACGGGGGTTGGTATTCTCAGAGGGGGGCGGCGGGTGATGGCGGGGGGAAGGGCGTGTCGGAATCTCGACGCACGCGAAAGTATTTTTCATTAGAGCTGCAGGATAATATGATCAGCCCATCACGCATACCTTACGCCGATCGTCATTATTACCCAGAGCTAGGGCAA
Source organism: Polyommatus icarus (assembly GCA_937595015.1). Lineage (NCBI taxonomy): Eukaryota > Metazoa > Arthropoda > Insecta > Lepidoptera > Lycaenidae > Polyommatus > Polyommatus icarus. The sequence goes on along the minus strand of OW569328.1, from coordinate 500,475 downwards.
ACCACCCAATTGTTGGCAGTTATCCTATTATAATATTAATAATAATAATATCTATGGACGCTTCACACCACGTCAGTCTGGCCCCGTGGTAAGTACCTGAAGGACTTGTGTTACAGGTTCCAGACAACGGAAATATATTTAATACTTTTATACTATACATAATATATTTAAGATTTTTATTATACGATACACATATTTAATACACATCCATGACCCAGGAACTTTATAAACTTTTTGTTCCGTCGGCGGGACTCGAACCCGCGACCTCCGGCTTGAGCTACCAATGCGCTCACCACTGCGCCACGGAGGTCGTCAAAGGTCGAGGCCTATTACCTCTATATAAGTAGATAGATAATAATAAGTAAGTATTAACTATTAAACAATAATAATCTATGACAATAATATTATATAATATTATTGTCATAGATTATTATTGTTTAATAGTTAATACTTACTGCATAACCAGTAATAGGGATGTCTACTTAAGTCAATAATATGATTTTCTGTAGCATTATATGTACTCTTTAGGTGCCAATAATATTTTTGTGTTTTACCATATTATTTTGTTTCCCTAGAAAATTACTAGGATGAAAAGTGTCTACTACTATTATATATACATTGAGTGTATTTCCTATGCAAATATTATATTAGCCATAACTAGCAATTTAGTGGAGGCAGTGAAGGTTTTCACCTCCGATTTCGTTGAACCTCCATCGATTTTTATGAAAGTTGGTAAGTAGGTGGAGGATACCCTAAGAAACAAAAGTGACATGGTGCCAACCTGCGCTTTTGGCCTGGGGGTGGATGCCAACCCTTCTCGGGGGGTGCATTTTTTTTTAATATTACCCCAGGAATCAATAGACACATAAATTGTAAGCATTTGTAATATAAAGTTTTTTGAATAAATCAATACTTTCGGAGTTATTTAAGATCAAATATCATGTTTTTCCATGAGAAAAATACATGTCTTAAAAAGGTTTTTCATAATTAACTAAGAAACTATAGGTTTTTACGAAAAATGTGTAATTACCAAAATTAAAGCCAATAAAAATACAAACTAATTTCTACCCTAAAATACCTTCCTATATTCATTCAAAGTGAGCTATAGGTGATTGTATAAATATTTTCTTTCGGCGAGTACATAAGTCTAAGCATTCTAACTTAAGTAACGGTAAACCAATGCATTTTACGACATTTTAAACTGCTTAAAAATACCAGACTTTTTAAAGTGCTTAAAAATACCTTTCGCATTATAAGCATTATAAGAAGTTAAAAGCATCAAAATTGAATAAGTTATGATAAAAATAAGATGACACTTTCAATTTTTTTTGGAAAAATCGAAAAATAAAACGTTGACCAATGGTTGACCACTTCTACAATAATTCAAATTTATGGTTATCCCCAAAGGCTTTTCTTTATTTTAGCACAAGTAATGACCTCAAAAATTTTTCTTGGTTTAGAATACTTAGAATGATTTAGTGAAATCGAAATTATTCAAATTTTCGTAAATATCAAAATATTGAAACTTCGTAAAAATTATAAAGAACGAAATTTGTGTCCATTTTTTAAGAAATCTTTTGATTTTCTTTTGACTTTTATAGGATGAAAAATAACGAAGGTAGAGACATTTAAAGCCTAACTTTTACTGCGAGAACCAGGAAATCGTGACCTTTTAAGTATTTTTCAATTTGATCTTAAAGCTCTTTAAATTACCTTTAAAATGGTCCATAAATGAACCCGATAACTTAAAAATTAACAGAGCTATTGTGATAAAACTAAAATATATTTTTGGAGGTTACTCCTTAATAATCGATTTTCATATATAAGGCCCCCGGTATGAGAAAAATGCGATGGGTAAAACCTATTAAACATGTAACGAAAAAATGTGTCACGTTTTTGGAATCATCGGACATCGGAATATTATATTATACTAGCTGTCCCGGCAAACGTTTCTTTGCCATATTATACATATATTTTTTTGTATGTTCAACCATAAATAACTTCGCCGTTTATGGACCGATTTTCTTGATTCTTTTTTTGTTGTACAGGGTTGAATCCGAGGTTGGTCCAATGTTCACAAAATGACTCCTTGAAATTTATATGGGAACATAATTATGGTGATTTCGATTTTTTCTGAAGTATTTCAAGCATATACTACCAAAAAGTAATATTTTTTTATTCTTTTAAGATTATGAATAAGTATTACTTTTGTTCTTACCTTGGAAGTTGGTTTTAATTTTTTGTTATTTCCCTAATTATTTTAATAAAACTTGTAATTCATCTACTTCATCACCTAGCTAATATATCTGGCTACACATATTATCCATAGTTTTTCTATTTCAAATAATTTTTCTGGCCCTAAAGCCTCCATTTAATCATGTTAATTCATGTTACTTACCTTATTCATCCACTCACGTCTTAAATTATAATAATAATTTATTTCCTTTTTACCATTGATATATTTAACATGCATTAATGCATTTCAAATGTGATGATGTGAATTCTTCTAATTGAAAAATAATAATTTTAAAACAAAAAAAATATTTCATTAAGTATAATTTACACAGAGCCAGTACTGGCTGCCAATAAGACTGGCAGCCAGTATTGGCTTGACATATGCTGCGTGTGAACAGTTTGGCCTGGCTTGAAAAACTGTTCACACGCGGCATATGTCAAGCCAATACTGGCTGCCAGTCTTATTGGCAGCCAGTACTGGCTCTGTGTAAATTATACTTTAGTAATTTTAATTTTTAAGAAGTAATTAAACGACAATAGGACTGTGCAATAGAAATACATACATTATCTGTTGTCTAGCTATTACAGTAAAAATAGTTCTGACTTCAGTGATGACTTATAATAATTTACATAAAGTTTTAAAACCATAGCTTTTACTAATGGTAAACAAAATAAGTACCTATATCATATATATTTTATCACCTATGTAAATGGCGTCCAAGTAATTTTCTCAATTCAGGAAGCAACATAATATTTTAAATAATTGAAACAACACTTATAACATTTAGGAATCATTGTACATCAAAAATTTATAATACAAAAAACTATACATATAATATTCTTGTCATTGCTGTAATTGGGGAGGATTGGTGTAAATATTTCATAGGAATCTATAATGATATTACTTATTTGTGACTGCACAGAATAAAAAGAAATTATAATCATTATTCTTAATTACAAAAGCACAATAAAAATTCCTTAAAGCAAAATAAATCTTTATTAACCCATCAAGCCCCGTACGAGCACCAGTGATCACGACAACAATAGAATACAACAGCATTTCTAAGAATCCCCAATCGAAGGCTTAATTCCTTGATTGTGGAAAAACAAGACACAATAGATTTCTATTGATATCGCGGTCGCATGTGACCACTTGGAGCTTGAAGCATTAATGAAGTTAATAATATTGTAAGGAGAATGATTTAAAGCTGCAACTTTATTAAGAACAATAATAGTTAATTATTATCACAGTTTTTTGTAACAAAATTGTAGCATAGGTCGGTTTCTCCTCATGGATAGGTTAGTTTCAAAGTAAAAAAAGGCAAGTACTAAGTACTGTGTCAAATTCTTGAAAAAAAAAGATTGAATCGCTATTAGATATGCGATAATATTTATTCACAGTTTGAATATGAAAAATATTGGAGCTAAAAATATCAAAAACTAAATAAAGTTCTTTCTATTTCATAAATTTGAGATAAAAAGAATTTGGTAACTTTGAGGACCTATGAATAATCTAGTACAGTTGTACAAAGTGCAAAAAGGTTACACGTTGACACAGGTTATAGTTTATGAAGTTTTTTCTTTAACTTTGTTCCGCGTACATAAATTTTGTGAGCACTTACCTCATCAAGAAAGTGTGTAACATCGTACACACCGTTGTGGATTATTAGAATTGCATCCTCCCGCGTATTGCGACACTTAAGCTCTTCTCTCGTAAAAAGTTTCGTTTCTTGGCTCATTTTAGTAACAAATTATTTTACTTAAATATTCTTATCCACAGCAAAAAGCTTGTTCTAACACTACCTACTTTGCCGAACAATTGAAAATTATGATTTGTAAAGTTGTGATTTGTCAAAATGTGAAATGTCATCTGTCGACTGTCAGCTGTCAGTGTCTAACTACTCCGTCTTTTGTATTTGGAATAACAAAAACAAAGCTAATATTACCAGCTGGCCTACCAAATAATAAAAAAAATATCTAATCTGCCTAGTGACTAATGAGCACTCGGCGCGGCTCCTAGGGCGCGGCAGTGGCTTTAAGGTGAACGCAGATTTGGCCGCACCGCACGCACCGCAGTCGCCGCATTCGCAATTCTTCATATTATTATGAAGTTGCGAAGGCTGCGGCGCGGGTAGGTAGGTATGCGAGCTTGCCTATAACTTCATATAAAGCGGCCAAATCTGCGTTCACCTTTATGGGCGCGTTCAGATGTGCGCGCAGCATGACGCGTCACGACTCACGCGACGCCGCCACGGTGTCCTGTGTCAGGGTGTCGCGTACGGTGCGCGCTGCCGATCCGTGTCCCTAATCCGTATTTAGTCGAATTCGCGACAGTCGTAAGCCGCGCGCGGTTTACGACTGTCGTCGGCCGCTGGCGACAAAAGTCATTGTATGAAAATGTATGGACTATGGCACCGGCCACCGCTTCCGAGGCCCGCGACAGACGACTGTCGTAAGACTCGTAAGCCGAGCGCCGCCGTGTCTTGAAGTTCATAATATAGTCTGTCAAGAAAGTCATGACAGGCGGGAAATTTTTTAAATAAAATAAAAAATATGAGAACTTTATTATTTCGAGATAAAAATGTGCAAGGTGACAATATTTAAAATGCAATAAGCGTTCTCTGTGAAAATACAAAGAAAAAAATACACCATAAAAGCGCAATTACGTTTAGAAAATTTTCCCTCCTGTCATGACTTTCTTGACAGACTAAACGTGTCTTGACTCTTGACCTTGCTTGACCTCCGTGAGTAATTTGTATCCTGTGGTCTTGACGGCCGCGCGCGGCCTACGACGTACCTACGACTGTCGTCGGCCGCGCGCGTCTGTCGCGGACCCCGCGTGCGGCGTGTCTGGTGTCAAAGTTATATAAACAATGTGTTTGTGTAAACACCATAAAGTTAAATATTACCTTTATGGTAAACACCGTTATCCTTGAAACCATCAAATGAGCCCGTCAAAATGAACAACTTTTTCTATGAGAACAATGCTGGGAACTCAAAAAAAAATGCCGTCTTCATACCCATACGGATGCCCGGATCGGCTATTTGTATGGGTATATGAAGACAGTTTTTAGGGTTCCGTACCCAAAGGGTTAAAACGGGACCCTATTACTGAGACTTCGATCTCTGTCCGTCTGTGTGTCTGTCCGTCTGTCTCCAGGCTGTAACTCAAGAACGGTAATAGAATAGCTAGAGAGTTGAAATTTTCACAGATTATATATTTCTGTTGCCGCTATAACAACAAATACTAAAAACAAAATAAATTAAATATTTAAGGGGGGCTTCATACAACAAACGTGATTTTTCAAACATTTTTTGCTCGGTATCAATGATGACAACAGCCTACCTGTTGTCACTTGAAATTTTCACAAAGGCCTTAATTATATTATGTGTTCTTTAATAATTAGTAATAATATTTAAATAAAATAAAAATTTAAGGGGGGCTCCCATACAAAAAACACAATTTTTGGCCTATTTTTGCTCTATAACGGTACGGAACCCTTCGTGCGCGAGTCCGACTCGCACTTGGCCAATTATTTTTAATTCCCAGCATTGTTCTCATAGAAAAAATTGTTCATTTTGACGGACTCATTTGATGGTTTCAAGGACAACGGTGTTTACACAAACATCTTGTATACTTGTAATCTGTGAAGTTTGTATGACACTGCCGCGCGCGGCTCACGACAGTCGTCGGCCGCGTGCGTCTGTCGCGGGCCTCGGAAGCGGTGCCATACATTTTCATACAATGACTACTGTCGCGAGCGGCCGACGACAGTCGTAGGCCGCGCGCGGCTTACGACTGCCGCGATGCACGGAATTTTACCTTAAGGGGCCGGGTACCCTTGGAATTTCTCATACAAACGTAATTCCAAAATTATTTTCTCATACGAAAATATTTAACTTGTTTGAGTTATTTTTCAGTTTAAGATAGTAATTACCTAGGTTCCTAGTTCCTACACAAAAATTAACTTAAAAATATTTAAACAAAAAAAATATTTTTTCTTTGTTTTAAATTTTTTTTAGTAAATTTACTACTAAATATCTAAACACTAAAAATAGAGTAAAAAACTAAAAAATATACAAATAAATAGTAAATTTACTACAAAATATTTAAACTAAAAAATATTTTTTAGTAAGTATTTAAATATTTTGTAGTAAATTTACTATTTATTTATATATTTTTAGTGTTTTACTCTATTTTTTAGTGTTTAAATATTTAGTAGTAAATTTCCTAAAAATAATTTAAAAGAAAAAAAAAATTTTGTTTAAATATTTTGAAGTAAATTTTTGTGTAGGAACTAGGAACCTAGGTAATTACTATCTTAAACTCAAAAATAACTCAAACATGTTAAATATTTTCGTATGAGAAAATGATTTTGGAATTACGTTTGTATGAGAAATGCCAATGGTACCCGGCCTCTTAAGGGCGCGTTCAGATGTGCGGGTACGCGATGTTTCTGAAAATGTATGAAAATAAGCTTTATGTACTTAACTTAGCATAGAACCGCAGACTGCTATAGCGTTTGGGACAACACGCGTAACGCGACGTGCGTTGAATCCGCGCACCCAGAAAACGCGCACGTCTGAATGCGCGCTAACACGGCGCCGCGCCGTGGCCCGTGTCTCATGGAGACGCGGCCTAAATTCCCTTTTTAAATTTTAATTAAATACTATGGGGTGTACATTTTAATAAATTTATTACAATCTAAGCTAACAAGTAACAATAGTCTAATCTTATTTACAGTCTGATGCTTGTAGCTTCCTGTATTTCTTTCTGTTTGTGTGTTCCATCACAAAATGGTCTCAATTTTGTCTGCTTGCAGTTACACAGCCAATAATCCTTTGTTTTTTCGACTGTAAATCTTATGGGCCTGAAATGGTAAATGCAAGACTGAATAACATAATAGGGGCGTTCCACGCCAAGCGGACAGGAAAAAATAGTCGATGTCTCCGATTTTGATAATATTTGGATATGATATACCTACACGTGCTATTAATATGTGTGCCAAATATTTTTGTAATATATTTGCTAGATTAAGAATGATGGGACTTTGAAACGTGACTTTTCTATTCGGCACTCAATGCTTCAAAGCCGATTATAAGAAACGTGACTTTTCTATTCGGCACTCAATGCTTCAAAGCCGATTATAGATTGAAAAAATTATATGTTTAATTCAAACATATAATTTTTTCAATCTATAATCGGCTTTGAAGCATTGAGTGCCGAATAGAAAAGTCACGTTTCAAAGTCCCGTCATTCTTAATCTAGTTATTATATTACAAAAATATTTGGCACACATATTAACAACACGTGTGGGTATAATATATCCAAATATTATCAAAATCGGAGACATCGACTATTTTTTCCTGTCCTCTTGGTGTGGGATGCCCCATTATTAAAATAAATTGTATCACAGACAACCTGTGAAACAACAGCTTTTCTGTTTCAAATTAATGCAAATTTAAGAAATCATTTTAATGAACTTAACACTAACACCTCCATCGTAGGTATCGCAGACACTATAGATTTCAATTGTTATGCAGCAGCCGGCTGCCGCTTGGGGATTAATAAGTTATGGGGCTTGATGGGTTAATTCAGTACCTTAATCCTGAACTAAGTAATTTGAAATAACAATAGATGTACCTAAGTACATTGATAAATGAAGTTAAAAATCAATCTTAAAAAATATTCAAAATATAACCTTTGTGTGATTTTAAGAAAAATATCTTTATGTGTTCCATCACACAGCGGCTGTGATTTGGAGCGGCCACACAGACACCAGTGGTAAGTCTTGCCAGCTTCCAATCTCACTTTAAAGGGCTTTCTGTCGTAGACCATTCCATTGTCCGATTGGCCAGATGCTGAATAAACAGAAGCCAGGGGATTTTTAGGCACTTCAGGCTTTGATGACTTTGATGAATACCGGGCCTGAAAACATTATTTTATTATATAAAGATAAACTAAACGTATCCGAGTAAAACCTACTAGTTCACAAATTAATGTATTTTAGGTTGTCATAACGGAATACTTTTTTGGAATGTTTTAGGTTATTTTATGGTAATCCCGTAACCTCTTTACAACTTATTAACTACCTAAATATTTTTGATTATCTTAAAATGTGTTATTTAGTTTAGCAATCCTCAAACATTAAGATAACAAGAAATATGTTAATTAATGTTAAAATTGTGGGCAAAGCTACTTACCAATTGGATGCAATTAGCAATAACTTTAGGACGGATATAGTTCGCCCACATGGTACGTACACGATTTTAATAATTAGAGTTTTATTATTTTTTACGAACTTATTATATTTTAATTTTTAATTTAAAGTAAATCACGAAAAACTAACCCAGTATTGCGAATTGCAAAGCAAAGGGTGTGTTCCAATATATACTTTTACATTCTACTGTACGGTGGCCAGTGCTATCTGACGAGATTTGATTGCCTGCCGAGACGTCAGGTGCACTAGTCAGTATACTATTTAGACTTTAGAGTTTAGGAACATATCCGATTTGTAGTTGTCAACTGTCAAGACCAAGCAGTTGTTCTTAAATGTTCCTAGTATGCTGGTCAGTGCGATTCTACGGTGCGATTTAATCGATTTGACGTCTCAAAAGCCAATCAAATGACGTCAAATGACATGAGCTCTATGCTACGTTAACTGGTAACAGGTATAAGAACACGGCCTTAAATGTCAATACGATATTGTATGTACTGTCACTTCTTGGTGGAAATTCATGTTCAGATAAATAATTTGACACTGTCCTTGCACTTATTCCACTTTATTTTAGTAGATTTATTACAAATTTAATAAATACACGACCGGTTTCGAAAAAATCATCATCAGGTGATGATGACACCTGATGATGATTTTTTCGAAACCGGTCGTGTATTTATTAAATTTGTAATAAATCTACTAAAATAAAGTGGAATAAGTGCAAGGACAGTGTCAAATTATTTATCTTAAATGTCAATGTCAACGTCAGACGTCATATATATACTAGTAATCTGTGGACGTCATTTTTTTTCAACTACTGATCCTCGTTGGTTGGCATGGTCATTGGTCTATTTATTATTTTATTTCTCTACAAATGTTTAAGTAATCTGTGTTTATTTCTATTAATTTTTTAATGTACCTATTTACCTATTTCTTTAATTATTATACTTCATTATAACAATATTCATGAAATATACATATTTTAACAATATATTGTTATAATAATTATTGCTAAATTTAACCAAGTGCCTGAAGCAAACGTAACAATGAGACTGTAATGTGACTGTGTGTTTTATGGTTTATTATGTCTAGAATATTGAGTATTTGGGAAAGAATGCCGAAGGATACAAACCACAAGGTGTCTGTTAAAAATGGACAACATAAAAAGGAAGGGCTCACGAAAGAGGATCTGGAAAGTGAGTATTTAATTTCAATATTTCTTATACCCTACCCTACCCTACCATACTATATATTGTGAGTTATGATTAATTAAACTGTATGTTTTTTTAGAGCAACAAATCCGGGAACTACAGCATAAACTGCCAAGTCTTAACAGATTATTTAATTTACATTGCAAAATCGGTGAGGGGACATTCAGCTCAGTGTTTCTGGGAACACTCAAGAATCAGAACAAGTTACCCGACTCTGAGAAGCGGTACTACGCTATCAAACACCTGGTGCCGACCTCTCACCCCGCCCGGATAGAGCATGAATTGAGATGTCTTCAGGACATGGGGTAAGGTCCAAAGAAATTGTTTTAATTTAAGCATAAATGGGATGGTTCGGCTTAACAAGACATAAAACTATTGTAGGTATTGTCGTTTCTGTTATAGTTTCTTACTTCTGTTAATAATAATATAGGCTTAGTGAGGGCGACCAATACTCCCTGTACAAAAATGAAGTGTACTTAAAATTCAAGAGCCTAAATCTTCACTGTTTTTAGATATTTAAACAAGACATCAAACTTTAAATATTATGGCTATAAAGCAAGTTTAGTGTTTCTCTTATATTATATTTCATTAAAAATCTATTTTAATTCTTCAATCCGAAATTAAATAACTTTGTTCTTTTATAGGGGCAGAGAGAATGTGATTGGTGTGGAGCTGTGCTTGAGGCACCTGGACACTGTAGTGTTTGTGATGCCCTACATACCTCATAAGAAGTTTTCAGTGAGTATTTATCATGTAACTTAATTCAATCTTAGACATTTTTATCAAAAAGAAAATCTGTATTTAAACAAAAATGAAGAAGAGTATAAATTATTCTTCTTTAGGATTTAATCTTTGAATTTTTTAAATAAGTTTAATATCACCTTCTTTTTCTCAAGTTAAGCAATAAAAGGAATACAAAAAATTTGACTGTGACTAATACAGTTGACAGACCCTTCATGTCAGATACAGCTATACTTACGCCTATACTTATACTTAGCTTTTACATTTATACACAGGTATATATAGCTTTGATAAGGGGGGGTCCCTAACGTAAAAAAAAAACCTAAAAAAGCAGCCAAGTGCGAGTTGGAATCGCCTATAAAGGGTTCCGCAGCAGCAAATAGGCAACATGTTAAGGAAATCAAAAATATTTTTTAAAATACATGTACTGCACCGATTTTAATCGGCGAGGTACATATATTATTGTCGATTGGACAAGTCAGATGGATATAACTAACGGTAAAAGTAGAATTGCTTAGTGTAGACTGTAGTATATTATTTACAAAATTGTCAATCCAGGATTACGTTGGGGACATGGATGCGGAGGAGGTGAAGCAGTACATGAAGGCTCTGTTGACGGCACTACGTCATGTGCACTCGTTTGGTGTCATCCACAGAGATGTTAAACCCAGCAACTTCCTGTACGATAGAGAGAATAGAAGGTATGTAATGTACTGAAGGTTTGTACAGGATATGCCATGCAAACATTAAAATTATTATAACCAAAACATAACCTAAAATAGTGTTAGAATGTAAAGTTACATAGTATTCATTTTTTATCATTTAAATCATAATATGTGTATGCGAAGTTACATAACACCTTAACTGTACTCTATCTAGTACTAAAAACTGTGTGGTCACGTCACTGTAGTACATGGTAGTACCTAGGGTGTGAGTAATGAATTAAACTTCTATCAACCTTATTTAGATACTACTTTTTTAAAATCAGATACCTCCTGGTGGACTTCGGTCTGTCGCAGCGCGCGGTGTGTGTCGGTGAGGCGGGCGATGGGGGGGAGGCGGGGGAGGGGGAGCCGCCGCCCGCGCACGCCGCCAGCGCCGCCAAGCGCCGCCGCGACGACGACGACGACGGCCCCGACGCCAAGCGGCAAGCACTAGACCTCTCCACCAAGACGCCCAGCCTCAACCACTCCGACAGCGACAAACGCCCGCGCCGGGAGAACAACACCAACAGTGTAGATACTGTCAAGGTACTGAAATTAATAAGTTTGGTTATTTGACTGACTTCCAAAAAGGAGGAAATGTTCGGCTGTATGTATCTTTTTTTTTGTATGTTCAACGAATACTCAGCCGTTTGTGGTCCGATTTTTAAAATTATTTTTTAAACATGTGTTTGAAATATAATTGTTATTATTTATCTGGTTTATTTATAATCTATACTTATATTATAAATGCAAAAGTATCTCTGTCTGTCTGTCTGTCTGTCTCGCTTTCATGCCAAATCTACTGAACCGATTGTAATGAAATTTTATACACAGATAGTCTTGAGACTGAGAAAGGACATAGGCTACTTTTTAACTGGAGAAAGGGGTTGTAAGGGGGTATTTATGCGTAAATTTGTTCAAATTAAGTTAGTTCCAAAAACAGATGATAGTTCAGATGGCGACAAGAGTCGCCTAGATCGCGCTATCGCTTGTTCATACGTATTTCTGGTGTTGGTGGTACCATGTTAAATTACATTTTTCGATTCTTTCGAGTTTCGATTGTTATACACGTTATTAAATAACTCACCTACCAACATAGATTTTAGACACAACATCCTACCAATGATAAGTACTAAATAGTTTATGGGTAAAGCTAAAGTTGTGTAATGTTTAAAATACCAAATTTTAAAGCTTATTTATCCCCCATAAATAAGCTTTAAAATTTGGTATAAAAAAGTTTAATTAAAAAAAATTAAATATTAATGTGCACATTGCACAGCTATTTTGAGTATTTTGATTTGAGGGGTACCAGGGTTTTAAAAAGCTTTTGACACCAATTTTGTTGACACCGCGCGCTATAAACTGAAGTCCACGCGGACGAAGCCGCGGGTAGTAGTAATTACAGTTTGTAAGTACCAACATTACAAGACATTTAAAAAAGTTATAAAGACCACTATAACTATGAATTTGTTATTTTGAAATACTCGACGATGACATTATGTTTGTTATTTCAGCAGGAGACCCGCAACGCCATCACGGGTCGGGCGGCGCTGGTACGCGCGCTGGCGGGCGTGCCGGCGCCGGGCGCGGCGGTGCGGGAGGCGGTGCGGGGTGGCGGGGCGAGGGGGGCGGGGACGTGCGCGTGCGCTGGCCTGGGCGGCGTGTGCGGCGCCTGCGCGGCCAGGCCTGCAGCGCGGGCGGCGAGAGCCGGGACCGCGGGCTTCCGACCGCCGGAGGTATTGAATATTAAAGTTGATGACTGTTCAAAACCTAAGTATTGATTTTAAATACCAACATTCTGTTTTTGTCTCGCGCGGAGCACGGAGAAATTTATCGACCTTTGTTTGAATGACTATCTATACTAATATTATAAATGCGAAAGTATCTCTGTCTGTATGTCTGTCTCTCTGTCTGTCTCGCTTTCACGCCAAAACTCCTGAACCGATTGTAATGACATTTTGTACACAGATAGTCTAGTCTGAGAAAGGACATAGGCTACTTTTTAATTAGACAAAGGAGTTGTAAGGGGGTGAAAATACGTAAATTTGTTCAAATTAAGTGAGTTCCAAAATTTCATAATAGATGGCGCTGTACGGCTCCTACATCGCGCTATTGCTTACACAAACGTCTTTCTATAAGAGGTGGTATCATCTTACATTGGGTTTTCGATTTTTTCGATTGTTATTATGTACTCTTTTACGTTATAAAATAACTCAGTACCTTATATTGTACGCAGTGACGTAACCTTAAACCTATCGGCTATCCAATAGTTTATGGATAAAGTTGTGTAATTGTGGGGCTAAATATACTTTAAAATATGGCATAAATAAAGTTTAATTTTAAAAAATGAAATAAGTTATGTGGCGTGCACACTGCACAGCTGTTTGTGGATGTTTTGATTTCAGGGGTACCAGGATTGTTTTATCAAAGCTTTTAACACCAATTTTGTTGACACCGCGCGCTATAAACTAAAGTCCACGCGGACGAAGTCGCGGGCAACAGCTAGTAATATAATATTATGTTTATTTTGCTAGGAATATATTTGCATTTCGTTTCTATATGAACATAATGGAAACCCGATAGCTATATTTTCGGTCGCGAGTCAAAGTGAACAAACTAATAACTATAATAAGTAAACCAGTTTATAAATGAAACTGTCGTGTTGTATACAAGGTGCTGCTGAAGGTGCGCGTGCAGTCTGGGGCGGTGGACGTGTGGGCGGCGGGAGTGGTGCTGCTGAGCGCGCTGACGGCTCGCTACCCGCTGCTGCGCGCCACGTGCGACGCCGCCGCCCTCGCCGAGATACACGACCTGCTGGGCACCGCGCCGCTCGCCGCCGCCGCCGCCCGCCTCGGTACGTCCTGACAGTGCGACCGACCGCTATACATAACTCTCGCGCTGTCTGCCCGCTACCCGCTACCCGCTGCTACGCGCCACGTGCCATTGTCAGCTTATTGCATTTTAAACGTACGAAATCCCTAGAAACGTGTTTAAAATGTTAGTGATATAATCGTCCAGGTCGGCGGCTGGTGACGTCGTCGCGGCGGCCGGGGCTGTGTCTGCGCAAGCTGGCGGCGTGGCTGCGCGCGGCCCCGCCCCCCGCACCCGCCGCGCCCGCCTGCGACGACTGCGGTGTGCCGCGACCGCACTGCGTTTGCCGGGATGGGCGACCGGTACGTTATACGCTACATCATTATTGTGGTCCCCGGTATCCAAGTATAAAGGCCTCTCCCTACATTAGGGTACAGTGATGAGGTAGTACCTACAATAAGCGACAAAATCCTTCTGAAATCAATAACGTAGGCTTCGGCCTCACCGAGTCGTACTATCTCGCTGCGCTCGGTCAGAAGATCTTCCTTTGAAGCCCCCAAACATATTCCCACTTTTAAACTACATATTATAATAGTTATAGCGAAGCTAGCTAATGCTCAAAGTTATCATGTATCAAATATTTATAGAAAAACCATTAATGATTATTAATGGTTTTTCTATAAATATTAAATTTGCCGGGAATACGCTCTTTTCTTGAAGGTTTGCAGATCGTATATGTCTGGAAAACTGCTGGTGACAGTTCGTTCCATCTTCTTTATTGTTCCTACCTGGGTTGTATTTTATTACAAAGTTGTATTGTGATAGGTAATGAGTCATTTCTCCCAGTTCATCATCTGTTCCATTTTATATATTTAAATTTTCCAGCGGCTTGTGGTCCGTATAAATTGTAAATGAATTACCTAGTAGCCAGTGTTGCCAAAACTTTAAACTTTCTTTTATTGCTAAGCATTCTAAAAATATAGCCTTCTTCTTTTTCTGTGATTCATTCAATTTCTTTGAAAAGTATGCAACTGGTTTGATTTCTCCACATTTCTGTGTCTGTTTCAATATCGCACCAATTCCTTTTATGCTTGCATCAGTGTATATAAAAGTTGGCGCCTCTCTGTCAAAAATTGCTAGAATTGGGGCACAGCATAAATTACTTTTTATTGTTTGAAAAGCTTTTTCACAATCAGCAGACCAATCGAATTTTATATTTTTCCTTAGTAAATTGTGTATTGGGTCAAGAGTTATTGCAGCATTAGGTATATATTTATTATAAAAATTTACTTTACCGAGAAACTGTCTTGTTTCTTATTTTGTGGTGCTGCAAATTCTGCTACAGATCTAAGGTTATCTTTCAAAGGTGTAATCGTATTACCTTTTATTATATGTCCCAAGAATCTCACAGACTGTGCTGCAAATTTACATTTTGTTAATTTCAAACGGAAACCCTCTTCTGCAATTGCATCCAGCAGTCTTGACAGATGCTCCATATGTTCATCAAAAGTTCTGGAAAATACCATAATATCATCGATGTAATTCATTACAAATTTTGACAGATCATGTTTTTTTATTACATTAGACAGAATTCTTTGGAAAATTGCCGGAGATGTTTTTAGTCCAAACGGAAGGCAAGTCCATTGATACCTTCTTGTGTTACGAAGCCTGTCTTTTCTCTGTTGCTGATCCTCAAGGGTATAGACCAAAAAGCAGAATTAATGTCGAGAGCAGTAAAATACTTACATTTTTTGGTTTTTACCATTAAATCTTCAATAAAGGGAAACGGCTGTGGCTGTGGGGTAATAATCTTATTAAGATCCTGAAAGTCGATACATAATCTTGACTTTTTCCCTTCATCCCGTTTGAACGCCAATGTCACCGGTGCTGCGAATGGGCTATAAGATTCTTCAATCAGTTCATTCTTTAGCAATTGTCCAATTTGCTTCTCAATTTCTTCCTTATCATCCAAAGAGCATCTATATGGTCTTTTTGAGCAATATTTCTCTACTTGTAGGTCTATAAATGCTTCATAGTTTTTCACTTGGCCTACATCATATTTATCTTTGGCAAATATGTTTTTATAATTGTTTAATAATGCACTCATTTTCATTCTTTGATCATGTTCTAAGTAAGTAGTATCAATATCAAATTTATTCACATCAATACCCTCATTGAAATTTATTTCATTTTTTTTTTTCTTCAATGGGGCTGAAATATTTATCTATTGGGTTGGCATCTTTCTGAAGTTTGATGTTTAAATTCTCATCATGGGTCAATCCAAACCGCTTTATTGTGTCCAGACTCAAAAGTAAATCATGAGTGAAATTTTTATCATTGCAAATAAATGCATTTATTCCTTTTTCAATATTCAGTATTTCCCCACTTAATCTTATTAAACCTGTAGTTTTTCCCCCACCCCCAATTGTATTGAATTTATTTTCAAAGTAATTTTTCTTTGGATCTGTTACTTTTATTAATTTGGAATTTATTAAGGTAATATTTGAACCAGGGTCATAAATACCTGTGCATTTAAATTTACTATTCAGCACAACATCAACTGTTATAAGTGGGGGAATATCTAGTTTTTTGTATCTTGATACTGCTCGACCTCCAACATAAAGTTTTTGCAATGTTTTACATTGTCACTGATATTCTTATTTTCGTTCTTAAACCAGCACAAATCTTCAGAATGAAATCTGTTTTTCCTACCAATCTTGTAACAGATTTGACACTGTGTTTTCTTTTTATATTCCACTTCTAATTTTGTAACACCTTTCTTCTCAGTAAAGTGTTTTTGGTTATTTTTATTCTGATTTTCGTACATCCGCAGGACGCTAAACAGAAGAGTTGGGTCTGTCACCTCTTGTCTATCTAGTTTACTTGTAATATAAGTCGGCAATCCTGCAACTATGAGGTCAGTAAGAGTTCTGGTATCTATATCACTATTATACTCTAGTAACAATCTTTGCTTATTCAATGCATATTCTAGCAGAGAACCATTCAAATATTTAAAATTGGGCGCATACATTACAGAAGACAAATTTTTATCAGCAAAAGTGTTTAAACAACTCACTTGCCATATTTTCCATGACGAGTTTAAACTGTGTTTAATTAACATAGACTCATACCAGTCACATTCTGAGTCATTCAAAAATAATCTTAAAGCACTGATTTTCTCTGTATCACCATTTAAATTAAATCTTGTACATTCACTTTCAAAACTTTGCAGCCACTGTTTGGCATTAGCTATCTTGTTATCAAACTTCTTTAAAACAAAATATTTCATTTAATTTGCTTAAATTACTGTAATGTTCTTTGTCCACATAGGAATTATTATTTAATTTCTCTAAAATTTCCAATAATTTTCCGTCTGTAATAGATTGGCTCGTAACTTGAGTCATATCTTGTAATAAATAATCATTAAATACCATATTTCCGGCATCATCTACATACAGAGCTAAAATATCACTTGCCATGGATATCCACACCTTTCTATTGTGACCTCTTTTCTGTAATGTGTTTTTTTATTCTCAAAAATTCTGGTAACTTTACCAATTGAGTATGTTGGTGTTTTGCTGCTTGGAAGCAGGTCGGCATGAGATATGTCGTTCCATCCTCTTGTGATTGATCTTATAACTATGATGTTATTCTTCGGATCTTCATCTGCTACCAGCTCAACTTCAAACCATAAACAAAGTTAATATACCTATCGGAATTCCGCTAGGTATATTAACTTTATGCTTCAAACTGAAATCTTTTTTTTTTTTATTTTTATTTATTTATTAAAGAGGGTTTGTTCGCTTTGCGAGCATGTCACCCTCATAGGAACATACAGAATAATTTATGCCCTAAACTTAATGCCTAATTTAACTAATTTATATAACATGCTAGCCTCTTTTGAATTTGGAAAAGAAAGAATACTATTGCATACTCCTATCTGACGTACATCAATATTATACTCATATAGAATTCTATGTCTCTTGACTTCGTTCCGGACACATTCAATTAAAATATGGTACACGTCTTCCACCACGCCGCATTCTGAACAGTTTGGTGATGTGATTTTTCCCATCAACGAAGCGAAACTATTTAAAGGAAGATGTCCGGAACGAAGTCTGAGGCTTAGCACAATATCTTGTCTGCTCATATCGGCATCATCGAACCAAGGTCTTTTTGGTATAGTCATTTGCATAGTTCTATACCACACTCCTTTTGATAATGACCGTTCATCAAAATATTCTTTCCATGACCGATATCCTTGGGATTTCACGTTCGATAAAATATTCGTATAGTCAGGAAGAAGACCAACTAGATCGCCCTGCGTGGTTGCTTCTTTCGCTAAACCATCTACCCTTTCGTTGTCTATGATGCCGATATGAGCAGGAATCCACTGTAATATAATCTCTTTACCAGACCTAATCAAACTTAAAATACATGCCACGATATCATAAGCTAACTGCGTACATCGATCCTTAGAAGAACATTTCAATACGTGCTGAAGAGCACTCTTGGAGTCGCAAAAAATCACAATTTTTTCAACATTAATAGATTGTACATATAATAACGCCTTGTAAATAGCGATAAGTTCTGCTCCCATAATAGATGTATATGAATTAATTTTAAATCTACCGGTCTTATTATCTGTGGATCCAGAAAAGCTGCGCCCACTTTATCTTGGTCTTTGGATCCGTCTGTAAAAATTTTATGAAACTGTGAAAAATAATTTACAATATATTTATTACATTTTGATTTCAAATCATTTTTTAATACTGTCTTCTTAGGTTCGGGAGCATCTTCAATGTATAACTTAACCACATGAGATAGGTTCACATTGCTTACCCATGTAAGGAGTGAAAATCTGCCTAAAATACTGCTAGATTCAATAGGTATCGTCTTATATAATTCATGTACGCGGACCAATAGGGGCTTTTTCTTTCGTCTCCAGAACGGACTTTGGCAAAGATCGGACAATTTATCAACTACGGAAAAAGTGTCATGACTAGAAACAGATTTTAATTTTAATAAAAATTTTCCAGCTAGATAGTGTCTCCTGATATGTAACGGAGGGAGAGAAAGCTCACATTCCATTACATGGATTGCAGTATTTCTAAGAAATCCACCTATTATTCTCAAACACATATTTTGAATTTTGGTCAGTTTACTTAAATTAGTATCGGATGCATTATCGTAAAGGAAACTGGCGTAATCCATTCTACTGCGAATCAGTGAAATATAAAGACGTCTCAAAAACTTGGGATGAACTCCCCACCCTGAGCCAGCCAAAATCTTAAAAACATTTAAATGTTTCATACATTTTTCCCTTATTTCGTTCAAGTGTTTGGTCCATTTTAGAGATCGGTCTAAATGAACTCCTAAATATTTTATACTATCCACTACTTGTAATGAATTATTATTTAAACTTAATTTTATTGATTCTGATTTATATCCACTTTTAAAAATACATATTTTACTTTTATGACACGATATATTTAGACCTATTTTTTGGATAAAATTATTAAATAAATTTAATGCCAATTGTAATTTACGCTCTGCTTCTAATATATTTTTAACTGTGATAAATAGGACAAAATCGTCTGCGTATTGTGATAACAATACGTTATTAATTATAATACAGGTACAAACATAAATAGTTCCAATGTTAAACAAAATAGGGGACAACGGGTCTCCTTGAGCTAAGCCGCGGTCAGTATTTCTAGAAATAACACAATCACCCAATAAAATTGTCAGCGTCCTTTCTTTCAGGAAATTCCATAAATAATAACACAGCTTTTTGCTCATTCCCAATCGGTCCATAGTGGATAGTAAAGCACACACATCAATATAATTATACGCGTTATCTAGATCAATAAAACAGGCAACTGTAATCTTTTTTTCTGAAAAACCGGTTTGAATTTGTGACACGAGTCTAGATAAGTTATTTAACGTCGATTGGCCCTTTCTGAAACCTGTAGTATCACTCGAAAAGTATTTATTCGTTTCCATAAACCATTCTATTCTATGAAATAGAATGTTATGAAACACCTTACATATGCATGAAATCATGGAGATG
The DNA here is from genome assembly GCA_937595015.1 of Polyommatus icarus. Lineage (NCBI taxonomy): Eukaryota > Metazoa > Arthropoda > Insecta > Lepidoptera > Lycaenidae > Polyommatus > Polyommatus icarus. The sequence goes on along the minus strand of OW569328.1, from coordinate 480,482 downwards.
GGCCTTAGAGACGAAGAAGAACCTGGGTTTCGGCCTGGTTTCGGAATCGGAGTTATAGTAATACGGCGCCATTGAGTTGGAACAAAGGACGAGTCATAAAATTGATTGTAAAGTGAAACTAAAATATGTTTACCGTTTTCAGGCAAATGTTTTAACATCGAATATGAAATTTTGTCATCACCTGGCGATGTGTCCTTCGATTTTATACAGTTATTCAGTTCCTGAATATTTATTGGAGTTTCCAAGTCTGAATTCTGTGATGTAAAAACCGGTTGTCTAGGTAAAACAGAGTCGGGAGCAATAGTGCGTAATAACTCATTAGCCATATGTTTGTCGACGTACCTATTTTGTAAATGGCGCCCTTTGACCCATCTCATCTTATGCCAAAGCTCATTTTGATTAGATACTTGGTCGAGGGAAGAACAAAAGTTTTGCCAAGATGTGTTTCTAGCATTCCTAATGAGCCTTTTAGATTCCCTGATTTTATCCTGAAGAATATTATAATTATTGGGCGTGGGATTGCGTCGAAATTTAGAAAGGGCCAAACGGCGTTCTGCTACAACTTTAGAGAGAGATGCATTCCAGTATGGCTTACAAGAAAACTTGCTTTCAATGTTTTCGTTTATTTTAATATTAGGAATGTATAAATCCGCTGCTATGTTCATATAGTCGATAAAAAGATCGTACGATGCCTGTAAATTGTTTTGAAAAATGTAATTGTTGTAAAGCTTGTGTAATAATTTTTTATATGAAATCCAATCGGCTTTTTTATAGTTTCTTCTATACTTTATAAATTTATTTATTTTTTGATAAGTAGTAATTTTAACTATACAATGATCACTACCTAACATTTCATTCAATACCGACCATTCGAGCTTCAGGCTTAAATCACTAGTGGCTAGAGATAGATCTGGGGACGAATACTGCATATTGTTGTTATGTAACAAGTCAACACGAGTGGATTGGCCATCGTTCAATACAATAAGATTACTATCTGATATCGCATTAAAAATTTGATAACCACGATTATCATTTTTGCTGGACCAATAATTGTGGTGGCCATTAAAGTCACCGAGCACTAAAGTTTTGTTCGGTAAATTTGAAAAAATCAAGTCCCAATCCGTCTGACTCGTTTGTATAGATGGAGGACAATATATTGACACTATATTTTCTACTTGGTCGCAATTATAAATGCTAACTGACAAAATTTCTATACCCGGATTGCAATTTTGTATAGATTGTAATTTAGATTTTACTGACCTGTGCGTAAGTATCGCCACTCCACCGTATGTGTCGTCGCGGTCCTTGCGGAAAATATTATATCCACTAATCCTGAAATCGCGATCCTTACACAACCAAGTTTCACTAAGTGCCGCAATGTGAACCTTTTCCTGTAGTAATAAGTTTTCAAATTCAGCTACTTTAGGTCTGATACTCCGGGCATTCCACTGAATAATATTAAGTTTAATATTACGCTTATCACTGTCCGTCATCGGCAAAATATTCAAGAATAAATTTTAGAATTGGCCAATCAGCGACATTATCTACTACTAACAAAATCAACCACTCAATACAACATTTTAATACATTTTTAATTTTAGTTTGTATATTATACGTCTTTAAAAAAATAATTTCTTGTAGCCTACATAATAGCTCATTAAAACTAACTCTTTTACGGTCCATTTCTACATTAGTCTCCGTTTCACTTTTCGAGTTCACGTTGTCCACATTACATTCATCTTCTACGATTTCCATATAGATTCTATCTTCTCGCTGCTTTTGCTTCTTCTTGACACTCGGTTTCTGAGGAGGGGGGTGATGGACAACCGCGGAAGTTTTCACCTTTTCAGCGTACGTGTTAGGGAGGATAGCTTGAGATGGAGTGGAGCGAATAGAATCAGCATCGTGGATAAAAGGAGTTTCGTGTTTTGATAAATCTGGGTATTCCGATAATGTAAATACTTCTTTATCTTGTTTACGGTCGTTTGGTGGTACATACATTGTAAGAGCTTTTCTAAAAGTGCAATTAAATTCGGACATGATATCACGTATCTTTTTTTCTTTAATGAAAATAGGACAGGTTCTCGACAAAGCCATATGGTCACCATTGCAGTTAGCACAACGATATATTTCAACTTCACAGTTGGGATGATTTTTTGCGCACTTTGGGCAAACTATTTGTTTACTAGGGCATCTTTTGTATGAATGGCCAAACTTCCAACAACGGGAACATTGTGAGACTGGAAAAACATACGCTTCCACCTTTATCCTTGTATCGTGCACATAAACATATGGTGGTATATACGAACCCTTAAAACAAAGACGTACCGATTCACTAGGTAGCCATCCCGACTCGTCGAAATTTCTGCGATTTAAACGGTTTACCGATAAAATTTTTGCTGGTTCTGGGCAAGAAATACTTTTTAATATATATTCATCTGAAAGGTCTAAGTCCACGTCTTTTATCACGCCGTATGAAAAACTCGTCTCCATAGCTTTTTGAATTCGCCATCCCTTTTCAATTAAATTTTTACAGTTTTCTAGTAAATCAGCACTAATGTGACTATTTAATTCGACACGTACTCTGTGAGGATTTATGTATTTCACTCTTATTATATCTTTTATGTTGTTCTCCTTGAACAACCGGGCTAAAGCAAATTGTTTTGGCATAATTTCATTCGACGACATATATATTTCGATTTTTTCTTCCTCCCTTAGCTTTTTCTCACGTCTTCTAACTTCTATCCATTCATCTTCTTCATCATTTCTGTCTCTTTTCGTAGGTCTCATCTCCACTGCTAACTCATTACTCATGACTTCATTACACTCCGCACTAATTTCTTCAGATATTTCATTAAATTCATCCATATCGAAGTAGCGTGTAGTCGCAGCGGGCCGGCGCACGGCGCAGCGGCCGCTATGCCCTTATCGCGTAAACAATAGATCGATTTATCGATGCGCACTAATAGAAACGACCGATTCGCACGCATGCCGGTACGAGACTGAAACTGAAATCTTGCCATCATCTACTATTCAACGATCAAACTCTGACAATTGTCGATTTGTAATATGTTATATGATACAGGACTCGGAAGTAATTAAAGCCAATTTTGATTTATCTAAAACAGAAATGTTTATTGTTATTAAAAAGTAAAACAAAGAGATAAATAACAATTTAACACGTGCATTATGATGTACTAACCTAAAACAGAAAAATCGACAATTTAAGGTTTGTTACTTCCACCACAATTAGTCCTTTACAATATTTAATTTTTACTAATAAATTACTCGTACTTCCATGTAATTTTATAATACTTTTAAAGAATTGACAAAAATTATATCACTTCACGAGTAGGCTCAGTTCTCCATCTTGAGCGTCCTGTCATTGTCATTCTTGGTATCCAACGTCATGCTTGTAAGTACATAAGGTTAGGTACACAATATACAGTGTACAAACCTTACATGTGTATTTTGTATTGACGCTCCCGCTTCGCAGTCGCGTGGTCGCGTATGTTTGTGCTAAGCATTAAATGGAACGCCTGAGAGCGTGGTAACGCCCCATATTGCGTCATGTTTTTTCGTGCGCGCAGCCGACCCCATCGAATTATAAGACGTTGTCACGTCAAAAGGTCCTTCGTGTAACTTGTTTTGCGCGAATCGCGCGTTTGTCTTCCTTATTTTACTGTAACTATCGTTTCTTGATCAATAGATGGCGCTAGTAAATAATCTAAATTTTAAGTGCCCTCCTATTTTCGAGGAGTATAATATATTGTGTTCTCTTCTCTTAACCTAGCGAATAAAATGTAAGTAGTTATCGTATATTAGACGTCATGACAAGCTATTAGCTATCGACGCTATCGTTTCAGGCGGAGGAGTACAGCTCGGCGGTGCGCGCGGGCGGGTTCCCGGACGCGGCGTTCGCGCTGGCGGCGCGCCTGCTCGACCCCGACCCCCGCACCCGCCCCACCGCCGCCGCCGCGCTGCGACACCCATTCCTCGCCGACTGACCCCGTCCCGCCCCGCCCGGCACCGTCCGGCACCGTCCGGCACCGCCCACCGCCCACCGCCTCGCTGATGCCAAAGTTGCCTCCGGAGTGCCTTGTTTGAGTACGGCACTAGTGTATTTGCATTTTTTATTGAAAATGTAAGTGTATAACTAACAATTTTGAAAATGTTCCTTTCATTGCATAAATACAGGCTTAGAACCGGAAATATAAAAAATAAGTATTTATGATTGCAAATAGTTTTTCGGTCTTAAAGCCTCCATTACTCGTTAGTGCAAAAAATTGAACATATTAAAAATTTTGTAATAGCCGCTTCACCCACTTACCGTCTTCAATTGTTTTGCCAGTCTACCATGTTAAAATTATTAAGTACTTATGGCGCAAACATGTGGCGCTTGTATATTTTTAAGATATAGTGCTCTGTTTACATTAATTTTGAAGCGGTTGTAATTAACTATTGCCAAATGTTACGTATTAACTGCGCAATAAATAAATGCACTACCACATTACTTTAATAAATTAGTAGAATATTTACAGTACCATCAAAATGTGAAAATGAATTGAAACTGAGTATAGTAACAGTGCAACACTCAGTGTTGTGGACTCAGGAGTCAGGACTGGTAAAATGTAAATCTTAAGAAAGGCCGTAAAAGTAAGTCACTGACTGGGTAAATTTAATGTTAGTAATATTGTTACCATTGTTTTTAATGCTAAGGCTGTGAGGTTTACCTTTACATAATATCTCTTTTGGGATGTCATGTTAACTATTTTTTAAGATAATATATTAAGCCTACGTTAGCTTCCTATAATACGAGTAGACTGAATATGGAATTCTTAGAAATCTTTTGCGGAGATCTCAGACTGCTGCTGTTGGTGAATTGAGATGTCTTTTACTATTTTTCTTTAGTGGAAAATACATTTTTCTATTTTTCTAACTGTTGCATAATAGTTCCTGAAACTTTTGAATACAAATCCACCTCCATGTGGTTCCTTAAAATGACCGTAATATAGTAACGAGTGGTGCTAACGTTTTAAAGTAATAACAAAACTAATATTACCTTGGTTTATTGCAAGTCTTGTACTGTTTAACGATTTTTATTTCTCAATCCCTGATATAAAGAATTTGAAATTTAACAATGATATGCTTTTAATATTTATTATTTTCAAAAAAGTTATGTGAATGAATTAGTTTTTACTTTTCATTTGTTTTCAGTTGTATTATTAATTGTAATAAATAATAATATTATGTTTATTATGATGTGCATGAGTTATGATGAAGTTTTGTTGCATGTTTGTAGTTCTGTACTGTCACTAACATGTTAGGTGACACATTTGAACTTTATTTCATTAGGAATATGTTTGAATAATAGTGCACAGAATATAGTGACTGTACACGATTTTGTGATATCGGCTTATGTTTATATTAATTTAGATCTCAGCTGTGTGTATTTAAAACGGCAGTATTTCATTGCTTTGTAAATTGTTATGTTTGAGTAAACAATGAATTCTTATGCAAACGAGTGCCTTAAAACTGTTTTGATGTATTGTTACCTCAATGTTGTTTTGTAAATTAAAATATATTTTACTTATTGACTTTTTTATTTAGAACTAGCTGTCTCGGTGAACTTTCCCTGGACTTCTACGAATATTTTAAGACTAAAATCAGGCCAATCCGTTCAGCCATTTTCGAGTTTTAGCGCGACTAACACATTTGAAAATCCATTTATGTATATTACTAGCTGTCCCGGCAAACGTTTCTTTGCCATATTAAGTATATAAAGTATTTTTTTTTATTTGATCGCAGCGCTAACCGTCGGGACAGACTAAAATTAAAATTCGAATATTATTTAAAATTTGACACTGCTTGGTAGCGCTGTCTGTCGGATCCAATGTAAAACATTCCAAAATCAACTACTAATAAATTAATTAAAAAAACATTGTCCAGCGGACAAAATTGTGAATCTAAACCATTCCCAGATTGAACACACACAAAAAATTTCATCAAAATCGGTCCAGTCGTTTGAGAGAAGTTCAGTGACATACACACTCACAGATACAGGGTGCAATTAAACCTTCCAGCCAAATTTTGATGTATTGATCCTTGTTAAAAATAAAAATACACGTATTTTTTTATAATCACTCAGTACTAAAATGTTGAGAAATAGCTTCCGAAAGTTATCCTAAAAAAAAGACGGGTTGCACTCCGGGAGTGCCGGCAGAAGTGAAAACTTGATTCTTAACGTTGTGCGTTATTTTTTTAACCCATTTTTTATGAAAATCGATTGTAAACATTAGGTACTTAGCACGGGGCCAGACTGACGTGGTGTGAAGCGTCCATAGATATTATGATATGATATAAAAAAAAAACGATCGTTTTAATTAATTAATCGAAACACTTACAATCGATTAAAAAATATCGACAATCGAAAAAAAAGCTACTGTCAAACAGACTGTCAGACACTTCTCGCGAGAGTTGTCTTGCAGGTGGAACGCGGCCTTAATCAGCGCGTCTGCTAAAGAACTCATTTCCCCGCCTGTACATTTCTGCTAAACAACTCATTTCCCCGGCTGTACATTTCTGCTTAGCACAATTTTCCCCGACTGTACATTTCTGCTAAACAACTCATTTCCTCGACTGTACTTTTCTGCTAAACAACTCATTTCCCCGACTGTACATTTCGTTCGAGTTCGAGTTCGACACAAAACACTACTCTCCAACCGTCTTACGCTTTTACTAAACCCAATATGGGTTTTCGATCAACACGAAAATCTGACGCGATGCGTACTATTCGAAATAGGGGTCGCAAACCGGGATCCTGAATTTCGAAAATACCGGGATACCGGGCCAAATGTAGGTCTTCTTAATACCGGTATTCATTTTCTGAAAACCGGGATATTCGGTATTTTCGGTTTTAGTAAAATAAATGAAAAGCAAATACAAATAGAAAAAGTTACGCCCTTTTTAGTGATAGGTAACCATAATTATTAAATAAGTACTCACTTAATACTTAGGACGTTTCAAAAATATTCACATTAAGAAGATCTTTTATCAGCCACAGCTTTATGGGTCAGGCCGCCAATTTTTGCTGATGTGGCGCAGAAGTATTGCGTTGGTAGCGTTGACTCTTCTACGCAACGGTGACGTTAGGTGGCGTAGAATAGTGGCGAATAATTGTAAGGGTAGTAATACACATTATTTTTTTTTTGAAAAATATATATTAGTAGCACTTAACACTCACACACACTAAAATTTGTTTCACGGCAATTATATTTACTATAAATTCATATTTTATACTTCACCTATAAATAATGCGATAAACACTAATAGCACATTTTTTAATATATTTAGGTATTTATAATATACATCTTCTATTACTTTAAAATGTAAGTGAATACTAATCCTAATTTTGGTAGCGTAGTGGAGGTGGCGATTATAATTTGGTGGCGTATGTTGAATTTAACGCCACCGTCGCGTAGATAATTCACAAGATATCTCTGGAAATAACGCACAATTTGACTTGAATGATAATTTAAAATATGGCTATCACTTTTTCTCACATGGTACATTGAAAGCGGTTTGTTTAAAAGTTGTACTTACATTTTTATGCTCAAAATGTTGTCTCGAAAATTCTGTGTACACGCGCCGACACTCACGTTCACATGACATTGGCATTAATGACGTCCAGCAAGGCACTGGCGATACACTATAGAAGCTCAATGATGCCACCTATCAATTATTAATGCCCCGACTCCCAACTTTAAAAAGATAAGGCGAATATTGGTGGCGTTGACAAAGTGGCGCAGAATTTTAGGATTTCGCGATAAAAAGTTTTTTAAAAGTTTTCAATAAAATTCTTTATCAAATGTTATGCACTTAGCTGCACTAATAACCAAACATATAACAATTCATTATATCGTCGTAGTAGAAGTAAACAGAGCCAAGCCACACATTTTGTGAAAATGAGTTTTTAATGCCATACTACTCGGAATGAAATGGAGATTGCAGTGGTGAAGAGAGCTAAACGATAGCGAGACTAGAAGTAGGCTTTTTCAATAATTGTAAAGGGACGTTAAGTGAAACTCCATATAAACTTTTTAAAAGGTAAAAACAATTATGCGTCATAGTATTGCTTTACTATAAATTCATTTTTCATAAATTCTGCAGTACCAAACTAAGTCTAGCCACATAGATACCGTTCACCGCCAAAGCAAAGCAAAGAAAATATGTTCCTCAGTTGTAGTAGTAAAAGGAGCCAAGCGTTATGACTACTATTTAACAATTAATAATTTGACACCTGGTGCGGTACAATGCTAACCAAATTGTATGGCTTAGCTTTGTTAGTTGATCTGTCATTTAGCTGTCAGTGTCAACTGTCAACACCGATTGTATTATTTCATGGATTTTTCGCGCACAATTTGTGAGTGGTCGCTTGCGGCGTGGTGATTTTGTGTTTTTACCGGTACATAACATCAGGTGTTTTCGTGTCTGATTGTGTTTATAATAGTATATTTTCTTTGACATTTAAAATGTCGAAAAGAAACAGTCGAATTAAATGTATGGTTGAAGCTGCTTTGGGAAAAAACCTGCGTGCGGAAGGTGAGATTTCATTTATAATATTACTTACCTAATTTAAATAGGTCGAACATGTAAAATTATGCCAGGTACAGAAGAGGGTTTTTGTGTAGCATTAAATGAGCAACTTTTGTTCTACAACTCTTGTAATTTCGAAGAAATAATTTGACTCTCCCCTCCGGCCTAACCTAGAAATGTATGGAAACTTTTTTTTCCTCTCGAATTCGTTTGAATTCAGCTGGCATATTTACAAGGTTAATCTGTAAGTGTGCATACCATTGACTTAGTCTTAAACATAATATTATGTTTAACGGTGCTTAGAATATCTGAAGTGCTTATGTATAACATTTTATGAAGTGATGTAATTAGCACAGTACAATTTATTATGATGAATTCATAAAGGCTAACTGTATTCACTATTGTGGAAAATGATGTCTCTTTATAAAGGGGATAGGGAACCGCTTGAGACACCAGGGCTTTGACCGGTCTGGGGCATTCCTGATGCAGAAGGTCACATTATCGGTGCAATGTGGCCAGCGTTATGGGAACCCTCAGATCAGATCTGTCCCAGGGCAGCCTATTTTAGTTTAACTTAGTTTAGTTTAGGATAATTACATAATATACATAGTTATTACCTTAGCTTAAAATTTTATAGTATTTTATTATTTTTTTTTAGAATTCTGCATTGCCATTTCTAAATTCAGTGTCTAATTATTATAGTACTCTTGCAGATTCTGGAGAGTTCATTCATTTGAAGAATTTGAATGCAGCCCAGACCTGTCCCCAAGAGGAGCCGCATCAACTGATGTCGGAATCAGTGTCATCTGAGCAACAGATGAATATTATGTATGATGATAATAATATATTGGCTGCAGGTAATGGTCAGAATTTCAAGTTAAATTATTAAGTTTTATTAGTGTATTAATGGCTAACTGTATAATATTTACTGTAGTGGAAAATTAGGTCTATTTATTATGTTACTCTTGCAGATTCTGAAGAGCTCATTCATTTGAAGGATTTGAATGCAGCTCAGACCTGTCCCCAAGAGGAGCTTCATCAATTACTGATGTCTGAATCAGTGTTGTCTGAGCAACAGATGAATATGTATGATGATAATATTGTATTGGCTGCAGGTAATGGTCAGAATTTCAAGTTAAATTATTATTTATTATGTTTTATTGGTGTATTAATGGCTAACTGTGTAATATTTACTGTAGTGGAAAATGATGTCTAATTATTATATTACTCTTGCAGATTCTGGAGAGCTCATTCATTTGAAGGATTTGAATGCAGCTCAGACCTCTCCCCAAGAGGAGCCGCATCAATTACTGATGTCTGAATCAGTGTTGTCTGAGCAACAGATGAATATTATATATGATGATAATAATATATTGGCTGCAGGTGATGGTCAGAATTTCAAGTTAAATTATTATTTATTAAGTTTTATTTGTGTATTAATGGCTAACTGTATAATATTTACTGTAGTGGAAAATTATGTCTAATTATTATATTATTACTCTTGCAGATTTTGGAGAGCTCATTCATTTGAAGGTTTCAAATGCAGCTCAGACCTGTCCCCAAGAGGAGATGCCTCAACTGATGTCTGAATCAGTGTCATCTGAGCAACAGATGTATAATATTATGTATGATGATGACGTGTCAGCTGCAGGTAATGGTATGTTAAATTATTTATTAACTTTTATTGGTGTATTAAATAATAAGTCCTGTTGAATTATTATAATGATTGTAAAAGAAATAATTGTTTTGTGTCATTAATTTTTCAGTTCCTGAGCTGCGCATTTTCAGACAATTCAGCAAAACTATGACGAAGTCTGCCAATGTAGGCTTTATAATATCAGAATCAGAAGAGGAGCCATACAATGATAGGGACTCAATTGCTGATCCTGCTTACTCTCCAGGTACTTCAATATCACACTACTCTGACAGCCAAGACAAAACAATAGAAGTGCCATCTAACTTACTCAACAAACCAGTAGACTGTAAGCCAGTCTTAACTCGAAAACGACAACGTAAGCCAGATAGCTGGAAAAGGAATAAATTAAGAAGATTGAGACTCGAGGGAAAGGAATATGTTTCCGAAAAAGGTAATATTATTAGGGCTAAAGCTGTTCAGCCCGTAAATTGTAAATGTTACTATAAGTGCAATGAAAAGTTCTCGATGGAACAGCGACAGACAATTTTTCAAGATTATCTGTCACTTGAAGATGAAAGAAGCAAATGGAGCTACATCGCGAACTGCATTAAAAAACAAAAACCGAAAAGGCGTTATCAATCACAAATACCTGAGAATGAGAATCAACCCAATAGACCTAAGAAAGTGTATACACTTATATATAATTTGACATGCTCCGACACGACGCATCAGGTATGTAAGCAATTCTTCTTAAAAACTTTGGACGTATCAGGAAAAAAGGTAGAAACGTCGCTGAGTAAGAAATCAGAAACAGGTGTCGTGACGCCAGACCAACGGGGGAAACAACCAGCTCCGAACAAAATACCAGAAGATCGTAAAGGTCACGTAAGAGCTCATATAAAATCCATGCCTGTAATAGAATCGCACTATTGCAGGAGTCAAACTAAAAGAAAGTACTTACCTACATACTTAAGTGAGAACCGCTTGTACACAGATTATGTTGAGTACTGCAAAGAAAAAGAAATTGATCCAGTGAAGCCATCATTCTACAAGCATGTTTTCCGTACAGAATTCAATCTCGGGTTTCATCGTCCTAAGAAGGACCAGTGTGATTTTTGCGCACAGTATAAAAACAAAAATGACGAAGACAAAAAAAATAATGAGGAAGAGTATCAACTTCACTTGAAAAGGAAAGTTGAGGCGAGGCAACACAAGGAACTAGACAAAACGCGAGCTAAGACAGATGCTTCATTCCGCGCTTATACCATGGATATGGAAAAAATACTTCTTTCGCCACAAGTCCTAATTGGTCAGTTATATTATAAAAGAAAACTGAAAACATACAATTTTACCATATATGAGTTAGCAAAGGCTCTGGCCGTGAACTACATGTGGCATGAAGGAAATGGCACAAAAGGTGCTTCAGAAGTTGCAACGTGCCTTTGGAACCTTATGTTAAAGCTGGACTCACAAGTTACAGAAGTGACATTCTACTCAGACACAGCTGCAGGCCAAAATCGTAACTCAATACTTGCAGCAATGTTTCTGAGGGCATTTACAGTTTTACCTAACTTGCAAATAATTAATCAAAAATATATGGAGTCAGGACACTCGGACATGGAGTGTGACAGCGTCCATTCTACAATTGAAAACCGAGGGAAGAAAATAGACATTTTCACTCCCGAAGGATGGTTTACTGTGGCTCGAACAGCAAAGACAACATCACCACCTTATGAGGTGTGTGAAATGGACCACAGTCAATTCATAGATTTCAAGACATATAGTGAAAAATTAATTAAAAACAAGAATAAGGCCGAAAACGGAGAAAGTATGAATTGGTTAAAAGTAAAATGGCTGCAGTACCGAAAGGAGGAGCCACTGCACATATTCTACAAGAATCAACTGAGTGATGATGAGTTCAAAAGGCTTCCCATTCGAACAGCTCGGGCTACTAGAAGAGAAGTTGGAGAAGTTAGTGTAGACCTTGGTAAACTATATAAAAATAAAAGAAAAATTGAAAGAAGTAAAATGAAAGATCTTCAAGAGCTATGTCACAAGGGCACAATACCATCTGCATACCACGACTTCTACCTTAATAATTTGGTTACTGGAGGCAATTCCCATGATTCAAGCGATTTTGAAATGGAAAATGTGTGATTTTTCTTTCATAAACGTAAAATCTAATTTTTACTTACTAAATACCTAATACCTATAAATTATGTACAATGTTTTGAATTTCTTTAGGTATGTAATAAAAAATGAAACTTGAAAATTTTTTTTTTCCTTGTAAAATTAAAATTAACCTATCAAGCCCCTTATGCTCTTATGAGCACCGGTGATCGCGACAACAATAGAATAACAATAGATTTCCAAGAATCCGCGATCGAAGGATTAAATTAAACATGTACAATGTACATAAAAGTAGGTAAGTATATAATATTATACGGGGATTAATTAGTCCGTGTACCTCCTGTCGGCCAGACAATGTACCCGACATACTGAGTAACTTTTAATGTGAGACTAACTCGGAAATCGCAAAAAAAAAAACCAGCTGTTCCATAGGAAACCTACTCAACCAAAAAGTATGGAACGCGATTTCAGAGTTAGTCCCGTAATGGAAGTTACTTATGTCAGGTACATTGACGTGCCGACAGGAACTGATAAACTTCCACCCTGCTTATTATACATAGGTATTAGGTACCTAAGTACCTATATTATTATAGTTTACTGCGATGCAGAAAGTGGACTTATTGACAATGGTATTATTTTCTAGCCAACTTATGGTGTTTTCTTTTACTGGGGTGGTTTTGTTTTATTTTACTTTATACAATATCAGGTGATTTACTATGCTCCACAATAGCATACTAAGCTATTCCCCACATTTACTACTACAAGAGTTCATGACTAACTGCGAAAATTAATTAAACGTTGTGAACGTTTAAATAATCTTTGCCACATAAACTCTTTTTGATAAGCAAATGCTCCTTAAGGCACGTTGAAACTTATAATGCATAACGAAGATACCCCACATAATATCTTCGTTTTGCTCTACAATCTCTGCTTACACGATTGAACCATTTCTCAGTGGTAAACAGAGGTTAACTGGTTTAATCCTTAATAACTATAAAACTACAAATTAAAGCGTTTAAAATTCATAATATCCCATTAAAATACATACATTACTACAACATGTAAAATTTTTGTGAGGATGTGGTATGTAGTTTGAAAGATATAACTAAAAACATGTAAATTCTCGAGACTACAAAACTTTGATCGCTAATATCTCGGAATGCTGTGTGTGTGGCTCGGCTCAGTTTACTTCTACTACGACGATATGTACGCCACGTTTTAATAGTCCTCATAGTTTTTGCAACAGCAACAGTCAAAGTGCACCTATACCTCGGCGGATATCTGTTTTTGGGCCATTTCAGCATCTCTCGTCAAGGCTTTTCCAAAAAAACTTTTGGGTTTATAATTTAAGCTGAATCATTGTGTATGTCCTTCCGAGTCATTTTGTTGCTGAATCCGACATTATAGTAAAAATTTGATAACTGCAACACTTTTGAAAATATCGAAGGCGGAGTTTTTTTTATGAAATCAGCAAAAATTGGCGGCCTCACCCTTATACTCATAAAATTCAAATTCTTGCAATTATTATACATATAAATAGCGCTAAAATTTTTAAAACACTTATCTTAAAAGATTCAATTTTTCAAATCACCTATCGAATAAGTAATGGTCGTATATCCTCGTTTCGAGGGCACATCTTTAACCATCTCCCCTAGCATCGAGATACTTGGCGTCAACATATCGAACGAAGTTCAGTTCCGATATCATCTAGAGGGTAAGGCCAAATTAGCCTCGAAGAAGCTTGGTGTTCTTAACAGAACGAGACAGTACTTCAGTCCGGACCAATGCCTACAACTCTACAAGGCGCAGGTTCCGCCTCATATGGAATATTGTTCTCATCTCTGGGCAGGGGCGCCAAAATACCAACTGCTCCCTCTAGATCGTATCCAACGAAGGGCCGCTCGAATTGTTGATTGCCATAGTGTCTCAAACAGCTTGGACCCCTTGGAATTACGCCGAGATGTAGCTTCGCTCTGCATCCTCTATCGGTTGTATCACGGGGAGTGCTCTGAGGAATTGTTCGGAATCATACCACCTGCAACTTTTCGCCATCGTCCCACGTGAAAAACATACCATCCTCATCACCTTGATGAGTGGCAGTCTTCCACAGTGCGTTTCTTGCGTAACTTTCTGCCGCGCACTGTAAAACTCTGGAACGAACTGTCACCAGTAGTATTTCCGGACCTATACGACCTGCAAACCTTCAAGAAAAGAGCGTATTCCCTCTTAAAAGGCCGGCAACGCTCCTGCAGCTCTTCTGATGTTGCAAGTGTCCATGGGCGACGGTAGTTGCTTACCATCAAGTGATGCTCGACGTCTGCTCGTTTGCCCCCTTATATTTTAATAAAAAAAAGCTATGATATTCTACAAAACTTAAATGATCCAGTCCCTGAAAACTGATCATGCTGGGAGATCTGTCTGCGAATTTGCCCTTGCGAACGACTTAATACAACTGGTTTCTACACCTACGCGAATCCCAGATGTAGACGGTCAGAATCCTTCCTTGTTGGACCTCTGATTCTGCTGACTTCAAATCCTCATGGCTACTCAGTATCCATCACCGCACCACTTGGTTCATTGGATCATTGCCTTATTAGGCCCACGACACAAAAGACAAAGCCGATCTTCTGGATAAGCTCTTTGCGTTAAACTCAGACGGACTTGGTTTAGACATTGCGAAGTTCGGGTTTGGCATAAAGCGCTGCTATCATACGGGCTCCCCGAGACCTTATGCAAGTGGGTCAAAAGTTTCTTAGCAGACAGAAGCATAAAATCAAATCAAATCATCTTTATTTCGGGCATCGGAGGCCCATATAACAAATACCAATCTAACATACATATTTATAATATAATAAATACCTTAAAAACTAACATACATATTTTATATTCACTTATAAACTAACACTGTCACTAACTGTTGCCGGCAAAGTGTCTCAACGCTTCGTTCCGGAGTCTCCCCCGGAACCTCCGGTAGACTACATCCATCGGCCAGAACTCCAGCGCCTCGAAAGCCACATAGCATAAAGGTTGACGATGAATGCTTGGAAACTCAGTCTGTTTATGCTGATATCTCATATTTCTCCGTCATTGAGAGTCGAAACGAATTTGTGTCTAAAATAGAGAATTCAATGGAGAAACAAAAAATAGACGTAACTTAGTCCAATTCAAGCCCGCCAAGACACAATTCTGCGCGTTTACTACTAAAAAAGTCATCAATGGCCGTATATCCTCGTTTTGAGGGCACCTCTGTAACAATCTCCCCTAGCATTGGAATATTTGGCATAAACATATCGAGCGAAGTCCAGTCCGATATCATCTAGAGGGCAAGGCCAAGTTAGCCTTGAAGAAGCTAGGTGTTCTTAACAGAGCGAGACAGTATTTCGGTCCGGACCGAAATAACTCCGAACCAACGCCTACAACTCTACACGGCGCAGGTTCGGCCTGATATGGAATACCTACGGTTCTCATCCTTGGACAGGGGCGCTAAAATACCTACTGCTCCCTCTGCATCGTATCCAACGAAGGGCCGCTGGAATTGTTGACTGTCCCTTTCGACGTCAACAATTCAAGTGTTTTAAACAGGCTGGACCCCTTGGAATTACGCCGAGATGTAGCTTCACTCTGTATACTCTATCGGTTGTATCTCGGGGAGTAAGTACTCTGAGGAATTTTTCGGAATCATACCTTGTTTGTTCGTTTGCCCACTTATTTTATGTAAAAAAATTAAAAAGGAGAGTCAAGTTCAAAATAAAAATTAAGCCTGGCTGTGGGCTTCGCTAATCGCTGCAAAAAGAATTGAAATCTAAATGAGTATCAAGTTCTATACAAAATCGAAATATTATTATGTATTTGTAGAAATAAAATAACATTATAAACAAGTATTACAACCCTATTTCTTTGCTTTACCTATTATAACAGTTCATGTTATTTAAAATATGTGAGATCTTAACAACTTTAGCTTAAATCCCGGAAATATCGAAAATACCGGAATACCGGTATTTGTCTGGAGCCAATACCGAAAATACCGGTTTTGCTTAAGTGATCCGGTATTGCGACCCCTAATTCGAAACCTCATTTCTTTACAAAAATAACTAAGTTATACAAACACTTTAAGTAGGTAATATAAGACCGGTTTCAATAATTAAGATACGGTACCTATCGAATCTAAGTACGCGTTACTAGTTACACACGCGAATTTATGATAATTAAATCTACATAGTTGATAGTACTAAGATATAATATCGATTATTTCGAGTTAAATAAAATGTAGTTAATCAAAAATAATATTATAATCTTTATATAAAGATTATAATATTATTTTTAAAAAGAGACAACCGGCAACCCTGATTTCTTCAGAAAAGGTACGAGTTATGCGATCACAGACTACCTACAGATAGCGCGCGAGTTGAATGCCGTCGGGGCCTGAGGTGAAGAGCGGGAGCATCTCCCCCCGCCGCCCGCACGCCGCGTCTCGCGCGCCTTCAGTTTAGTGCTGTGCTGTCCTTGACAACTATCATACGCTTACTGTGTTATCGCGTTAAGATAAAGTTGCAGCCGCGTGTTATTTTTGTTTTTAATAATGTCTGATCCGTGTACGTCAAGTTCTGTTACAAAAAAACGAGTTTTTATTCATCGCCAAGCACGGGAAATGGCGAAAAATGTTCTAGACATGTGTGTTGAAGAAAGGCAGAACAACAATTTAACATTCACATTAAATAATGCTTACGATCGCGCAAGCCGTTACACTGGACTTTCAAAGAGAACATTGTCTACAATTCAAAATGAAGCCAAAAAAGGGCCTCTTTGTTCGCCTTCTAAAAAGAAAAGACAGTGTAACAAGAAGACAAATTTAAACGTCGATGATTTTGAACGAGATGTTATACACAGAATTATTGAAGAATTTTATTTAACTAAAAAAATTGTTCCGACCTGCATTAAACTCCTCGCAGCTATTCGAGAAAAAATCGAGTTTCCATGGGGAGTGACGAGTTTAAGAAAATTGTTAAAAGACATGGGATATAGATGGCTTAAATGTCATAATAAACGTAGAATTTTGGTGGAGAGGCCAGCTGTCGCATATGCACGGTCAATTTATTTGCGGAAAATTCGTAAATATAGGCAAGAAGATCGAAATATTTTTTTTCTCGATGAAACATGGGTAGACAACAACCTCACATTTATAAATTATAATTTTTTTTTATTGATTTTAATGTGTAAAATAATAAAAAATGTGTGATATTATTACCTTGTTTTTTTCTAAACTCAAAACGCTAAACTTAAAACAATGTTGAAATTTATCGACATATTGTCATCATTAATTCTAATTAGGTCACAGCACTATCGCATTCCTGAGCTCTGCATTCAACTCGCGCGCTATCTATACTTAGTGATACTACGTATTATGCGATAGGAAGAGAGCGCAGATGTAGGCAAATATAATTGTAGGCACCTAGCACTGCGCGGTCGGAATTTGAACTTAGTATCGTAGCATGAGTCGTTAATTCTTTAAACGGGCTTCGTTAGTGGGAATTCTGTTGGTACAACTAATATATAGTGACCCTGTATAGATTCTTAGATATATGTAATCCGTCAATATTGGTCAGGAAAATAAATAATATTATTGAACAAAAAATGCTTTACTTATAATATATTATACCTACGGAAAAAGTTGTAAGGTCAAAAATGATACTATGTATTTGTAGTATTATTGATGTTTATTTATATTGAAATTAAAATAAAATTATCAAATTATAAAAAAAAGTATAATTAAAACTCATCACTTTAATACATTTTTATATTTTGTATAAAAATATGATAAACAGTCTTAAATTAGCAACAAATTGGAATTGTTCGAACAATTCTTTACATAAATCTGCTCCACTTCAGTCTATAAAAATGCAGGCAAACGTAAGCATAGCTCAATGAATTTTTTATTAATTTTGTGATAGATTCTTTTGGTATTCATAATATCACCAAATTTAATAAAGTTGCATATTAACAATAATGGTAAACTAAAGTAATAAATGTTGTTTTCCAAGTACATAATATGAGATTAGTTTATGAAATAAGACAATATATATAGTATAAGACAGAAGACAAGTGCAATATAGTAGTGAAAGACTAGCAACATTCTGCTTAATCTAGGTTTTTCATCTGTTTAGATGTAGGCTATGCCTTATTTAATTAATCTACCTGAGTTATTGAATTATCATGAGCTTTCAAATGAGAATAACAAAATGATAGTGATTTTATACATAACATTTTCCAACAGCATTTACAAACATTGCAACTAACACATGAGTTCACATGACATATTTAGTTCCTAGTGAATTAGTGATACATCGTATCACAAAAACACTTCTTGTACTGCCACATCCTAATCAAAAGAAATAATGTCCACAAAATACTAACTCAAGCAAAACTTCACTTGCCAATTTGTTACAACACTAAAATGTCATTAAAACACAAGCAGAACATTCACCTAGTTAGTTCTTCCAGAAGTTAGGATTCTGCTGGAGCCTCCTCTCAAAGTTTTGGTACCAGGTGTGCAGCGTGTTGAGAGGGATATACGACACTCCGGGTGTGGGTGTCATCTGGTCTTGTGTCACGGAGAATGATGCTACAAAATTCACTAAGTTCTCTAACATCTTCTGAGCAAATGTTACATACGAGTGAGCTTGTTGAGCCTAAAAGAAGAAGAGAGAAGTTTTTTTTTAAATAAAATATTGATTGAAACAAGCTTAAAAACAATAACAGCTTTAAAGGAATAGTAAGTATAATATTTAAATGGGTTTTTTCTTATTTTAAATGACATTTCGTAAAGCCAAGTATAAGGATTGACAATAGGCTACATGACCTAATTTTTTTCTTCATGCTAATCGCTTCATAATCATTCATTTTTACAAAAAAACTAATATTTTAATATTTTACACACTAGAAACCCATAAAAATGTTTATTGAAAAATATGCCTCTTAAATGGCGCCGAAAACACTGTCCGCCATAGTGTGACGTCATACGCTTTGTATTTTAAACTCTCTTTATTGAAATTTTTTTAATGTGCTAAATGTACGAGTCTAAAAGTGCCCAAAAATTATAAAATAATTATATAAGAAATTAGAAATCATTTGTAATGTTGAAAACTTTTGGAGAAAAGTTTTGGCCATTTCATTTCCCGTCTACAATAAATGGAGATAATATATATAAAACTGATTTTTTATTTGAATTATTGAAGAAAATATATAATAGGCTTATTCTTATTATTTATGTACAAATAAACTTACATATAGCGAGCGCGATAAATAAAAGATATTAAATTAGTATGAGGATGACGTCACTTCCAAATCGGAAGTACCGCAAAAGCGTTTTCGTCAGTACAATTCCTATTTTCATAAAATCATATTTTCAAATCGACTTTATTTATCAATCATAAGCTTTTATTTGATAATAAGGGTGAAATACGGTTTCCTAGGCCAAGTTCTACTAGAAATATGCATTTGTTCAATGAAATTGAATATAGGTCAAGTAGCCTATAGTAATTAGTAAAACAAACTTACATCTGAGGAAGGCAGAAGCTGGGCATTAGCTTCAGGTTCTATGGAGATACCGATCTGTGCATTATTACAAATTTGTTGTTGACCAAATGCACTCATAAATTTGTTTTCACCTGTAACACATATAATTATTATGAGTACATCATAAACTGTTTTTTTAAGTAACCCGGAAAAGGTGATCGTATGGAGATTGGAGAGTACTTACTAGATAATTCGTGAAGCTTCTTCAAGTTGGATATTTTGAATATTGCGGAGGGTTTGGCGTTGGAAATGTGGCCTAGGGGTTGCCAGTTCGGCGGCGCGTTGGGGTCCGGCCAACTCCAGTAGACCACGGCCACCGAGCCCACCGGCAGCGGCGTCGTCCCCGTCAGGAACACCACCGCGTGATTTATCGAATCGACGTCCAGAATCGTCGTCACCAAACTAGTCTCCGACACGGGAGTAAAATCGGTTTGCACCTGTGTAAAGCGATAAAATTTTATGCGTTGCTCCTATGGAAACGACTCGGTAACCCAAACGATCCACTTACCAGCCTTCCGGACACTATTAAGCCGAACATATTTGCCATTTTTGGGTTGGGCACTTATATAAAACACGAGTTTAATTCAGAAATAGGAACTTAACCTAATACTTTTACAAAACAAAGAGTTTATTTTGGAAATTCTAGAAAGTACTTGAGAGGTTGAGAGCAGCAAGCTGCAAGTTGTAAAAAACAAACAGAAATATGATGACACTATTGAGAGTGACAGTGACACTATTTTTTTTAATTACACATCCCTATTAAAGTCAAACATTCGGTAGGTACTCATCCATAATGGATCGGAGATTGGAGTTTGGAGAAATGTTGGAGAATGACAACGAGCAATAATTCTTATATTATTAATTTATTATATCATACATTTTCATGAAATTTAGTATATATAGGGGGTTTCGGGGGCGATAAATCGATCTAGCTACTCTAGCTAGGAATCATTTTTAGAAATTGTCATTTTATTCGTGTTTTATCGAATACCGAGCAATGAGCATAGCTCGGTCAACCGTCAAATAGCTAGAAGGCTACAGGGCTACAACCAACAGCACAGAGTACTTTATTATCCTACAAGCCTACAAGTTACAATTTGGTAGATTTTTTATATGCAATTAAACCTTCCAGCCAAATTTTTATATATTGATCCTTGTTAAAAATAAAAATACATGTATTTTTTAGATTTTATATTTATAAATAGCTTGTCCCTAGGAGACTTCTCCCCTCTTCGGATCGCGCATAGTATAGAGAAGTTGCAAGTGCGTTTCGGTTTAAAGATCTTTATTTCCCATTAAGACATTTCGTCACTTACATGAGAACAATAAAATATTACAACATTTTAAACTTCGACAGTGCGGGTAGATTAAAAAAAACATAATAATTATTAAGAAGCAAACGTCTTTGCTATACATCTTGGGGGGTGGTCCAAGTACAAAACGCTATCATTGGTTAAATTTGAATAATTATTATAATAAGGTTGAGGACTTAAAAGTCCACGTGCTATTCTATATTTATTATAAAATGAAGTCACTTTTTTTTCCCTCACGTCCCTTTGTTCCCTTTAATCTTTAAAACTACGCAACGGATTTTGAGGATTCTTTCAGTGTTAAATAGCCCATTTATCGAGGAAGGTTATAGGCTATGTTTCATACTTATTATAAAATGAAGTCACTTTTTTTCCCTCATGTCCCTTTGTTCCCTTTAAAACTACACAACGGATTTTGATGATTCTTTCAGTATTAAATAGCCCATTTATCGAGGAAGGTTATAGGCTATGTTTTATCACGCTAAGATTAATAGAAGCGAAGAAATAGAGGAAAATGTAGAAAAAACGGGGGAAATTATTTGAAAGGGCTAACTTGAACGCGCTAATCTCAGGAACTACTGGTCCGATTTGAAAAATTATTTCAGTGTTAAATAGCCCATTTATTGAGAAAGGCTATAAGCTATATTTTATCATGCTAAGATTAATAGAAGAATGTAGAAAATTATTTGAAAGGGTTTAATCTCGCGAACTACTGGAGCAATTTTTATGTTATTTGGAGATAAGAAGTAGACCACATGAAGGATCGTGATGGGCTATCGATTTTAATCATTTTTTCAGTGGCTATATATTTTATTCCCGTGCGACGCCGGGGCGGGTCGCTAGTAATTAATAAATAATTATCAACCACCATTTTACAGTAACACTCTTGATTTTAGAGCTCATAATATTGTTACATAATAATAAAAATAGATTTTAAGGATGCTAAAAATATATGTATTATGGTACTTACCCATTCATTTATAAAAAAAAAAACAATACTTTTATGCATGATAATTTACTGTTTGAAGACGACTAAATAACAAGATTTATACATCTGCATTTTAAAATTTATGCTAAATAATTACATTACATGTACTGACTTAACATTTTTAACAAAATAAAATTACTAACAACTTAACAAAATTAATAAAATTTGTAAGTGTTTGGTTTATAATATAAGAAAGCATAAATGCAGTATGATAACGAGAGAGCGGGGGCCAGCTATTTGTTGACATTATTACATGATATAGGGCAGTCAGCATTACAAGATAAGGGGCAAATACTACAAACTGATAAGGAACAGTGATGTACCAGATGTACTCAGGAACACAAGTGTCTAGTCACATTATTAGCCTAAAAATACATTAAATAATACATATCACATCAGTGAAGATCCTACACACATCTACAGTTACATCGTAAGGTACCAAGTAGTTTATAATTTATACTGATATTTGTGTTAATTTTACAGCTGGTGGATATTACATTAAATATTGTCTGTTTAGAATTAAGTTTGCGATTACATAATGTAATAATATTATATTATGCCTTATCTGTAGCATTATCATAATACTCGTGTATGGCTCGCTAAAGTTACTGCTTAAACATCTCTAAAGCTAATAAACTTTAATATTACATGTACTTAAATCTCTATGCCTACTGAAATTTGCATTCCATGATATTAGTTTAGACTAGACCAGCTAGATACACGGAAATCCTAATCCCTCATGTATGGGTAGTCGATATCTTTCAGTGGTACAAATGTCTCCTTAATGGACTGTGGTGTTGTCCAGCGCATGACGTAGTTGGGTCCACCCGCTTTGTCGTTGGTGCCGGACATGCGGCCGCCGCCGAAAGGTTGCTGGCCGACCACCGATCCAGTTGACTTATCATTTATGTAGAAGTTGCCAGCGGTCATCTTTAGCTCCTCTAATGCAGTTTCCAAGAATTTCCTGTCTGCTGCAAACACTGCTCCGGTTAAAGCGAATTTGGTGGAAGAGCCCACTAAAGACAATGCCTTGGTGAGGTCCTTGTCCTCGTAGACATAGATAGTGAGCACCGGCCCAAATATTTCCTCGACCATCAGTTTGTCATGAGGGTCAGTGGTCTCGATGATTGTGGGTTGAACGAAGTAACCTTTGCTGCCATCGAATTCTCCTCCCCCGAGAATTTTGTTCTTGGGGTTGTTCTTGGCGTTTTTGATGTAGCCGGTGATCCTAGCGAAAGCTTTATCGTCGATCACTGCTCCACTGAACACTTTGAAATCGGTGGGGTCTCCGATCTTGAGCTTGGCACGCTCCTCGAGAAGGCCATTCTTTATCGGTTCATAAAGAGACCTGGGAACATACATTCTGGAACAAGCGGAGCACTTCTGTCCGCAGTACTCAAAAGCTGATCGTATGGTCGAGGTCACAACAGAATTTACATCAGCAGTAGGATGAATGAAATGATAATTTTTACCTCCACATTCACCGATCAAGCGAGGATAGTTTTTGTAAACGTTGAGATTTTTTCCAACTTCATGCCATAACCAGTTAAATGTGGGCACGGACCCAGTGAAGTTAATGCCCGCTAGCTGAGGCGAGGCGGTGATGGTGCGACCGAACGTTGGTCCGTCTGCCGGGACAAAGTTCACAATACCTGATGGCAGACCGGCTTCCCTCATGATGTTAAAAATTCTCCAATTGGATAGAAGGGCTGTGTCGGAGGGCTTCCACAGGACTCCGTTACCCATAAGAGCAGGTGTGTAAGCTAAATTACCACCGATAGCAGTAAAGTTGAAGGGGCTAATGGCTGCAATGAAGCCGTCGATTCCCCGGAACCTCATGGAGTTAAGAGTGATCGAAGGGTTCTCAGAAATTGGTTGATACTTTGCATTCTCCTTCAAGAAGAAAACATTGAACCTGAAGAAATCTATGAGCTCCGCGGCAGAGTCGATCTCGGCTTGCACCACCGATTTGGACTGGCCCAGCATGGTCGCGGCGTTGAGTTTCTGGCGGTGCTCGCCCGCCATCATGTCGGCCGCCTTCTGCCAGATGCGGACGCGCTCCTCCAGCGGCGTGCGGTCCCAGCGCCGCTGCGCCTCCGACGACACCTCAATGGCCTTCTTGATGGTCTTCTCGCTGGCGTAGTAGAACTTGGCGATCTTGCGCGAGTGGTCGTGCGGCATGACCTGGTAGCGGGGCTCGCCGTCGCGGATGGTCTCGTCGCCGATGACGATGGGCACCTCCTCGGTGACGGCGGCGGTCCGCTTTAGCTCCTCGGCCAGCGCGGCGCGCTCCTGGCTGCCGGCGCGGTAGCCCAGCACGGGCTCGTTGGCCACGCCGAACTCCTGCAGCTTGGGCAGCTCCACCACGCTCGAGGCGCAGCGCTCCAGCGCCCGGGCGGCGGGCCCCGTCCGCGCACATATCGCCGACAGCATGTTGTCGTTCGAATTAGTCGAATTAAATTTGCAAAAGGAGCGTTTTCGGCTAGTTTCCTTGTGTCCTTGTTCGATCAAAACACTTGTCAGATGCGCCTTGTAAAGCTGTTACGTAAACCGACGATACGCGCTCCGTGCGCTACTGTGGCACGGCAACGCAAAAATGAGGTGTAATCGGTCAATTAGCTCCGGCGGCGGCTAACTTCACATTTTGCATGCTCGAAAATAATTATATATCACGCTTCGAACGGAAAAATTACGAAAACTGATTTTTGGTTAAAAATATCGCAGATTGAAAATATTGTCGATGTTTTTGTAGTTCTTGAAAATTATCCAACACTCATCAGTCGCAGAATTAACCCACGTAGACAAACGTGTTTCACATAATATTCAGAAACTGGAATATTATTACATCATTCTATTCATCAAAAATAGTTTTATTTGATAATTTTCCTCTCCCTTCTAATTTTTTTTTGAATGGATGCTCAGCTGACAAGACGTGACGACACTCGACAGTATTACTATTAGGGATGATCGATATTCATCGATGTTAAATAAACATCGATGTTTTAACGTATCGATGGGTTGACTTCGATATCATCGAAACATCGATGTTACCTGAATGAAAATATATCGAAACGTCAATTATTTTTTTGGGCGCGGTCAAACGTGTAGTAGGTGTACTAGCTTCAAGTATAAATATTACAATAGTAGTAGCAGATGATCAAGTTTAAACTATTTTCCACTAGATGATCTGATCTGAGTAATGGGTGGTTTACACGTCGTATTTAACTACGTTGAGTAGTAACTAAATTTTAATGCCCGAATGTGTCAAGTGACAAGCCCCGCCTGCCAACATAATAGAAAATAGTCAAAATTCTAATTATCTTGTTTAATACTTCACAGTTTACTAAATTTTGTGTTTATATGCAATTAGTAACTTAAAATTAAGTTAAATTTTAGTTAACAAACATCGATGTTTTAAAAATATCGATGTCTTTCGATCGATATTTATCGTACATCGATACTTTTGATTCGATGTTAGCATTCAAAGATTCAAAGACTTTATTAGCATCCAAGTACAGTATACAATGTACAAACTCAGCACCTTGTACAGGCGGTTGCTTATTTATATAAGTATCTACTTTACAAAATATATTTTGGATTGTAATTTCTTAACTCGATAGCATCGATGTCAACATCGATGTTTTCGATCATCCCTAGAATACTACCGCATAGTCACAACTCACAGCCCACAGGCTACACGGTCAAATTCTCATCAATCTGAACCATCAATCTGATTGACGGAATATTGATGGTTATAAAAAGTTCATATTAAAAATACGATCAATCCATCAATCCGAGTCGTACACGATCAAATTTTCGTCAAAATCGCGACAACAATAGAATACTATCTATAGTATCTTCAAGAATCCCCGATTGAAGGATTCAAAATTTGAATCCTTCAATCGGGGATTCTTGAAGTGATATTGTAAGGATGCATATTTAATATGCATCCTTACAATATCACTTACTAGATGATGCCCGCAACTCCGTTGCACTAAAATTCGTTTATCGCGCGGGAACCGTACATTTTTCCGGAATAAAAAATATCCTATGTCCTTTTCCGGGACTCGAAGTATCTCCATACCAAATTCCAGCAAAATCGGTTCAGTGGTTTGGGCGTGAAGAGGTAACAGACAGACAGACAGACGGACAGACAGACAGACACACTTTCGCATTAAATGCGAAAGTGTGTCTTTAAACTTTTATAATATTAGTATGGATTACTTGTACTTTTCATAGTCCTTTTAGCTTTAAGACTGATGTTTTTTTATCATTATTCTGTCATTTGACAAGCGATTTTTGCCAATTAAGCGCCGGCAGCCTATTCGGCAAACATCGCGTGACAAACTTCGGAGTTCGGAAAACACCGACAGCCATTTCAGCAACCGGCGCCGGCAGCCATTTCGGCAACCGGCACCGGCAGCGGAAGCAGGGAGTGCTTCCGCTGCATTAATTTATATTTTCGCACCTGTCTGCGGGAGGAAAATTTAGTGAAAAGAAAATTTAGAAAATTTAGAGAAAATTTAGTGAAATGGAATAAGCGCTTTAAGCGCTTTTCCACTTATCCTAGCTAGGTTCCTAGATCCTAAATCGTTTCCGATTTAGTTAAGTGGAATTAGGAATAAAGCGCTTATTCTATTTCAACTAAATTTAGATATCTAAATGATTTAGTGACTAAATTTAGTCAAGTGGAATAACATTTAGGAAGTTACGTGGAACAACATTTAGAAAGTTACTAAATGTTATTCCACTTGACTAAATTTAGTCACTAAATCATTTAGATATCTAAATTTAGTGAAATGGAATAAGCGCTTTAGAAAGCTAGGTTCCTAGATCCTAAATCGTTTCCGATTTAGTTAAGTGGAATTAGGAATAACATTTAGAAGCTAGGATCCTAAATCGTTTCCGATTTAGTCAAGTGGAATAACATTTAGAAAGCCAGGATCCTACCTAGGAACCTAGCTAGGATAAGTGGAATAAGCGCTTTAATACTCCTACCAGAAAAGAATACACGGGCGCTAGGGATGTGCTAACGAAGTAACGACAACGACTAACATTGATTGTTGAATCGATTTTAAACAGCCCAATCCGTCCGGCGTCCAGTGGTTTGGGCTGTACGTTGATAGATCACCATGTCAGTCAGTCACCTTTGAGTTTTATATTTAAATAGATTCTGCAATTAATGTACACACTACACGCCTGCTCCTTGCAAGTCTAAAGACAATTGCATTTTTCGTAGCTCGTCATCCATCAAAAGGTCAAAGGTAACTTCTTTGCTACCGAAGACTGAAGAGCACTGAGGTCTGAGGTTGGCCATGGGCCGTGGTAAAGGCTATTTGGTAATATCTAGTACGCCCTTATGCGCTTATTCCACTTATCCTAGCTAGGAAGTCCTAGCTAGGATCCTAGCTTCTAAATGTTATTCCACTTGACTAAATTTTTTAGGATCCTAGCTAGGACTTCCTAGATACGATAAGTGGAATAAGCGCTTTTCTCCTTAGCAGTCTGTACTCTGTAAGTCAGTAGACGTTCCTAATAAATAATAGTATTTTAAAAAGACAAAACCGACTTCAAATTTTTGTACGTAATTAAGAATTAAAATTCCCTCTCAAAAACTACAGAACCGATTTTGATCAGTATTCCCTAAGTTGAATAATATCTAGTAAAATAAAAAAAGAATCACTTAAATCGGACTTGTGGTTCCGGAGATATGCCTGCACAAACATAAAAACTTTGACGTGGGAGAGCCATGCTTCGGCACGAATGGGCCGGCTCGACCGGAGAAATACCACGTCCTCACAGAAAACCGGCGTGAAACAGCGCTTGCGCTGTGTTTCGCCGAGTGAGTGAGTTTACCGGAGGCCCTACCCTTTTCCCTTCCCTATTACCCCTTTAAAAGGCCGGCAACGCACCTGCGGCTCTTCTGATGCTGCGAGTGTCCATGGGCGACGGAAGTTGCTTTACATCAGGTGACCCGTTTGCTCGTTTGCCCCCTTATTGCATAAAAAAAACACACTTGAAATTTGGCACATTTGTTCAGGAGCTGTCATAGATTAACATATTATACAAAAACTGGGCAGTTCTGGAAATATTACATACAGCGACCACTTATCGGTCGCTGATTACATACATACGCGTCGAATTGATAACCTCCTTTTTTTGAAATCGGTTAAAAATTAATAAAAGCTTATCTAAAATATTTTTTGTCACCCGCGTAAAGGCACGAGGTGAGTTCAAAAGTTGCCAACACAATACGTGATTTTTTGTGAGAAGTTTTGACTTTCATAAGTGCCTCAAATAAAATTTGAACTGGCCCCGCCCCACCAAGGCACGCTACGTTTGTGCTGTAGTGTAGCAAACGAGTGCCCCAACCTGAATCAATAAAATGGATATTGTTAGAACCATTAGAACACTATCGCCTATTTGCGATTCCTTTTCATGCGACTTTCCATTAGTCACCTTCTTTTACGGTAAGCGTTACATACTATAGTCTATAAGGGTAGAAATGAAACTCATAGGCAGTTTTCGCGTTTTATTGTCGTGTCAGCGTGCGGCGGCGGCGACGACGGCTGCGACGCGCGGCGGCCGGCGGCCGGCCTGACTGAGCGCCGACACGCGGTTTGTACCAAAACTATGACATCACAACTTATACATATTAATGCGTACATTTGTCAATTACATTATGTCATTGGTTTCTTCCGCGAGCGGCCGGCGGGAGCTCCCCTGGCCCCTAGGCCCTACTCGATATTATCATTGCACCATGTTTTTTCACCTCATTTCAGTTTAAGCTCATTATTTTTATACGGTCTCCCCGCCGGCTCGCATCGCAGCTTACGAAAATAAGCTTAACTCTAGCTGGGCTTAACGTCATATGCGTAATACAGTATACCTAGGCATTGGCAAGTGTCGGCGACCCGCCGCTGCAGCGACCGCTGAATAATCGCTATCATCTCAACTGGAACAATATCTGCAAAACGTTATAAATTATAATAAACAGAGTTCGACTCTCTAAACTTTGTCAACGTCGGCGGGGTCTGCGGCGGCGGGCCACGCTACATACAACAAATATGACACTCTTAAAGCGTGCCTCAATAAGTCGGCTACATCTACAGGCTAAACTAACGTAAATGCTCTCGCGCGCCGGCTGCCGGCACCTATATATACATAAACATAACTCAATGCCGACAAAGTGGTCTAATACGATTTCCTGTAAGCTAGGGTTGGATTACATTTATTGAGCAACAATTCATTTTCCCTCGACGACAGTAGGTCGATGCGTCTGCCGGCGCGCTTTGTACCTCATTTGTAATGCGGTAGCCAGACGGTATAGTTATCATATAACACGTAACGACTAACGGAATATAACCAAACATCGTCAGCGCAGGGCGGCGGGCACGACCCGCACGAGGCGAGATACGCTTTCGTATGGGCTAATGATAGAGTACTATGCAGATTACAATGTTCTGAAACCATATGTACGTGTGCGCGTTGGCCACACCGATGATATTATCACTAGCCAAAATACAAATAACATTCTAATTCTTACATGTAATCATGTTCTTCACTTTGATAAAAAACAGCATAATAATATACGAGCTTAGTGCACGGCGCCGAAAGCCGACGACGCTCCTTACATACTAGTAATTTCACTTAACGCATACAATTATAATACATAATACAAATATTATTAACGATTTAAATTCATACATTACAATTTCGTATAAAAATGCAAAAGTTTCTTGTACAATTTGGAATGAACGTTTCGGAATACGATGTCGTCTTAACTCTAAAATAAATGCTCGAAAACACATCGAAATGTTAATCACGTTACTGTAGTCAGTCGAGCTCTACGTTAACTACATGACTGCGGGGTCGCTCGAGCGAGCCACCTTCCGCGACTTTTGGCTTAGCTAGTCTATATCCGTTAGTATATCGAACTGCGAAATATCGTTACAAAAATACACGGAGGCAGGTCGACCGACGCGCCGCCCCGTCGGTATAAAGTGATAAAAAATATGGCTAATATTGTCCCGGGAGGCGCGGGCCGCGCGCACGAGCGGCGCGGGCGGCGGAGCGGGCGGCGCGCCGGCGACCGAGTATTCTCAGCACAATGGAAGACGGCGACGGAACTCGTTACTATTGTAATTTGACTGGCGACTTACGACTACGGCTAAATATTCCAATACATTTTCTACGTTCAGATGCTCGGCCGCGGTGCCGAATACACAGCAATAAATACACTTCGGGCACTTTTGAGTTCGGCCGGCTGGCCGGCGCTACATGACGTGTCGCGTCGCGCTCGAGGGCGAGTCCTATTCTACAACGACTCCGACCTTTCCGGGCAGGGGAAACATGTACTCTAGGTTGCGACCGTCCGTTATGTAGAGCGCTTTACATAACACGCGCAAGAATTAATACTCGATATTTGAATGGAGCCGCTCAGAACAGCAGGTCGGTGTGCAGCGTGCGGGACTCGCTCCAGGAGCGCGCGCTCTCGGCGGCGCAGGGCCGCGCGTCGCCCGCCTCTGCCGCCTCCGCCGCTTCCGCCTCCGTGCCGTTGCTGTCCGGCCGCACTTCGGACCGCTCCACCTCTGAAAATTTACATTAAATAAAATTTTACTTTCCATTTTCAACAAAATTTCAGAAAACGGCAATTACAAATATCGCCATCACGAATGATGTATGTGTCGCAGCCAACTAGTTTAAATAGCAGTTCAATCAAACAGCTAGCCCTTTGACTGAACAACGTCATTCCATCACACGTCTAGCTTTTTAATTGAATATTTCAGTCGCTCAAAACGTTCAACACTACAGCTGATTGAAAAGCAGCCGTTTGATTGAATTAGTTCAGTGCTCACCACCGCGGCGCTAGGTGCGTTTTGTTTACAATATGGCGTCAACTAGCCAGTATTTTGTGATAGCATTAAGATATTTTTCGTAAATATACGTCACAAGTGTTATTAAAGTGACAGAAATTATGGGAGCACATACGAGTGAATCAAAATTAAAACAAATATTCGATGAGAAATTACGGGATTATGAAATGCCAAGATACATATTGCAATTTTGTTCAAAATGAGTTAGAATACAATAATTTATTCTACTTGTTATCATTACATTTGTGTAATAATAACACTAAACTAATGGTCACCTTAGTTAATTTGCCATTTAACCAGTTAGCTAAGCGTCGTCTAGCTGTAGTGTTGAACGTTGCAGTCAACAAGTCGGCTAAACGACGTATAGCCGTGTGATTGAGTGGCGTTGTTCAGTCAAAGGGCTAGCTGTTTGATTGAACGGCTTTTTTAACCAGTGGACTGCGACATATTATGTATTACGAAAAAAATATATTCACCATCGGGGCGGCGCGTCAGTCCGAGCGCAAAGGAGTCGGCGACGGTCTTGCTCGGCGTGTACTGCGACAGCGCCGCCGACACTGGGAACACGCATTTTATTAATACAAACCAAATAACGTTGTATATAAATTGACACTACTCTGTGCGATATAGTAGCTGCGAGATAGAAGATTCACACACTTACACAAATTCAAGACACAACAGAATAAGAGTCAAGAGAAAACGACTTCTTAAAGGAAGAGTTTCGTGGCAAAGGAATCAGAAAATATTAGCACAACATAAGTTATACAAGAAGGGTATTTACTATTTAGTCTCTATAAGATAAAACGAATACAATGTTAAACACACCGGGAATATATTACAAAGAAACGTGACTGAATAACTATTTTACTTAGTTGAAAATAAAACATATCCGGTAAGCGGAATTTAGTGCCACAAGGGAGAGCTGTACGAGGAATACGCTGGAGTGCCAACATTTCAGTAGTCGTAGCTCTATAGTGGTTTTTTAATAGAGATAATTTGCAGGCTACACTGAGAGAACATTTAAGACCGGCGACACGTGTGCGCGGGCGCGGGGGGCAGGGGGGCGGGGCGGTCACACGAACGTCTCGACGCTCGCCCGCAGTGTGCGGCGCAGGCGCACCAGCCGCGCCACTTTTCACGCAAAAAAATATCTTATAAATTTGTATCTTTTTGATCTCACTCTAAGTATCAAGTATCTCAGTATTAGGCATTTATGATATTATAACTTTGATATATTTTTGCTATAACTATAATAATTATTATTGTGGTTTTTGTATTATATAAAATATATAAGTAAAATATAATAATTAATATGAGAATCGCATTTCATTTTTACAACTTTGTTGCATCAAATATTTTTCCACAAGTCACGTACAAATTACAATCAATTATAAATAGGGCCTTTTTGCTGTAAAATACGTAATTATTTGTATGTAAAAAATAATGCATGTGAATGCACATACTAGTAAAAGATAATTATATCTTTTACTAGTTTTAAAGCTTAGAAAGTTAACTAGTTCTATTTATTGAAACATAAATAATGGTAATAAAAATTAAAATCTCGTTGGTGATTTTTGTTAAGTCTTTTTCAGTTGAAATGATTATAAAATTTCATTTTTTACATTGAAACCCAATAGAAAGTGATTGGGATGTACGCATTAAAGGTTTCTCACCTATATGCGTGTTAGCGGCGAGCGTGGAGGTGGGCGCGGCACAGGCGGGCGCGGGCGCACAGGCGGGGGCGGGGGCGGGGGCGGGGGCGGGAGCGGGAGCGGGCGCGGGCGCGGTCTCTGCAGCGGGCGACTCCTCGCACAGCGAGATCTCAGACGGGTACTCGAACGTGCGCGTCAGCGAGTCGTCGAACTGCAGCTTTAGCTGAAACACCATGACACGGAATTATAGGTTTTGTAATTTGTTATAAGTTATAACTAAAGTACCTGATAGACGTACGCATTTAAAGCACGCGAGTTTTAAGTTCGCGAACTTACTCGGCTCGCGTCGGTGACAGACGCACAAACTTTAAGTACGCGGGTTTTAAGTTCGCGAACTTACTCGGCTCGCGTCGGTGACACACGAGTACACTGGGTTACCATGTCGTCGACGGAAGAAGCTTTGTCTTATTTAGGAATTTATCATATATACGTTATAAATAATAAGTTTACAAAAAGGGAACGTTTATGACACTTAAATTTAGTAAGAGAGTTACGTGGTGAGAAGGAAGACTTCCATAGCAAGAGAGATGAAGCATAAAAAAAATCAGTTGTCTGTAAAGTCGGTTTACTGACGATAGTTGAACGTGACAACGTATGACGTTGTCACGTTCAACTATTCTTAACCCCTTAACCCTCGCTTCCAAATCTCTATTGTAACCTAAAGTTATTTCGATGTATTTCTTTCAAATCGACCTATGCAAAGAACAAAGTTCTATTTGAATATATCACCAAAGTACTTTTATTGTATTTTTTACTGCTATCGGACTCTACATTTTATCAAAAAATAAAAATTTAAAAATGTTACGTAAAAACAAGTTACTACAAGTGTCACCTCACTAACAACTTCGAGTAGCAAGATATCGACAATTGCAGTACTTACGTCAGCGTCTTGTTGGCCCAGCGGGACAAGCTAGATATCACAGCGCCAAGTTCCAGGATCGCGTCCACGCGGCGGCAATACAAACTTTTCGCTTTGTAAATGTACTATAGTATATAATATAGCAGCTGTCCACGCAGACGCATCGCTCACTCAAGTAGGACTTAGGAGAGAGACGGATGTCGAACGCTGCCGAACACAAAGGCCGATTGTGCTTTCTTGTCGCTCGTTCCGCGCTCTCGCTTGCACTTCAAGCCTTATATGGAACGCCTCAGAGCGAGGTAACGACACATGAACTGTCATGTTTTTCGGGCGCGCACCCCATATCGAATTATAAGACGTTATCACGTCAATAAATTGAAATTTTCTTGATTATTAAAGATTTAAAATTAAAAAAATGTTAATTCGACTGAAAAATGTTAGCATCATTTTTATCATTAATTACAGTAAATTTTAACAGTGGTTTAGCAAATTTTGTATTAGTCGTGTTGGCAACACTGCCTGACGGCTCGCGGCTTGCACACAGGAGGCTCGCGGCTCGCAGTGCTGCCAGACGTACGAGCTACGAGTAAAATTCCAAGAACGCGAACTTGCGCGGCAATCTTTAAGTACGCGAACTTTAGTTGACAGACAGGCGAGTAAAATCGTCGAACCGTAAGTCCACGTACTTACTCGCGTGTGTGTCACCCCTTTTATAACAAAACAAGTATAACTGAGAAAATAAAAATTAAATAAAAAGGGTCCTCAAAATATACATGATCACAAAATTGAGTTGTCTCTGTGTGTTTAATTTCCTGGTTATATTCTAAAATCTAAGCAATCGAACAGGTGTTGATAAATCGCCTGAAACACCGTATCATTACCAAAGCTGTAGGTTTTTGACGTGACAACGTCTTATAATTCGATATGGGCTGCGCGCACGAAAAAACATGACGCAATATGCGGCGTTACCTCGGTCTGAGGCGTTCCATTTAAGGCTATGACGTTGTCACGTTCAACTATCGTCAGTAAACCGACTTTACAGACAACCGAGTTCGAGTCGAGTTCGAGTTCGACACAAAACACTACTCTCCAACCGTCTTTTTATTGTCTATACTGGGACTTGGACCTCCATTCAGCAAAATAATACAAGTTTTATTTCTCGTAATTTCTATTGAAGCACAGTCCACTGATCGATATATTTTTTCACCTCTTCGTCCGAACTACACATGAATACATGGACAAAATATCTGTGACGTCGTCTAGAATGCGACAATGTCGTCGTAAGTGGAGTCTCCAAAACCAAATACTCAGTATCGTGCCGGCCTAAGATGCACAAACGAGAAAATCTCGAGATATCTCACTCTCGTGTGTAGTTATATATTGTCGATAACGACATAATGTCAAAATCATTTTTTGACATTATGTCGATAGCTTTTGACGACAGATCTACACGAGAAAAATTGTATGTCATGTTAGGGTCAATAGAGATGAAGAGAAAAGCCATCAAACATCGAGAAAACGTGTAGACAAAATTTTATCGTTGGCGTATGCTAGAGGGGGTGGTGTACCTTAGCCTGTCTGTCGCGGGAGAGTTTGGCGGCGGCCATCGAGGAGCGGCCGTTGATAAGCACGTTGTCGTTGACGAAGCGCACGGAGCAGGGCGAGGGCGGGCGCTCCGGCTCATCGTCCTCGTCCGAGCCCGCGCCCGCGTCCGCCAGCGCGTCCGCTCGCAGCAGCACCACGCCCGGCTCGCCCGCCTGAAAACACCACCCACCATGTTTACAATAATACATTATTTGGAAAAAGGCATATCTTAAAAAGCTCTTTTATATCATTGTGTTGAAAGTTGCCCATGTGAGGTAGCGATAGCAAAACTCACAAAAGCATCGTAGTGTCGGTCAATATATTCCCATATTATAAAAATTCTATTTTATGTTAAACTAGCGACCCGCCCCGGCGTCGCACGGGTATAAAATATATAGCCACTAAAAAATATGCCTATAGCCTTCCTCAATAAATGGGCTATCTAACACTGAAAGAATTTTTCAAATCGGACCAGTAGTTCCTGAGATTAGCACATTCAAGTTAGCCCTTTCAAATAATTTCCCCCGTTTTTTTCACTTTTTCCTCTATTTCTTCGTTCCTATTAGTCTTAGCGTGATAAAATATAGCCTATAACCTTCGTCGATAAATGGGCTATCTAACACTGAAAGAATCATCAAAATCCGCTGCGTAGTTTTAAAGATTAAAGGGAACAAAGGGACATGAGGGAAAAAAAAGCGACTTTGTTTTATAATAAGTATATAGATATAGATGCAGTGTAAGGTGATGGTGTAAATAGTTTGTAAGTACTTTAGGAGTACCTACAGTCTCCCGAACCGGTGGTAGGCATCATGTAGATTTTCAGAAAATATTTGCAAAAATTTATTCTGAATAAAAAATTTTGAGTTTGAGTTTTGAGTTTCTAAATATATACTTTAATTTGTAAGTGCTCGATATACATGGCTACAGCACGGCTATCGGCCGGCTGACGTCGTCGTCGTCGATCAATAACAAATGAATCACGAGGTCCGCAGGTGACTGATAACGCCGACTCAGCCAATAATCCGGCATTAATGAATTGCGTTTTGGCTAGCAGCAGCCAGCACGTAATATTCAACGCTTATATTTTGCCAGGTAGGTATTTATCAGTTAGCTGTTAGGAGAATACGCAATAGGTAGCTTAATGCCAACTTGAAAACAATACGAATAAATGAGCAGACCGATCATCTGATGGCAAGCGTTTAAGTACGAGAACCGCGCGGTTTCTGATGGGCCTAAACATGATATCTTAAACTACAGCCAAACCTTTAGGCCTGCGTTTCCACTGAAGCGGAGCGGAGCTTAGCGGTGCCCGAATTGACCAATCATGCTATTCCAGCGGAATGACAGCGAAGCGGACCGAAGATTTCGAGCATGGTGATTGGTCAATTCGGATACCGCTAAGCTAATAAAGGCCGGCAACGCACCTGCAGCTCTTCTGATGTTGCGAGTGTCCATGGGCGACGGTAGTTGCTTACCATCAGGTGACCCGATTGCTCGTTTGTCCCCCCCTTATTTAATAAAAAAAAAAGCTCCGCTCCGCTTCAGTGGAAACACAGCCTTAGTGATCAACGATGATCTCTACAATTAATTTAGTCACAGATCAACCTAACTTTAGAGGCACAAGTAGGCAATAAAATAATAATCATGTAATGGAGCGGCGCGGGCGCAGTTGACGGGCTGTCGGAATCCGGTCCCAGCGAGAGGTTCAAGGGGAAGGCTTGCGTTCTCACGGCACGTTCCCACGTTATCAGCTGATCGGGAACGGCCGAGGCTACTGTATAATAGCCGGCTAGTTGATAGCCCTTTGTCTCGGTTAACTTATCAGCTCCTCAGAAATTTCAGTGTCAAGAGCTGTTATTGTGAAGTTGAGAGAGGACGACATCAAACTTCAGCAAACATGTTGCAAGTTGCAACGACACCTGAATATTTCTATGAAATTCCCTCCGATCGACATGAAGCGTGAGCCACAGCGAGGAATTTATAGAAACCAGTAGTGTCCTTGGGACTACGTCGTTTGCTGAAGCTTCATATTATATTCATGCAAAATGTTTTGTTTTCAACTAATAGAGACAAGATGCATGTTCTGGTGGGAATAACACAATAATTAATAAATAAGTATAATATTATGTATTTTGATCATGACAAAAAATCAATAATTCGCTTCCTTAAGGCCCTAATAATATAAGCTAATTACCCTGTAATTTTGACTGCATAGCATCTAACATCTACAAAATGAAGTGCTAGTGCTAAATGCTCACTAAGAACAAAGAGATTGATAATGGACATTTAAAAGTTATTGGAAATTCTATCCTTTTATTGACCAATTTCGATTACACGACCACTATAATTTTATCAGAAGGTCGGCGTGATAAGACGCGATTGCTCACATATAAATGCGAATATCTACGCGATAATCAGCTTAATAGAGCTACTGCATTTCTCCCAATTTAGTATCAATTACCATGATTATCATGAGGCTGTCCTCAGCCTAGTGCATTATGATAATGAGCCTTCTAATTAAGTGGCATGGACATAATAGATCTCGTTTAAGGTCAAGCGCTTTCAAATAATGGAAGGACAGACATATCAGTTCGAGATGGTAGAACTATTGTTGTCATATTATGAAAATTTGGCGGACTCAGGCTAAAGGATTTTCAGCTGACAACTAGGACAGTGAGCTTCGGACTGATCAAACAAACCACGTTGCTTGTTCGGACACCTTCCCTTTGAGCAATCCAGTATCCATACCTTAGATTAAAGCATTCATCAGACGCACGTGACAATATTTACGTCTGCGAGATTATCAGTATCTGTAGCTGAGCTAAATTACCCAAGTCAGTTTCTCTCGGGGGCCGGCTTGACTGTGAGATTCTGACCGGATAAAATGACCAATTTGATCCGAAGCATAATCAATAATTGGCAACCGATCCCAAAGGATCATGATCCAAATTACGGAACGAGAACAAATGCTTATATTTATGAAATTTTCGACTAGTTTTTTGGTTTTGGAACATATTTAATAAAGCTGGCATGGAAGAGCGCCTAAAAATCTGAAATTAGAGTTTATGCTTACATACTCTATCTAGCACTCATAGAATATAGATAGTTGGTTATTCTACAATAGGCAAATTGCAAATTGGCAAACGTTTAGTTTGATCACGTACACACGTCATCAAATATCGAAAACGTATATAATATTATATTCGAAAGTGTTGAATTTTAATATAATGGGTGTAGATTAGAAAGGCGTTGGGTAACACTCTACTCTCGTGTGTTAGCTTTAGTTTTAACCGTTTAGTTTCGTTAATAGGCTGTAGATATCACTCGCATATTTTCATTCATCACAGTGCTTAGATAACTTGCTATCGATAAATTCGACAGCAAAGTTAGAAATGAAATATGTATAGAATTGACATGATCATTGATCACATCGCAAGAGGCATGTTGCTTACCAACGAATCTCATACCTTTATGATTCCTTACTTCGCTGTCGAAATATATCAAATGTATCTTGTCTAAGTATCCCGATGGGTTTACTATCTAATATCCATGGACGTATAAAAAAAGGCGGACGGAGTCCCACCATACACAAAACTGTGTCGTTCAGAGTCGGCCAGCTGGCTGTATGTACACGGTCCGCACGCACACATTCTTGCGCTAGTCCATACCATTTGACAGGCGTCAGAACGTGTGCGTGGCCGACTCAGAAGAAAAGTGAAGACACAGTTTTGTATATGACAAGACTCCGTCCGCCTTTTTTTCTACGTTCATGCTAATATGTATACAACGATGCCAACAATTTGATATACGGCAATATCAATTGTACTTAGAAACTTGTAGGTCAGTTATAGACAGCGTTGCCAGACGTCCCGGTTTTGGCGGGACGTCCCGATTTTTTCATAAAAATTAAATGTCCCGCGCGGGACAGGCTCAGTCCCGCTTTTCGGGCAAAGTGCGAACGTATGTGCAGCGTGCTGAGAAAGAAAGGTGCGTATGAAGATAAGAGTGTGGGAAGTAGATGGGTGGAATTTCTTTTGCTATTTTAGCTATCTATTGTCACAAGCGTTATTTTAACACAAACAAAAAGGTAAAAAATTTAAAAACTTTTGATTTTTATATACCTTTTTTTACTTTGTCCCGCTTTTGACTGAAGAATCCCGCTTTTTCACCCAAAAAGTTCCAAAGTCCCGACTTGGCACAAAAAAAAAACTGGCAACGCTGGTTATAGACCAGGTTAACTAAAAGGGTCTAGCGACTGGCATTTCTCTCATAAATCTATGTTCTTATGTCAGTAGACAACGCGTTTATCTGCATTCTGGTGATATTTTCACTACGGGAGAGCCCTACTTTGAAAATACGCG
This sequence comes from Polyommatus icarus, assembly GCA_937595015.1. NCBI lineage: Eukaryota > Metazoa > Arthropoda > Insecta > Lepidoptera > Lycaenidae > Polyommatus > Polyommatus icarus. The sequence goes on along the minus strand of OW569328.1, from coordinate 440,859 downwards.
CTAGACCGCAGGAAACCTAGGTAACATAGAATTATATCATAAAATATTACTATTGCAAAGCGTGGTGCCTGGTGGCTTTGGGTAAATGTTCAGGGATTTTCATGACGGGTCAAAAAGTTTAGTCCTTGATTAAATTCCTGCATCCCTGATCTTCGTTCGAGGTTCTTTGATGATGCTATGAAATCATCAAAGAACCTCGAATGGAGATTTTCTTAATAAACTAACTGTTAAACGCCGGTCTTATTCCATAACACATTAATCAGTTCCATAATTAGTGTATTCGTTTCCCACGGCCACGACATACCGTTAGCGCTAATCTCGCCACGAACTAATGATACGATATCGCTTCTATATCACAGGATTAAACTTGGTAATCCTTTCGCGGAACGTTATCGCTTTCGACAGTCCGAAATCCGAAATTATTTTTGTATTGACGATTTCGATTGAGGCCCGAAATATGTAGGATTCATTATCACTTTATTTCTTATCAGTTATCATAAAAATATTTTGAAGGCGACAGTTTGCAAACTTACTTTGTTACTTCGTCTTGCAAAACCGGATTTATATCGCCATTATAATATTTCGGCGTTGGACAAAACAAAGGAAGAAGTACAGTATTCCAGTACGATCCTGTAGTAATAAGGTTTGCCATTATGAGGCAATAGCTGTTTCATTAAATAAACAATAAATCAACGACTAACAGATGAACACAAAACTTTCAGAAGGTGATAAGACTTTACATTTTGACTGAGTACATAGTCTTGAAAACTGGTGGTAGAAGCTGCTAGACTATGTATCTAGCTGCTAGCAGTATGGATAGCCTGTGTTGCTATCAGATATTTATAGTCATTTTTATTGTAAAGCACAGAATACTAAAATATTATAAATGCTAAGTATGTCCTCATGTTTATCTGTGGAACCGATTTTAATCTATTTTTGTGTCAAAGGGTAGTTTTCACTTCGGGACAGCGAGGTTTCGGACATCATCTCTAGTATTGTATATGTCGTAGGATGATTTGATAAATCGAATTATCGCGAAAATTCTAGGGACTTCGCGAAAACGCGGATAATTAGACAATGGTGATTACATTTTTCAAACTTGCTGACAAAAGGTAGTGTTTTCGCGAAAACACGAGTTGCCTTAGTAACATTGCACATTCTTAACGCTGATTGGCTTGATTTTTACTTACTGGCCAACTCTTATTCTGATTGGTTACTATCTTTCCCTATCTATCTTTGAGGTATTACACCATAGACTTATAAAGGGTAAGAAATTACAATGCCTGTTCATAGGAACTTTACTTTTTATTTAACCTTTTTCTTGGGTAAATATCTATGCTGTTGTTGTGTTTTTGGTTGTTTAAGTACATTAGCAGAGTTGAATCCTTCAATTGAAGCTATTACAATATTTATTCGTTCTTTAGTCCATTCAGGTTTCGTACATCCGTCCTGTCTTTTAGCGTAAAACTTTCTTAGCTCTATGTTGAATCTTTCTTTAACGGACATAACCTCAGAATTAGTTTCTGGTTCTGTTGAACTTTCAGCACTAATTTCACTTGTATCAGTCATTTTGAATATTTACAGACACACTTTTGGATAACTTTTTGCACTATTTTTCAAATCCAACTGCAATTTTAAACACATTAAATATTAAAAACTGCTAGTTCGCTTACAAAAACAACTACAAACAAAACAACGCGTGACAATCAATTGACATTTAAAATGTCAACTCTTCAACCAATCAGAGAAGATGTTGTTATGGGGCGCTTAAACCGACCAATCAGTGATTTTTCTCGATAGTAACTAACGATTAGTTTCGCAATCTTACTAAGGCGACTCGTGTTTTCGCGAAAACTCTACCTTTTGTCAGTAAGTTTAAAAAATTAAACCACCATTGTCTAATTATCCGTGTTTTCGCGATGTCCCTAGGATTTTCGCGATAATTCGATTTATCAAATAATCCTACGACATATATTCCGGCCTCGGCCGCACTGACAGGCTCGTTTTCTATGATACGAGCACACGTCAGTCGGCATACCTTACCGTTGTAACAACAAGGCTCAAACTACACCGGCAACGCCGTCATTACCGCGTCTGCATTCCGACCCAATAAACGCAGTGTGGATGCGTTATTGTGCCGCATGTACCTTTCAGCGTATGAAATTGACAGAATAACTGTATTCATTTTCGTGGTGTAATTGACCAATCGGTCAGATTCATTTCGAGAGAGTCGGCGTGTCAAAGTGGATCCACTCTTTTCGTAGCTTATTCGCTTCTACCATCTTTTTGAATCTCATACGTTCATGTTTGTATGTCTGCGTTTTCAAGTTAAGCGTTTTTATGAAATTCAGAATGGACTATGGAGGTCCTTTGAGTCCCGGAATCGTCTAGTTGCAAACAATTATATACAGCTAGAACATTTAGGTGTATCTATCTATACTTATTATAAAACAAAGTCTCTTTATTTTCCCTCATGTCCCTTTGTTCCCTTTAATCTTTAAAATTACGCAACGGATTTTGATGATTCTTTCAGTGTTATATAGTCCATTTATCGAGGAAGGTTATAGGCTATATTTTATCACGCTGAGACTAATAGGAGCGAAGAAATAGAAGAAAATGTGAAAAAAACGGGGAAAATTATTTTAAAGGGCTAAATTGAATGCGCTAATCTCAGGAACTACTGGTCCGATTTGAAAAATTCTTTTTGTGTTAGATAGCCCATTAATTGAGGAAGGCTATAGGCTTTATTTTATCACGCTAAAATTAATAGGATAATGTAGAAAAAACGGGGGAAATTATTTGAAAGGAATTATCTTGCGAACTACTGGATCAATTTTTATGTTATTTGGCACAGATAAGAAGTAGACCACATGAAGGATCATAGGCTATCAATTTTAATCATTTTTTCTGTGGCAATATATTTTATACCCGTGCGACGCCGGGGCGGGTCGCTAGTATATGTATAATAATGTACATGTGTAACATTGATTATAATCAGCAGAGCAGCCTGTGGTCGTCCTAAGCCGTGTGGTCGGGCGACATCAGCGTAAACCCAGTGTTCCAATTACAGCGATGATTAATCTGCCGATGACGTTCCGTTTACCGCCAGGATATTACTGGTCGCTTCTATCCTGTACTGATTACGGGGTGTGTCATACAATAACATATAGATTTTCCACGTCCAAGTACCTACCATCATAAACTTATACATATTTTTACCACTGTAACAAGAGTCTAGTTTTTTTGTGGGCAGAATCCACCAGCAAACGTAGTGTTGCGACGTTTTCATTTTGAAACTCAATGATATCTTTCCATATTTTATTGTATTATTATTATTTTTAACAAAAAATTAAAACCGACTTCCAAGGTAAAAACAATATTAACATTAATATGAACTAAAAAGTATTAAATAATTTTTGCTATCTAATAGTGCCTTTTTCCGAATTCGGCTAAACCTCAACTATTTCTGTACTCAATCTTCATTATTTTGAAGTCGGTACCAGATAGCTGAATCTTCAGTCCTCTGACAGAATATTTGAAACTTTTGGAACTGGCACCGACTTCAAAATTATGAAGATTGAGTACAGAAATAGTCAAGGTTTAGCCGAATTCGGAAAAAGGCACTATTAGATAGCAAAAATTATTTAATACTTTTTAGTTCATATTAATGTTAATATTGTTTTTACCTTGGAAGTCGGTTTTAATTTTTTGTTAAAAATAATAATAATTTCACTCTTTTTAGTTACACTAGTAGGTAAACCTTCGCGTATATTTTACGTATCTTATTACACAGTTCACACTCACAAAATAATATATTATCAGTGAAGTGAACATATTGTGCTAAGTAATTTAACAATTTTAATACTTCAAACCCCAAGCGGTCACCGGCGATTGCGATAACAATAGAAAGGCTATTGTGTCTCGTTTTTCCACGATCCAAGGATCTATCAGATAAAAAATTGTATAAACTTGCATAGGATGTAGCGTAGCTACTCATCTAATATATAAAATTCTCGTGTCACAGTTTTCGTTGCCATACTCCTCGGAAACGGCTTGACCGATTCTCATGAAATTATGTGAGCATATTGTGAGGATATTGGTCTGAGAATCGGCCAACATCTATTTTTCATACCAAAAATTATTTATATGGCAAAACAACGTTTGCCGGGACAGCTAGTAATATAATATAATATTATCATAATTATTGACAGCTGTTCTTGTAATCAAGAATTCAATTTCAAATCCATTCAAATCGATACTTAGTGCGCCATCTATCGATTAATAAGTATAACTAATTAAAAAGACACTTATTGACTTTGTTTTGTTTAAATGCTCTTTTTAAAATAACTTTATTTTAATTCTATATTTTGTCTATTAAAATTTTATAAAGTAGTTAGTATAGTATTCGATCTGTATATAAAGTAGTAAAGTATATTCGGCGGCGCCGCGATACCGTCGCCTCCGTGGCGCTGACCGCCGTGTATATTTAAATAAAGTGTTGTTATACAGTATAAAATTATTATTATTATTAGTATATCCACACCTATGCCTTGTACTATTATCTATTCTGTGCCATGAGACATTGGTGACCTTAACACGACGTGGTAATGATGAAGACGATGATGATGATGATGATTATTATGATGATGAATATGAGTTGCATAGTAGCATATGCTTTCTGTTCTTAAAACAACGCCGAAACTCCCAAACGTGTATCTATAAGGAGTTAGGAGTTCTCTCAGCATCTTCGAAACCATGGTATACCTTGACCCAATATTTGACTTTTTGGTAGCATATTCTTAGTACACTTCACATAAAACCAAAATCACCATATGTTTCCATATAAATTTCGAGGAGTTCCCTCGATTACTCCTGGATCCCATCATCAGGTCACCACTTTGTGAACATGGTACCAAATTGGAGTAAAACCAAATACAACAAAGCAAAAATTTCGAAAATCGGTTCACAAACGGCGGAGTAATCGTTGAACATACAAAAATAAAAAAAAAAAAAAAAATATCCACAGCCGAACATATAACCTCCTCGTTTTTTGGAAGTCGGTTAAAAAGACTCCAGTCTCCACCTATTTTACGGCCTGTCTCTGCTCTCCTCTAAAGTAACGACCGACCTTCGCCAATATTAGTAGTGGGACTCAGACAAGTGGGATCTCATAACATAATTCCAAGGATTGTTGAATTTGGACACGTATTTAATATTTACCTTATTGCACTAAGTTTAACTACGTCTCCCTGCACCATTCGAGAATGTCAATATCTACAGCTAAGAAAATCTACCTATGGGCAAGTATTGTTAGCCGATCACTCTTTATCCAAGCACGACCGTGTCTTGCTACTTGCTAATCGCTATCTGACTTATCGAAGACTCCGCGCCAACAGAGCGTCGATCGAGTTTTACGTGAAAATTTGTCTCATCGGTAACGTATGGCATAAATTCCTTGAAAATCACTAATAATGCAGCACAACTATAGAAACAATGCATTCGGCTCAATGGAAGAAGCTATATGCATGTTTATATGCATTAACAGATATATTCGGCTCACCAATATTCGATAAGTATTAAGCACATTATGCAGTATAGCCCGGATAAAGTTGCAATTGCCGACTACGAAATGGCGATACGTATAAATAAAACATGTGCATAATTTATTGGTTAATTATACGATGCTTGTTTAATTATGTAAATTCTTAACAGACGAACCACTCAAAGTTGTAGAGGAGAAAATATTATGTTGTGGATACACAAAGAAATAGTAAAAGGCTTGTGAAATAAGATGAGAGATATGACGCAGATGATGGATGGTGTCGTGGTGACGTGGGCCGGATCGTAAATGTTAAGGTGAACGAGTCTCGATTTGTCGCGACTCGCGAGTCGCCGGCGCTTGCAATTTGCCGTCGCAGATTACATCTACACGTGTCCGATATCACTATAATTAGATATAATAAGCATATTTATTTAATTCTATGCAGGCCGCATAAAAGTATACAAAAACTACGAGGCGATTGTTAACGAAGATTATAAACAAACGCTATCCTAAAACAGCCCCTTGAGGTACTCCAGTCACGATTTGACTATTTAACGATTAGGCGTTGATCATTTATTTTCTTTGTAAGCTTAGACTAGAGATTCATAAAATCATAAAATCATAAAATCCAGCAACACGTTGCGGCAAGTGTTGTAATGGTTGTAATAGATAAGTTAGCTGTGATAAGACTATTATCGCGGGCTGCGAGACGCGGAAACCGTTGCGCGCGCGCCGCCGACTGCTAACAGCTAAACTGCTGTTAATCGATTTGCTCACTTCCTTATTAATAAATTTGCATTACATTTTGTTTAACCCAGACAGTTAAAAGTACGGTTACTGAAAACGATTCAACAGACAACAACACAACTTGGGTACATTTTGAGAGTTCGATCTCTGCTCGAATATTTTGTTCTAACTTTTAATAGCTTGTGAAAGTTACCTTTGACATGTTACCGGAATCGAAATCTTAATATTATTTAACCGCGTATAAATATTCGAGAGTTCATTAATCTGTATTCTAAAACAAGTCGTCACTTTCGCTCGTTTCCCACGACCACGGACCACGGACCACGGTCCACAGCGGCAATTAAGTCGGAAGCATTAGCCTGTACCGAACGTACGTGTGACAGATAACTTTAGATCATAAACAACGATGACCCCCGCCCGACCGCTGCGTATATTATACACATACGTAATACAATTACATAATCTGAGGGAACCCTTGTACGGATTCCGCAGTCTGAACTACTTGTCACATACTACTTAGTCGACTACATCAAACTTAGATATTAAATCATAAAATAATGATAGTAGAGAATTACTAGAGATTCAGTCTTCAGATAGAGAAAAACAATATTACCTCTTCTTCCGATAGTAAATAAAACGATTTGAAAACGATATTACTATTGACTTTAAACAATGGGGATTGTCCATTTTTTTTTAATTTTGCTCATTACAAAAACATTTCGAGGAATAAGGTCAGTGATCGTTTTTCTGTATATAAACGAAAAAAATACTCATTAGTTACTTATATTTTTGAACAAATATGTTTAACCTTAGTTTGACCTTCAATGGCGTTAAATTAGCAATAAATTCGACCAACATTACGTTTCGAACTTTTGGTAAGCTTCTCGTATCAGCTTTCATATAATGAGAACTTATATTTGACGAACCAGCCATTATAAATAAGATTGAAAGGAAAAAAAACATACTGCAGAGGTCAATTGGCCGCCGATGATGACGTCACAGCGAAACTTTAAAAATTTATTGATTAAAAACTAGCCAATGAATTTCAAAATTATTTAATTTATATTCTTAAAATACCCTATTTTAACGAAAAAAAATATAAAAAGTACATGTGATTTTTTTTGGACAATGCCCATTAAGCAATACGCACTACATAGTTGTGTAAATATTATTTTTCGTGAAATTTGGGGTCAATAGGTGTTCGATACGAGAGCGTTTACGTAACAGACGTAAGCTAATATTTGTGTAGAACAAAACAATGTACAAAATCATCCATATAATATTGTCTCAAACCGCAAAACCATATCCAGAATCGGTACAAACAAAAGTGGGACAGTTGAAAAGCGATATACTGAACAATTTGAGGAAAAACATCGGTCGTGAGTGGGCGCAGCTATCGGGAGATGAGCAACCAACATCCGCTGGCTCGATGTCATAACTGATGCCATGGTGCTGGTGCTGAATATGCACGTGCACGGAGCTGCGCGCTCGGCCATGACGCGCACAATGCCCAACGTGTTTCTATGCGGAAACGGCCCGGAATTCGAACGAAAAGGTCCACGTACGTGAAACACCGACGCCTAATTTGGGAACTTTACGGCTTAATGGCTAATAAAACTGAGCTAGCGAGTAACCATAATGAGGCTAGTATAATGTCAACGAGTTATGACGATTTTGCAATTTAAATGCATTCTAAAATGTTAGGTTGCAATAAAAACGCAGAAAATATTATAGTATATTGTGTCGAATAAGGAAATTAATTTATTGGCTCGGGTTTGTATTAGTTTCTGTAGTTGCTTTACGGTGATGCAATAAGTTCAGAATGCGTAGGAACATAAAAATCCGATAAACGCGAAGGTCGTTTTGGTATCGCGTTCTTTTAGTCCTTAACGGTATATGCGAATTGATCTCAGTACATTTCTGAGCGGGATGTAGATGGTAAAGTTACAGTCGCCTGTCTAGATGCTCTACAATATAAACTGAACTTCAGTGATATCGTTTGACGACTTGGCCAAGAATTAAGTACATAATTATAATACCTATTGTTAAAGCTCTGAAAATGTTGAAAAATCATTCCTTTATTATTTCAAGTGACTTTTCTGCCACTTCAGACCTCGCGTAGAGCTATCATATAAATATTTTGTTCGTAACGTACGGGGACAATATTTTAACATGTAACATAATATTATTGTACGGATTGTTATCACAGGAGGTCGTTCGGTGACCGACATAGCTGCTGTGCGAGGATGACACATCACTTCCAACATCATCATCATCATCGTGTTAATCGACACCCCTCGTTCGCTTAACCTTAAACGTCCGAGCTTGGCTGATTTTATCTGCAACTTTATTTACTAAGTAACGGCCAATAAAATAGTCTTATAGCCGCAGTGAACGACCAGAGCCTCATTTAATTAGTGATTATGATCATACAGATTATTCGGTACTGAATTACATAAGCTACATCGAGGCTCGCGACTCGAATTAACAGGCTATAAATCGCGTTCATTGAGACGAAAAGCAAAAAGATAAAGAAACAAATAGAGCGTCCAAATAACTCGCGCAATTTATTTGCTGGTATTCTTTTGTCTGACTTTTACAAATTGAATTGCCGCCGAGCAGGTAACGAATGAACTTATTTTCTCGTCGATTTTATAAACTCAACTCGAGACTTTGTTATTTTGCGGGTGTATTAGATTTTTGCGATTAGGAGGACCAGATTTCGGAAGAATAGTTTAATGCGAAACGTCTCGACGAGACCTCGTCGACTTTCTGTCGTCGTCGCTAAACCGACGGTCGAGACTTGAGACGAATTAAACTAGATAAGGAGAAATTAGATTTCGTACCGACTACCGATGAAAGACATCTTTAATTGCAAAAGGGTTCGCTACGGATAGGATTTATTAAATCGGTAAGTATTTCGATAGAAAGTACCAGGTGAAGCTAGCAGACAACAGAGCATCTTCACTAGTCTGCGGATTGCAGTAGGTCGTCGAACTATGTAGCGCGTGAAGTTTTGTGATTAAAGATTTGGAGCGTCTTCGAGATTTTCGTCGACTCGTTACGCAAACGTTTAGGGTTAGCCGCAGACTTTATTTAAAATTCCCCTCCGTTAGTATTGTCGTTTTCGAGGGCTAGGGTATTCGAGTCTAGAATCCCAAAATCGATAGCAGTCCTTTGGTTTACTATGCGCTTGTGGTGAGTGGTGAGTCACGCAGGGGTGCAAAGTGGGTGCAACACAGCTTCCCCTTTGAGCGTTCCTAGTATAATTTTTTGTTTTAAATTCTCAGAATCCGAATATACTAGATGATAATCCAAAACAAGTAACGTTTTAGAAATCCCACGTTAATCCTTAGCAGCGTCATCGTGGGTCAAAAAATTAAATAAACCTTTAACGAGCAGTAAAACGATTGACGTTAATAATCAAATAATTAATATTAGCTTAGTGTTACTCAACCGACCGTCGTCGTCCGAAACACATAAAACAATGGAATTTGCCGCGCGAGTAAAGCCGACCGGCGAGAACCTTTTGTTGTATTAATCTGCTCGATAATCCATTTTATAAAATGTTACATTCCCATTTCATGCTACTTTTAAGAGGCCGGGGCCTGTAGACTGACAAAGCACTAACGCTAACGCTACGCTAGCGCTACAAAATGTATGCGATTTGACATAAGTCATCGCTTCGCTAGCGAATACTAATGTCAAATCCATACATTTTGTAGCGCTAGCGTTAGCGTTTCGCCAGTTGTCTAAGGGGGCTGTACGAATTTCAAAGACATTTACTCAAATGTCAACAGTGACTCTACTAATTGCTCCATCTCGTTGTACGCGCATGCTAGGCATAATATGTTTGTCACCGTCCGCGTCGTTTCCATGATAGATTTAACGTGTTCCCCGAAATCCTTAATTTGGCGCATGTCCAGCTGCAGATTGGCTCGGATATAATTAAACCGGCGTCACCCTGTCACCCGGGTGAGCCGGGCGACCGGACAGGGTGCCGGGTGAAGCTGCACGAGGATGATCCGTCTTCTAAAATTAACGGACCACTCCCAACATTCCAATTACCAGTAAAACTACGTAGCACGATTACACGACTCCGCAAACCGATTTAGTCCAACATTTATCAGCAATGTTTATGGTTACAGTGATGCCTCATGCTGCAATGTTGCACACACGATTTGAAACTTCTGCAACGTTAGCGATGCTAGCCGACGAGATAAGTCACGGTCTGCGATACGTACTAACTACTAATTACTAACACTATTTTTGTAACGTGATCGACGGATGACGACTCAAAAATGTTGTCATTGATCGATGACTTATTATTAAATTCGCACAATTGCGAGGCAGATGTTCGCCAATGGAGTCGATGGGAAATGATTAATGTGGAGATTGGAGCGATACTGTGATGAAGACAAACGATCGTGCACCGCCGGTGTACAGTGCTGATGAGGCAGATAGCCGTCGCGAGCGCACGCCGCACGCCGCACACCGCGGTGTCCGCGCTCCGCAAATCAGAGCGGAACCGCGCCCGCCGCCCGCCGCTCCTCCCCCGCTACACTCTGCCTCGCTCTTTCATTGGCTGCGAAATTTTTGATAAAACCGCGGTCTGCTAGGACCCTCGAGCATCGCGTGCCTGATTGTGCGAATCGAATTATGAGCAATCGATTTTTGGAAATTATTATTGATTTTATCTCTTTATCTGCTACGTGTATTTTCGCGTAACTGATAAACAGATATAGTATTGTTCAAACATAAAATATTTAATATCTAAGAATACAATGCCCCTGCTGAATGTGACAGCAGTCGGACCAGCTATGTTCGGTCTCGGTGGTTCAAGTCTGCCCGAAGTGCCCGTATGCCTGTGTCAGCTGCGAGCGGTAATGGTAGTGCGGGCGGTAAACGACCACTATATTTTATGTTATACATTAACGTCACTATAATTAAACACCGCCTACCGATCTGTCTGCATTTTCATTTCGTGCGTCACGAAACGGTGCAAGCCATAAACACAACAAATTTCTTGTGTCTCAATGTAAACAATACTTGACGTGCACGAGAGAAAGAATGAGGTATTTTACGATTCCTCATTACTTGGAATCTTCGCTCGAAACCCGGCGTCTTGGTCCTACCTTTCCGAAAATGAGGTTATCTCTGGGTGGCATTCCTGTATTTATTAATTCATAAAAATTGTTCTACTACTCTGATACCATTAACATGTATGACAGGCCCGCCACTCGCCAGCAACAGCGCGGTTTAAGTTATTCACTTTCATTTTCGTCCGGATGCTGCAGTCGAACGAAGACATGATCGCGTTCGGCACTCGAGATAATGCCTGCGGCTGACATTAATTCACTTAAAACGATAAAAAAGATTGTAATCGGTTCCCTGGCGATCGTAATCGTTTTACTCGGCCCGTAAATTCCCAAGTTTCTGCCATCTGTGCCCGATAAAAGATGGATTCTGCCCAAATATTTTTCTTTTTACGGAGCTTTTTCGGTTAAGGCGGATAGAATCAGACGAAAACTACAACGTGGTGGAATAACAGGAGCATAAATCGCGCGGCTTATGTGTCTAACAGGTAATATGCGATAAAGCCGGCTAGAGGATCTCTATAAACCATTACCTGGCCCATTTTGCATCGAATGGGCCAGATTGCCGACCTTGTGGGTTAATTACATTTTGCCGGGGTGCTGCACGAAGGTATTAAACTAGTCTCGTGTAGTGTAATTTAACTGTTAATAATTTATAACAGTTAGTAAGCCGCTAAAATTGACTTAAAATAAGTACTGCATGTTTTTTTTTAATTTGATGATTAGTATAACACAGTTAATTAAGTCATTTAATGCTTCCAAGAGTTGGTACACAGAAAAAAGACATTTAAAATTTGATTTGTGAATCATTTTCAATTTCTGTGAAGTAGGTAGTAAGTTTCCGTTGTAATGAGACTGTCGATTGTAGGTGCGGTGATAACAGTTGTATTGACAGAGGCAGTACAGCGACGGTGAGCGACTGTACAGTTAGCAGTTAGCACTCCGCCGGTGTTAGTGGGTCATGACGGATCACAGACCTTATCACGGCGATCTCATTCCGCGACCTAAACAATGTTCTACTACGAATTAAACGCTATAATATTATATTATAACAATGCGCAATTTGTACCCCACGTCGGTTTTTTTGACAGAAATGTACGTATTATAGTGTTAGTGTCTATACCACGTCTAAACACACTATACCGAAGTTACGCGGCGTAAATTCCGGATGATTCCGCTTGCAATGTATTTATTTTAAATTATCCATGACACACTATTCCGTCGCGTTTCGTCCGTATTTTGTATGCGTTTGACATTGCGGACGTAATCATGCGGAATTTACGCCGCGTAACTTCGGCCTAGTGTGTTTAGACACTTATAAGTTATAGTTGAAAGCAGGCTTAGTATGGCCACAGTAGAAATGCAAATGTATAGAAACATCGACAGATTTTAGGGATAAACCCATTTGTCAAATCATATTTGGGCGATTCCATTATCGCGGGTGCAACAGTTTGACACACTTAAAGCTTCCTACAGGCAAAATGAAGTATATTCATTAATCAAATATCCCGTGAAGGGATACATTTTAACTAGTTGAACAATGATTTATAAATGAAAACCTTCATCAAATGTATGAAGGGCCACAAACAGGTCTGAAGCGCCATCGCGGGTGCAACTAATTTGAACCTCCATTAAGAATGATTTGCATTTTTTCACAGAAAAAAAAACATTTTACTGTTTTCAAAAATGCAGTTAAAGATCTCATTAAATGAAGTAACAAGTTCAGTAGTTTAATTATTCTAATATATAATTTTTTTTTATCAATAATCGGCTTTGAAGTACCGAGTGCCGAATAGAAAAGTCACGTTTCAAAGTCCCATCATTTTTAATCTAGCCATTATATTACAAAAATATTTGGCACACGTATTAATAACACGTGTAGGTATAACATATCCAAATATTATCAAAATCGGAGACATCGACTATTTTTCCTGTCCGCTTGGCGTGGAACGCCCCAAAGGTGAATTAAATCGTAATTCTCTAATGCCCGCTGTACACTCTCGCCGAGAGCTCTCGGGCGAGAGTCTCGTGCGAGAGCCCCTTACCCGAGTGCGATCATGTACATTCTCGCTTGGTTCAATCGCAGTTAAGAACTCAGACAAGATGGACGAAAACGACCACTCACCATTCACCATGCATCGAAAGATATCATTGTAATCCAAAGATTTATAATCATAATTAATTTTATTTCTTACAGATAATGACTGATATTGTCGTTTATTATTGTTATTTTTCTGTTCTACACTGTCCAACGGCGGGACTAGTACTGAAAGACGCGAGAGTGTACAGTAGTGCGCTCGTTTTCCTCGCGAGACCCTTTGTCTCGGGCGCAAAATACCGACAACGGACCGAGAGGGTCCGAGACACGCGAGACGAGGCGAGCGCACCCATTTACACTCTCGCACTCGGGCCGCCTCGCTGTGTCTCGGCGAGAGTGTACAGCCGGCTTTACAAATTTTAAAATTTTCGACATGGAATATATAATTATACTAGTAACTTGTAATAAAACTGCACCAAATTGTAGTTTTTTTTTAATTTTCAGTTGTTTATTGGCCTGACAAAATTAATAGTCTAAATCACTAAAAACGGTTGAATAGTGTAATTTATACAAAAGATTTCGACGTATTGCTGTATAACTATACTACAACTAAACATTAATTTGAAATATATGGTACTTTAATTAAAAAAATATGAAAAAAAACATCGCATCCCTTACATGACAATGCGTAAAAACGCTCTGAATTATTAGAATTCCATTTTTTACCGATAAAAGTTGTTTTGTTAGCCCATTTTGTTTATTTTATCTAGCAAAGAAACTCTTTCTTTGGCAACGATGCTGTTGATGCCTGATGGTAATTAAAACATTTCCTGTCAAGAAAAACCAGGTACAGAAAATCTAGCATAAAGTTGTAGGTAGAGTTACTTTCGACTATGGAAAGTGATATGGTAATACCACGACCATATCGGCAGCGGCCAGCGAGTAGCGACCGCGACACTCCCGGAATACCATATTGATATCAGATACGAGCCGGTACGTCTACGTTAGTAATGAGCACTACGTGCCTCGTGAACGTACATCTAGATATGCTGATAAATTATATAGAATTGTAGATGCTTACATAATATAACGCGCTTTATGAAGATTTCAGTTTTGACAAAGGAACTCTAAAGATGTCTTATTTAGTTTTGTCAGACACGACAAGATGGGCCTAAGATAAAATGAAATCCCCAAGCGACAGCCGGCTGCCGCATAACAATTGAAAATCTATTGTGTCTGCGATACTCACGATGGAGGTGTTAAATGTACGTCCCTCAAGGCAATTATAAACGACTTCCAATAAAAGGAGGACTATCCTCCTTTATGACAAAAATTTTGACTTTATATCTCGCACTGATGCAACTTCAGAAAATCTCAGGAAACTGTTGTTTATGAGCATAACTATCATGAGCATTGGGTAACGTAAAACGTTTCTCAATGGTCAGGCATTTCTAATTGGTGTTATCGGCGCTTATCAGGGCTCGTGCTAGGAACAGCAGCAGCTCGCGTCGATTGCCGCTCAACGAACCGATAAACTATTGTTTTACCCATTTCTTGATAGAAATTCTTTGAGTTCACATATTAATTTGTGTTTTTCATATGGTTTGTTGCATATCAATTTGTCTGAAGCGAGGATACCGCAATTTTTTGTAACTAGAACATTGTCTTTTCCTGGAACTCTATCTAGATTCTAGACTCATTCAAAATTTTATCTTAATCAATTTTCAAGTATCAACGTTTCGGTAACAGACATACATAGCCACACTCTCCTATTTATAATATTAATATAGAATCATAGATTAACTCACGTTGCGTAAACATATTTGATTGGTATTTACGTAACGAAATTGATAACAAGCAGAAATGATTATGTTAATAATTGAGTTGTATGTCTGTCCCAGGGGTGTGGTGATGTATGGACGGACGGCCGCTCCTAATTACCTCGTCTAATACATCAGTCATCACCGACTGGGTGCTAGGCGCTACCACACCACATTCATCATTTTAACTGTTGTAATGCATTTAGATAAACTGAAAAACATACCTAACGGATTAGTTGACGAATCTTATGTTAACGCACTCAATAATATATACAACAATAACACACAGGGTCAAAATATTGTGTAGCTTGTGCTTGTGGAAATATTTTTATTAGTAAGTGCAATACGACTTACGAGATAGTCTTAAATCGAGTCATTTTAGGAACATAACAGTAGGAGTAAGCGAGCCTATTGCAAGATTTCAACACGCTTAAAGCTGAGTAATAATCTAGCCTGTTTTGTACCGATAGAGAAATTATGGTAAATGTCAAGTGATAAGCTAGGAACTAGCCCGGCATTAATGTAGGCTGTAAGACAGACCAGACTTGAGCAATAGACTATAATAATGCATATATTATAACGCTGCTTTCAAAATCCACCGCAATTTGCATAAGTTTATTATCAGTGGACTAATGTGAGTAGTTAATATTATACTTAATTTTAGGGTTATGTTACGTTAATCTTGAATCTTGATTCTAGAATATAGCTCGTACAACAACTTAGGTTTAGATTATGCGTCACTGGCTGTTGCTACTTTTAAAGAAATTATTACTTTAAAATCTATTTCATAATTTGCTTACTTGGTTTTTGGTGTATTATTTATAATGTTCTTGATAGTATTTATCATTTTAATCAGTGCACTAACATTTAGTTCTCGTTTAGCTCTAGTACGGTCCGAGACGGCCATATTAGGAGAGGCCTGTGTTTGGTCATTGGTGCGCCCGCGCATACCGCGGCGGTTACTGGAGAGACCGGGGTTCGTGTCGCAAACCGACCGGTACGACAGTTACAAATACGTAATCCATTACTATTAAGTATAGGGAACCTAACTTGACAAGTCTTGTTTTAACATTAAGGTCGTTGATTTCTGGTGACGCTTCAAGAATACAATAATTGAATTAGACTCCGTTTCGTATTTTAATTTTTAACACTAGGCGACTGCGGCTTCTAGGCGATGAGCATTATCGTGCGCACTCAGCATTGACGACACGTCCACTCATCCATTGGAATTTAAGTTTGTCATTTTCGTTGCGATATTTTTTCATACCAGGGCCCGAGGGTCACGTCATAAAAAAGTTCGAAAAACACTGGACTACACTATCACAAAATGAAATGTCAAACACCATAGTACATCTTTGCTGGACTTATCGTCAATACGCACCATAACGAATTTTCACTTTGTAGTTCGATTAAAAACAATATGTAGAGATCACAACTGGTTACGTCCAAGCTGGTGTCGCTATTTATAACCGCGTCGCCCGACGAATACCAACGCAGGGAACCTCATTGTACTTCAAAGCACATACATAATTCGGTAGCGACAGGCTGATAAGGTCTTCGCACAGTCCGTCTGTCTGAGCGGCCGGAGATAAGGACGGTCACACTAAAACCACCCTAAACCTTACTAAATCAGACCCGTGACAATAATTTTATTGGATAAGATCGGACGAATGTGCGAACGTAAAAGTTGTTGATGACCTTGATACGATTTTTGAAGAATTGTTTTCTGCCTTAAAACCAAAACTGAATATTTTTATAAGACACAATGGTTGATAAATGACGAGTTTTTTAACGTGTATATCAGCGAGTCATTTTCGTATAATTTATACTCGTTATAACTACTGAATAAGCGTAATCCATTGTTTCATGACAGTCTGTAATGCGAGACGTTTTGTAACATCATAAAAATTATAATTCATGTAAATCTAGAATCATTAATGTGAAAACTGAGTTGTAAATTTTATGTTTTAATAGCTCTTCAACCTTTGCAGGTTTGGAAATATTTTTTTACGAATTGTTAAAAGTGTTCGAGGAGTTTCGTGGTTTGTGACTTGTGTTCATCCGATACGGGCGTGGACCGTGGTGACTGGTGTCCGAAATCTGCGGCCCACATCGCTGGACTCAGCCGACCACAAATATCTGCCTCATCTTTCAGCCCCTTATATTATATACTAGCTGTTGCCCGCGACTTTTATCCGCGTGGACTTCAGTTTTAAATAATAAATAGCGCGCGATGTCAACAAAATTGGTGTTAAATTAAGCTTTTATAAAAAAAAACCCTAGTACCCATTAAATTAAAACACCCAAAAGCTTTTGTGTCTCGTTTTGCCACGACGGATGGGTAACGTAACAAATAATTAACAATATCTCTTATAGAAATACAATTGAGCAAGCGTCATCGCGATGTAGAAGACGGCACGGCGCCATCTATTATGAATGAGAATTATGAATTTTTGGAACTAACTTAATTTGAACAAATTTACGCATTTTCACCCCCTTACAACAATTTTTTCCAGTTTAAAAGTAGCCTATGTCCTTTCTCAGGCATTAGACTATCTGTGTACAAAATTTCATTACAATCGGTTCGGTAGTTTTGGCGTGAAAGCGAGACAGACAGACAGACAGAGAAACTTTCGCATTTATAATATTAGTATAGATTGAGCTAATAACATTTTCAATAGCCTTTCCAATATTTGTGGATAAAATAATATTGAATAATATTTTACCGGAAGGAATTTGGTATTTATGAATCATTAGCGTCCTTCACTCGACACGTAAAACATATGATCGTTAGATTTCACATCAGCAAAAAGCTAACCGGTTGCGAATGTCGCTGGGAGCGCGTTTTTTGGCGGCCATTGTCGATCGAATCCGCGCATAGAAAGTGATCGACTTCCGAGTAGGGACGTGCTTTCACCGCACAGCCGTCAGCCACACACGTCACTCATTACGCCGGAATGTACCCTCGATTCTGCTCTATCATTTGCAAGTCGGAGGTCAAACGCTCGGATACGCCCACAAAAATACTAAGTGAGCAGAGAGTCGTTAGAAATTACAATTCGGTTTCGCGTTGCCTCGTTTGACTTCAGGTAGAGCTATATACTATACGTATATATAGTATACGTTCAAGTAAATGTTTCTAGGAGAGTCATCGCAAATGCATTCCCGTTGCAAGCCCCCACTTCCTTTGTAATGTACGTTATGCCTTAGTAACGTTTTTTCAAACCCTTTACTGTGACAAAATACGGTATTTGACCGAGTCAAACAAAGGTCTCGGTGTGAACAAGCTGTAACCAGTAGATCGTCAATGATGCGTATCCTCGTGTCGCTGGCACGGCCGCCGCGCCCGTGACCGCCGGCGGCCTCTTACGAAACGTGTATTGTGCATTCCGATAACGCCGCGGACGGCGGAGCACATGCACGTGATTCAGCCGCTATCACTAGTAACAACGTGAAACCAATAAATCGTGTTTTAGAATTAGAATTTTTAATTAAATACTGGTTAATGATCAATAGGACTCCTCTAAATACGAGAGATTGAGACCTTTTAACCCGGCGTCAATGACGTGAAAATAATTACATGGACTATGACGTCGGGTCATTTTGACCCGAACTTTGTATATACATTTTTAATTAAACTAAGTAAGCTACCACTTTAAAAGGGGACTTTAAGTATGCGTAAAATAAAAAAAAAAACCTGTATTATATAATAAATATTTTTGTTATTGGCTTTCTTCGCAGCAGATGCAAAATCAACCTTGAAAACTTACGGTCTTAACACAAAAGATTTAAACATCTGTTGAACAGTTGTTTTGAGACAATTTTGTATGGAATTTTTCTCTAATCAACTGTTCAACGGGTGTTTAAATCTTTTGTAGTAAGACCGATAATGTGTACGTTAATTTTATATTTTCGCAATATTTTCTTACCTATGAAGGAAAAAATTTACTGATGAATTTAAAGGGAGGTTGTTATAACTTACTAACATAAAAATAGAAAGAAATCAGTCTTCTACTTCCTCATTCAGAGTAATAGAACTACTGCAGTTATCACAATATGTAATCATGCCCTAGCATATAAAAATTGGACATGCTGTGCATGTGTGAATTGTTTTTTATCTTTTTTAGATGAACAGACTTCACATCGTTTGTAAGTTCCAGGATTTTTTCACTGTTACCCAGATACGTTGTCCACAAGTTCAATGCCCAAAGCAGCCTGAGACTCGTCATCGTCAAAGTTTAACTCTTATAACAACCTCTTAAATCCTTTCTGGGCAATTTGTCAATGATATTCTCATTTAAAACGTAAAAAATAAGCAAAACAATATTTTAATACTAATAAAAGTTAGTCACGAAAATACTACACCGACGATGACGCCGGGTCATAATGACCCGTTTCAACTTGACGCGCAAGTATCTTGCTGCACACTAGGTATGGCTCTAGCCGTAACAGCTAGGCGGATGGAAGGGGATTGTATCTCCAGCTATACGAAGATTGGAAAACATTCCATTGGCGCAAATACAAAATATATCCAGTTAAACATGGCTCGGGTCAATATGACCCGGCGTCATTGTCGCCGGGTTAAGCCTTCGTTGGGTCAATTTCTACCTACATTTTAAGCGGCAACTAAAATTACGGCTTGTTTGACGTCGGATGGACCAGTGCTGCTACAGTTAATCTATATATATAAAAGAAAGTTGTGTTAGTTACACTACTTATAACTCAAGAACGGGTGAACCGATTTGGCTGAAAATTGGTGGAGAGGTAGCTTAGAACCAGGAATAGGACATAGGATACATTTTGTCCCGGAAAAAGGTAGGGTTACTGCACAATATACTTTTATGATTTGCGCGTAAACTATTCAGTCGATTTTGATGAATTTTGGTATGGAGATACTTTGAGTCTCGGGAAAGGACAAGGGATACTTTTGGTCTCGGAAAATGTACGGTTCCCGCACAATAAACTTTTATGATTTTCGCCTAAACTATTCAGTCTATTTTTATGAAATTCGGTATGGAGATACTTTGAGTCTCGGGAAAGAACAAGGGAAACTTTTTGTCCCGGAAAATGTACGGTTCCTGCACAATAAACTTTTATGATTTTCGCTTAAACTATTTAATCTATTTTGATGAAATTTGGCATAGAGATACTAATTTTAATCTATTGTTTTCTTAATTATACCAATTCGAATTAAATAATCATCGTTAAGACAGGACAACGTCTGTCGGGTCAGCTAGTATTCTATATAACTTAGCCTTAATTAAAACATCATCTAACAGTATACCCGCATGATCTCAAACCCTTTTTGCCGAATTAACGGCACTCTCGGTTCGCGCGGATATCCGGACAATAATGGTCATTAATTGTGTCAATTACGCGACATTATAAAAATAAAATAAAGCGGAACCTCCTAAGTGTACCGGTTTGTCATCCGCCATTCACAGAAACGCTTACGCACATTGTCGGTGGACTTTAAATAGCAGAAAGGATAATCGAATACTACATACACGTACACGTACACGAAAGGTGATTTTTATTTTTATGAAAAACAAATAACAGTTAAAATGATTTCAGATCGAATAACTAAAATATACCTACATAAGTATAAACATTATAACCTTCCGTAAGAATTAGGGAGAGTCGAGGGCGCTACAATTTTCCCTCGTCGTGAAGTGCGCACTTCTTGCTCTAGCGGGAAACCTAAGAATTGTGCTGCTAGTACAGAGTACTTGTAGTAATTAGAGAAGAAAACTTAAGTACAACCGAGTGCAGTTGAAATATGCTCTACCTAAGTCCTAACTTAGCTCTATAAGCAAAAACACCGACTGAGCATTTTGTCGCAAAACATGGTAACTCAACTCTAAAGTATCTGGGTCCTGTTCCTTGTGGTATTCCACCGTGAGCTCGACTTAATCAGCGCTTTAGCACTAACGGTGACTGTTAATAGCCTGACATAACATTGCCAGGGTATGCCTTAGCATGAGTTTTTATAAAACGCAGTTAATGCTCGGAATTACCGTTTTTACTGTGCGCTTTACAGTTAAGCAGTACGCGAAACGATAAAAAATGTGATAAATATTTTGAGATTTCGCAGCCTCAAGTGTGAAATGGCAAACATTCGGGTGCAATTAATTTGAAGAAAGCTAATTAACTGTCAAAAAAAGAGGTATTTTCAGCGCATATTTTACACAGCACACGACAGAAGAGCTCAGTGCTAACTTTAATTTGTCGTCTGTTAACTGTTTGGGCAAGACTGATAAGAAATGCTTTGGTCAGTTACTCGTTATGTGTGGAGTTTGGAGATATGTTGCATGTGTTACATCAGTAAGCCACAGACCGCAACCATCATCATCAGTCATGGAATACACGCGGCGGGAGACGGGAGCTCCGGCCGCCGCGGGTGCTCGAGTTACACGTAAAAACTTTGCTACTCGACCAACTCACGGCCGGCCAGTAATCTAATACAGCTAATTATGTGTTTACGTCAAACCGCGTACGCAAGCTGCACGAGACGTCAGCGATCCTACGAGGCCGAGTTCGAAAACATTGTGCTCCTTCGAATCGGACGATAAGATTGATATATACATACCTAGAGAGACAGACAGACTTGCTGTTTGAACATGAATTAAACATTATTATTTTTTAACAAAAAATTGAACCCGACTTCCAAGGTAAAAACAATATTCTTAAAATGATCTAAAAAGTATGAAATAATTCTTATTCTAGATTAGTGCGTTTTTCAAAATTCGACTAAATCTCAACGAATTCTGTACTCAATTTTCATTCGTTTGAAGTCGGTACCAGCCCAGAACTGAGATACTTGACATAGAACTTAGCCAGTACCGACTTCAAAAGAATGAAAATTTTGTACAGAATTCGTTGAGATTTAGTCGAATTTTGAAAAACGCACTAATCTAGAATAAGAATTATTTCATACTTTTTAGATCATTTTAAGAATATTGTTTTTACCTTGGAAGTCGGGTTCAATTTTTTGTTAAAAAATAATAACTTTACTCTTTTTAGTTATGTACAAAACAAGGCTTTATGCGTAGATAACCACTACGGATATTAACTATCCATATTATAATTATTATTACTGTTAGCGAAATTGTCGTAAATGTTTGCAGTTATCTAAGCGATGCTGCAATTTACAAACTTTTATATTTAAAGGTTCAGGAGTTCTGTTCAGTGTCTTTGGACAATCAAATTGTTGTGTTGGCTTATGCTTTCAGTTGTTTAAGCAACGCCGAAATCCCCGAACCTGTATCTATAAGGATTCAAAAGTTCTGTTAGGTACCTTCGGATCCAGGGTATAACCTGGTGCGAAGTGTTACTTTTTGGTAGCATTTACCTCGAATGCTTCAGAAAAAATCGAAATCACTATATGTTTCCATACAAATTTCAAGAAGTCCCCTCGATTCCTCAAGGATCCCATCATCAGATCAGACTTTTGTGAACATGGTACCAAATTCGGATTCAACCCTGTACAACAACAAAAGAATCATGAAAATCGGTCCACAAACGGCGAAGTTATGGTTAAACATAAAAAAAAAAATATAATACACAGACGAACATATAACCTCCTCCTTTTTGGAAGTCGGTTAAAAACTTGTAGATACGTGCCATGCTGTGGTGCAAAAGAGGCAAACACCTGGCCGTAAATAATAGTTTTTAAGAGTACTAAAAATAGAATTGACCCTAATGATCGTCAATCTCCCAAAGAAGACGGAAGACAGAAGCTCATCAAACTGACACTCCCATAGGTTAATGATGTATCATGTTCCCAGGAGCGATTAACCCAGCATCAATCTGTCGTCGATGTTAGACGTAACGGTGTCGGGTAACGTTCACCGACACACACTGTACTCATTAGCACAACGGCACTAACTAGCCATCTAGATTATTCGTAGAAAGCCTACGCCGAATATCACGATTCACGCCCACATGCTGATGGACGCTGTTTTCATATCAGGTATAACAATTTTGTTGTAGGCTAAACCAAATTGCTTAACAGAAATTTAGATAAAACTTTATTGTTCTTATCTAAAAAAATCTAAAAATTAACTGAAGAAAAATACGTCAGCACTCTTGAACTATTCAAGAATGAAATTTTTCAAGTTATAACGATTGCAGGTCAAAGTGCTAGAAACTTTATAGTTTACACAATCGTTCGTAACGCGTCCACGAATTACGGAATTGCACATTTGCATTTCGCGGTAGCCACCAGCTATAATGGCACATCGACCAGTTTCAATGGGACATTCTCGGCAGCGCCTCGGGCATCGTCGTTTTTATTCAGACGCCTCATTCAACAGTCACATCTTTTCAAGTTAATCTTTTAATGACTTTATATATCCCTTTTAACCAATAATAGAGCTATTTAAAAGCGATTGCTACTGTCACATTCCATCAGCACATTCATATTATAACGTGGACAAAATTCGTATCGGGTATCAGATTTCCAATTCCAGCTATATGGCGACGTTTAATTGGGTATCAATTTCACCAACAAATACCATCACAGCCAATAATTTGGGCCAAGTTTTTCTGCAAGGTTTGTAATTTGTTATGTTATGAGACAGACATAATTTTAAAGAACTAGCGAGTCTACACAAAGACGGCACTAACAAGCGAGGTACAGTCCTTGGCACGAAGCTACAAACAAAGCGGGAACCGGTTCCCTCGGGAGTCGGGAGTCGGGACAGACACGCACCTGTCGCCGTGATTCCACCTCACTGCCCATGCGACCTTAGTCCCTAGTACATCGCCATTTGCCCCGCCTGCCAGATGCGAGCTTTTTATTCCCGCACGACCATAAACATTAGCGTCGCCTTTACAAAGTGGAAGATTTTTCTGCCGGAGAAGTACGTTGCTCGAGTGTATATTTTATAAGATTTTATGTTCTTTAGAGTTTATACTTTAAAGTTTTTTTTTTCATTTATTTTTAACTACATTATTAACATATTTTAAACATATTACATAATCTACACGTTGTTAACCATAAACCATGAGTAAATAAATAATTGTATTCAGCTTAGGGTTACCATCTAGGTATTACAAAAGTCCTGACAAAAAGCCGGACATTTCAATAAAAGTCCGGACTTTATAATTTTGTTTTTTTTAAGATAAGTCATTTACTTGTGTAGAACTGAAACGATAAACCTACAGTTATTTTATAGTATTACATACCTACCAAAAATTAACGTTTTTTAGTTTTAAGGATAAGTTGATTTTTGTAAACAAAAATAACTTATATGGATATTTTTTTTTATTTGACCTTTAAAGTTGATTTATTAAAGATTTTAACATTTTGTTGTTCGATAAATGATAATATAATGATGATTAATGACTCACTCGATGTAACTTTACTAGTTTTATTTCTCATATTATTTCATCACGTAATTAAAAATCCGGACAAATGAGAAGGCCGGACGAAGTCCGGACAAGAGTCTAAAAGTCCGGACATGTCCGGATTAATCCGGACGTATGGTAACCCTAGTTTAGCTCTTGAACTCAAAACCTTGCAATATTATATCGTGAGTCAGGGAAGATGCACATACTCTTAGTAGTTCAACCCCTTTTGGATCCTCATAAAAAATGCATGACAACTAAGAGCAATCACAGCACGCGATAAGCGCACATCGTCCTAACTAATAGAGCGTTTAATTGTATTGTGTGTTGAACAAAGCCAGCTGTCCGACCGCGCCAGTACCCGACAGAGATTAACGCACTCCTAAACTATGCCACCGCAGATCAATAGCAACAATCCGAGCGAGTACTGGGTACTGGTACTGATTGGTGCCAGACCTACTTGTGTCGTCGATCAAAGAATCTAGGTTCGTTTAACAACCATCTTATCATTATACTTTCTACGGAGTAAGGTACCTTACCAAGTTTTAAAGGCGAGTAACTCTACAATGCAGAGACGAGGGTTAATTGTAAAGGAACGCAAATTATCAATGCTAGATGAGAATAATGACCTGAGCGGTTCTGATTCAGGCTGAACTCTGCAACTATCTTTTACAGAGGCACTCCTAACTGCCTGGGTTTAGGGCTAAGGCTGTAAAACACAGCCCACAGCAGGTACGCCGTACGACCTTGATAAGTTCTCGTTAGCATTCCGGGTATGGGCGGTCGGAAATCGACAGTGGCATCGCCGCGTCTGTTTTCACCGAGCGCCACTTTCCCCCGTGCACTGTTTGCATATTACGCAATAGCTAGTCCGACCGATTACGGATTCACTCCAAGGATCGATACGTTACGCCATCGAACGCCGCGCCGGGGGCATCGGCAATGGGGATTGTCCATTTTTTTTAAATTTTGCTCATTACAAAAACATTTCGAGGAATAAGGTCAGTGATCGTTTTTCTGTATAAAAACGAAAAAAATACCCATTAGTTACTTATATTTTTGAACAAATATGTTTAACCTTAGTTTGACCTTCAATGGCGTGAAATAAGCAATAAATTCGACTAACATTACGTTTCGAACTTTTGGTAAGCTTCTCGTATCAGCTTTCACATAATGAGAACTTGCATTTGACGAACCAGCCATTATAAATAAGATTGAAAGGAAAAAAAACGTACTGCAGAGGTCAATTGGCCGCCGATGATGACGTCAGAGCGAAACTTTAAAAATTTATTGAGAAAAAACTAGCCAATGAATTTCAAAATTATTTAATTTATATTCTTAAAATACCCTATTTTAACGATAAAAAATATAAAAAGTACATGTGATTTTTTTTGGACAATGCCCATTCCTATCGGACTCATTCGAGTTCTAGCACAGCCTTTGTTACTGGGCTTGATTTGTTCAGCAAATACACTAAGTACCTATGTAATTACTAATTAACCACCGTCGTCGTTTCCTATCTCAGCAATAACGTACACGTACATAACAACAATAATTTACGATCATATAAAGTAGAGGACCTGAGAGGATTGATGTGTTTATAAGTTAATGTTTGTCGATAAAATGATGTTTATCGGGTCGGCGGGCGTCGTAAACGCCGCGCTCGTCAGACCCCCGCGCGTTAAACCCCAATCTATATCTCAATAAACGGCCGTTGAAGCGCGAAATAGCGAATTATACATTTCTCTCGAGCCGCGGAAAATTACAAATTGAAAATACCCATCGGGCAGAACGACCGGCGACTTTTGTTTACTGCCTTCGCTCTTTATGTTTATTCACAACGGTCAACCAGGCGACTACGCAGAGTCGATCAAAATATTGTCTTGGAACAAAATAGGCTTCTTGTAATTAAGGCGCTGACAACTGCCAATGACCTTGATCTCGCATTACTCTCGCACCACTGTCGATTTTCATGCCAGAGAGACAGATATGTGAAGTGTTCACTCGGTAGCGTGGATACATTTTACGTTTTTAGAGGAATAAATAAATATTATGGGAAATTTAGATGTCAGAACTGAAAATTAAATCGGGCAATCTTTGGATTTTAGTAAAAGGTATGAAATAAACAAATTTTTAAAGCACAGATTGTATTATTACTTTAGTTAGAACTGTTTAAAGTTCCTGAAAGATGTGACTATGGTATTTTTTTTCATCCAGTAGGAGTACATTATTTTATTATTTAAATTGGACAAGCTTTTCCAAATATAATCAAAAATCACATTTTTTTTGTGCCAATCAATGAAATACATACGTCTAGAAAACTGCACAAAGATGTCGAATTGGCAGCTGTCTTCTCCTTAACCCTAGTGAACTATTCTTCTTGGGAGTTACGTTCGAACTACTCATACGCTTTAGAGGCGCATCGGATTGTAAAGCTATTTTTTTGTAAAACCGAAATAGCTACGCTTGATTTTGTTTATTAATGACAAACCCACGAATGTTTTCTTTAATAAAACACAAAACATGATCAAATTCAAAATATTTTCACTTCATAAATGAATAAACACCATAGCCCTTACGAAAACTTATTATTTTACAGTGGTTCATAACAAGATCCTTTAAATCAAATAATGCAGTCTACATCATATTTTTTTTCATGGATATAAATTGGTATGAAAACAATAAATATAAAAAACTAATTTGTAGAATAATTCACAAAGTTTAAAACCATTTAAAACAGTAATCAATTTTATGTTTCAAGCATATGGAATTTTCACCCTTACCTCAGTATTTTTTAGTCTTTCACATCGTTTTTTATTATTATTTAGCTACAATATTTCATTAAATCTTCGTTTTTGACGATTTTTATTAAAATAATATTAAATTTCACAATTACCGTACAAATAGTCTTTGGAGGCCAACGTTCTTATAGCACGCCATGTTTTTATTTATTTTGAGGTTTTCTAGCAATATAATTTATAAAAATACAATAATTTAAATAAAACGTTACATATTAAATAAATATATTAAATAAAAATTACATAGTACATAAATATTGAAATAAATCAAAATGCCGCAAATATTTGTTCCGCGTAAAAGTTGCACTTAAACTACTCATTACGCTTATGGAGCGCACAGGATGATTATACTAGTAAAACTAATAAACCTACCGTTTTGGCTTGGTTGCCATACTGACCGTATCTATAAAATGGGAGATGTGCGAGAAGCATGATACGATACGAGCGAAAACAAAAAAGAGGCAAGAATTTTTGTGTTTCGTTGGCGCCTTTGAGGCGTAGAGTAGTACACTAGGGTTAAGTAAATTTTTAGGGTCAAAGATAATAATATTCGAGTGTTATGTACCAGTCCGCAATTTATAACAGATATAATGTGCTGGAGCCAGCGGTTGTGTGTGTGTGTGTTTGTGTGTGTGTATGTATGTGTGTGTGTGTGTGTGTGTGTGTGTGTGTGTGTGTGTGTGTGTGTGTGTGTGTGGTGTGTCGAGCAGGAGGTCGCGGGCACTGACCTTGAACATGTTGCGGCGGTTGGCGCGGCGCACGACGCCGTCGTCCTCGATGTAATCGGGCACCTCCTTGCGCGAGCTGAAGTTGAACACCACGGAGATGGAGGCGGGCGCGGGCGCTCGCAGCCGCCGGCCTCCCGCGCCCCACGCGCCGCCCGCCCCCGCCCCGCACACGTCCACGCCCTCTCCCTTCTTCTGTTTGGCGCCGGTCCAGGCACGCTCGATGCCCGCGCTACCGATCTTGGACGGCTTGTCCACCCGCTTGAAGTCCCCCGCCTTCTCGACGGTCGCGTGGCCGTTGACGAGGGGCTCGCTCGCTGGCTCCGGCTCGGCGGCCGCGACGGGCTTCTCGGGCTCGGGGCTGGGCGGGCGCGGGGCGGAGGTGTCGATGATCTCCGGGCGGGCGGGGCTGGTGGCGCGCTCGGCGGGCGGGGGCCGCGGGATCGGCTCCACCAGCGCCGAGGGCGGGGGGTCCTTGCGCTCGGCGCGCGGCGGGGACTCGCCGTCGAATACGCCGGGTGACGCGATGCGGGGCAGCTCCTCCGTCTTCTCGTCGCCGGCCTCGGCGGGCGCCGCACTATGGAAAAAGGTACAAGTAGAGCATAGCATAAATGGTTTTTAAAAATATCACAATTCGAATGAAATATTTATTGCATTCGATACTCTAATAACCAAATAATCCTAATCAGACATTTTTTTGTACTAAACTGCATAAATATATTTTTTTCATAGGTTGAAGTAAGTTGAAGTAGCGGATGGCTCATTCGAATGTTTGGCATACACATAATTCAAATCATGGACGTATAAAAAAAGGCGGACGGAGTCCCACCATACACAAAACTGTGTCGTTCAGAGTCGGCCAGCTGGCTGTATGTACACGGTCCGCACGCACACATTCTTGCGCTAGTCCATACCATTTGACAGGCGTCAGAATGTGTGCATGGCCGACTCTAAAGAAAAGTGAAGACACAGTTTTGTATATTATGACAAGACTCCGTCCGCCTTTTTTTCTACGTTCATGATTCAAATGAATATTGTGAAAAAAGTATTTAGCACATGCATGCGGTTTTATACATTTTTAAAAAGGATATTTTATGTTCTTAATAATGAGCGATTAACTTTTTTTAATTAAATGCTTTTTATTTTTGAGTAAGTACTTAAAAATTGACATACCCTATTTTCACTTTTTTTTTTTTTCGTCGAAGGTTTTCACATTTACCGACGTCTTCCGACGCGCAACTTTATGTGTTATTTGATAGCCTAACTATTCATAAATGAAAAATTAAAAAAAAATCAGCTGCGAAAGTTTGCGACCCTGGAAGTAATGGGAAAAAATGTGATAGAGATAGTAGAGTAGATAATTCGGTATCTTTTGCGGTTACTGCTGACATATAGACCAGGACCAATACCTTCAAAAATAATGAAGAGTGAAAAAAAATCACATTAGAATGAAACCCATTACAAAAGGAGGAGAATATTATAAAAATTAAGGGAAAAATAATTTACGGGCGATCTGAGTTAGGGAAAAGTGTGGGGGGAGGTTTTAAGGGGGAAAAACGGTTTATCTCGATTTCTGGCAAAACTAATATTCCTATGAAAAAAAGTCAAATGGAAAAGTTGTAGGTAAGAAAAAGATCTAAAACTTTTGTATTTACACTTTTTTCCATAACCTCAAAATTTATGTGAAAATTTCAAAAAACCATGCGTTTGGTTTTTTATTTATATCTTTTACAAAAAAAAAAATTTTTTCACGAAATTTAGTGATAACTTACATTTTCGAGTCCCAAATACGCTGTCATTTATTTGATTAGAAATATTTATTTTTTCACCTTATTTTGAATTTAAATCGAAAAAATACCCTAATTTTCAATCGAAAATTCGACCGTCAAAATATCAGCTTTTTAAAACTGTAATGCTATCTATTCGTTGAAATCTCTACTTTCCGATGATGAAAAAAAAAATATTATACTATAGTAAATCTTCTCAGAAAATGCAAAAAATCGAAACAGTTTTTGCTCAGCGATGATAAGTCAGTCAGGACATGTTATTTTATGAGTATAGATTTACATTTATATATAATGATATTTTCTATGACAGAAATGTAGTTATAATGAAATGTAAATTGCAGTTCAAGTGCAGTTTGAATGCAGTTGACACGACTGCAATGCGACTACAATAGAACTGCAAACCAAACAGTTCACACGACTGCACGCCGACAGCAACTGAACTGCAATCCGACTGCGTGTTTGGTTTGCAGTTCTATTGCAGTTGCATTGCAGTGGTGTCAACTGCATTCAAACTGCAATTTGCAGTTGAAATGCAGTCCGTCTGTGTAGACCCTAAAGGTTAAATTCGCCGCAGGTTTTTCTCTTTTTTATGTGAGGCTCTATCCAAATGTTTCTCCTTTTGGAATGTGCTACTGCAATCTGCATTTCACATTCTATATCAGAATCATCGTCTGAGGAGCTGTCTAACAAATCAAGAAGTAAGGCAGTATCAGTTATTAGTTATCACTCATAGTCAATCATCCAGTATATAGAACTCTAACAAGGAATACGTGTGACACCAACGCAGACTCGTAAGGAAATGAACATATTTTTAATATTATCGTATCTTAGCCGTGTGTGATAGCTTAAGATACTATAATATTTTATATTTGGGCATCTTAAGATAAAATTTTATATTATCTTCACCGTGTGTGATGCGCTTTATCCGAAGGGTGTATAACAGTGTACACTGCACAGATTGTCTTCCTCCTGCAAGCGCATCCCGCTTGGTGACGCCCATTATCGTAATATTTTAATTTCGCCATAATTTCAAAACCAAACGTCCAATTTTAATCATTCAAAGACCAAATTTTATCTACATAAGTTGTGCTTAGTGACGAAATAATTTATTTTGATAAGGATTAATGGCATGAGTAAAATAAACGAGTTTAAATGTTGTCCAAAAAAAATCAAGATTTTTAAATAAAAAAAATGGTTATTGTGCCTCACTCGTCATAGATAAGTATAGTGTGTCGCGGTCTTTTTTGTAGATATTTATAAGATCTACAATACTTAGAAGATTTTATGGTTCTATCTTTTATAGTTTCGGCAGCGTACGCAAAATAAGTAACTTTTCTGGTTGATTTTTTCACCTGGCGTCCGAAAAACCCAAATATATTACGAAACCCTATTTTTTCAAAAATAAAATTTTGCCTTTGTTCAGCACAAATAATGTTGGATTTGCTTGGAGTAGTTTAAATAAAGCCAAAATCCTCAAACTTGTATCTATAAGGATTCAAAAGTTCTGTTGGGTACCTTCAGAACCAGGGTATATCCTGGTGCAAAATCTTACTTTTTGGTAGTATATGCCTGAAATACTTCGGAAAAAATCTAAATCACCATATGTTCCCATATAAATTTCAAGGAGTCCCCTCGATTCCTCATGGATCCCATCATCAGATCACCACTTTTATGAACATGGTACCAAACTCGGATTCAACCCTATACAACAACAAAAGAATAATGAAAATCGGTCCATAAACGGCGAAGTTATGGTTGAACATACAAAAAAAAAATATATAAACAGACGAACGTATAACCTCCTCCTTTTTGGAAGTCGGTTAAAAATACTCTTTTGCTAGAAGAATATGGGTTTGAGCACATTTGTAACGCATTTTTGCAAGGACTGCGGGCCTTAGGTGAGTGCAGAGCAGCGTTGCCAGATTTTTTTCGTGCCAAGTCGGGACTTTGGAACTTTTTGAGTGAAAAAGCGGGATTCTTCAGTCAAAAGCGGGACAAAGTAAAAAAATGTATAAAATCAAAAGTTTTTGAATTTATATCTTTTTTTTGCGTTAAAATAACGTTTACGTGGCAATAGGTAGCAAAAGTAGCCAAAGAAAATCCACCCTCTACCTCCCACACTTTTATCTTCATTACGCACCGTTATTTCTCAGCACGCTGCACGTACTTACCTACGTTCGGACTTTCCCCGAAAAGCGGGACTGAGTAATCCCGCGCGGGACATTTAATTTTGATGAAAAAATCGGGACGTCCCGCCAAAATCGGGACGTCTGGCAACGCTGGTGCAGAGAGAGGCTCATCTTGTTGAAGAGCTAAAGCCCGTCACAGACTTAGCTATAATATATATTAATATATTATTCTATACTAAATCCACATGTCACAGAAATATATATTATAGCTGAGTGTGTGGTCACGCGAAAATTAGTATAGAAAATATATATTAATATGCCTCGCTATAAACATATTAATATATATTATAGCTAGGTCTGTGACGGGCTTAAGAAACTCTGAGAGCGAAAAGAATAAATTTTTCTCGACTATACGACCCTGTTACGACAAAACGCTGTATCCTGAAACACGCCAACTTTTAAAAAATGAGTTTAATTTTTTTTAACTTAAGCTCGTTACCAAATTTTATCCAGTGTAGATAGGTAAATGGTTTTCATATGTTTTTATTACTTACAATATTTCCAAATTTTCATTAGAACATTATTTTATCGTATTTTTTTTAATTAAGTATCTTAAAATACTATAAAAACATGTACCAGTATAAAATATTAAGGGGCAAACTCAGCTTGCAGCGTTTTGCAAAAATACAAATAAGCTCAAACTTGGGCGATTGTTATCCTACTACGGGTACAAAACGCTGCAATATTTAATTATTTTTACAAAACGCTGTAAGCCGGGTGGCTTACAGCGTTTTGCAGAAATATTTCATCCACATTTTGGGTTACAGCATGATTTAATATAGAATATCTCAAAATTTAGTTTGTTATTATTTTTAGCAATATTCCGCGAAATAAACTTCCACCTTTAAGTAAATGAGTGAGTGCAGGCATAGGCATGCGTACAGCACCTCCCTCCTCCCACACTGCCTATGCGTACACTCGCATGCAAGAACTTGCAAACACCACCACCACACTCCTGCTCCTGCTGCGGATGCTCCGGTGTTGGAGCGAAACGCGCGTCGAGGTTTTCAACCTGCATGGTGGTGAGGGGCCTTGCACGGATTTGCCAACATTATTGCTTGTGTGGTGGTGGTTTTTGCAAGTTCTTGCATGCGAGTGTACGCATAGGCAGTGTGGGAGGAGGGGGGTGCTGTACGCATGCCTATGCGTGCACTCACTCATTTACTCTTAAAGGTGGAAGTTTATTTCGCGGAATATTGCTAAAAATAATAACAAACTAAATTTTAAGCTATGGATTTCCGCAAAGTAACGCCTGATTCCATTAACTATTTAGAATATCTCAGTTAAAAACTTGTCCTCAATTTTGTGGGTTATATTAATAGACAGCTTACATTGAGTAGATAAAAGACTCTTTTATTACAAAACGCTGTAACCCGGGTTGCATCGTTTTGTCGTAACAGGGCTGTATGTGGAAAGAGTCAAACCAAGTGAAGATTTTATCTGATACAGAAGCATTGAGTGCTTTTATTGATTTGGATCTAACTAAAGCACAATATATGTGTACCTAAGAAATTTAACCAACGAAAGAAAGTGTACAATGTATATTACATATTATACAAGCATATTACAAAACACAAGAAATAAAACAAACTTGCTATCCACCATCTTCTACAATCGAAATCACAAATACTTATACTAAAGTGATTAATATACAAGACTTACTGGACCACACAGTTGCCACAAGAATTTTAAAAATTGATTCAGTTTTCCAAGAACAACACAGAAATTTAATCCTTTACTGTAAATGGGGATGCGATGGTTCATCTGGCCAAAGTCAATACAAGCAGTAACTGCCAGAAGAATCGGAAACTATTTCAGATGCCAATCTGTACGTCACTTCATTAGTTCCCATTAGATTAATTGATGACCTCTCAAAAGCCATTATTTGGCAAAATCCAGTACCTTGATCTGTTTGTTATTGTAGACCCATTTCTATTGAATTTTGTAAAGAAACTCCTGAAAAAACTAAGACAGTTGTAGACGAAATTACCAGACAAATTGAATCTTTACACCCGTCATTAATAAACAAAGATGGTGTTGCAGTAAATGTGAAGCACAAACTTGTTCTAACTATGATTGATGGTAAGGTGGCTCAGGTCCTAACAGAAACTCCATCGGGTTCTACGTGCACGATATGTGGGGCTACTCCTCGACTTATGAATGAACTATTAAAAGTGACTGCTAGACCTGAAAATGAAAGTGCTTACCAATATGGATTATCCACATTGCATGCCTGGATTCGCTGCATGGAAATGGTATTACACATTTGCTACAATCTTGACTTTAAGACTTGGTCTGCTACAAAAGAAGAAAAAAAGAAATTGAAGAAAGAAAAGAAGGAATTTGTTCAAAAACGTTTCAGGGAAGAGCTAGGATTAATTAATATCGACAAACCTCGTCAATTAAGTGGGAACTCAAGTGATGGAAATACAGCACGAAGGTTCTTTTACAATTACACTTGCTCGGCGAACATAACAGGTGTTGATGAAACATTGATTAAACGCTTGTATATTATTTTACAAGCTCCATCCATTCCAGAAGGAATGATGATCGATCCCGAAAAATTTGGAGTTTATGCCTTAGAAACTGCGCGAATTTATGTTAGTAACTATGATTGGTACTACATGCCATCCTCCATATACACGGAGAAAGCGTGATCAAACATTTTTCTGTTCTTCCTATTGGGCAACTGTCGGAAGATGCACAAGAGTCGCGCAATAAAGACTACAGAAATATGCGCCTGCACCATGCCAGAAAATGATTCCGTATAGCTACAAATGAAGACGTATTTAAAACGCTTCTATATACTTCAGTTCCATACATTTCAAGTTTAAGAAAACGTTATGTGAGAAATATGAAGGATCTTGATGAAGAGGCACTAAGTCTTTTGAAGGTGATCCTACATTTACACCGGAAGTAATTTTTGTTAGGAATAGCGAGAATACTCAAACTCAAATTTTTTTATTCAGAATAAATTTTTGCAAATATTTTCTGAAAGTCTACATGATGCCTACCACCGGTTCGGGAACTAACCCGGCGAGAAGAACCGGCGTAATAAACTCGCAGGGGGAATAATAACAATTAGATATAACATTATAAGTAACTAAAACCTAGTTATATAAACCCAATAATATTATAAGATTTGTCTAATCTGAGATAAATTAGTTTGGTGTGAGGCATAGATAGGTACTATACGATTTTATAATTTTATGTATTTTATTATGCTTGTGTGATAACTGATAACTCATGATAAGTAATTGTTTAAGTTTTCTTAATTTTACTCATATTAGTATGTACTTACTTATTTATAAAAAATAAACATATAACTACTCATATAACTTTTTTTCTCTTTTCTTTTTTTTAACCCTAAAATAAATATGTATACATTGAAAAAAAAAATACAAAAATTGATTATTTTCAAAATCTTTGTATATCACTGTATACATGTGCCAAATCTCAATACAATACGATGAAAAACCTTGAAGTTACAGACTTTGATCCGATACAGACCCAAATTTTCCACTGTGCGGCGGCGAGGGCGCGGGCTTCTCCGGCGTGGGCATCGGCCGGATGACGCCGATGCGGCGCGGCGAGGCCGACGCGCGGCAGCGGCTCAGCAGCACGGCGTTGGTGGCGGCCAGCGGCGGCAGGTGCGAGCCCGCCCGGGGCGCCTCGAACGCGTACCGCACAGTGGAGCCGGCGCGGGCGATGCTGTCGAGCGCCGCGCGCGGCACCCGCCTGGCCTCGCCGGCGAGCGCGGCGCCCTCGGGCTCGTCGATGGCGGAGATGTCGGCGGCGGCCGGGCTGGGCGAGCGGCCGCGCGGCTCCGGCGTGCTGGTGCGGGCCGGCCCCTCCAGCCCGCGCAGCACCGCCGACACGCGGGCGGCCGGCGCGGGCCGGCGGGCGGGCGCCGCCTCGAATTTGCGGAGCGTCGAGCGGACGACGTCCGGCGGCGGTCGCTCCGTCTCGCGCAGCAGAGGCCCGGGGCGGCGCGGCGGGCGCGCGGATCGCGGCAGCGGCGGCGGGGGCGAGGGCGGCGGCGGCGGCGGCGGCGGCGGCTGGCTCGGCGCGGGGGGCGGCTCGTCGCGGACGTCGAGGCGGCTGAGGGCGTCGACGGAGCGCGCGCGCTTGACGGAATCGCGGCGCGGGGAGGCGCGGGCGAGCGCGTACGAGGGCGCGGCGAGGGAGACAGGGCGCGCGGGGCGGGGGCGCGGCGCGGGCGGCGGGCGCTCGTCCAGGAGATGCTCGAGCGAGGTGGCGCGGCGCAGCACGGAGGGGCGGCGGCGCGGCGCCTCCCGCAGCGCGAGGCTGAGGTAGCGCGACTTGAGGCGCTTGACGATGCCGGGCCCGTAGCGCAGCTCCTCGTCGTCATCAGCGGGCGGCGGCGGCGCGGGCGGCGCGGGGGGCGCGGGCGCGGCGCACGGCCGGGACCGCGCCGCGCGCCGCTGCAGCAGCTCCCGCTTCCATTGTGGCAGCGAACCGTTCGACATGCCTACGTACAGCGCCAGGTTAGTACGGGGACATCACATATGGACGGATGTGAGGCATAAGCGGGACTTACATCCTACAGTCTCATCAAATACAATTTAAGCATTTGATGATGATAATGATGAAAATGTGAAAATGAATGATTATGATGACGACAATTTCCTTTTGTAGCTGGACAGGGAGAAGTTACTACCAGAACTACAATAGTCAGCAAATATGTTGTATAATGATGACTAGAGACCGGATTATATGCAACATAAAAATCTTGTTATATGCATGAAAAATGCTAGAAATATGCACGAAAATTGTCAAAATATGCAAAATTATATGACAATATGCAAATTCAAAATCTGCTTACAGTTAATAAATTATTTTTTGATAGGCGATAATAGACCGTACAGTAACATTATAAACATGACATTAAAATTACTTATTTAAAAATGTTGTAAAGATAAGCAATCAAATATTTTTCTAAATTTTCAGTAGTAAGATTGTGTCTATGACAATTTGGAATATTTTTGTAAATAAAAAAGGTTCGCTCCACAATCACTGAGGAAACTGAGCAGAATTTGATCTTGGGTGCTATGTAGCACTTACAGTTTCTGACAAAAGTTCTGCCGTTTAATTAGTAGTTAGCGAGCGCGGCTTTCTTCTGTCTCTTTCATTTTATGATCGTAAAGTGTCAAAACAAAAGATGCGCACGGCTACAGACTGCATTTGAAATGCAGTAAAAAGTCACAACTATTACTTGATAGCCTTTATGTTTTGTAACTGTTATTGTTATTTTTGGTCGCATTTCGGAACGCAGCATTAGTGAAAAATGTTGTAAATGTACCGATAATATGCATCATAACTAGATCTTAGGTAAAATATGCTATCACTGCTGAGAATGGCTAAAATATGCAAACACATAAGCAAATATGCAAATGCATATAATCCGGTCTCTAATGATGACTCAGTGACTGATATTCTAAAATCTAAACCAAATGTATCAGCAGTACATTCTAGTGTAGTTAAAACATTTAATTTATAGATATTTATTGAAGACCGTTTGTTCCCTAAATCAATAAAATACTATCTTATATATAAAAATGGATTTTCAAATGTGTTAGTCGCGCTAAAACTCGAAAACGGCTGAACGGATTGGGCTGATTTTTGTCTTAAAATATTCTGTTTTAAAGTGACTTGTGACACGAAGTTCGCCGGGACAGCTAGTCTTAATATATTATAATTCTTCTGTGAATGTCACTTAACTTCTCTCAAACGACTGGACCGATTTTGATGAAATTTTTTGTGTGTGTTCAAAGGGATCTGGGAATGGTTTAGATTCACAATTTTGTCCGCTGGACAATGTTTTTTTAATTAATTTTTAATTTATTAGTCAACTACTAATAAATTATTTTGGAATGTTTTACATTGGATCCGACAGACGGCGCTACCATCGCAGTGTCAAATTTTAAAATAATATTCGAATTCGAATTTTAATTTTAGTCTGTCCCGACAGTTAGCGCTGCGATCAAATTAAAAAAAAAAACTTTATATACTTAATATGGCAAAGAAACGTTTGCCGGGACAGCTAGTAAATTATAAATAAAATATATGTACCTAAGCCCAAATTATAAATTGATTTGTGTTATGGATTTATTAATTGTAATTGTTAATTGTATTTAACCTATGAATAATAAAAACTAAGGAAGAGTAACTGTGTCAAAAATTTGTTCCAATTCTACAAAATGTCACCCGAATACATGCATACTTTATATATGCAAAAAAGACCCGAATACATGCAATAATTTTGTGTAATGATAGAAGTTACAATTATTGTCAACAGCTTTATTTTGTCAATTTGAATGTATTGTTTCATAGGTAATAGGTATTGCCATATAATTATTTTAGTGTGCGAAAAGAACCTTAAGAACCAAATTCAAAACGATTGAAGTATGTGAGTTATGTTTTCTTGCTTTTAATTATTCATAGTATTTAACAATGAAAAGTGTATGCCACTATCCAATGGGTATATTATAGCTTAAAGTTTCATAGTAGGCACTAGGCTTAGAGCCTAAAGATGAGAAACATTATTTTCATTTTGAGCTACAAGTGATTATAATATTATGTTACAACTTAGCTATTAATCCTTCGATCGGGGATTCTTGGTAATGCTATTGTATTCTATTGTTGTTGCGATCATCATATTATGGGGCTTGATGGGTTAAATTGTGATTCATATGACTCGCAATAATACCAAGTGATTCTAAT
Organism: Polyommatus icarus; assembly: GCA_937595015.1. Classification (NCBI taxonomy): domain Eukaryota; kingdom Metazoa; phylum Arthropoda; class Insecta; order Lepidoptera; family Lycaenidae; genus Polyommatus; species Polyommatus icarus. The sequence continues at coordinate 402,022 of OW569328.1, read as the reverse complement.
AATAATATGCATTTTCCTCAAACTAATTGTCCAACAATAACACTGTTCCAATAATATTTTGTTTTATTAAGCCTACATATTGTAACACAATTAACACATGGTAATTTCTTAAAAAATAGAAAACAGAATCTAAGAAAACTCAGCTTTTTTGAGTTTTTAGAACTAGAGTCAGGTCAGTTTGGTCTTTGTAGGGTTCCGTACCCAAAGGGTAAAAACGGGACCCTATTACTGAGACTTCGATGTCTGTCCGTCTGTCTGTCTGTCTGTCCGTCTGTCTCCAGGCTGTAACTCAAGAACGGTAATAGCTAGAGAGTTGAAATTTTCACAGATTATGTGTATTTGTTGTCGCTATAACAACAAATACTAAAAACAAAATAAATTAAATATTTAAGGGGGGCGCTGCCATACAACAAACATGATTTTTCAAACATTTTTTGCTCAGTATCAATGATGACAACTGATAGGCACTTGCAATTTTTACATAGGTTTTAATTATATGTGTACTTTAATAATTAGTAATAATATTTAAATAAAATAAAAATTTAAGGGGGGCTCCCACACAAAAAACACAATTTTTAGCCTATTTTTGCTCTATAACGGTACGGAACCCTTCGTGCGCGAGTCCGACTCGCACTTGGCTGATTTTTTAATTTGCTTATTGAAAATGTTATGTCTTCCACATGACATTTTAACAAGCTGTTAACACTAAGGCGCAGCACAGACGACAGACTATTTGTGACGCACTTTTTAGTCCGTGGAAATAGAACCTACGCAAATATATGCAGTAATGCACACGCATCGTGTGTGTTTAATGTCCGTTACTGCATATAACTGCATAGGTTCTATTTCCACAGTCAAAAAAGTGCGTCTGCGCTGCGCCTAACAGACGATGAAGAAATTGGGCCTAAGTATTCTGATGGTCAGGACTTGATAATATCACAATTGCTTAGTTTAGCTAAGCCAATTTTAATTTAAATATAATTAATGTTTACTTGACTATTTTCCTTCAGAAATAATAAGAACCAATCACACAATTTTCTATGATTTTCAATATTTTACATATTTGATTGGCTTAGAGAAGTACTATTGTGTCAGTGGTTTAAAGTTTCTGATGAAAAGTGGTAATGAATATAGGAGGCCCAATAATTATAGGGTAAATTTTGTTCATCATACATTACCTATGCATGAACAAAATTTACCCTATATTTGTGTGAAGAATTAATATACTACATGGAGCCAAAACATGAAGCTTAAATATACTTTGTTCAGATCTAATATAATCAAACCATTCGAAAGCTGTGACATTTTTAATTGGTTGTGCGAAAATACTACTGAAGCATCAAAGGAAGCATCTAAGCCAGTGTGGTGGTATGTTTGGTCAGGCCGAAACACATTATCTTAGCTGTTGGAGATTAATAAGTTACATATTTGAAGACATGAGTGGATCAAGCAGCCGGGCTAGCACACGGACCAATAGAAATACGAAAGTATGGACAAACTGTGGAGATAAACTTAAGGTGCCGTTCCGATAAATTCAATTAAAATGCCACTTTATGACAGACTATAGTCCTAAAAATTAAAATAATATCCTACATTATGACATAGACTATAGTCTGTCATAAAGTGGCATTTTAATTGAATTTTTGTCGGTCGCAATTAGCCGCGGTAAAGATCAGAACGGCACCCTAAGTTTATGTCCACAGTTTGTCCATACTTTTGCATTTCTAGTGGTGGGCGTGCTAGCCCAGCAGGAAGGTAACAATTTCAAAATTGTCGTTTTTTACATAATAGGATACTTCAGGACTGGGAAAATGATTTAAAATAAAAAAGTGTTTTATACACCAGATGATGGCTACTGCTACTACTTCATCATGCAAGTTACAAGATTTTGTTCAAATGATAAGGGAAAAAATGAGTAATTGCTCTGATGTTGTCAAATATCAGTTAACCACTTCACCCACACATGCCTTCATTTATGAACTCAGAAGAAGTTTTATATCAAGATTCATGACTGCGCTACTAATTGATCCACCACAGATGTGTATGGATTTGTTTATTTTCATGATAAATAAATGCAATATTATCTGTTTAAAAGAAGGTTTTTTTAATTTGTGTATTCGGAAAAGCCTCGTCTAATCCCATCTATTTCTCCCTGTAAATGTTTCTTTTTCTCTTTTTCTTTTGGCAAATTATTAGTTATTACATTTTCTCTTTTATGTTTGGTAATTTTGGATCAAGCAAATATTTAAATAGTAGTGTGGTACTCACCAAAGTCCTGAGAGGACTCCAGCATCGTCTCCACCATCATGTTGGAGGCTCCCCCGCAGCGAGCGGCTGACGTGACAGAAGCCAAAATAAACGGTAAGCATCAAACCAACACAAACGTAAACATACACGTATCGGCCAAAGAAATCATACAAGCCACATAATAATATGTAAAATTTCAATTATAATACATAATATAATATTACATTATCTATATCGGCCATATCATGCCCTTATCTGCTGTCTGATAAATACACAAATTTCAAGTGTAACAAATATATAGTTCCGTCGTAAATCGAGCACGATGGTGGTAGGAGGGCCGGCCGTGGTCGCGGCGAGCAGGCGTTGACCCCGCCGAACACTAACTGTACCCGCCGCGCTCACCACCACCAATATAAATAAACATTGGCGAGCGCAGCAGAACCTGCTGCATTGTACGATTGCTTATATTGGCAGGTTGTGTAGTAAAATCATAGAATGCGCCATGCTCGGTCACTCTACGAGCGATCCGGAACTTACCTACTAAATATCCATCAGCGTCCCCCCGGAAATAACACTATAATCCAGTCTTCGGTGAAACGCCGACCACGATTAGAACATTATTATTAATAACACACAATATGTTCTGATGCACCATAAAAAAGCATTTATACGGGTTTAAGCCACCCCGGCGAGCGGCACCTGTGACTCGACGGAGGAAAAGTTATAAGACGGCCTATCGATTTGTAACACTCGAAACTATATGTTGTACTATTCTATTTTCACGACGTTATTATTTTGTGATTTAAAGTACGTTAAACGAAACATTGATAAATATTTACAAGAAAAATAACGAATAACACGAACGACCGACACAAGATAAATTTTCAATGACACTGAATTAAAAAAATTAAATGATTATGACAAATGACAATGACAACTGACAAGTACAAATAAATTATCTTTGAATAGTCTATGGTGAGGAGTTTTGGCGGGCATGTGAAAGAGTGCTGTTGTGTTTTTGTATTATTTTCCTAAAATTGTGTTAGCTGGGTTTTTAATGTGTAATATTGGTTGAATATTAACCATTAGATATTCGTTTTCATGTACAAGTGTAGGAAAGTGATGATGAAGTGAATATCCAGAAACGTGCTATTTTGTGTTCCCTCCAAAACTCCATCGAAAGTTTCAGTAAAGCGTCTACCACTTTACTGAATCGGCCGACTTGACTTCTTGACTGTATTGACTTTTACTCAGACTTTGACTAGACTTTAGACCTGACGATACATGAAAACGATGATGAAAATTATAATAGGAGGAATATGGTTTTCCCGCCATATTCCTTGCCTTTTTACCTTGTCTGTGGCACACAGAAATGGCTGTATGGGCAACGCTCCCTTTGCCTGTCCCGACCGGGACGAATAAAAAAAAAAAGAGTGGCGGGAAAAGTTATAGTATACAGTTTACATCCTCTTTGGGAAAAGTCGGAAAATTTTTCAGTAATAATTAAATGTAAAAAATCAGTCAATAATTAAATGTAAAAAAGTTGTATAATAATATGTAGAATATTTGTCGTATTGTATATATTTTTTAATTGTATATAATTATTTCTTCGTTCTGTTGGTAAGTTTTTTAATTATATAAAAGTCCCTTCACGGGACCAGGCGCGCCGCGATGTCTCAGCGGCCGTCCAAACGGAAGAAGAAGAGACAAATATCGTCTAGTCCGGTGGATGATCAGGCTGAGTCGAGTAGCTCTGAACAGTTTGAGCCCACAGAGGAATCTAACAAATATGCTCCATATAGAGTCAATGATTACAGCCGTCGCTATCCAGAGGACAGCGCAGCTGGATTTGAATTTGTAGTTTTTGTGGAAAGCACAGGTGAAACTCCTATAGGTACTCGCGACCTCATGGGTTTAAGTCGTATTTTCCAACAATCGATTAAGGGAATAATATCTTTCTTGAGAAAAATTAATAAATTCAAAGTTGGAGTCTATTTTAATCGGCCGAACTTAACTAACGCATTTCTTGAAAATACTACTTTTTTACGAGACCAAAATTTAAAAGCAAGCATTCCAGCTGGTAGCTCTGAGTTGACTGGTGTCATCAACTCCATACTAACCGAAATCTCCAATCAAAAAATTTATAAAGCAATTTCGAGTAGTACAAAAAGGGTAATATGTGTACGTAGAATAATGAGAAAAGTTAAGGTTAACAACAGCTTTGTGCTGCAACCAACGCAATCAGTGGCAATTACATTTTCGTGCTCTACATCATTGACTGAATTTGATTTAATAAATATGTGGCGATTTCCTGTTACGACATATTATATTCCACCAGTGAAACAGTGTTATAAATGTTTAAGATATGGACATTTAGCAAAGTTTTGTAAGAATGCAGAGCGTTGCTCAATCTGTGCCGAGGCTCACAATTATAAAAATTGTACCCAAAGCCCAGATAAAGCTGTTTGCGTACATTGCAAAGGTAGCCATTTATCTATATATGGAGAATGTAGAGTTAAAAAAATGAAAATAGAAGAAAATAAAAAAAAGTATACAACTACATCATATGCAGACCTTTTTAATAATAAATTACAAAATTTCCCTTCATTAAATGAAAACACAAATAGTAAAGACTTATTGAATGTACTTCTCTCAAATGAAAACGCACTTACGTTACTCACAGAATGTTTAATTAAAGCTATTATTTTGAACAAGACTCAAAATGCAAGCATAAACTCACAGCTTCTTTCAGAAGCAATAAAAGAAACTATAAAGGAAAAAAATAACAATCTTTCACATTCTCTTCCCAAGTAAATATTATGCAATGGAACAGTCAAAGCTTGCCAAGTAATAAATATGAACTACAAAAATTTCTATTAGATAATTATTCTATCCACATTTGTATAATTAGTGAAACGTGGCTCAAACCACATATCACATTTAACATGAAAGGATACTCTATTGTGAGAAATGACTGTGGTAATAATCACAATGGAGTAGCCATATTAATTCATAACACTATAGTCTATAACAAAATTAATACATTTTATGATGATTCTTTACAAAATATTGTTGTTCAGATTCAAATTTTTCAGAAACAAATTTCGATTGTAAGTTTTTACAGCCCAGGAAGCTGTACTCCTGAATTTAATAAGAAAAAATTTAATGATTTAATACAGACTATTCCGAAACCGATAATTTTTGCAGGAGACTTTAACGCGCATCATACTTTATGGGGTTGCGGCAAAGTTGACGCGCGAGGGAGAGATATTGTTGATGTCGCTGATGAGAATGATTTGGTCCTCTTGAATGATAGAATAGAATAGAATAGAATAGAATAGAATAGAATAGAATAGAATAGAATAGAATAGAATAGAATAGAATAGAATAGAATAGAATAGAATAGAATAGAATAGAATAGAATAGAATAGAATAGAATAGAATAGAATAGAATAGAATAGAATAGAATAGAATAGAATAGAATAGAATAGAATAGAATAGAATAGAATAGTATAGAATAGAATAGAATAGAATAGAATAGAATAGTCTTTATTTCCAGGAAATATGTTTCACACTTCCATCTATGCGACCCTACAGTGATGGACGTCCAACCACTGTAGGGTCGCATAAATGGAAGCCAAATGAACTAGATTTGACTTTTGTTTCGGCGTTGTTAGCATTCTTTTGTGAATGGCAAGTTTCTTCAGACTCATTAGGTAGTTATCATTTACCAACTCTGACAACATTGAATCTTTCTCCATCATTCTCTTCTCATAGTAACTTGTCACAGACATTTGAACGTTTTCCTCTTCACACGAATCTGAAAACAGTCAATTGGGATTTGTATGAAAAAAACTGTTAATCAGGAATTTAAAAAAATTCAAATTGAAACATGTGATTTAATCGACAGTTATAATAGATTCTGTGCGCTTATAATTCAAACTGTTGATAAATGCGCCACATTTATCAACGGTTTGGATAAGCCTAAGTTCTGCACCCCAACTGCTAATCCTGTTTCTCAAAGTTCTGCCTGTAGTAACAGTAAAAAAAAAGTTAAAATTCCATTAGTATGGTGGAATGAAAAATGTTCCAAGGCTGTACATGATTGTCGTCAAGCCTATGCGCGGTTTAAAGCGAACTCTTGTATTGAAACTTTTGTTGAATTTAAGCGTCTTCAGGCGCATAAAAAACGCGTATGGAAACAAGAGCGAAGACTTTCTTGGGAAAACCTTTGTAAATCTGTCAGTAGAGTAAGTCCTATGAGCCAAATTTGGATGAAAATTAAAAAATTCAACCGAAGTTATGTATAACTTCAATGAAACTACTTCTAGGTGTAACCTAGAAGTAGTTTCATTGATAGTGAATGGATAATACAGTTTTTAAATAAATATACTCCAGATACAGTACCAAATAATTTTATGAACAGTAATTCCAATGTGACATTAACATGTGACAATGTGACAGCATCTCCAAATTCTTTTTTAATAGAGAGTTTTACATTTGAAGAGCTGAAAGCAGCCATAAAATCTCGTATAGATTCTGCTTGTGGTCTAGATTGTTGATCTTATAAAATGTTTAAATTGTTAGACACCAAAAATATGAAGTTGTTCCTTAATCTATTAAATTCATTGTGGTGCCATTCCATGATTCCTGAACAGTGGAAAACAGATTGTCTCGTTCCAATATTAAAACCCGGAAAGGATATAAATGTTGCAGATTCATATAGACCTATAACTTTAAGTTCTTGTGTTGGCAAAATATTTGAACAGCTTATTAAACAGCGATTGGAATTTTTTATAGAAAGAAATCATATTTTACCTAGTAATCAGTACGGTTTTCGGCGTGGCCGTTCGGCTAGAGAGAGCTTGAGTCATTTTTGTTTGGACATTCACAATGCTCTGTCTTGTAATTCAATATTGGTTGGTATTTTCTTTGATGTTGTTGGCGCATATAATAATGTAAATTTGGAAAAACTTTCAACTATTTTAACTTCTTTACAATTAGTAAATTGGGTGTATCATTTTCTTAGGTCAAAACATTACTAACCTGCAGTTTGTAGATGACTTAACTATATATTGTACTGCAGACAAGTTGCCTGCAGCTATTGAAAATCTCAGAGTTGCTCTCCTCGGCCTTAAGGCCTATTATGATGTACTGGGCTTGGACATCAGTTCTGAAAAAAGCAAAGTTTTAGTTTTTTCAAAAAAACCTAGCAAAACCACAAACATTGTCCTACAATATGGAGATAGTAAGTTAGCAGTTGACAAAACTGTTAGATTCTTAGGTGTGATTTTTCAGAACTCCTTCAAATTTAATAAATATATTGTGTTAGATTACTTTAATTTAAGCTCATTGACTTGGAATATAAAGGAAAGAGTTGTCACAAATTAACACTTTTATTTTGTCCTATAAGCTACATAACGTTAATTATTATTCATCTATCCAACACTAATTACACATAGAAACCAAAAGTAAGTAATCTAGTAATTACCTTAGAACCTTCTCTCTTGAAAGCCGGATCAAAAGTGTTCTGCCGAGACTATCAACCGACTGCCGATTTCCCCAGTGTTGCCACACACAATTCCAAAATTTACCGAAATTTAACCATCATCAAATATTATAGTATTGCCAATTAATAATTTAAATTTCCAGACTTTATAAAAATCAACAAATTAATGTTTTTAATAGTAAAAATTTACAAAACCTAACACTCGACCATCCTGAACATGTGCATGTCCCCATGCACAGTAAATATTTAGACAACTACCTAACCTAACACTCGGCATTCCCTTGATCAGGCTTTCATAGACTTACAATATTATTACTAAGCTTCCAAATAGAACAAAACATACAACTATAATCGTCGTTTACAATCACATATCAAAACACATATTTTTGTCATATTAATCTTCAAATTACAAATCTCTAATTACTCGATTTAAAATATCATTCTCTTAATTTATTAACTAGTATGTTAACCACCATTTCTTACAAACTAATTAATAATTCATCAATTACTATCATATAAATGTGAACCCCATTTTCTCACAACCTATAGGATAGCCCAACTTCATCTTAAATCATTCACTTTTAATTTATTAACTAGTATGTAAACCGCCATTTCTTACAAAACTAATTAATAATTTATCAATTACTATCATATAAATGTGAACCCCATTTTCTCACAACCTATAGGATAGCCCAACTTCATCTTAAATCATTCACTTTTAATTTATTAACTAGTATGTAAACCGCCATTTCTTACAAAACTAATTAATAATTTATCAATTACTATCATATAAATGTGAACCCCATTTTCTCACAACCTATAGGATAGCCCAACTTCATCTTAAATCATTCACTTTTAATTTATTAACTAGTATGTAAACCACCATTTCTTACAAACTAATTAATAATTTATCAATTACTATCATATAAATGTGAACCCCAATTTCTCACAACCTATAGGATAGCCCAACTTCAACTTAAATCATCATCATCATCACCAACATCATCAGCATCATAATACCAAAACACATTTTGTCATATTAATCTTCAAATTATAAATGTTTAACTACTCGATTTAAAATATTATTCTCTGATATTTCTAATCATGTCAAAAATTCTTAGATTCCATAACTCAATCTGCACAAAATCTCATTATTGCATCTATAACAACTCAATTATTATAATCCTCACAGATACACTTATCACAACCCATTACCCAACTCAAATAACAAACATAAAATATATATTATTTTAGTTACAATCAAAAATTCAACATTTAGTTACTCGCTACATTGTATATCTGCACTACATATTCACATTAAATATTTATATTCGCTAAAATAATCATTTTTTTATTATTAATTAAAATATATTTATTACAATGGTTAGGAAATAACACTTATTCACTCATTTCATCATCAGCGTTATTAGACTACTTCATCATTGTCATCATTCAACTCTAAGGAAGCTATATGAACCCAGGGCGACATGCGATCGGCCTTTCTTTATAAATTAAAACAAGCTGTTTAACATAATGTTGGTCTTGTGGACAGGGAAAATCTGCAACGGATTTAGTTTTTACATCTCCGGGCGTAATTGACCTAATTCCAACCAAATAATTTACGGAGTCGCGTATAAAAATACACTTTTCCAAAATATTGAGTGCCAAATTTTCGAATTTTAATTTTTTTTTAAATTTTATCATTTAATTACTGTAGATTAAATAATTAGCGAAACCTCGTTACCAAAATCGATAAGACTAATTCACTAGTACCCCGTTAACTGTACAGTGTACAATGTAATATTATCAGAGAAGTTGATTCCTAGATGGTAAATTAACGTATTTTGAGTTAGAATTAAAAGTTATCTAATATTATGCGCATTATTTTTAGGAACCGATTCATCTTTATTTGTAGAATTCGGTAACAAATCATTCTCAAACATACAATTTTCAATCTTATGACCGTAACGATAACACTTCGCACACTTAATTAACGGCTTAGGACACTTTGAAAAGGGGTGCCCCTTTTCCTTGCAATTATAACAATATAACTGTCCCGGCACTCGGTTGTTAGACTTACGTAAACTAGAAGCATCACTATTGTCACTAACGTTCGATTCGGGTGTCAGTCGCCTTACATTGGGTCGATTAGTAATAGTCTGAGAGACGTCCTGATTACTCATTAAAAATTGTAAGAGTTGGTCGGGCTGCGTGCACCGTAGTGCATTAGCGCTCGATCGCATAGTCTTATCACTAAGCCCGTGTATTAAACAATCGACCGCGTTTTTGCCGCTTATGTCGCACTGGTTCAACATAGCTAACTTTTCATAGTAATAAACCTCTAATGGTTCATCGAACCTACTTTTCCTACGAAGCATGTCCTCCAGAGACTGACCATAGTTTTGTTCGCAGGGAAAAGCATTTAAAAGCTTCTCCTGCCATTTCGACCAACTAAATAAAATTGTGTTTTGACTCTCGTACCAAACTTTGGCCAGCCCCTGAAGTTTTTGCAGTGCAAAATGAATCGTCGTTCGTTCGTCCCACCCGTAGACCGTGGAGCACTCGTTCACCTTTCTAAGCCAGATATCAGTCCTCTGATATTTAATCGACGGATCAAAATTGGGCAAAATATTCTTATGACTGATATTAGCAGAAGGCAACGAGGCACCCGCCGTCACCGGCGGCTGAGACTTCACGAAGTTAATAAAATTCTGTACATCCTTATAATTAAAAGTAGAGCTACGTGACCTCGTGTCTCGCGCGGCAGCTCCCCGTCCCGCCGACCTCTCGGCGTCGCGGTGTCGGTGCTGGCTGCGCTCCCGGAGAACGACTTCTTCGAGGGCGTGGAGTCGGTCGCGTTGCCGCTCGAGCTCCAGTTCGCGTTCGCGTAGACTCGTGCGCCTCCCGCTGGCCCGCCGCCCGGCTGCCGCTCCTCTCCCGGCAGCTGGTCCGCCGAACGCTGTCGCTGTCCCGCGCGGGTCGCCGGCTGTGGCTGCGGCTGCGACTCCTCGTCTCTCTTCTCGCTTGCGTCCCACCACGGTCAGGCGTTAGTAGCCGACGGTGCGTGGACATTTCGTTTTCGCGTGGCATTCTCTGAAACTCAAACCGAAAAGCTTAATAATCTGTATTCTGTATTTACTTCCAGCGAATAACGATGATAAGCTAATAATAAAATGAATTCGGGCATTGAATATCAAATAGAATCATGAATCATTAAAATATTATATCACCAAATCATAAAATGTAGGGTAGATGTAAAAAAAAAGTTGCTGTAAAATTATTTTTAAAATAGCTTAAATCTCGTAAAATCTTATTTATTCCTTAATTTAATACGCTAAGATTACTTCCTTGTAACTTTAAAACTAATTTTCAGACACTATTACAAAAATTGTACCGTCTAAAGTGTCGGGTAGATGTTTGCTAGTTATTAATCACAGCTTGAAATAATATAAGAACTATTAGCCAAATAACTGTAACCTTTTCTATAAGTTTGCGATAATAATTATTACTATCTGTATAATATTTTGTGCGCGTCGTTTCGTTATAAATGTAGCAACCACAAACTACATAGGAATACTACGTAATACCTACGTATGTAGTAATCTAAGAAAATAGCGATTTACAAAATTTAAAATGTGGGCAGTTCGCACTTCTGACTTTAATTTAAGCTCATTGACTTGGAATATAAAGGAAAGAGTTGTCACAAATTAACACTTTTATTTTGTCCTATAAGCTACATAACGTTAATTATTATTCATCTATCCAACACTAATTACACATAGAAACCAAAAGTAAGTAATCTAGTAATTACCTTAGAACCTTCTCTCTTGAAAGCCGGATCAAAAGTGTTCTGCCGAGACTATCAACCGACTGCCGATTTCCCCAGTGTTGCCACACACAATTCCAAAATTTACCGAAATTTAACAATCATCAAATATTATAGTATTGCCAATTAATAATTTAAATTTCCAGACTTTATAAAAATCAACAAATTAATGTTTTTAATAGTAAAAATTTACAAAACCTAACAATTGATTACTTAGTAAACAGGGCTTTAAAGGCTTGCAATATATCAAAGTCTTTAGCAGGCACATATTGGGGAGCTGATCTAAAAATTTTATTAATTCTGTACAAGGCTTTTGTAAGAAGCCATTTTGAATATGGTTATGTATGCTTTGCTTCTATTCCACATTTTGTTGATAGACTAGATAAAGTTCAAAATAGGTGCTTACGGATTGTGCTTGATGCGATGTGTTCCACACCCATAATATCAATGCAGGTTGAATGTAACATCCCTCCTTTGAAAATTCGCTTTAAATATTTAATATACAGGTTTTTGTTGAGAATTTCATCCATTAAAAATCATCCTCTTTTTGTAAAATTGCAGAGTGGTTCTTCTTCCTCTATTTTATTACATTACTTACCTGAAATTGTAAAAATAAAGCAAGACTATAACTTATATGAAAGTGACTTATGGCCTTGCTATATGAGCACATTTAGCTCTAAATATTTTCCACTAAAAATTGTAATTGATAATTCTTTGAAGTGCAAAGAAGATGTATACCTTTTATTAAGTAACCTAGTTGGTTATCAACAAGTCTATACAGATGGTTCAAAGACTTCTGACGCGGTATCAGCAGCCATATATATTAAACAGGATAAGAAAGGGTATGGTATTAGGCTTCCAAATTTAACAAGTATTTTTACTGCTGAGTGTTTAGCAGTTCTGTCTGCATTAGAGTATATCGAAACTCAAGTTTATGATAAATGAATTATAGTGTCTGATAGTCTTAGCGTTCTTCAAAACTTAAATAACCCCAAATGTTGTGCTACAACTAACTATATTATCTATGATATTAGAGAAAAATGTACAAAATTAACAACATTAACCAAAAAAATATATAGTTTTAGTCTGGTCACCGTCACATATTGGTGTTAAGGGAAATGAACAGGCTGATTTTCTAGCAAGAGCTATAACCACTTGTTCTCAGGAGCATTGTATTAAAAACATATGCCTTCCAGAATCTGATGTTTTAGTCAAAATAAAAGAAACCTTTAAAATCGAATTTACAAATTTTTGGAAACAGATCATGGAAACCAAAGGAAAATGGTATTCTAAGATTAAACAGGAGTTGTCAGTCCCATGGTTTACTAAAGGTGCTTTATTTCATGACAGGAAATTTTATTCTACTATTTGCCGTCTTAGACTTCGTCACTGTCGATTTAATGCTCATCTTCACAGATTGAATATGTTGTCTCACCCGTTTGTAATTACTGTAATCATTCTGAACAAAATTATATAGAAAACATAACTTGACTACCCATGGTGCACAATTTAAGGATATTTTGTGTAAACAATTTTCATCTATTTTACACTAGGGCTGTATCAAGTTATCGATAAGTTGTGTCGATATGAAAATATTTTTTAGTTAAGTATACTAATTATCTAGGAATGTTGAAATGATAACATACTCATCCGTAGTTTATAATTAGTTTAAGTATATTAATATACTATCATACATAATTTATCGTTTTTAAGGTTCCGCACCCAAAGGGTAAAAATTAAGTCCTAGTAGTGAGGTCCCGCAGCCCGCTCTACTACTAAGACTTCGTTGCCTGTCCGTCTGTCCATCCGTCCGTCCGTCTGTCTGTCTTCAGGCTGTATAACAAGAACCACTATAGTAATAGACTTCTGAAATTTCCACAGATGTAATGTCATTCTACATCCAATACGGCTGTTCATCCCAGATAGGGAAATAGTTGAAAGCACTTCTGCAAGATGGGCATCAAATAAAAGGGCTCAGTAGGCTCATTGAGAGTGAATTGAAAATTAATAGGGTCTACTAAAGTCGTGTCGTGTCGTTTAGGTACTGATGTCACGTGACGTAACCTGTCGTGTCGAATCGTGTCATGACATGTCGTGTCGTATCGTACCGGGTTTTATAAAATGCCCGGTTGAAACCGGTCACCCTTCATGCGCGAGTCCGACTTACACTTGGCCAATTTTTCAGATTTCCTGCTGACTTGGATACCAGAAATTCATGGCTTAAAATAATTAACCGTCCAAACTGGACTCCGAAGAAAAATTCATGCATACTTAATTATGCAGCAAGCATTTTGAAGAAAAGTCACATTTTACTTCAAAATTACAATTTTATTATATTATATCTATGCAGTTTTATTTTATCCCATTTTATAATGCCCGCTGTACACTCTCGCCGAGAGCTCTCGGGCGAGAATCTCGTGCGAGAGCCAGCCATTGCCCAATTCAATCGCAGATAAGAACTCAGAGAAGATGGACGAAAACGACAATTCACCATTCACCATGCATCTGTGGGAATAGTGCGTGGAGGCCACAAAGGAAGATCTTCCGACCGAGCGAGGTGGTATGCCCGGTCAGGCCGAAGCCCACGTGATACATTTCAGCTGTCGTATATATACCGACGCGCTCAGAAAACTTCGATAGCGCGATGCAGGAATGTTAGGCGAATGTGGGTACCGCCACACATCGAAAGATATCATTGTAATCCGAAGATTTATAATCATATTTAATTTTATTTCTCATAGACGTTTATTATTGTTATTTTTCTGTTCTACACTGTCCAACGGCGGGACTAGTACTGAAAGACGCGAGAGTGTACAGTAGTGCGCTCGTTTTCCTCGCGAGACCCTTTATCTCGGGTGCAAAATACCGACAACGGACCGAGAGGGTCCGAGACAGGCGAGACGAGGCGAGCGCACCCATTTACACTCTTGCACTCGGGCCGCCTCGCTGTGTCTCGGCGAGTGTACAGCCGACTTTACAATTATTATTCCATGATCGATATTTTGTCGAATTACAAGATGTTTGTACATCACTGACACGCACACGTAAACATAATTGTATACACAGATGTAAATCAAATTTTGGTTAAGCTTGACAGCTCGGGATTGTTTCTCTATTCCGATAGGTATATTACCTTTATATTTTGGCGTAAAGACTAAAGATCAAGCTGACGCATTTAGAGACAATACGTACTGGTATTCAAAATAAAAAATTACTTAAACTATAGATGCCACTTAAGTGGCAGACACACTAAAAGAAATGTTATCTATAATTATTAGAGATACCAGTAAGTCATAACAGCGGACAATGGTCCGAAATTTATAAATATTTATGGTTTGTACATTTTTGTAATGATTTAAGTATTCAGTTATTCCATAGTATGCCTTGTGGGCCTCAAGAAAATGGCAAGATTGAAATTCAAAATCGCTAAATTTTAAAAAAACTTCGTATCAGTCAAACTGAGAAATTTTATTGGCAAAATGGTTTGTTAAAATAGTGCACCTCTTTTAGTTACACGAAAGTCTCCAGCAGAATTGTTTTACAGGTGTCAGCTGTTTAGAGAAAAATTGTCATCAATGTATATATATATATATATATATATATATACATTGATGACAATTTTTCTCTAAACAGCTGACACCTGTAAAACAATTCTGCTGGATATATTATAATATATTTAATGGAACTACGAACAACGTCCGTCAAGTGCACCAAGTGCACTTGACGGACGTTGTTCGTAGAGTCCACATCCTGAGGATGCTCCGGTGTTGGAGCGAAACGCGCGTCGAGTGTGTGGTGGTGTTCAACCTTCATTTACTTAAAGGTGGAAGTGTATTTCGCGGAATATTGCTAAAAATAATAATAAACTAAATTTTATATAATATAAATAATCGATATTAAAGAATTTGGTGAAATGGACTCTGAAATAAAAGAAACAATATTAAAATATAAGAGAGGACTTGATGGTTTAGAAGCTGTTAACTTGTAATTGATTGCAAATTGCAATGCATATTTTGAGTTTTGATATTTTAGCTCATATAATTTAATTTGTATACGCCTATACAATAAAATCTCAGAAAACGTTTGTGTGCTAAGGCTTATTATAAAGTAACTAATTTTCTCAATTAAAGCACATCATGGGAACAATAATCTGACAAACCATAGGCCGCTTCTCAATAAATGTACCACATTTTTACATACTGAAGTAAAATTTAGCTTAAGTTAATTATTGTAATTTTCCACCTTTTTGGTAAAAGGTGGCCCCGTGCGAGTTTCTTACGCCGGTTCTTCTCGCCGGGTTAGTTCCCGAACCGGTGGTAGGCCTCACGTAGACAACGTTCTAAAAATGTAAAAAAAAAATACTTTTTTGTAAAAGGTAGATGTAGTATATTGATAAATAAAGATGGCCGCACTACCTAGGTGTGGGTACTTGGAGAAGATGGCCGCCAGACGGTCAGAGCTGTCGTCCACTTCTTACCGAGCCACGGCCGACAGTAGAGCGCCCAGGAATACAGTATTCTGTGTTTAATTTACTCCTTCAACGACAATGTACCAATGGTACACTACCAAAAACTTTCACTGTGTTTTTTGTTTTCTCCCTGAATTCTTATTTTTGTGTATTTTCTTGTGCCAGTTATGTATAGTTCTTGCAATCTACGAGTGCGCGTCGCCCTTAGTTGTGTGAGTGACCATAATATCTATACACGCGTACATGGCTCGCTCGCTACTGACTGCTCCGTCGCGCTCGCGCGTCGGGTACGCACACTAAAAGTTCGGCCGTTCAGAGAATGCGCTCCTGACACCTATCACACCTAGGGCATCGAAACCCGGACCCAATTTTCAAAACCCGGGTTTTCGGGTTTTTTAAAATGAAAACCCGGGTATCCGGGTTTTTCGGGTTTTTTCGGGTTTTCTTAAAATTCAATGATTAACGATGCGAAAATACTTTAAATATGATTTTCAGCGATTGCCAGCACCTTTCCAGTAAAATACTATTTAAATACCATAGTGTGCGGTCACGGCAGTGCCCAACCAAGTCTCGAGTGAACGGGCACGGCCGTATCATACTTTTTGGTAGGATTTTAAAAATATGTATTATTAATTATTATTAATAAATATTTTTATGACAATTAGTCTTTAATGCTCTTAAAGCGAAACTTTTCCTTTAAAATTAATATTTTAACAAACTAACATACAAATTATTTATTTTTATAACATATTGTATAGGTTTAATTATTTATTGGTCATAACTAAACAAAATAATTATGTTTTGTTTAATTATGACCAATCACCAATATAAATAATTAAACCTACACAATATGTTATAAAAATAAATAATTTTTATGTTAGTTTGTTATAAATACCTTTTATCAGGTCTGGCCTTTAATAATTATCAAAAAAACGAAAAACCTGAAACGCTCTAAAAACCCGGGTTCCATTTTTGAAACCCGGGTTTTTTCATGATCCCCAAAACCCTTTTTATTTGTTTTTCCCACGATAATTTCGGCCTCCTCAGACTCTACTATAATTTTTTACAAATGATGAATTAATCTTGAATAAGGTATGTATTTCGTTTAACCTTAAAAGGTTATTTGTTAGTTTATTAAAATAAACTAACAAATATTTTTATTGCATAGGTACTTTGTTTTAATCTGGAACATTGTTCAGGCACACGGCACACCGTACGAGCGAGTTCCGCGTCTGCCGACTTGACAAACGACGCGACTAGCAGCGCCGACTTTAATGAAATAGCAACGACACGGTATGTACACTCCCATTACTTACATTCCTGGAGCTTTACTTTCTGTATATTTTTTGTGGAATGCCACGAACTGAGACTAACTGTCCCAATCAGAGACTAATGATTATTAATTAATAATAATAATAATAATACACATTTATTCGACATCAAATTTACAATACACTACAGTTACACAATACAGTACAATTATTATTAAACTTCAATTGAATGAAGAGCTTGATAAATAATGTTATGACTTATGGGGGTTATGTTAAAATATTCATATCCTACGACCGTGGATTCTTGGAAATCTATTGTTATTCTATTGTTGTCGCGATCACCGATCTTTCCACCGCGATCTTATGGGGCTTGATAGGTTAAAGTTATGTTACCAATATACCGAACCTTGCTTTCGGCGCCCCTAAAGATGGCGATTTAGCGCCCCTAGAGGATGGCGCCCGTGTGCATTGCATACATTGCACATATGCAGGGCCTCCAAAACCAAGAACCCAAAAACTTTGCCTAAAGGGGCGCCAAAATCCTTTTTTTGCACACAGGCGCCAGTAGCCCTTACGGAATACGGGGGCCCTGCACATAATATTATGGTAGCGTAGGTTAACCCTGATGTAAATGTGGGTAAACCGTAGGTGCCTAAATAGCAGCTCAGCGCAATAACAAAATTAAGTTATAACACCTCTGTTGTGTTACAACTTACAATTGCCCTACAAATAAAGTTTACTGTGAAAGTATAAGCTGCGCTAAAAGAGTTAGATGCTCTCAGTGGCGTAACTATAACATTCGGCGCCCATGGCAAATTGATGGGGCCCTATCAGTAATACTCGTATTGGTCACGTTAATAATAAAACAATGTATAAATTTTTTTTAACTCACGGCCTCTTGGGCCGGGGCCCTTTTGGGCCGGGGGCGCGTGGCATTTTGCCAGCCCTGCCACCCTATAATTACGCCACTGAATACTCTTGACTTCTACGTTTCTTCGAGAAATGCCTAAATTTTCCCTATATTCCAAAGTCAAATACGAATGAAGTTACTTTTTTAGCGCTGCCACTTTTACAGAGAACTCACTTTTACATACGCACCCTAAACGATTATCTCTTTGTTTTGTTTTAACTTCAAAATATTTATGTTACCGGCCAAACCCGATTCTCCCTTCTTTCCTCGAAACCTAGTTCTCCCTTTTCGCGATAGGATTATCTAGTATAGCCTAGTCCAAACTAATTTGTCCTAAGCCCGATAGGATATACCAGTTTAGGCTAGGCCAAACTAATTGATCCTAATATCAATACTCACACTCTAGGATAAACTGATATGGCATAGTCTAAACATTATAGTACATATTATATCTAGAAAGTCAAAATAAATAGATGAACTGAATAAAATACTCCGTAATTGGAAAAATAATGATTTTATTAAAGCAGTAGCTTTTATTTCCTTAGCCTGTTTCATAAGATTTTGTGCTGCAGTTGTTCTAGCTTTGTATGTTGCTATGAGTATGTAGCTGATTCAGATGAAGAAACTTTTTCTTGGTTACTAACTTAGGCAACTTTATTATCACAGTCTTCTATCACTATCAGGGTATCATTGCGATCATCTTCTATTACCTTCCTTAAATCATCTTCATCCTGAATATACTTATTATAAAAAAAAAGTCGCTTTTTTCCCTCATGTCCCTTTGTTCCCTTTAATATTTAAAACTACGCAATGGATTTTGATGATTCTTTCAGTATTAGATAGCACATTTATCGAGGAAGGTTATAGGCTATATTTTATCACGCTAAGACAAATAGGAGCGAAGAAATAGAGGAAAATATGATTATTTGAAAGGGCTAACTTGAACGCGCTAATCTCAGGAACTAATGGTCGGATTTGAAAAATTCTTTCAGTGTCAGATAGCCCATTTATTGAGGAAGGGTGTAGGCTATATTTTATTACGCTAATACTGATAGGAGAATGTGGAAGAAACGGGGGAAATTATGTGAAAGGGCTTATCTCGCGAACTACTGGAGCAATTTTTGTGTTATTTGGCACAGATAAGAAGTAGACCACGTGAAGGATCATATGCTATCGATTTTAATCATTTTTTCAGTGGCTTTATTATATTTTATACCCGTGCGACGCCGGAGCGGGTCGCTAGTTATTTATATGATTTACTTGCGGCAAAGAAGAAGTCGAAAGTCCTACTCTGGGTTCTATTACAAAATATTACAATACCTTGTATTGCAATTGTTTTATCCCTGAATGGTAGACGTGTTTTTTTTATGAATTGGACATATCTCAAGCCTTTTGACCATTTCGCTGAAATGTTGTCCTTCATCCAAGAGCAAGAGCCTATCATATTCTCAATATTATCTTGATCGGCACGTTCAACAGAGCCCTGGCTTTGACTGTGCCTGGGTTTTCCGTGTACAATTTTGAGTTCTGGCCACAGACTGGCAAGACCAATGACTCACAAATTTTTTTACTGTTTAGACTAGGCCAAACCAGTTTATCCTAGAGTGTGAGTATTGATATTAGGATCAACTAGTTTGGCCTAGCCTAAACTGGTATATCCTATCGGGCTTAGGACAAATTAGTTTGCACTAGGCTTAGATACTAGTTAATCCTATCGCGTACAGGAAGAACTAGTTGAGCATGGGCAAAACTAGTTTGTCCTGAAACCGGGTTTGGCCGGTAACATATACATAACTCGTCTATCCATCTTCGTTCTCGGTGACTGGTGAGTATTATACCTAAAGGTCTCCAGACTGAACTTTCTGACTCAATCTTTAAAAGATATAATCTTATTGCATAATATTTTTGTATGAAGTTTTGGGGGCTGCCGGCTGGCATGCAGTGTAATTTTATTTAATTGTAATTAATGTAAATTAATCAAAATATAAGTAACACAGTATACCTACATATTATAACTGTTTGTTAAAAAGAATGTAAACAATTAATATTATGGTGTAATACTTTATTAGATAATTTCAAATTAAAGCTCTCAACCTTTTGTGTTTCAATACGTTCATGATACACGTCTTAAAGACGACATAAAAGGGATGCCTCTCTGTCAGCCCTTTGTCCCGGGGCGGTAGGGCTGCGCCCCGGGACAATCATAATGAGGGACAATTAACGCGCTTTCCGGACGAATCGAATAAACTTGAATTTCCATAAACATCCGGTTAAATTACTCTTCCTGGTTTCCTATTTCCCTGGAAATGTAAACTAACAGAATTAAGCGACTATGATCATTCAGTGATCAGTTGATCACCTACGTTATAAACGTATATTCGCTATACTGCTCTACATATCTATTTTATGATATTATATCCTATATATACACATTTTAATTTTTAATTGGCTGGGTATTATCGTAATTTCGTTACATATTATGCTTCGATGTGGACCATAATTATTATCAAGTCGAAGAATAAAGAAAGCCACGATAGTGTTTATCTCTATTCGTGTAAAAGTAATCTCAATATTTAGTAATTGAGAGAATATAAGTAGGTTGACTATAAATATTGCGATGTCGTCGTAAAGAATAAAGATTGATGATACAATCAGCGCGGGAATCGCGGGACGGGGTGGTGCGGGGCGGTGCGGGGCGGGGTATCGTTTGAACCGGGATTAGGGTCCGGGATAGGCCGCGATATCGCGCGGTTAGTAATGGGATCTGGCGGAAATATGTGCGGGCGAATATCCGCATGCCGCTAAACCCCGGATTACCGCGCTATGATTTTTGACCCAATCTAAGATATTGCGTAATCAAAAACGACTCGCTGGTTTAAGGGCCTCCGCTGTACATGCGAAATTGTTTATTTCTGGCAATGTTATTCTACCTATACTAGCTTTTGCTCGCGGCTACACACGCGTATACATATAAACCGCTAGTTATTGATATTTATTGTATAGTGTATGTATGTACATTGTACGTGTTTTACACTACTAACAACATCATCTCAGACGTATAGTATATAGTACGTACGTTGAAAGGAATTTGATCGAAAAAGTTACATTTTACTTTTTTTAGTTGATAGACTATTACCAACGAATAACAAAACTACAGGAAACATAACTCCCATACTTCAACCGTTTTAAATTTGGCTCCTTTTCGAACACTAAAATATGACAATTCAGATTCTTGCCAAGGTCGTTTCCCAGGTAACGTATCATAATATTGCGCGCTGGACGACAGCCTGCGCGGTTATTATCAATGTCACAGTTATGAAACAAAGCGGATGGCATTATGCAGTATACACCAAACATATCTACTATCACGAAGAAAGGAGTACATAATTATTATTTTAAAATCAAACATTTTCCTCTGATCCTTAAATCGTCGATAATAATAATATATAATAATTTTGAACAAACCGTGTACGACTCGGACGAATTTAAAACTATCCAGAGCACCTAGACAAGACGTTTTCAGATTACAAAAATATATGTGCTAAATTATTACAGAACTAGCTGTTGCCCGCGACTTCGTCCGCGTGGACTTCAGTTTATAGCGCGCGGTGTACAGTTTTTTACAAAACTGCGCAGTTTTTTGAAAAGATATGTACAGTTTTCGTAGAGAACTGCACAGTTTTTACAAGAGATCTGTACAGTTTACATACATAACTGCACAGTTTTTTCACAGAACTGCGCAGTTTTTCGAAAAGATCTGTACAGTTTTCGTAGAGAACTGCACAGTTTTTTCAAGAGATCTGTACAGTTTACATACAGAACTGCACAGTTTTTTCACAGAACTGCGCAGTTTTTGGAAAAGATCTGTACAGTTTTCGTAGAGAACTGCACAGTTTTTTCACAGAACTGCACAGTTTTTTCACACAACTGCACAGTTTTTTCACAGAACTGCACAGTTTTTCGAAAGAACCTGTACAGTTTTCGTAGAGAACTGCACAGTTTTTTACAGAACTGCGGAGTTTTTCGAAAATATCTGTGCAGTTTTCACAGAACAGCGCAGTTTTTCAAAATGATCTGTATAGTTTTCATAGAAAACTGCATAGTTTTTTCACAGAACTATGCAGTTTTTGAAAAGATCTGTCCAGTTTTCGTAGAGAACTGCACAGTTTTTACAAGAGATCTGTACAGTTTACATAGAGAACGCACAGTTTTTCACAGCTTTTTCCCAGAACTGCGCAGTTTGTTGAAAAGATCTGCACAGTTTTCATAGAAAACTGCACAGTTTTTATACAGATCTGCGCAGTTTTTTGAAAATATCTGTACAGTTTTCGTAGAGAACTGCACAGTTTTTACAACAGATCTGTACAGTTTACATAGAGAATTGCACAGTTTTTACGGAACTGCGCAGTGTTTCAAAAAGATCTGTACAGTTTTCATAGAAAACTGCACAGTTTTTTACAGAACTGCGCAGTTTTTGAAAACATCTGTACAGTTTTCGTAGAGAACTGCACAGGTTTTACAAGAGATCTGTACAGTTTACATACAGAACTGCACAGTTTTTCACAAAACTGCGCAGTATTTCGTAAAGATGTGTACAGTTTTCACAGAAAACTGCACAGTTTTTTGAAAATATCTGTACAGTTTTCGTAGAGAAATGCACAGTTTTTACAACAGATCTGTACAGTTTACATAGAGAATTGCACAGTTTTTACGGAACTGCGCAATTTTTCAAAGAGATCTGTACAGTTTTCATAGAAAACTGCACAGTTTTTTCACAGAACTGCGCAGTTTTTTTCATGAAGAACTGCACAGTTTTGTCGAAAAGATCTACAGTTTTCACAGAACTGCGCAGTATTTCAAAAAGATCTGTACATTTTCCATAGAAAACTGCACAGTTTTTGCACAGAACTGCGCAGTTTTTTCATATAGAACTGCAGAGTTTTTCGAAAAGATCTACAGTTTTCACAGAACTGCGCAGTGTTTCAAAAAGATCTGTACAGTTTTCATAGAAAACTGCACAGTTTTTTTTACAGAACTGCGCAGTTTTTTGAAAACATCTGTACAGTTTTCGTAGAGAACTGCACAGGTTTTACAAGAGATCTGTACAGTTTACATACAGAACTGCACAGTTTTTCACAAAACTGCGCAGTATTTCGAAAAGATGTGTACAGTTTTCATAGAAAACTGCACAGTTTTTATACAGAACTGCGCAGTTTTTTGAAAATATCTGTACAGTTTTCGTAGAGAACTGCGCAGTTTTTAAAACAGATCTGTACAGTTTACATAGAGAATTGCACAGTTTTTACGGAACTGCGCAATTTTTCAAAGAGATCTGTACAGTTTTCATAGAAAACTGCACAGTTTTTTCACAGAACTGCGCAGTTTTTTTCATGAAGAACTGCACAGTTTTATCGAAAAGATCTACAGTTTTCACAGAACTGCGCAGTGTTTCAAAAAGATCTGTACAGTTTCCATAGAAAACTGCACAGTTTTTGCACAGAACTGCGCAGTTTTTTCATATAGAACTGCAGAGTTTTTCGAAAAGATCTACAGTTTTCACAGAACTGCGCAGTGTTTCAAAAAGATCTGTACAGTTTTCATAGAAAACTGCACAGTTTTTTTTACAGAACTGCGCAGTTTTTTGAAAACATCTGTACAGCTTTCGTAAAGAACTGCACAGTTTTTAAAAGAGATCTGTACAGTTTACATACAGAACTGCAGTAGTACGTAGAGAACTGCACAGTTTTTACAAGAGATCTGCACAGTTTACATAGAGAACTGCACAGTTTTTCACAGAACTGCACAGCTTTTTCCCAGAACTGCGCAGTTTTTTGAAAAGATCTGTACAGTTTTCGTAGAGATATGCACAGTTTTTACAAGAGATCTGTACAGTTTACATAGAGAACTGCACAGTTTTTCACAGAACTGCACAGTTTTTCACAGAACTGCGCAGTTTTTTCACAGAAATGCACAGTTTTTTGAAGAGATCTGTACGGTTTTCGTAGAAAACTGCACAGTTTTTTACAAAACTGCGCAGTTTTTTGAAAGTGTATGTACAGTTTTCGTAGAGAACTGCACAGTTTTTACAAGAGATCTGTACAGTTTACTCAAAAGTTAAGTTTTCAAACATTAATTTTGTACAGTTATATTCAGGTTTAATAACTAATAAGTATTCAATCTGTCTATACTGTCTTCTATACTTTGTTCTTTGCTTATTCTCAATCTAAATTCTTTCTTATCATTTTGCTAACCTTTTTCCCTTTAACATTAACTGTACATGAATTGAATTACTGCAATATTGAGGCTGGCTTTTGCATTGAAAGTAAAAGGTGACTTCAACTACTTAGAATAAAGCCGGTTAAGCCTTAACTTTTATATGTAACTCATTTCAGTGCTCGAGAATGGAAAGCAAAATGATGACTCGCTCCGCCGTGGCCCGTCGCACAGAGGAGCAACTTCGAGTAGCCCTCACTGAATTAAAGAATTATAAGGACCAATGCCAAATACTGTTAAGGGAGAGAGATGATAACGAAAAAGAAGTGGAATCTGTAATACAAAAAAATCAGGATTTAAAGATAGAACTCAATAAGTTAAGTTTGGACTATGAGGACATCCTTAAGAAAAATATGGAGTTACAGAGCATCGTCAACGGCTTCGACCAATGCAGAGAGGAATATGAAGACTTTCTCAAGACCTCTGCTAACCTCTGAATTAAGCTGAGTAACGCCGAAGAATACATATTAAAATTAGAAGAACAGATTCAAGCTCAAAGTTCCACCGAAACTCAAATCTTGTATGATAATCTTATTTGTGACAAAAGCAACTCAGTTTCTAACACTAAACCATGTCAAAACATTTCAACAATTGATTTAACCGGTGATGATACCTTACCACTATGTACAATGAATAGTAAGAGGAAATTAAAGAAGTATATAAAAATCAAAAAGTGTATTAGGAATTATTGTGAACTTTCAAAGAAAAATAAAAAGTGTTTAAATCATTTGTCAAAAGTTATAAAACATAACAAACTTATGAATAATAACTTAATGAACTGCAATCTTGACTTAGAGGAAATAAAATGTAATTATGAGGCCGATGTATGTAACCTTCAGGAAGAGATTTCAATACTTCTTGACTCCTTAGATAATTTAAACAGAAAATATGCCTTGTTACAACAAGAAACACAGGGGCATATATCAGCAATGAATGATTTGCTTGAAGTGACTCGTTATAATGAGGAACGGGTTTACTCCTTATTGAGAGTCAACGGTTCCTCAAACAAAGTAAATCATTCTGTATTAAGTAGTATAACTGATATATGCTCCAGCCAGAAGGCACATACTGAAAGCCCACAAATTGCTTTATTCAGTGATGAGTTAGGCAAGGATTTAGGTATTTATTTAAATAGAATGTGTATAGGACAGTCAATTTCAAACTTTTGTATGCCTGGAGCTACTTACAGAGATATTTTGAAAAGGGCTTTATCTATGAATTATTGTCCAAATACTACACTTATAATTTTAGTTGGGAGGAAAGGAAAACTGAACAAAAAACAGATGACTGAATATTTGGACAAGTTATTTAATATTGCAAATGTTTCAAATATCATTTTGTTTACTTTTCCCTACATACAAATGTTGCCAAAAAGATATAATAAAGAAAACTTAACTAGATATCAGCTAAATAGCCTAATATATACAGCTGTAAATAATAATTGTATAATATTGAATGAGTCATATAAGAAATGTCAGGTCATAGATATTAATAATTTAGATTTTAAGGTACATACTATGAATAGAGATAATTACTACTTATCTAACTTTTATAAAAGACGTATAGCCAAGTTGCTATTTAACTTTTTATTTATAAAACCAGCCAAGTGTTTGGCTTTAGCGACTACTGCTTCTATTGAGCAGAATACTAGTCATAGTATGAACGAATTGGAATATGTTCCAAGTATTTATTTAAATTAGATAATAAGACAATGGAGGATGTCTCTTGCAGTAATGAATTAAGTTTAAATGTCCAAATTCCTACCAACAATTTAAAAAAGCCAAAAAATTGTAATTTAATTAATCTGGTGGTGAATTTACAAGGTATGGTAGGTAAAGAACTTGAAATTGAGTTATTTTTAAAGGAATTTAACATTGACATTATGTGTGTATCTGAACATTGGTTCAGATCACACGAACTCATTTTCAATTTCAATGATCACCAGATAGCAAGTTCGTTCAGTAGAGAAAATGCCATTAGAGGCGGCTCTTTAATTTTAATTAGAAATGACTTTAAATTTAAAGAACGTAAAGATATTGTGAGTCTCTCTACTGAACGAATAATAGAGGTGGCCTGCATAGAGCTGAATCATCTTATAAT
Source organism: Polyommatus icarus (assembly GCA_937595015.1). Lineage (NCBI taxonomy): Eukaryota > Metazoa > Arthropoda > Insecta > Lepidoptera > Lycaenidae > Polyommatus > Polyommatus icarus. Next base: position 375,418 of record OW569328.1, on the reverse strand, counting down.
TGTGGGCGTATATAGGCCTCCATCAGGGTTATATGATTCTTTTGAGCAAACAATGGAACAAATTTTAACAAAAATTTGTGCATCTAACAAAAAAGTTATTATATGTGGTGATTTTAACATTAATTTATTAGATTTAACCTCCACAACTGTTAGATTCACATCTTTATTCAAATCATATAACCTTTTTAGTTTGTTTCATGAACCTACAAGATTCTGTGAGACTACTGCTACTTGCATTGATAATATATTTACAAATCTTGTTCCAGATAAAAAAGAAATAATTAATTATTTAAGTTCTGATCACTGTGGACAAATAGCTTCCTTTAATATCAAATGTGATAGTAATGCAAAGAAAAATCTTGTGTATAATCCTGTGACCACAAAACGTATTGAGCAATTTAGAAGTAAATTAAAATCAAATATTGAGTTATTGGATAGGTCACATAGCTCTGATGAAGCTTTCAATAAATTATTTAAGGTAATAAGAACTCAATTTAATACAATATTTACTTCTAAAACAGTTAGAAACGGCATTAAAAAAAGTAAATTTATTGAATGGGCAACTAGAGGAATTAAGATAAGCAGGCAAAAATTATATGAATTGTATGATGAAAGGTCTATCAACAGTAGTGAAGCATTTAAAGTATATGTTAAAAACTATTCTTCACTAACCTTCAGAAAAGTTTGTAAAGCAGCTAAGGCTCTATATATAAAAAATAAAATTAAAAACTCTAAAAATAAAATTAAAACTACATGGAAGGTTATAGCTGGTGAGACTGGAAACGTCACCTGTCGTGACACAGATTTTGAACTATTTCTTGATAATAAAAAGATTTCTAATAATCTAGAAGTTGCGACGGTCTTTGAAAAATTCTTTGCTGACATTCCGGTCTCAACTACCAAAAATCTAAATTCCTCACCTGAAGCTGCTGAAAAGCTACTCAGAGATAAAATAAAGGAATGTGATGTCAATTTTAAGTTTAGGGAAATTAACCCCAGAGACATTATTGATACATTCAAACAGCTGAATGTCAAAAATACTACTGATCTCTGGGGAATGTCTACAAAAATTATTAAATCTGTAATTGACATCATAGCTCCTCATCTTGCAATGATTTTCAACGACTGCATAAAGAGTGGTGTTTTTCCTGACTTAATGAAGCACAGTAAGATTGTACCATTGTTTAAAGCGGGAATTAAATCTGATCCAACAAATTATAGGCCTATATCGATTTTACCAACTCTTAGTAAAATTTTTGAAAAAATAATTTTAAAACAATTATTGGTACATTTTAATTCAAACAATTTATTACATGACAATCAATACGGATTTACTAAGGGTCGATCCACAACGGATGCTGGTATAGGTCTTCTTTGTAGTATATTTCAAGCTTGGGAGGAGTCGCAGGATGCTCTAGGTGTCTTTTGCGACCTCTCCAAAGCCTTCGATTGTGTGGATCATGCTACATTGATCAGGAAATTGCGCCACTATGGCATAAAGGACTCAGCTCTTAACCTCTTGACTTCTTACCTTATAAACAGGACTCAAAGGGTTGAAGTAAACGGTAACAGGTCCAATGGAACCAAAATAGAATTAGGTGTCCCACAGGGATCTATTTTAGGCCCATTTCTTTTTCTCATCTATATAAATGACTTACCTTACCTTGTTAAGGAAAATGATAATGAGATAGTACTTTTTGCTGATGACACTTCACTTATTTTTAAAGTGAAGCGACAACAGTCAAATTACGACGAGGTAAACAGTGCTCTCTCAAAAATAGTACATTGGTTTAATGCTAATAACTTACTTTTAAACTCCAGTAAAACTAAATGTGTAAAGTTCACTTTGATCAATGTTAGGCAAGTCCAAACCAATGTACTATTGAATGATGAGAAGATGAATTTGGTAGACACCACTGTATTCTTAGGTATAACACTTGATAGTAAATTACAGTGGGGTCCTCATATTGTTAATCTTGCTGGTAGGCTCAGTTCTGCGGCATATGCAGTAAAAAAAATCAGAGAAATTTCTGATGAAGACACGGCACGATTAGTATATTTTAGTTATTTTCATAGTAGAATGTCATACGGAATCCTTTTATGGGGAAACGCTGCCGACATTAATACAATATTTGTGCTGCAGAAGCGAGCCATACGTTCTATTTATAAAATGTCTTCTTTTGAATCTCTGAGAGATAAATTTAAAGAAATTGGTATTCTAACTGTTGCTTCTCAATACATTTTGGATAATGTAATATATGTTAGAAAAAATATAAGTAAATTTAAAACTAAAAGTGACATTCACTGTAGGAACACCAGAAATAAGCACAAGCTGGATTTGCCGATGATCAGACTTAGTAAAGTTAGTAAATCTTTTAAAGGTCAATGTATACGCCTGTACAATAAAATCCCAAAAAACGTTCAAAATCTTTCGATTAATAAATTTAAAAAAGTAGTCAAAGAACGTTTGTGTGCCAAAGCCTATTATAAGGTCAATGATTTCATAAGCGATGGCACATCTTGGGAGTAGGATGGCTGCTTGCAAGGCCACTTCTACATGTTATATGACTTACAATTATGTATGGATATTGACATTGTATAATTTTAAGTTACAATTGTAAATTTTATTTTAAAAGATTAATTTTTTTCTCACTTTTTTGGTAAAAAGTGGGACCCCGGCGAGTTTCTTACGCCGGTTCTTCTCGCCGGGATAGTTCCCGAACCGGTGGTAGGCACCAGTAGTATCAACATTCTGAAAGCATTTGCTACAAATCTATTCGGAAATAAAACAATTTTTATTTTATATTTTTATTTTATTTTATTTTACATACTGAACTGCACAGTTTTTTCACAGAACTGCGCAGTTTTTCGAAAAGATCTGTACAGTTTTTGTAGAGAACTGCACAGTTTTTTCACAGAACTGCACAGTTTTTTCACACAACTGCACAGTTTTTTCACAGAACAGCACAGTTTTTCGAAATAATCTGTACAGTTTTCGTAGAGAACTGCACAGGTTTGTCACAGAACTGCACAGTTTTTCGAAAAGATCTACAGTTTTTACAGAACTGCGCAGTTTTTCAAAAAGATTTGTACAGTTTTCATAGAAAACTGCACAGTTTTTCGAAAAGATCTGTATAGTTTTTTCACACAACTGCACAGTTTTTTCACAGAACTGCACAGTTTTTTGAAGAGATCTGTACGGTTTTCGTAGAAAACTGCACAGTTTTTTACAAAACGGCGCAGTTTTTTGAAAGTGTATGTACAGTTTTCGTAGAGAACTGCACAGTTTTTTGAAAGTGTATGTACAGTTCTCGTAGAGAACTGCACAGTTTTTACAAGAGATCTGTACAGTTTACATACAGAACTGCACAGTTTTTTCACAGAACTGCGCAGTTTTTCGAAAAGATCTGTACAGTTTTTGTAGAGAACTGCACAGTTTTTTCACAGAACTGCACAGGTTTTCGAAATAATGTGTACAGTTTTCGTAGAGAACTGCACAGGTTTGTCACAGAACTGCACAGTTTTTCGAAAAGATCTACAGTTTTCACAGAACTGCGCAGTTTTTCAAAAAGATTTGTACAGTTTTCATAGAAAACTGCACAGTTTTTACACAGTACTGCGCAGTTTTTCGAAAAGATCTGTACAGTTTTTTCACACAACTGCACAGTTTTTTCACAGAACTGCACAGTTTTTTCACAGAACTGCGCATTTTTTTCACAGAACTGCGCAGTTTTTTCCCAGAACTGCACAGTTTTTTGAAGAGATCTGTACGGTTTTCGTAGAAAACTGCACAGTTTTTTACAAAACTGCGCAGTTTTTTGAAAAGATATGTACAGTTTTCGTAGAGAACTGCACAGTTTTTACAAGAGATCTGTACAGTTTACATACAGAACTGCACAGTTTTTTCACAGAACTGCGCAGTTTTTGGAAAAGGTCTGTACAGTTTTCGTAGCGAACTGCACAGTTTTTTCACAGAACTGCACAGTTTTTCGAAAGAATCTGTACAGTTTTCGTAGAGAACTGCACAGTTTTTTCACAGAACTGCGGAGTTTTTCGAAAATATCTGTGCAGTTTTCACAGAACAGCGCAGTTTTTCAAAATGATCTGTATAGTTTTCATAGAAAACTGCATAGTTTTTTCACAGAACTATGCAGTTTTTGTAGAGAACTGCACAGTTTTTACAAGAGATCTGTACAGTTTACATATAGAACTGCACAGTTTTTCACAGAACTGCACAGCTTTTTCCCAGAACTGCGCAGTTTGTTGAAAAGATTTGTACAGTTTTCATAGAAAACTGCACAGTTTTTATACAGAACTGCGCAGTTTTTTGAAAATATCTGTACAGTTTTCGTAGAGAACTGCACAGTTTTTACAACAGATCTGTACAGTTTACATAGAGAATTGCACAGTTTTTACGGAACTGCGCAGTGTTTCAAAAAGATCTGTACAGTTTTTTTTACGGAACTGCTCAGTTTTTTTAAAACATCTGTACAGTTTTCGTAGAGAACTGCACAGGTTTTACAAGAGATCTGTACAGTTTACATACAGAACTGCACAGTTTTTTCACAAAACTGCGCAGTATTTCGAAAAGATGTGTACAGTTTTCATAGAAAACTGCACAGTTTTTATACAGAACTGCGCAGTTTTTTGAAAATATCTGTACAGTTTTCGTAGAGAACTGCACAGTTTTTACAACAGATCTGTACAGTTTACATAGAGAATTGCAGAGTTGTTTCAGCTGAGGTGTGACAGCTAGCATTGTCGTGATGTAATATGATTCTGCGTTGTCGGTTGTCCTTTCTTATTTCTTCAAAGACTTCTGGTAAACAAATGGTCGTATACCATTCAGAATTAACCGTTTTACGATTCTCTAATGGCACTGTAGCCACATGTCCATTAATTCCAAAAAACAGGCGACCATTTGCTTCAAAGTACTTTTTGCACGAGTAACTTTTGTTGGTTTCGGCTCATCTTGGAACACCCACACCGTTGACTGTTGTTTAGTTTCGGGGTCATATGCATAGATCCAAGATTCATCACCTGTGTAGATATTATAAACGGCTTTTGACGTACCACGGTTGTATTTTTTTATCATTTTTTTACACCAATCGACACGAGCCCGTTTTTGATCGATTGTCAAGTTGTGCGGAATCCAACGCGAACATATTTTTTTTACAGCCAAATGTTCGTGTAATATCTTATGTATGCTCGTCATACTTATACCTAAGGACGCCTCTATCTCGCGATATGTAACATGACGATCACGCATTATTAGTTCCCGCACAGCATCTATATTTTGTGGGACAACAGCTGTTTTTGGGCGACCTTCTTTATTTTCATCCGTGAGCATAGACCGCCCACGATTAAACTCAATGTACCAGTGATAAACAGTGGTTTTTTATGGTGCTTCATCTCCAAAAGTTGCGGTGAGTTGTATTCAACAGTGCTTTATTAAGTACTGTTGTTGATTTAGCCCACGCCGAAAATCGTAGTAAATCATTGCACGAAAATGTTCACGCGTTAAATCCATGGCAAATGAAGACACGCAATTTTCAAAATGACGCCACAATGGAAAAATAATTGACAGTCACATGAAACAAAATGTATTCTTCAACCAAAGAGTTCTATTTTCAAATGTTGTAATTACTTTTTGAATATTGTTCTTGTAAGTGTTCCGGATACATAAATAGCAGCCTAGTACAGAATTGAAATAAAAAACTTACGGTACAGATGCAGATTTTCGTAATCTCTTTAATTTTCGGTCATTACTCATACAAATTTCAAAATATATCATGAATAGGGCCCGGAAAAATATGTACTAAAAAATCCAAAATATGTACATAAAATATGGACTAAAAAATCCAAAATATGTAAAAATATGGAGTACTAAATAGAAATATGGAAAAAATATGGAGTTTAAAATTCCAAAAATTAAACGTTGTTTTAGTGTTATAGGTAAGAAAAGAGTCACTCGTGACAGTTAACAAAGAGATAGAGGCCAGAAATGTTCTATGCTGGCTTTGCCTTTGCATATTTGGTAGGCCAGAAATATGCTATACTGGCTTTGCCTATGCATAAATGGTTTGGGAATAAACATATGTGACAGTATTAACTGTACAACTTGCATGACTTGCTGATCATAATATTGTAACCATGACAGCACGTAACGCACGTCATGCTGCATGATTTGACGTGGGAGAGCCGTGCTTCGGCACGAATGGGCCGGCTCGACCGGAGAAATACCACGGGCTCACAGAAAACCGGTGTGAAATAGCGCTTGCGCTGTGCTTCGCCGAGTCATTGAGTTTACTGAAGGCCCAATCCCCTACCATTTTCCTTTCCCTGCCCTTCCCTCTTAAAAGGCCGACAACGCACCTGCAGCTCTTCTGATGCTGCGAGTATCCGTGGGCGACGGAAGTTGCTTTCCATCAGGTGACCCGTTTGCTCGTTTGCCCCCTTATTTCATTTTAAAAAATGATCGTCTTGGGTTCGCTTAATATTGGCTAAATGATCCCTGCACGTCACAACTCACAATTCACGATATTTTTTTACTTCAGTTTTTGTTTAGCCATGTCAGTAACATGACCTTCAGCATAGCTGAAACTTTATTTTCTATTTCTTCAATAATCTTCTTTGAAAACAAAATACCGAAAAAATATAATAAATAATAATATAAAACGCGAGAGGAACGAAATACGCAGTCGCATGGTGGCGGGAACGTATTTTTTTTTTTGTATTTTAGTGAAAACATGGACGATTGTGACATTTTCTTGTAAAATATGGACTTATCTTTGTAAAACCCTAAAATATGGAAAAATATGGAAAATAAAACTTGGGATTTCACAGTCTAAATATGATAATTCGTGTAAAAACACATTCCCTAATCATGACTATTAAAGTGTATGCTACATAAACGAGTAATCTGGCTCGGCTTCCAATTCAGTTCGTTTCTTACTAAACGAAGTACGAACGGCATGATTATAAAAATAAGATACTCCATACTGATGTCAGTCAGACCCCCGGTTATGAATTATGATTAAATTGTTACATCTTGCATAACACTGTCCATGGCGACTTTGTAAAAATTTTGTAAAATATATATTATTTTTTGATTATTGCATTTTTACAATAACATGTAAACTTAGTAAGATAAACACAAAGAGACCAGCTTAATTTTACGCAAATACCCTGGCATCCAACTTAAATAAACCATCTTTTTGGGCAGGTTTTTGGGTCGGAAAAAATACAAGAACTTTACCTAAGCATAATTTAAAAAAAATCACTTACTGATGAAACTTGAAAGGTTATTCCTGTATTAAAAGTCGTATCTGTATGACTTCTACACCATTTCACAGGGCATTTAGGCATTTTAAAAACGAAAATTTTGTAAAAAGCTACGTAAAAAGTAAATAAACCAAAAGTAAACAAATTGTAAAATGAGTGTGACAATAATTATCATGTCAACCTGGTTGAACGTCACTCGAGTATACATACACGAAAAATGTGTACCGAACACATGCATAAATGTGCATGTATTCGGGTCACATTTTGTAGCCATTTGGTGCACTTTTTTTGACGGAGTTACTCTTCCTGTAGTATAAAGTTCACTGACTATTACTCAGTAACTTATGAAGTCTTCTTAGCCGTGATAACAGCATATTTCCTACTTCCGTGAATTTTTTCACATTTCCAAAAGCAAACGTTTAGCCGGTAGAAGGGGGGACGCTGGACTGACGAAAACTTCATATTTCACAAATTGATCTCTAAATCGGAAAATGATATTTGAATACTCGTAATATTTACCCTTCAGTATGTGCAAAAATTTTTGCAAAAAAGTAATGTAGGTAATGTGCAAAAAAAATGGCGCCCGGCCTACCCTTTTTGTACAAATAATGTAAAAACTTTACATACTAACTATATTTTATGTTTGTGTGAGAAATATTATAATATATGTTAAATTTTCTATCAATCAAGCCATCATAATATAGTATTTAGTCTGATTTAATATTCTTTTCAGAAGTATATTATATTTTGAAATATATTTTTTCTGACTGTTTCACATGAAATAAGTTAATATTTTGTTTTATTCTACTCGAGGGAACCCTGATTTTAAACTCTTAAGTACATAAATTGTTTATCGTTACTACTCGAGATGTTTATAAAAACAGGTCATAAATCTAACCCAAAAAAATGGGTTTCGTATTACCCACAAGCAAACTTCGTCATTAGGGCTTTACAAATAAAGTTCAAAATGGCCGCGGCCGGCAGAATATGGCCGTTACCTGCGAACTTTGAACTCTTTGTTTTAGAATCGTAAGAAGTACTATCGTTATTCATAGTCTTGTAGACCTTTTGTTATAACTTCTTTAAGCGTTTTACGTAATTAATTTACCAATATATGAAGCAAATTACGTTCAAAATACTTATAACACATACAACTTTTTTCTCAACTTTCACAAATTTTTACGAAGTATTTCTTGCAAATGATTATCTAAAATTGATTCTTATTACTAAAGTAACTTATTTTACTACTTACATTCGATAAATCCATCAATCATTTCACAAAAAACACACAAAATGTCAGAACACACACGAAAAAATTCCCGATTTTCTAATGACTGAAAAATACTCGTCGACCACAGATTGTATAATATTTTGCATTCAGAATGTGTCAAATTTATCATAGATCGTAACTAACCAAACTTCTTCACACAAAAGTAGTCTCTAAGTCGAATATGTATGTAAATATTATGTAAAATTAAAAACACAGTAACTCAATCGAATGAAAGAGCGCGGCCACAGACGGCCGCTTGGTTGTAGACGGAATTACTGTAGTATAATCTGCGGCGGCCGGATCCGGCCGCTCGGGGATTGAAAGGTTAAAAAACCTACCCAACGACACCCCACACGCTAGAGTGGACGCGAAAAAAAAACATCCCCGCTTGATGTGTAGGGGAAGTAGGTACCATAATTTTTTTAAAAAGATTTTATACTTATACCATTTTGTCGGCATCATTAATATGTGCAGAATTACAGCATTTTAGATCCTATGGTCTCTGAGCAAAACTGCGGACAAACAGACGGACAGTCGACAGACAGACGGACAGAGCGAAACTATAAAGGTTCCTTGTTGACTACGGAACCTTAAAAAATGGCCCTAGACACTAGCCAATTTTAAGTTAATAGTTTATCTTAATGGTCATGATTCTGTGCCTAAAACACATAGGAGTCTTTACTTGAGAGAGTAATCAAACCATGTACTATAGGTTAAAGGCTAAACTGAGAAACGCACATGGCCTGCTATTTTTTTTCTATTATTGGTCTGCGAACAAAATTCTGTTGTACAAGAGGATTTAGGCAAGGCCCTTTGTGCCTTGTACGTTAGAAGTCAATTTCAACCTCGTAAATTCATTTTCACCTAGATACATTCCTGGTGGAGTTCCACGGCCACGGTATAACTAATTATAAAGACTGAACAACATTAGCTCATAAGCGTTAACATAGTTAGGAGTTTCAGCTGAACGCTGGGCGCAACTTTCACAAGAAGCAGCTTATTCGCGGTTAATTGTCGTATTAACTATTCCTCGACTTCCAAACCGCTCCAACCGCGTTATACTTACGTGACTTACTATCTGATAACTTTGCCATATTACTTTAGCGATAGAACTACGTCTTGATGTGAATTCACGTCTAGTTTTTAACCGACTTCCAAAAAACGAGGAGGTTATATTATGTTCGGCTGTGAATATATTTTTTAATTTTTTTTTTGTATGTTCAACGATTACTCCGCCGTTTGTGAACCGATTTTCGAAATTTTTGTTTTGTTGTATTAGGTTTCACTCCAATTTGGTACCATGTTCATAAAAGTGGTGACCTGATGATGGGATCCAGGAGTAATCGAGGGAATTCCTCGAAATTTATATGGAAACATATGGTGATTTTGGTTTAATGTGAAGTGTACTAAGAATATGCTACCAAAAAGTCAAATATTGGGTCAAGGTATACCATGGTTTCGAAGATGCTGAGAGAACTCCTGACTCCTTATAGATACACGTTTGGGAGTTTCGGCGTTGTTTTAAGAACAGAAAGCATATGCTACCACGCAATTCAAATTCATCATCATCATCGTCATCATCATCATTACCACGTCGTGTTAAGGTCACTGGCAATGTCTCATGGCACAAAATAGATAATAGTACAACTTACAAGGCATAAGTATGGATACAATAATAATAATTATGTACATAACAACACCAATTATGTATTAATATAGGCTGTTTATACACGGCGGTCGGTGCGTAAACATCGTGTTCAAGTTCCACGGAATGTCAGGGCATGCCGCGCTGCGAGTATTTTGAGTGTCATAATATTATGATTTTAAACTTTATCTTCATTAATGTAATACAGTATAGTATCGCTTGAGAAAGGCGCAGGTGGCCGCGAGTCTTTCCAAGTTTCTCAAGCGATAGTACTATGTATTACAATAATGAAGATAAAGATTAATATCATAATATTATTATGACACAGAAAATATGCTCGCCGCGCCGCTGGGTGTGATTCGGCTCATCCTTCGATCGCGGATTCTTGGAAATCTATTGTTCTGGCGGCCTTACCTAGCACAAGTTCACACAATTCACACAACCAAAATCTGTTACAACTATATGAAACTCCTACGTACAAGCGATACCGCGATTCAGGAGCACCTCAGCGCCATCTATTGAATACATCGTGTAACTAAAACTATATGAACAACATTCGGAGTTCCTCCGTAGCCTCAGTGACATCTAGTGAAGACATTATGAAACTATTTTTTATACAATTTAAATTGGCACTAATTATAGTTTATCTACTAGGTAACTAAAAAGAGTGAAATTATTATTTTTAACAAAAAATTAAAACCGACTTCCAAGGTAAAAAATATAATAACCTCCTAATAATAATAACTAAAAGTATTAAATAATTTTTCCTCTCTAAGGGCCTGTTTCACCGCTTCCTGATAAGGCTATCCACCACTTAATTTGACAGATGGAGTATGGAAAATCTGTCAAATAATGCCCTATCGGGCAACTTATCAGGAAGCGGTGAAACAGGCCATAAATGTGCCTTTTTCCGAATTCGGCTAAACCTCAACTATTTCTGTACTCAATCTTCATAATTTTGAAGTCCAATATGGATCCTAATTGTTCTAGTTGGTCCTTTGATCTTATTAACTCTATCAGGGGTATTTATACAGGGTGTAACAAAAACAAGTGATAATACTTTAGGGTGTGTACGTGTTCCATGTAGAGAGTTCACTGTGAAAGACCAAAATTTTTTTTCACTTTTGTATGGGCAAGGGCCCGAGCGTCACGACTCACGAGTTTCCCCATACAAAAGTGAAAAAAAATTTTGGTCTTCCAGCGCTGCTACTTTCACAGTGAACTCTCTACAGGGAACACGTACACACCCTAAAGTATTATCACTTGTTTTTGTTACACTGTATAATATGTAATTTAAAACTTATAAAATTGGGTTTAAAACTTTAAGGGCGTTCCGTCCGGAGATTCCGTAATTGACCGTATTTAAAACCTTATAAACTCATAATCTGAAAGCTACAAAGTTATATTAAAAATAAAGCAATAATCTGCAGTATATCAACACTCTTTTCGCCGTTTTAAATTTTCTTTTTTCGTTTATTATACTCATGATATCAGCTTCCAAAGTAATACCAATTTGTTAAAATTCAAGCATACATTCAGCATCTCCTTAGCATTTACAAATTACTTTTATTTGAAACTCACGCCAATAGATCGACAATATCATAAACTACATATTCGCCGTTTAAAATTTTTTTAGGACAATTTTGAACTAAGATAAGTAAAAATAATAGGGTTATGGCGCGATCTCGGCAACGCGGCAAATGTATGGCCAAGGTCGTTTGCTCGGGGGACGGCCTTAATGTCAGTTTGGAAATCTTTGTTCTGTACCTAGTGTTACTTATGCTATTCTACAAACAAAAAAAAAATGATTTCAATTTAATAATGCATAGTGCATACATACTTACATAATAGTTATGCAAAGACCAAATATAATACTATATTACAGATTATGTATCGTATCGTTACTAATTTTCCTAGGTTTTTTGTGTGCCGCGTGAGATAATTTCGTAGGAAAAACTTACTTTCTTTATTTATTGATGTTACCATAGACTAGGCTACATTTATAATGTTAGTTCCACGTAGGTACACCGTACAGCGGACTACCCATTGTTCACAACAGTAAACAACTCCTAACTCGAAACTTACGTTCGTAAGTCCGTATTGTAAACAACGAAGAAACTCGGTACAGAACAATTGTCCAAATAGAATTACCCTATATTACATTCACTAGCGTTCACGCCGCCGCGCCGCGCTGGTCGGTCTTGGATTTCCTCTCATTTCGAGAGAATTAATTCTACATTTTAAATAAGTACTCTATGGAGAGTCTGGCCACAGGAATCCAATAGCCAGTTTAATCCCAGTCTTTGAAGCACAATAATTCTTGTGTGGGCCCGGAGTATCTTGGATGCACAGTCAGCCTGTGCCCACTCTAACCTCTGATAAATATACCTACGACAGTCAGTGCTATTTATCCGCTTCGGTATAAGATCATATTTTTGGCCACCCTTTACATATACAAGGTGTAACAAAACAAAGTGATAATACTTTAGGGTGTGTATGTGTATGTATATTGTATGTGTACCTTGTAGAGAGTTCACTCTGAAAGTCGCAGCGCAGTGTGGGGGGGCAAGAATGGCCAGACCAGGCAGGACTTTTATTTTTTCGGTTTGCTCCCGATAAGTTCCCGCTGCGCCCCGCTCCCGCTGTGCTGCATGCGAAGGGCCCACTACAGGGCCTACTACAGGGCCTACAAGGGCCATCCGACGACTCGCCTGATTGTTTGCCATATCAGTTCTTAAAATATTTTTTTCCTAAATATTAGTATTTAAGTAGCTAATATTATAATTATTGGTCTACCGACACCAAGTTTTATTTTATCACCCTGAATGAAATGAAATAGGCCTATACAGAGCATTGCTCTGGGTACCTTTTTATTTTTAGATATATCTTATATATTATATATGTTACGCTCAAAGACCGAAATCGCTCAATGAGCGAAAAAATGGCTCACAACGCGTTGTGGTCACAGTGGAACAGCCACGACGCGAAATTCGCGTTGTGGCTCTAATGAAAACGGCCACGACGCGTTCTGGCAATCACAAAAAGACCATAACGCGAAATTCGTGTCGTGGCTGATTTGCTATTCGTTTTTCTTGGTTTGTTCTTGATTGATTAATCTTCCATTATAGGTATGGAATATCAGCCACGACACGAATTTCGCTTTATGGTCTTTTTGTGATTGCCAGAACGCGTCGTGGCTGTTCCACTGTGACCACAACGCGTTGTGAGCTATTTTTTCGCTCATTGAGCGATTTCGGTCTTTGAGCGTAACATATATAAAATTCTCGTGTCACAATGTTAGTCCACGAACTCCTCCGAAACGGCTTTTCAGTTACTGATTTTTACCAAATTTTATATGCATATTCAGTAGGTCTGAGAATCGGCTACTCGGTACTTTATTATATTGATAAGTGCATTTGTTAAATAAATAATAGTAAATTATTACAACCTGAGACTGACGGCGACCATTAAGTTTGTGCGACGGGATAGCGATCGACGATGCCATGGTGACATACTTATTTAGTCACTTCAATAGAATAATATGGGCGAAATACTTTATATTATAGCAAAGCAACGTTTGCCGGGACAGCTAGTTATAATATAATATATCTAAAAAATGAATAAATTAGGGAGCACTCGCACAGGGCGCAAAAAAGCTATTTACGGCACTGCTAGTCATTATATAATTATCATAGGCTCCATAGCATTATACATGTGTCTTGCTACATGTTTCTGGGCCGTTTGAGTTTTATATCTCGTTACAACATCAAATTGGAAAGTTACCCGCCTCCCCCTTTCGGTCGCCCCCTCGCAGGAAATTACTGTCGTTATACATCAATATTACATGACGTATAATATATAATACGCCGATCACACGAGTTACACGACTTTGATCAATTAATCCTTCGATCGAAGGTTCTAGGAATTCCCATTGTATTCTTTTGTTCTCGCGATCACCAGTGCTCGCGCGGGGCCTGTAGGATTAAACGGTTTATATGATTTTAAAAACTTTTCTACATTTTTGTACATGTACCTAGGTATGTAAAGATGCTATGAAATATATATTTATTTTATTATTAAAATATATGATCTGTCCTTTAAAAGTATATGATTTGCATCTTAAAAGCTCTTTTCGAGTTAAGAAAAGTTCGTGAAGTATTTTTAGATGCCGAGCCTTCTTATGGACCTCGGTCGTCTTGTTATGTCCTTAGTAATCGTACAATCATTGATGAGGTCAATAAAATACAAGATAAAGAAATACAATACATTTATTACAAGATCATGTCAAACATGCCGATGATGAGTTGATGCAACCGTGACGCGACTTCGGCGCGACCGACGACTGACGGGTACCTAGCTATAGGTACAGGGGCATATTTACACGATGCTGCATTATATTATATACACGACGTATATACAGGCTCACATGAGCTCAAAGGGAAATGGACGAAACTAAGCCTAACTTTAACGATTAATGTCTTTTATAAACGAATTGGAAATGTTCACTGGCGAATGCACAAGTTCCAGTTCCCACGATTTCCCAGTTCCACAACACACCCCCGACCGTCCTTGTTCTTCATTCACTTGTCCTTCAATGGAATTATATTAAAATTGGCTAAGCAGCCGGCGGCGAGGAGGTCGCGGCGTCAAAAGTGCGCGCGCGAGTTGCCGTTCCAGCGCGCGGCCGCCGGCGCCTCCGACGACGCCAGCGATACGTCCGTGGAGGGCGGCGGCGCCGGGTAGTACACCGTGGGCGCCGGCGACGTCGTGCGCCGCGCGCGCCCCGCCCGCCCCGCGCCGCCCGCCGCCCGCCCGTCCGACCGCCGCAGCGTGCCGTTCCGCGCCAGCCGCAGCGACACGCGCTCGCCGCACGATGCGAACGAGTCGTCGCGCGTGTGCTCCGGCGAGTCGCGCAGCCCGCGCCGCCGCAGCCGCCCGCCACAGAACATCTTCAGGAACACGCGCTTGAACTTCTCGCCGAAGATGACGTAGATGACGAAGTTGACGCTGCTGTTGATGGTCACCAGCAGGTTGCTCGTCTTCACGAGCGGGTCGAGGTCGTCGAACGCGTCGCCCATGAACACCTCGAACGCGTTCGTCACCAGCGGTAGCAGGTTGCACAGGAAGAATACGAGCACTACCACCAGCAGCATCGTCGCCAGCCCGAGCTCGCGGCGCTGCACGCGCGACAGCCGCGCGCGCTCCGCCTGCGCGCGCCGCACCTGCCGCACGATGCGCGCGTTGAGCGCCGCCAGCGCGGAGAACGGCACGATGTACATCACCACCAGGTACATCCAGTGGATGTAGACGGCCACGTAGCGGTCGGTGCGGAACCGCGTGTCGGCGCGCACGCAGTAGATCACCTCGCCGTCGGCGCCCGCCTCCGCCACCACCTCCGCCTCGAAGAACTTGGGCGCGTTGTAGGCGAGCGCGAACGCCGCCGTGCCCAGCACGTACCAGCGCGCGCGCGACGACGTGCACAGCGCCTTGGCGCGGAACGGGTGGCACACGGCGACCCAGCGCTCCACGGTCACGATGAGCGTCAGGTACACGGACATGGTCTGCGCGGCGTTGGCCAGCGGGTAGGCGTAGGGCGTGATGTGCGGACACACGTGGTAGTAGTAGTAGCGCAGCGCGCCCGTCCACGGGTACACGGCGGTCAGGCCGAACAGCAGCACGGAGGTGAGGATGAGCACGGTGTCGCACGCCGCCAGCCCCACCAGCAGGCAGTTGATGGAGGAGCGCATCTGCGGCCGCGACAGCACCACCACGGCCAGCCCGTTGCCCAGCAGCCCGCCGGCGCCGATCAGGTTGAGCAGCACGGCGTGCACCACGAAGCGGAACAGCTTGTCGGAGTCGGCCACGCCGGCGTCCGTGTCGCACTCCAGCGGCGCCGAGCCGTTCATGTCGCCGCGCGCCCGCCCGCCGCGCCGCGCACCATATTACCGCCCGCCGCCCGCGCCTCCCGCACCCCGCTGCATCTGGAATAGATACGTTTATCCTTTGAGTGCACCGTTCTATTCGAATGATCAAAAAATAAAAAAAATAGAAAAATAATATTTCACTATGCTACAATTGAACTAATAACAAGCCAAATACCAACACCGACATGGCTCGTAGGTTGAAACGGTCCGTCGAGATGAGGATGCTTTTAAAACGTCCTAGCTAAAAAATATCGAATTGACAGGAGATTCTTACTCTATGACAAACTAGCTGACCCGACAGACGTTGTCCTGTCTTAACGATGATTATTTAATTCTAATTGGTATAATTAAGAAAACAATAGATTAAAATTAGTATCTTCATGCCAAATTTCATCAAAATAGATATATAGATAGATATACACTTTATTGCTCACATATAAATGGATATACGAAAGAATTAAAATACTTAAAAACTAAAACATTAATGTGGGCAAGGGCGGCCTTATCGCTATAAGCGATCTCTTCCAAAATAGATTAAATAGTTTATGCAAAAATCATAAAAGTTTATTGTGCAGGAACCGTACATTTTCCAGGACAAAAAGTATCCCTTGTCCTTTCCCGAGACTCAAAGTATATCCATACCGAATTTCATAAAAACAGACTGAATAGTTTAGGCGAAAATCTTAAAAGTTTATTGTGCGGGAACCGTACATTTCCCGAGACCAAAAGTCTCCCTTGTCCTTTCCCGAGATTCAAAAGTATCTTCATACCAAAATTCATCAAAATAGATTGAATAGTTTGCGCGCAAACCATAAAAGTATATTGTGCAGTAACTGTACATTTTTCCGGGACAAAATGTATCCTATGTCCTTTTCCTGGTTCTAAGCTACCTCTCCACCAATTTTCAGCCAAATCGGTTCATCCGTTCTTGAGATAAAAGTTTATTGTGCGTGAACCGTACATTTTCCGGGACAAAAATATCCCTTGTCCTTTCCCGAGACTCAAAGTATCTCCATACCAAAACTCATCAAAATCGATTGAATATAGTTTACGTGCAAATCATAAAAGTATATTGTGCAGTAACCGTACATTTTTCCGGGACAAAATGTATCCTATGTGCTATTCCTGGTTCTAAGCTACCTCTCCAATAATTTTCAGCCAAATCGGTTCATCCGTTCTTGAGTTATAAGTGGTGTAACTAACACAACTTTCTTTTATATATATAATAATATAGATGGCGTCGGGGACAAAAAGACAAGAACCGATCACGTTTTCGGGGCAATAAATACAATACTTCGTAAGAAATCAATCATGAATGATCAATTGATCAATGAGCGCTTCCGTGTCGTTTGTGGGTTGAGTGTGTGATGGAGACCACAGCCGGTAAGACGAGTGTGGCGTACAACTTTATTCGATCCCTCGGTGTTGTGGGGCGGCGGGTGTTCGGCGGCGCGCCGGCGCATGTCGGAGCTAACGGGCTCGGGCGCACGTGCTCAGCCAGTACCGACACTCACAGTAATCGACATTATTTTTATGGATAAGAGCAGGGAAATCCCTCGACAACGTCGACCTTGGATAGTAGCAACTTTTTAGGCCATTTCCGGTCAACCAGTTTTGGCAAATTGACGTAAAATGGTCGCTTTACAAAAATCTATATCGTATATTATATGGCAGTCCGGAGGGATTTATGTGTTTTATCGCAGGCGGCAAGTTTAATTTCGTCCCGGGCGGGATTACGCGCATACAGATTGGATGAGAGCGGTATGAGCCAATGTGTGATACATTGGATTTAAGGAACTTTTCGATTCTGTACTTCGCAAAGTTAGTAATTACACGATATCACATTTTAGACAGTATGCAGCGCCATGACCCTAATTTGTAAAATAGACGTTTTTTTGCCTATTCTCCTCACTGAGCTAATCAGAATCGGCGGTAGGCATCATGGAGACATTTTAATTGTTAGTTTCTAACCAATTTTAAAAAACTTGACTCCAATGCAATCGAAATAAATTAAATAACGAAGTTGTTAACTTCGAATATAAAACTGCATCGCAGCCGAAGTTAATGTTTAAGTATGACCAAGTTTTAATACTATTTTAATTGTTCCCGACCCGCGTGCCGTATCGAGCCGGCGGAATTCAACGCTCGGAGTTAGTCGTATGAAATTACCGAGAAGAATGCAGCCAGGGGCTCGGGAGTCTTTGTCAATACGCTTTGATTGCTGAAAACTTTCGTGATTCAATTCTTTATTTCGCACACATTTCGAGCTACAGTTTTGTGCTGAAGATCTACTAATGAGATTAAAGTGAAAATTTACTGGTATTTAGCACGCCACATCGTTACTTACTGTGATACAAGTTGCCTTTACCTATACAAAATGCAAACTTTTTAAAATGTCATATATGAAGTAATGAAAGGAAGTAATCGCCCTTTGTATACTTCTGTGGCATGCCACATGCAGTTAAAGAGTCTGAAGTCAGTACTCAGTATCTATGGTGTCGACATTCCAAAGATCTTTCAGTCGGTGAAAAAATTCCTTAAAAGACCTAATGTGTTCCGGACTTTGTGGTCTGGTGTAAGACGTGGGGCCGCCGGCCGGTGCGAATGCGCTACCGACAGCTGCTGCTGCACACGCTCCCCATGTACGACCCCGAGAACACTACATGACGCCGAAAATTCGTTTATCGCGGGGAACCGTACATTTTTTCGGGGTAAAAAGTATCCTATGTCCTTTCCCGTGACTCAAAGTATCTCTGTACCAAATTTCAGCCCAATCGGTTCAGCGGTTTAGGCGTGAAGAGGTAACAGACAGACAGACAGACACACTTTCGCATTTATAATATTAGTATGGATGTTGGATACTCCATTTCATTGAGGAAGGCTTTATAACATCTTACTGCAACTAATAGGAGCGAAGAATGAGTGGAAAAGATAAAAAGGAAAAGTTTTTTGTATCAAATTATCTCAGAAATGACTGAGCTGATGTAAATGGCCATAGAGTAGACCACACGGAATAGGATATAACTGTTTATTGTGGGTGAATATATAATTATTATGAGATACCGTGTCACGCAAGCACAGCTCAAAGAAGTTCATCAACAATAATTTCCTTATGGCACATAAAATACATAGAAAAATACTAAGAAAACATAAATTGTGCAAATTAGCAGCCTTACAGCTTAGAGTTTTCTTCGGAGAACTAATTTATTTCAGGCTCTAAACGCAATTGTATCTCGAGTTGATATCGATATTAAAAATATGAACCTAATGATTTTATTGTAGTATAAATCATATTTGTATCTAATTGTAATTGCCCTGTGCGCATGACATATTATGCACGATATAAACAGCTCAGTAGTAATCATTGGTATGGAGATACTTTGAGTCCCGGGAAGGACATAGGATACTTTTAATCCCGAAAAAATGTACGGTTCCCGCGCGATAAACAAATTTTGATGCAACGGAGTTGCGGGCGTCGTCTAATCTTATAATATTTTAGGACTCTTTATTAATTAACTAATTTAAGGCACATGATATCTACTGCTGTGTTAGTTGATATTTCTAACGCAAATGTTACAATGTTGAAATGTTGAGAGACGGCAGTCATCGCTTCGTATTGGGAGTATGTTGTTGGTAATGAGGCGATGATATGACACGCGAATATCAAAGCAGTATCAGAAACGAACCGAACTTGCTCACTGATCAGTATCATTACTATACATAGGTAGGTATTATATAATACTAGCGACCCTCCCCGACGTCGCACGGGTATAAAATATATAGCCACTGAAAAAATTATGCCTGTAGCCTTCCTCAATAAATGGGCTATCTAACACTGAAAGAATTTTTCAAATCGGACCAGTAGTTCCTGAGATTAGCGCGTTCAAGTTAGCCCTTTCAAATAATTTTCCCCGTTTTTTCCACATTTTCCTATAACCTATAACCTTTCTCGATAAATGGGCTATCTAACACTGAAAGAATCATCAAAATCCGTTGCGTAGTTTTAAAGATTAAAGGGAACAAAGGGACATGAGGGAAAAAAAGCGACTTTGTTTTATAATAAGTATAGATATAGATAATTTGCAATAAAATAAAATTGCGACTATAATTAAATATCTAAGCTATCCTATCTCTCAAGTTGGAAAAAAGCACACATTTAAAAAAAAGAAACATTAAAATCGGTTAAGTAGCTTAGGAATCCATCGCGGACAAACATCGTGACAGGAGATTTATATATATTAGATATAGATATGAATACGAAAGTGTGTCTGTCTGTTAGTACCAAACTGATTTAAATTTGATGAAATTTGGTATGGGCATACTTTGAGGACATGTATAATTTTTGTTCGCGTAAAATGTCCGGTTCCTAAGCGCTAAAATAATTTAATTACGGTTTTAAAATATTACGTTTTGTATCTGTGTCACTACTTTATAATCTTTCTAAAAACAACGCTTTAAAACTCTGCTGTATAAGTCGCTGTAGTAAAATTTGCCCCATTTTTAGGACAACCAAATTTAATTGAAAGTTCGGCTTCGGCTGGCAAAGAATAATTAAAAAGCGAGAACTTTACAAAATACTATAAAACAAAAACTTCGTCTCCTAGTCTTGTGTATTTGGGCCAGAAATAGGGCTTCACTGTCCGAAGCAACCTTGGAATAAGATATTATTTTATTTTATTTTATGATACTTGGAAAACTTACAGCTATTGTTACAATTAAATTATAAGACAGAATACATAATAAGGAGCCAATAAGAAGTTTTCACTGATAGTAATAGTTTACAAAATATTGACTTAAATATTACGTTATGAATACCTAGTACTACTACAACAAAGTTTTTAACATTTTAAACTCAAATATCAGTTATTTATATATATATATATATATTATTTTTTTAGTTGGTGTTTGCTTATTTCTAACATTACAATACCTATTACGTACAGAAGAGCTAAACATCAACAAACAATTAATTAATTAAATCAACAAAATGCTTGCATAATGATCTCTTTAGAGTTGTAATATTACAATTGAAAATATCTAAATCCATATTAGAACACACTGAATTTAGTTGCTTGCTTGCACGATACATGAAAGAGTTCTGTCTGTAGTAGGTGTGGGTAGTGGGGTAAGAAGATAGGGACATGACGACGATAGGACTTAGTAGGAATTTTAAAAGACAACTTAGATAATAGGTTGGGGCAGTCTAGATTATTCGAAGAAATTTTTACAAGAAAAGACACATCGGCAATAACACGACGGTCCTCTAGGGTAAGGAGGTGGTGTTTGGTACAGACAGACTTATAATTGGAACTACTAAACCGTTGATTAGTCTTAAAACACAGCTAACGTATTTTTCTTTGGATATTCTCAATTCTATTAATGTGAATTTTATACCTAGGGTTCCAAATTTGGGAGGCATACTCGAGGTGACTTCTAACTAGAGAGCAATATAGAACCTTGATGGTTTTAGCGCGAACAAATTCTTTAGATTTCGCTTTAAGAAGCCAAGAGCTTTAGATGCCTTTGATATGACATGATCAATATGAGAGTTAAACGATAGTTTATTATAATATATATTATGTCGCATCCGGTCAAAAACGGAAACGGAACTTAAGTGCGCCATCTTTATGAAACTAGTAGCGCGTTTTGACAGAGTCGGGGCGTGTTGGAGTGGAAGAGATGGAGAGGGAAACGTCCCCTCCTGGGTAGTCGCCAGAAAGAAAAAAAAAAGAAAAAACTAGCCAACACGTTCCGGAACTGTCCCTAGTTTCATTTAAGTGCTATTTGTGCTGAGTGACGTGTTAATTATTGTGAAGTATTTAGTGAAAGTGTAAAGTGTTTGATGAATGATAGAAACTCAATAAGAATTATAATAGAGAGATTATAAGGTAGGTTATTTCGTACTATTCTCTCTTCGCCCGTCTTCCCACGCCACTGTCTTGTACCAGCACTTTACGATGAAGACCTATCCTAATAAAAGCGAAGTCCCTTTATATTAATAGATTCTCTCCTCAGTCAGTTGCAGAAAATTGCGATAAAACCCAGAGAAAGTAAGAAAGGCATGAAATTTTCAAGTCACGTAAGATTTATGTAAATAATAAATTGTGATGTTCATAATACCATATAATATTATGGCTGTTTGTGCTTCGGATGAAGAATATAGAGCTGCGATAATTTCTGCTATTGCCAATATGCACAAATTACAGAACGGAAAACGTAGAGATTTTGCCACGGTCCTACAGTATTTGCAAATCGAGCACGTTTGCACCTGTGTTCACGTAAAATTGCCGCCCAGCAAACATGGAGACGCGACAACTAGTCATATCGACCTAATAGGCTTAAAAAACTAAAAGTAGACTACCTTGTACCGTGTATTCCCAATTTATTAACATTTTTGGAGTGGGCTCTTTTGAGTAAATATGTCTTCATTACACTACCATCCAAAACAAAATCAATTTTCCGAAAGACTCAACCTAACCTTATATATAATAATCTTTATTTAGTGCAATCTCCTATGGATAAGGAAAATGGCCTTTTAAGCCTGGGTGCTTAGTCGAATTGCATTCATGAGATTCGACAGCGAGGTGAGATGTCAAAAATGTAATTTGGGGAATAATGCAAGCGCCATTGCCTATGACACCGAGCAATATTTGTAGTAATGCATTACATGAAATTCCGTACAGTCAATCCATGCTTAACATTATAAATGCGAAAGTATGTCTGTCTGTCTGTCTGTTTATCTGTCTGTCTGTTACCTCTTCACGCTCAAATCGCTGAACCGATTTTGCTGAAATTTCGCATGTACATACTTTAAGTCCCGGGAAAGGACATAGGATACTTTTTATTCCGGAAACATGTACGGTTCCCGCGCGATAAACGAATGTTGGCGCAACGGAGTTGCGGGCGTCATGTAGTATCCAATAAATGTGACAAATGAGTGTGTTTAGCTAAACGTAGCTTGTTTTATCAGGTGCTGGTGTTCGGTCGCACGGAAGTTGGGTGTACTGCTGACGGGCGCGACGCTGCGGCTGTGCTGGAGCCTCCGCCGGACCTGTTGTCTACCGCGGAGCATCGGTGAGTAATATCTCTCTAGTTCATAACCTATGTAACAACTAGTTGCTGTTGCAACGTGTACTGGTCGAGAATATTCTCGATTAGTACACGTATCGTTATTGTCTCAACTACGCTTTTTGAAGCTACAGACGATCGAACACCCCAAAATAGACTAGCAATGAACACTGGACACGTGTAAAAAAATTACTAATCGTGTTAAAGACTTCCTAATTTTAACTGCTAGCTGATAAATTTTTGTGGTAGTGTATCTGACTAAACAAAAAGGCAAATAACATTACGTGACATTAATGGGACTCGCTAGCAGATAAAAGTCTAAACACGCACATGTAATTAGACTGAAATACGTCGTTAGCAGCCATCACTGTCTTTAACGAGCAAACGCAGCGTCTAGAAATAAACTGCGATAACATGGCGCGCCCCTCCATATGACTGTTTCAATGTGTAGTCACATCCTTATGAAAGATTTTGTATGTAGTAAGTATTCAACCAATCACAATACACGTAATATTTCACTTAATATCACGTCTTATTACCAAGATTTGTTAGTCGACTAATCATAACTAGCTGACCGCGCAAGACAATGCACTTCTAACGTTTCGCCAACGCACTTCAAACGTTTTGAATTTTGGAGGGGCGCGCCATGTTATTGCAATTGATCTCTACCCGCAGACGCTGACGTCACGCTGTCAGCGTACTAAGGCGCTCGCTCTTCTCCAATTTCACCCGAGCGATATAAAAGAGTAATAACTGTTTCAGATGCTCAGTTTTATTTGATCTCGCAATACTTTCGCTGTTGAGATATTACCTCATAAGGTATTCGAGTGGGTCGGCGACTAGACGCGACCCAATATCAGGTTCAGGTGTAAATCCAGTTGTCTCGGCCGTCTGGGTATAATGACGATCTATGTATCACAGTTTTGTCGACGATATTGTCTGATTTTCAGAAGGTAGTCAGAGCATTCTTGTGACAATTTTGTCTAAACTTGTGTGTTTGTTGTGTATGTACGGTATTTGTAAGATTTTGAATATCTGATTAGCCATTATTTGACTACACTAAGAAAAACATTCGCCCTCCTTATTGTTCCAAACAGGCTCGAGGCAAAGAAAATGTCTTCCTAATAACAACCAAGCTTCTTCTCCTTCCTAAAGCGGTTCGTTAATTCGTGTCTTATGAATATCAAGATAGCGCCCATGACTATAAACAATGTCGGATGTGCAAAATCGACATTTTTATTTTATTCCATAAAACATGTCCTTATAACCAAGGCTTTCATTAGCTGAAAAGATGAAATCTATATTATGCATAGTTTCTGAAATAGCTACATTAAAAATGTCGTATATTACTAAAATAGTCCGCTAACAATGTCGGATAGTTACTACCTACGTTGTTAACGGGACGCGGGGGAGAATGAGAGCGCTCGATGTGCCACTTCCGACTATCTTAACGGAGAAAATGGACGTCGCGCTGTCACTTGTTTTTTTTTGCAACCTTAGTTATATTTTTTTAATTTTAGACGCCGTTTTTAATGTCTACAAGATCAGCACGGCTAATCAAACTAGGTATTCAATGAAATTAAGAAAAATATAGTAATAGGGAAAAAAAGCTGATGGAAATATTAAGATCGAAGCTAATACTAGTACGGAAAATGGTATTTACTATTCTTTATTATATTATTTAAAGATTTTGAACAGTACAGCTTATGTTTTATTGCTTTAGATTTGATATAAGAAAAACCTTTATCTTCATTAACATTTTATCGTTGGTCATTTAAAATTGTCGGATGTGCCACATCCAATGTTCTTAACCGGTTTTTCAAATGGTGTTAAATTGTCGGTAGTACCACTTCCAACATTGTTATGGGGATTTATAAATTGGCAAAATGTCGGGTGTATTACATCATAATCGACATTTCACTTATTTTTCTAATTGGTTTAATGCCATTTGGAGTTTGTTTCATATCTGTCGGTGCTTACCGACTTTAAACAATTTTCAGAAGGCTTCAAAATAAGTCATTTTTGTACGAAAATTAAGTTTTTGTTGGCACACATACACAATGAATTAATATAATTTTTTAGTTAAATAATCGTGTTTTGACGATCTGGTGTCTAATAGCTGATTTTCTCGGCATTTTTTAAATACATAATAGCAATAAAACATAAGCTGTACTGTTAAAAATTGTAAAAAAGGTATTAAAAGGACCTTTTTCACACTAGGTTACTTCAGTCACAAGATTTCCATGAGAATTTTTTCCTATACTATTATTATAATCTTCTCAAATTCGTTGAGTAGCTGGTTTGATTATCCTTGTTGATCTTGTAGACATTGTAAATGCAGAGCTTGCAATTTGTCTTAAAAAACATAATATAGATTTACTCAGATTGTGTAAAAGTGAAATTATTCTCAAAAAATACCATACAATAAATAGAGAATCTCGGATGAAGAAGACTGCTTTTGATTAATTAATCGAATAAATATTCATCTATGTTTTTCACGAAAATGAAGGCTATGGTAGTACGTAAGTGCCCTAAAAAAGTAGAGATTTTTAAGAACTACGATTACGCAAACTTCGTTTCGCTGAGAAATTGATGGACCTGCAAAACAGTCAGTCCTTCGTCAGTATTTTCTGTATTTACCACATATTTGGGCAAATTAATCTCTCCAGCGTATTTGGCAGATGTCGATTAGATCTATAGCAAGTTGTTCCACTTGGAAAATATAATATTTTACATTACAAATTCACGGTAGCCGCCGCCATTGCCGCGTCAGCGCCTTGTTTTGATCTTTAATTAAACTGCCCTAACTACTAAAATATTTGCCTCATGGTAATAATTTAAAAGACAATTCTATTCTTCACAGGATCACAATTCTTATTTGATATTTATTTAGGTAAGGATCAATTGTTAATATGCAAAACAAGCCACGCTAGTAGGAGATGATTTGAAGTTAATTTTTTAATGAAGGAAATGGATATTATTCGTTAACCATGAAAGATGCATAAATGCTGTCCTGGATTTTTTTGTAGATAATGATGAATACTATAAGTATTTTAATATTATTTCTATGAATCAGTTGTATTTTTCGCAGCGCAAGCGAAATAATGTAATTTATTGCAAATTTTTACCACTTTGGGTTATATTTTTGCGATTTTCGGTATGATCCCTAATATTTTTCTGAATAATACACTATCTTATTTGCAAAAATACTATGTTATTTGCAAACAATGTAGCTTACCAAGGGTAAAATAATTTTTAAAATTAGTTCAGTAGTTATTGAACCTATTCAATACAAACAATAATATAAAGACTTCCAAACACAAAACAAACTTTTCTTCTTAATCATTGATTAAAAATGTATTAATTTTGTCCCCTAGTTAATTTAAGTTATGGTATCAAAAAGTTAACAAAATAGTGATGGCAATAATTTTTAATTTCAATGTTTTAAGTTAATTTACAGTTAATTTACATTTCGGATGAAAATTTGATTTTCTGAACTATTTACGTCATAAGGAATATTTTGTACTAGATGACGCCCGCAACTCCGTTGCGCCAAAATTCGTTTATCGCGTGGGAACCGTACATGTTTCCGGGATAAAAAGTATCCTATGTCCTTTCCCGGGACTCAAAGTATCTCCATGCAAAATTTCAGCCAAATCGGTTCAGCGGTTTGAGCGTGAAGAGGTAACAGACAGACAGACAGACACTTTCGCATTTATAATATTAGTATGGGTTCTCATACATACATTATTTTTACGTTTTATTTGACAGAAATCCTTAAAAAATATATTTTTTCCTAAAAATTGTTGTCATTTTTGTTGGTAATTTCTACATGCGGCATATTTTAAATATAAATTTATCACTTAACAATGGCGTAAGTGTCACTTCCGACAAGCAATCATTGATTTTGTACAAGCAACAATGTCGGTTCTGGCACTTCCGACAAATCAGCATTACTCGTACTCCGTTCAAAAGGTCAGAAGTGACTTTTCTCATATTTATTCATAAAATACGGGATACTCCTAATAATATACTAAACGTAAATAACTTATAGAGCATAACCCCGAAATTTTATGATTCTACTTGAAATAAGTAAAAAGTTATTCACAATTTAGACTTTGAATCGCTCTCCTGTAAAGTTGCTGTTTTTCACATTCGACATTGTTAATAGTCATGGGTGATAGTTAGATCGTCGTTGCTCGTCCACTCTCACGCTGTGCTGCGCGTGCGCACACGCACGATGTAAGTACCGGTAAGTTACATCGTGCGTGTGTTACCACACGTATACCACGTATACCACGCATACCACGATTGTTTAGCGTGAGTCCGTCCGTGAGACGTAACTACGTCTTTGGACTCACGCTAAACAATCGTAAATTATAATATTACGAATTATGCTACTTCAATGCTTTCCCAGAAATTCTAGCAGGCTCTATAGAAATTAATATGTGATATTTATCTATTTACGTTCCGATACGTAAATAGATAAATATCACATATTAATGATCATATTAATTGATCTCCGGATCGCATATTAAATAACATAATATTTTCAATATGATTGAATATCCATAAACGACCGTTGTTTGTCAAATAAACAGCCCTCGCGCCGCCCCCGGATCATTTATTCAGGCTCGTCGTATGTTTTACTGTGAATTCGCAGCGTGAGCTTATCGTTTTGTGCGAGTACGAGTTAAGGCGATTATGTGAAGTGAGCGGTTTGTAACGCTGAAAGGTAATTCGATGAAGGCAATATAATGACAAGAGAATTGGTGTTCTGGTTCTTAGAAATATACGTATTCTTGTTGTTAGCTTTCACGTAGCTTATAGAATAAGCTTATTAATTCGTTGAGAACGATTATGTTGCGGGTTTGCCATTTATGGAAATACGATTTTGCTGTTTAAACATTTCGATAAGTGCATCCCAACCATGTTATATTATTATATGGTTTAGTGGGACTGCCGTAGCATTATTTATGATACATACAATATACATATACACGTAGATATTGAAACATCAAGTCCTGCACTCAAATATTTTCGGTGCCAAGCCAATACGACGGGTATTTCAATCACGAGTTTAAAATTGAATCATCAGCAAATGAAACGATTAACAATAAAGAGGCTTGAATTTGATGAAAATTCAATTATTTTGTGGCATGTGTATAGCTCGCCGGTGCCGGCGGTGAGATTAGCGGGCGTGGGCGCGGTGCAGCGGACGTCCGGTGATAGCGCCGAACTGGGGACTAGCAGGGATATTTCACAGCTACGTAATCGTAGCATCGTCGAATGTATAAAAACTGTCGTACTTTTCCTCGCATTTTACCGCTCTATGGCGAAATCGAAGGGAAGAAGAAGGTTTTTTGATGGATTTGATTTATGAATGTTGCGCCGTAATGTTCTACAGTCTACAGTACCGAGCCAATTTAAAATAATAAAGAGGTGGCAACAAATATTTGTAGTTTGATGGGGACGTAGGACGTATATATTGTTTGTTTACAGTTCAGAAATAATTAATATTTTATCAATCATGTGTAATGTGTACTTATATAATATGCTAAACGCTAGTCTTCCCCGGCTGTACACACTCTCAGTAATATGTCGTCATGCAAATCGGGCCATTATTATTTGTCGCACATATGGGGGTGACGCGATATCGCGAGATGTACGGCCACGCATTACTCACATCGAGTGAACGTTCGACGGAGTTAATGTATGATAGAGTAATGGAAGCATATTTTTTCGTTAAATATACGGGGGCGTTCATAAAATGTGTGAGACCTTTTTGGTGAGACATTTGTGATTTTAATCTATATGGCAATATGTCGAAAGATTTACGCGGCTGAAGTTTAGTTTACATTGGAATGTGATAAAGCGAATTTTTAAATGACCAATTCTTGATTAGAATTGATAGAGCTAATTACCGCGAACAGCAAATCTAACAATTCAATGTATATCTTCGTGTGTGAAACGCAGCGCATCGCTTCGTAACGTTGCAATGTGAACTTACCTTAACACAAGTCGAAATCTTATTGCTAGGCTGTATATTGTATAAGTTCGTTTACCTCCCGTTAGATATACCAGTAAAAATCGTATATCTATACTTATAAAATTGCATGTCCTGACTGACTGACTGACTGATTCATCATCGCTGAGCAAAAACCGTTAAAGTTACAGCCACGAAATTTGGTGAGTAGTTTATTATATTTCAACCCCTATTTCACCCCCGAAGGGGGTGAAATAGGGGTTGAAAGTTTGAATGAAAGTCCGTCATTTCTTAAGTTAGGAACATGAAACTTTGTTTTTTGGATTACTGATTAAAAATAAATGAATACGTGTTTAAGCGTTTTTGGAAATTATACCCCCAAGGGGGTGAAATTGGGGTTCAAAATGTGAATGAAAGTCCGTTATTTCTTGAGTTCGAAACATGAAACTTTATTTTTGGGCTAATAAAAAAAATATTGGATACGTGTTTAAGCGTTTCTGGAAATTCAACCCCCAAGGGGGTAAAATAGGGGTTGACAGTTATTATACTATGCTAACGCGGACGAAGTCGCGGGAAACAGCTAGTATAAAAATATTTTATGACGACACATTATTTGGGTGTATTTTTTACTATGCAAACAATAGCCTTTCATTAAAACTTTAATCGACCTGTAACTATACATACAAAACTATCGACACATCGAAAGACATTTAATACAGATAATAAATCACGAGTGGACAAACATCCCGACACCATGTATACTGTATAGTGTATACTGATACCGCCCCACTCTATCATCATAATGACACTTTTAACCCCAGAAATAGTTCAAACTATCATACTATTTAGTATATAACGTACAATTTGACAATGGATTTATAAGTTTACTAGCTAGTAGTCCCGGCAAACGTTGCTTTGCCATAATATAAAGTACCTATTTCGCCCATATTATTTTTTAAAAGTGACTAAATAAGTATGTTACCATAGCAACGTCTATCGCTATCCCATCGCACAAACAATGGTCGGCCTCAGTCTCGGTAATAATTTACTATTATTTATTCAACAAATGCACTTATCAATATATAAAGTACCCAGTAGCTGATTCTCAGACCTACTGAATATGCATATAAAATTTGGTAAAAATCAGTAAAGCCGTTTCGGAGGAGTTCGTGGACTAACATTGTGACACGAGAATTTTATATATAAGACTAGCTGTCCCGGCAAACGTTTCTTTGCCATATTATATAAATTATATCGCCCGTATTATTTTATTGAATTAGTGACTAAATAAGTATGTCACCATGGCAACGTCCATCGCTATCCCGTGACCCGCGTCGCATAAACAATGGTCGCTCTTAATCTATACTTATTATAAAACAAAATCGCTTTTTTCCCTCATGTCCCTTTGTTCCCTTTAATCTTTAAAACAACGTAACGGATTTTGATGATTCTTTCAGTGTTAGATAGCCCATTTATCGAGGAAAGTTATAGGCTATATTTTATTACGCTAAGATTAATAGAAGCGAAGAAATAGAGGAAAATCTGGAGAAAACGGGGAAAACTATTTGAAAGGGCTAACTTGAACGCGCTAATCTCAGGAACTACTAGTCCGATTTGAAAAATTCTTTCAGTTTCAGATAGCCCATTTATTGAGGAAGGGTATAGGTTATATTTTATCTTATATATTTATATAGGAGAATGTGGAAAAAACGGGAGAAATTATGTGAAAGGGCTTATCTCGCGAACTACTGGAGCAATTTTTATGTTATTTGGCACAGATAAGAAGTAGACACCGTAAAGGATCATAGGCTAACAATTTGAATAATTTTTTTCAGTGGCTTTGTTATATTTTATACCCGTGCGACGCCGGGGCGGGCCGCTAGTAGACAAATAATTTGCAATAAAATAAAATTGCGACTATAATTAAAGATATAAGCTATCCTATCTCTCAAGTTGGAAAAAAGCACACAATCAAAAACAAAAAACATTAAAATCGGTTAAGTAGTTTAGGAATCCATCGCGGACAAACATCGTGACAGAAGATTTATATATATATTAGATATTTCTTTATTTATTTATTTATACATATATATAAGATATAAAAAAACTAGATGACGCCCGCAAGTGTATTGCGTCAAAACTCGTTAGTCGCGCGGAAACCGTACATTTTTCCGTAATAAAAAGTATCCTACGTCCTTTCCGGGGACTCAAAGTATCTTGTTGCCAAGTTTTAGCAAAATCGGTTTAGCGGTTTGGGCGTGAAGAGGTACACACTTTCGCATTTATAATATAAGTATGGATCTGTTATTATTTCTTCAAAGTTATTACTTTTTAAAACTTTAATTGAATGAAGATTTAGGGCCTGTTTCACCACGGCACTTATCAGGAAGACCTGATAAGTGCCGAATAGGCTATTCACCACTTAACTTGACAGATCTAGTATGGAGAATGTGTCAAAAAAGTTGTGAATAGCCTATTCGGCACTTTATCAGAAAGTGGTGAAACAGGCCCTTAGACAATAAAGTTAGTGCGGGCGTAAATCGTCGCGTTCTAAGGGAATGCTACGAGCGTCTACGGCGCTACGAGATGCTACGAGTGCTACGCCGTAGCATCTGCTACGACATCATTGCTTGTCGGTCACCAGTCACCACCCCGTGAGCGAATATAATAATTTTATTCGTAGAATTAATTATTAATCCTTCGATCGGGAATTCTTGAAAATGCTATTGATTCTATAATTGTTGTCGCGATCACCGGTGCTTGTATGGGGCTTGAAGGATTAAAGTATGTAAATGTGAAAAGTTAAGTAAAACTAGTAAAACTCGGGGGGTGATTTTTATACACCAGATGTTGAGTTGGAAGAAGGCAACTATATCTGCGAAAACCACATTCAAATCGGATCAGTGGTTTTCGTGTTAAAGCAAAAGTCTTATACACTTACAGACAGACAGACAAAAAAACTGACCACATTTTTGGATTATATAGCGATGCACAGATTTCCACAGTTTTATTATATTATGTATAGAAATATTTATAAAAGTTAAAAACTTTAATATAATAACATTTGAATATGCTATATTAATTATGTTGCCTGTGCTATTTTTACTACTAAAACTTAATTAATACAAATCTGTCAGTAGATTAGGCGATACTGAGGACTAACAGACTTACACCAGACCTGCGGTTTATAAGTGAAGAGATTGTTATCTCTTCATTTTTAAACAGTAATTATCAAAAACATGTCTCTCTTTTGAGAGACATACATAATATTACATACACATATTCGTATTTATAATATTCGTATGGAAGGATGTGTATACGGCTCATATTACTCTTTATTCATTAGCAGCTTTTCAACGTGATGAAAATATTCAAATTGTGAATATAATTTCGACTGAGTTTTTCTCACAATTTCGGTGTTGTTGTGTGGAGGTTGTCGCCGGGATGCTCTGCACCTACCTCGCTTCGTGACAACGGAAATTGGGGAATTGATACTTCAAAAAATACTTCTTCGCTAAATTAGACTCGCTTGCGCCAGACTATCGCTGATCGCTTGTACTCCTTCACTTTCGTAAGCATAGATAGTTTGAGAGACAAATCGATGCTAATTAAAAAATATGTT
The DNA here is from genome assembly GCA_937595015.1 of Polyommatus icarus. Classification (NCBI taxonomy): domain Eukaryota; kingdom Metazoa; phylum Arthropoda; class Insecta; order Lepidoptera; family Lycaenidae; genus Polyommatus; species Polyommatus icarus. Next base: position 342,619 of record OW569328.1, on the reverse strand, counting down.
ATGCACTTTTTCCCGGTTTTACAGGTTTTTTTTTCAGAAGTTTTTCGTTAGCGCTGGTGATTGGCTAACGTCAAAATATTAATCAATCGACAACGCCGTTGAATACATAAATTCTGTCCAAATCATAAAGTTAATATACCATAGCGAACTCCTCTATGTATATTAACTTTATGGTCCAAATACCCGAGCAGCCGGGAATTACAATATGATATTAAATCCGAGATAATTACTATCTCGTATTAGAACAAATGGGATATAATAGACAATGAGAGTAAGCGTATGACGTCATTGAACTAGATGAATGTGGCTCTGCGGTGGACGGCGGAGGACGTCGGCCGCAGACGAGCCGTGATTTACGGGGTAGAGGGACCCAGAGTCGTGGCTCCCTTTTGCAGAGAGCTTACGTCTTTTCGACCGTAATTTTTTAGCAATAAGGTTCAGAAGTACGACAAGATAAGTTTTTGACTGTACAACATGATCGGTTAACGTGCGATCGAACCTTTCACTTTTTTATTCAAAGAAACACCGAGGAGGACGATTCTGAAAGTATATTTAAGGATGCCAAATCAAATTCAAACAATTTGACTTTGGATTCGCTTCTCGTAGGTATAAAGCAATAATCCTCGTCTCACCGTAATAAATACAAGTTGCGTGCTTTTATAAGAGATCGAGTACGACGAAACCCAAAAACGATAGCTTTGTGGAAAGCTGCTAGCATTTCATTTCATAAATATCACAACCTGGCGAACATACGAAACAATAAACACAGTGTGTGTTACCCGTACCTGCGAATTCGTATTATCCCTGTGATTAATATCAATTTATCAGTCGCTTTGTCCCCGTAATTACACACTCGAATTACTCCGCAGCCTCCATTGAGATTAATTCGGGCTCCGGAAGAAAGGCCTTCGGATAAAAAATCTTGAAAGAGGCCGTTAACGCACAGATTCGAAAGTTGTTCAGTTTATAATTACACGAGACGTATTCATCAGATTGATGGATGCTTTTGTGTCTCCCCCGGCCTGCGCCCTCGGCCTTCGGCGACGGGGCCACGTCTAATTGCTTCGAGATCATCAGGTGCTTGACGAGCCCTGTCCCTACGGGTGGAGGTCTTAAGAAATAGAATGAATTTTATAAACTAATTGAAAACGTAAATGGCTGTTTTTTCAATTTTTTGTAAAATTGTTGTGTTTAAAATTCATCTTACTCTAGTTACCAATAGAATAGCATACCGAATATAAACAAGACTTGTTTCATACGAAACCTTCCGAATCATCATGTTCGTTTCAATTTCATTTATTCATCATAAACCATAAAACAAGACGTTATAAATTTCTTATAAAATAATATGTGCTACGGTTCAAAACATCCTAAAACTGTTTTATTATCGAAACTGTGTGGATAAAATCAGAACAACAATAAATAACGCCGCGCTGTATCAGCGCGGAGCACCCTCGCGCCTCGCCGCGCCGCGCGCCGCTTCGTCCGTGCACAAACACAATGTTTGTTTCATTTTTCCATACTCATGATCACATTATTTTGAAAATATAAGAGCTACATTTTGCACAATATCTAGAAAGGTAATTCCATGCAAATTTTATATATAGCGAAAAATTGGTCGTCCGCTTGTCTGCCAGTCTACTACAGTTGAGCGTTTCAATCGATTAAGATCAAAGGTGTGGAAATACCACGGAAATACATCGGAAACCTATGGAATCAATTCATTAAATATCAACGCATTTAAATTTGCGGATGCAGTGTGTAACTATACTCGTATTCAAGGTTCGCAGTCGTTGTCTATCACGTTGAGTATTTTCCAACGCGCCGGACAAAACTAAGCTGAACTGGTATTGTTTTATTTTTTGTGTTAATATTTTTAATAGTAAAGAGTTTGTTTAAATAATACTTCTTTCAATATTATAAATGCGAAAGTGTGTCTGTCTGTCTGTCCGTATGTATGTCTGTTACTTCTACACGCTTAAACTACAGAATCCATTTTGATGAAATTTAGTGTAGAGATACTTATGCCCGTTTTCACCAACTACACCTAAAATTTTGGTGTCCCTTAGGCCTTAAGCCAGTATTCCAAGTTTTGTTCTTGATGAATTGACAACCCCGTAACTCTTAGGTGACGTTTATTTGAAATAAAACAACCTATTATGCGATTCATCCATCAAACCATTAGGTGACGTTTATAATTTACGGGATGAATTGACGACCCCGTACACTTAGGTGACGTATGTGGCGACGACGACGGTTGCCTTGACAATGAATCTGTTATAGAATGGCCGTCTGATATTTTACTTGTAAAATAGCGAACTCCCATAATTAATATACATATTTATCACAAACCTTCCCCTTTAATCACTCTATATATTAAAGAAAACCGCAATTAAAGGGAACAAAGGGACATGAGGATAGAAAAAGCGACTTTGTTTTTAACCGACTTCCAAAAAACGAGGAGGTTATATGTTCGGCTGTGGTTATTTTTTTTGTATGTTCAACGATTACTCCGCCATTTGTGAACCGATTTTCGAAATTTTTGTTTTATACTATGTAGAGATATACGTCACCTACCTAAGAGTTACGGGGTCGTCAATTCATCAAGAACAAAACATGGAATATTGGCTTAGGGGACACCTAAATTTTAGGTGTAGTTGGTGAAAACGGGCATTAGAATCCCGGGAAAGGACATTGGATACTTTTTATCCCGGAAAGATGTACGGTTCTCACGTGATAAACGAATTTATGCGTAACGGAGTAGCGGGCGTATACTAGTGCTAAATAATTATTTAACACTAGCGACCTGCCCCGGTGTCGCACGGGTGTAAAATATAATATAGCCACTGAAAAAATGATTAAAATCGATAGCCTATGATCCTTCGCGTGGTCTAATTCTTATCTGTGCCCAATAACATAAAAATTGCTCCAGTAGTTCGCGAGATAAGCCCTTTCACATAATTTCCCCCGTTTTTTCCACATTCTCCTATCAGTATTAGCATGATAAAATATAGTCTATGCCTTTCCTCAATGAATGGGCTATCTGACACTGAAAGAATTTTTCAAATTCTTTCAGTGTCAGATAGCCCATTCATTCAAAAGGAACTACTGTTCCTGAGATTAGCGGGTTCAAGTTAGCCCTTTCAAATAATTTTCCCCGTTTTTTCCACATTTTCCTCTATTTCTTCGCTCCTATTAGTCTTAGCGTGATAAAATATAGCCTATAACCTTCCTCGATAAATGGGCTATCTAACGCTGAAAGAATCATCAAAATCCGTTGCGTAGTTTTAAAGATTAAAGGGAGCAAAGGGACATGAGGGAAAAAAGCGACTTTGTTTTATAATAAGTATAGATTTAGATAATCACAGTGTTGTATAGTGTTGACAGTTATTATAACAAGGCTGCTGCATCTAGAATTTTCTACGTCAATACATTTAAACGGCTAAACCGCCAAATAATAGGTTATCAAAATAATTAATTACAAAGTTGGAAGCCCTGTTTCCCGCCGGTTAACTGTTAGATATAGCAGCTGGTATACCTACTACGCCCCCGAGGTTAGAAGCTTCCGAGTTTAACCTAACTTTCCAATTCACACGTACAATGTTATTGAATCGAACCTGTGAACTTTTGAACGTTTAGTTTTACTATGGTTTTAGCTCCCACACACTACTAGTTGATACATAAAATATTGCCTACTGTAAAAGTAGTAAACGCATTTCATGTGTTATAATGATCCTTAGATCCATTGAGTCCGTCACAATGATACGAGAAACGCAAAGCGCAACCGCTCGACTCGATTACGCATTAAAAAGTTGCGTCTCGTTTCGTGCCTGTGTAAACAGGCCCTTACACGTCATCACTATAGCGTCATAAAACTCTCTTTCTAACTAAAGCTGCAAATTGAACAACGATCCGTCAACGTCCTGCCCCGAGCCACTCCGGAGGCTGAGAGGGAAGCGGAGTGAAGGGTGAGGAGGGAGGGGAAGCGGGGAAGTCACTCCTCTGATCGATGTGGTCATCCCTAACAAGAACTCAGCTATAAGATGTTATATTAGTAGTTTAATTAAGGGGAACAGTATATCTACATTTTCCTGTCATTAAGAAAAACATGATACTAAAATATAATAATATTGTGGTGGTAAGTGCTTTGTACAAGGTGAATATTGTTTCAATTTATAGCTCCTTACACTTTTGTACCTATATTAAGTAAATTTTCAAGTAACAAATCAAAGTAAGTCTTATGCATACAAACATTGCCTCCGAAACTAGTCTCTCTATATTATATTTATTATTCAGTACTCTAGTAATAATCAGTAATCAGTCCTTTATTTGCAGTAAAAGTGGTGGTTATACAAGTTGTTTACAATATTATAGTAATAGTTCTGACACTTTTAGCTATACAATAGCATGCAAATATTATATCTAGTCAATTTTAATTATATGTCACACAGTTTATACATATATTAGAATAAAATATTAAGAAAAGCTAGTTCATTATTAACTACATTAATCACATCATAAGAATTATTATAACAAACAATATAGTCAATATAAGAAGCATTACTTATTATTTATCTTATTTGTATTTTTTAATAATTAGTCAAGTAAATTTACATAGGAATACAATATTATTATAGAATATGTCAATTTCTTAGTCAACACTGTTTCAATACATTATATAAATAATTTCAGGTGTGTAGAAGTTCATTTGTAGAATAAAATGTTTTAGATTTCAGCCACTTTATTAGTTCTTTTTTAAATTTAATATAAGGTAGCTCTTTAATTTTTTTCGGTATGGCATTGTATACTTTGATGCACATAGGGTAGTATTGTTTTTGATACAAGGTTATTCGTGGTAAAGTGTCGAGTACCAATCTATCAGCATTTCTATTGCTTCGTGTGTATATTTCATGTGCTTCTGTAAATTGTCCATAATTCTGCTTTACAAAATTGGCTAGCTCAAATATGTATAGGCTAGGCAATGTCATAAGTCCTAATCTTTTAAATAGTGGTCTACATGATTCATAGGAGGGTCTACCGCAAATGGCTCTTACACATTTCTTTTGTACTATGAATACCTTATTAATTTCTGTCGAGTTTCCCCAGAGCATTAGACCGTATCTGAGAACAGATGCTACGTAAGCATGGTACATAGCGAGAACTGTAGGTAGTGCACATATTTGTCTCAGTCTGTAAAGAGCATAAACAAATCGGTTCAGCTTAGAGCATACATGCTCTATATGTGACTTCCAATTTAGATTTTGGTCAATATAGACTCCTAAAAATTTAGTTTCATTTACCTTTTTTTTTGGTTGGTTATTATACATAATATTATAAGTTGTTGTTTCATTTACACGAGTCTTAAATTACTTAACTAGATAACAGCATAATTCATTGTTAAAGTTCTAAACCTTTATAATATCAATTTAATGGTAAATTATAAGTGCTCTCCAAATACTACGGAGTAAGTCCATATTACAATATAAATTATCGCAGCGCTTGGCGTTTATAATAATACGCCCGAGATAAGACTCTCCGCTTGTTTGCTTCTAAGAAAAGTTTTTTTACATCTCAAGCAGACATTGTTCACGATTAGATATTTCAGCAAATTAATTTACAACGAAATAATTACAAAATCAGTAAATTAATTCTTTCAGTTTTAGCTATTTTATGTAAAACTAAAGCAGAGAGGCTTTGGTTCATGTCAGATATAATATTACGAACATTAGTTCATGTCTATACAATTTATAAATTATGCAAAACTATAGCATCTGCAGAATCATTAACTAACATTAGACATGAACCAATGTTTCAATTTATCTCTGTCCAAAAATGTGTTCATCTTCTTTTAAAATAATTCACTACTTGACGACGCCCGCAACACCATTGCGCAAAGATTCGTTTCTCGCGCGGGGACCGTACATTTTTCCGGGAGAAAAAGTATCCTATTCCTATATGTCCTTTCCCGGGACTCAAAGTATTTACATACAAAATCTCAGCAAAATCGGTTCAGCGGCTCGGGGCAACAGACAGACAGACACACTTTCGCATTTATAATATTATTAGTATGGATATGGATGTAAGTGGTTGGTGTCTCTCACTGGATGGGGCTGACTCAACTGACGCAACGAGTCGCCGCTATCAACGAAATCCATACTAATATTATAAATGCGAAAGTGTGTCTGTCTGTATGTCTGTCTGTCTGTTACCTCTTCACGCTCAAACCGCTGAACCGATTTTGCTGAAATTTATTATGGAGATACTTTGAGTCCCGGGAAAGGACATAGGATACTTTTTATCCCGAAAAATGTACGGTTCCTGCGCGATAAACAAATTTTGGCGCAACGGAGTTGCGGGCATCATATAGTGTCTACTAAATGAACTTTCCTGTACTCGATCAAATACGAGAGTAGGCGGAAGTGTCAAAATATCTCACTCGTGTCTCACCTTTTTGGCGACCTTTTAATAATATTTTACATAATATATTCAATTAACTTCTCTGAGTTACGTACAATTAAGTGTGACAATAGACAAGGTTCCGACGGATCCGTGCTCACAGGAGACGGAACCTTAGTCTGACGACACAGCGATCACATTCACACAGATTTTGAGGAAAATAACACAGACTGTAGGCGTTACAAGAACGCAATTTATTTACCATAATGGTGCTCCCACACCGCAGTTAGAAAATGTTTTGTAACGTTAGTAAACATTTGTTAGCAAACATTAAATCACAAATGTTAAAAATGTTTTCAGGTGAGAAAATGTATAGTAAACGTAAGTTAACAAATTATAACAAAATAAAACATATTTTGTTACCTTTTGTTTGTAAACCTTTTATATGTATAGGACGACGGGGTATGCAGTGAGCCAATTTACCAGATTTAAATGTTATAAAATGTTAGTTAACATTAGTCAACATTTTCTATTAGTGTAGGAGTACTTATAACATGTAAGGGCCGACCCACACGTACCACAACCACACGACATTACAACGACAAAATGTCGTCGAGCTGTGGTTACGTGTGAATGGTGTCGTTGCAGCATTTTGTGGTTGCGTTGTGGTACCGACAAAATGACGACGGCCTGTGGTTGCGATGTGGTTGCGACGTGGTTGCGATGTGGTTGCGACGTGGTTGCGTCGTGTGCAAGTGAACTATTGTAGTTCGACTCCGGCTTTTATAGCGGAAACACGTCTTGCCCAAAGTATATATTTTGATTGGTTAATAGTTATTTAATTTAAGAGTAATATTGTCCTACAAAAAGAACAATTCATATTTTAGGACCATCAAAACGAAATTTTAAATCCTTTCTATCTCTGTTAGCTACCACTTTCAAGAATTTCGCAGAGGAAATTGTTGTTAGTCTTATCAAAATGAAGAACTATTCACGAAAAATTTGCTTTATTAAAAAAAATGTTCTAGGGAACCCGGACCATAAAATCTTTTTTTTAATTAAATTAAACCTAGAATACTGCAAGCGTTAACGCTTATCATCAGCTGGTAGCAATACGCTCGTCGCTCCATCACCTAAAGTATTATCACTCTAGTTTTGTTACACCTTCTATATTTGAATAAGTAGGGAAATAATGATAAAAATACTTATTTAAATAAAAACACAGAATACAAAAAAAAAAAAGAATGCACGGTGGGGGCTGCAAAATTATAACTATGTGTATTGCTAATGCCCACCTCCAAATGAAGTATTAGACAAAATGGACCCGTATTACAACTAGATCTTGGCAAGGTCTAGTAATAATATGGTGGTATTTTTAATATAATATATTCCCACTGATTTATCTAAAACAAAGGATTTTAATTAATTAGGGGGCAATTTAGGAACACGTTGGTATCAGTTCTATGACTGTTGGTAGGTGGGGACGGAGCCCATACATTTTTGCCCATAGCCTTTTAAACGAGGCGTGGAATTTTTTCTTTCTTTCTCGTTAAAGTTTCGCCTCCCTAGGAAGCGCGGGCGGCGTGTCGTTGCATCGACGCAACGTTGTGGTTGCGATGTGGTTGCGACGTGGTTGCGACGTGGTTGCGACGTGATTGCGACGTGGTTGCGACGTGGTTGCGATGTGGTCGGTATTTTATAAGTGGTCGACAACGACTGCAAAATGTGGTACGTGTGAATAGTCTAGTTCATTCACATACGAAATATACGCCCGACCACGTCGTGTGTTTGTCGTGTGGTTGCGGTTGTCGTGTGGTTGTGGTACGTGTGGGTTGGCTCTAACAGTTCATAACAAAAGTAACAATTGGCAACATTTGTAGGTAAATGTTTATATGTTAGAAAATGTTTAAAAACATTGTCTAACGGCGGTGTGGGAGCACAATTTGTTTGTAAACCTTTTATAAAGGACGACGAGGTATGCGGTGAGCCAATACCAGATTTAAATCGTTATAAAATGTTTGTAAACATTAGTAAGTAGTATTTTTTATTGGTGTAGGAGCACTTATAACATGTAACAGTTCCTTACAAAATGTAACAATTTACAACATTTGTTAGTAAATGTTTTTAAGTTAGAAAATGTTTACAAACATTTTCTAACGGCGGTGTGGGAGCACCATAATAATATTTTAACTCAAAGACTTTTCCCCGCACTTTAAATAAGAATCGGATATCGAGGCGCTGCCGCCTTTTACCACTCAAAAGGCGTTTTGTTTCGCGTTTTAAATGTCATCCCCCCTCCCTTCCCCCCGAATACGTCACCGCCGGCCCCAAAAATCCCCCATTAATCTCTCATAACGAAACAAGGGGCGCAGATTTATGTAAACGAATAATACTCGAGCTGATTGTCAATAAGGAAAGTGATTATTCTTGGATTACAGAGAGCATGGATAATAATACGCAGTTACCAAAAACAGCCGCCTCAATACACCACACCGACATTATAAAAGCAAACAGCACAGCGGTATCGTTGTCTGAGGTGGTGTTAAAGGCGTCATCCACCGCGGCGCACGCTGTGCACGGCCACGCGGCGCACGCTGTGCACGGCCACGCCACGCTGTGCACGTCCACGCGGCGCACGCTGTGCACGTCCACGCGGCGCACGCTGTGCACGGCCACGCCACGCTGTGCACGTCCACGCGGCGCACGCTGTGCACGGCCACGCGGCGCACGCTGTGCACGGCCACGCCACGCTGTGCACGTCCACGCGGCGCACGCTGTGCACGGCCACGCGGCGCACGCTGTGCACGGCCACGCGGCGCACGCTGTGCACGGCCACGCGGCGCACGCTGTGCACGGCCACGCGGCGCACGGATTTATTTCTTTGACTACGTGGGTCAACGTTTCCACTGTAGCACACGCTATAACAACGTTACATAAGACTATGTACACGCTTCCGTGTATCCCGTGCACAGCATGCGTAGCGTGGCCAGCGTTGAGCTACGTCATACGTGTGCACCATATTCGAGTAAGCTACGTGAGTCAATTCGTGCGTAGCGTGTCCGTGGGTTGCAGTGGACACAGTCACATAATATATTTTCTTACAAAGCGAAGCTTGACGCACGTGCGTAGTCTCTCCGTGCGCTGCGGTGGATTGACGCCTTTAAATGGGTACTACAAATTGGAACACAAGATATCCGTTAACGATATCCGCAGTATACGCCCCCGCCCGATCCGCGTATCTTGATTGTCGATACGTGATGTGTTGCTTTTACCTCGATCACCAAACATACACTGTGTATGAAACACATTGAACCTAACAGCGTAATAATATGATACATTCATAATATTAGTATCCCGCAACTTCGTTGTGCCGTAATTGTTAGTGGCGTCTTGTACTAATATAATATGTATTCTATGATGGTGTAGGAAATGTACATTTATCAGATTTATCCGGATTTGAAAACTAGTACGTTTCACCGTTCACGTCATTAGTGTGGGTATTACTACACCGACAAAAATGTAGGCTTCATAACCTTTTACCCGGACAATAACAAAATATCGTTGATAAGAATCAAACAAGTTCTTTGGGCAATATCATGCCCGCAGCCTGGCTACTGAAGTTTTTTATGACTGAAGTTTTTTTATTCACTATTAATTTTGATTTGCTAATAACAAATCTAATCAACAAACTGATAAAGAGATAAACTCCTGTTAAAAGACCTCACAGACATTATGTAGCACGTACATTGTACTAAAAGGGAAGTTGATTCCTAGGCAAATGGCGGACCTAAGTAATCTTGTCGCTTTACGTCAAACCTATCCGACCGATCACAGCTTGCATTGAGTTGACATAAGCCGACCACATGACGTAGGACAGTCAACTAACTGCCTAGGGCTTAATTTCCTCGATGGTACATAGACTACCCAAAATTTTTAAGGCTTGACTTCGTTGTCGTATGGATGAAAAATATAATAGTATCGATTTGGTGTTTCTTTCTCAATCCACCGACAAACTACAATGTTCTGTTTGACCTACACAGACTGCGGGGTATGAATCGACATAATGATCGCTGTTTGTTATGACTAAAAGGTTTTATTGTTTCATTACCGCCGCGCTGTTTCATATTATTATTATTATTATTTCATTCCCTTCCAATTTACGGATTTCTCAATAGAAAAATGCGGAAGCGTTACGCTGAGGTTTAATCACCGGCCACACCGATGGTGTTTACAAGTCGTGTCTACTGAATATATAAACGAACGGATTTGCTGCATGTTTTATATTATCATCACTCGGCCGGGCCCCATTATAGTACGATCAGCGAGTAATTATAAAAATACGTTCGTTTATTGCGCGGGAGCTCTTCTAAGCCAAAAGTATCTCCAATCTTTGTTAAAAGTATCTCTAAGTTTAGAGGTTTGAGCGTAAAGAGATCACAGAATTAGACTGATAGACGAACTCTCGCATTTATAATAAACGTAGTCAAATACACTTAGATTCTCCTGTATACCCTCACAGAAGAACTCCATCTAATAACAGTTTATCAAGTTAAAACTTCTATGTAACTGTCTAACCGTACCTGCTCCAAATGAATATAAGTTGAAACATATTAGTTTAATGAACGAAATTAATGTTTGTACTTTATTAATACGAGTCTCCAAGTCAAACGGCGAAGAGAGCAGTGATTTAATTAATTGTGTGTAGTGAACCCCCCCCCCCCCCCCTCCCTCTACCGCCGGCCTAAACAAATACAGAGGGTAGGAAAGAAAAGCCGTTTACACCGACGTTTGGGCTAATTACGACGACACACGCAATACGAACAATACGCTGTTGACGTCCTAACTTATTATCATCGATCATCTTAATAATTCATATATCCTCTTCTGGAGGTAGACAACTGCCATCGGCGGCAGTCTGCCTCTTGAATCACTCAGAAAGATTTCTTTCGAGTAAAAATTCACCTTTTATAACCACTGTTATCGACGAATTTTGTGTTTTTGGTGTCCTCTGTCCGGATATAGCAATCCTTGTCTATACCGACTATTTCCTTAATAATAATAATAGGCTTGATGACTAATTTTTTTTCTTATTGGTAATTGAAAGACCCTTAAAAATTGAAATATCGCTGAAATAATTACTCTGATAGCTTAAAAATTCACCAAGATATGACAATTCAAACATCTCATAAATTTGACCTGCTCGAAACGCTCCATACAAAGTGCTACGAAAGACTGACGTCACTCTTTCGTAGTTTGTACGGACCGGGAGAGAACTTTGTTCGATAGTGTTAAAATTATAAAACTCCATATTAATTGTAATATCTACTTTTATTATACATTATTATACAACTTGTACACTTTCGGGCAGAGGTTCCTCTTACAGTTGTTCCTCCGTCAAAATTCACACCATACTAAGCTCTTGGGGTATTTATACCCAATTTTTACCCGTCAACCCCACTCCAAATCACGTGATCGTAGAAGGGATTGCACGTTGTCAGTGTGGCCAGTATTAAATATTAAAACTATTATCAAATTTACTCAAAAATAGTTAAGTTATAATAATTTTTAGTATTCTAAAAACAATAAACTAGGTTCTAAATTACATTAATCATAACATTCGGCCATCCGACAACGTGCAGCGTCCCGATGCACTCTAAAAACATACTTAACTAATCATCAATGGTACAATACAAAAAATATTTTAGTAATCTATACATTTTCACTATAAACTAGTAAGTACCTATTGTTAATAAATACACTGATCAAATTAAATTTCACATTTAAAAAAAACAATTCATTTGTTGTATTGTGTTACAAACCGTGTAGAATGAAATAATATATCTACCTATACTTACAAACATTACTTAATTAAACTTAATATAAGATTTTTGTACAATCATTGCTTTGCAACAACCAACATTGACATTATTAAGATAAAAATCCTTGTGTATTACTCTCTTGAGTCTTAATGTTACAACATTAATTGAATTAAAAAATAAGTTCTAACACTAAAATGTGCTATAAGTAATCTATATAATATCTTTCAATGTAGAACAGAAATTACAGTATTTCTATACAACAATCTATCAATCAAATCATTAGGCTAATTAAATATATTTTTTGCGACTCATTTAATAGAGATACATAACTCCGAGTGTCAAAATAAAATAAAATATCACAAAAAACTTAATAAAAACAAACTGAAAAAATAAGCCTGAAAATAATAACTTCTCACACAATACCTTTAACGATTGCAGTGGTACAAAAAGTAACTTTTCTAACATAATACACAACAAAATAAAGTTAAGTAAATATTAGATACCTTATCAAATGTCGCTGGTGATAAAAATTAGAAATAATAAACAATAAACATTACAGACCTCTGGAAGTTTTAACAATAATTATTGGTCTTCCAATTTTACTTTTAAAGGTACTAGTAAATATGGAACTTCCACTTCAGCCGATTCTAATTTTATTTTGTATCTAGCTATAGATCTGTGATCATCTGGTATTCCCAGAAAAACTAACAATATTATCTATATAACTTCAAATAGTAACTTCAAGTATAATATATATTTTAAATATCAAATAATTTAAATTTATAGATTATTCCATAAATTCAAATTTAAACACTTTTTTAACTTACAAGACTACCCAAAATTAACAAATTTGCTAAAACCAAACATCTACATGCATGTCTAAGTTAAGCTTTTCTGCAGCAAAGAGCATACTTATTTTCACATTTTACGAAACAATTGTTTACTGCTTCATAAACTACGCTTTCCTGAGCTTTCTAAAAGAAAATCTTATTTAAGGACCTACTGTCAAAACACTAGCCCCGTCTACACATACCGCTAACCTCCAATCGTGATCATATTATAATGATTTCATGAATCGTGCTTCCGGGCGATGTGCTTTACGCTGCAGCTAATAGTGAACAATATCGCGTGACAACGATTTCTGCATTATAGCACGAAAGTAAAAGTCGTAAGTCCCAAAAATGCTTTTGATGATTACTTAAAAATTAAATACAATACTAATATTTCCTTTAGCTATTATTTTATAAAGTGATTGTAGTAGTGCAAGTTATTTAATGATATTCACTCAATAAGTGTAACAGGTATTTGTTGAAGAGCCCAGAAATATTAATAATTTCGAAAAATATAGCTTACGAGTTAAACAAAGTTAATCGTATTTTCCGTTAGCCAAATATCAGATAAATATACAATGATTAAATAAATACCAATTTCATTTGAGTCAATCGTCTTCCGGGATCGTAATACTTATTAGAAAACAGCAAAATTTGGCAGCCCGCTCTTAACATAAACTTATGGTAATCAAAAGGCAAAGGTTCAAGGACAAATAGTAAGATTCATTACAAAAACATAACTTAACTATAAATAATCAAAAACAAGTAATGTGGGATCACTGGGATATATAAAAAAAATCTGTGACCTTAAATTACACAGAATGGCATCGATACATGTTTAAATAGTACCCAGAAATTACCGGAATATTCATTGTCATGAGTCATATTTTAATTATTATTAAGGATGACTTTCTTCTAATCATCGAAACCAGAGTGACGTGATACATACCTAGATTTTCTATCGGTTCTCAAATAATTCGGGACCAACTCACATGGGTTATATTTCTAATCATATTATCATAACACTGTTCAATGTAACATAAATCATAACAGGTATTTTATAAATCATAACATGTATTTTAAATCTAGATTCCACTAGCTCAAGATCAAGCATAAAACTTAAGGTGCAGTGGTTGTTGCAACTACGTAAAATGGGTTTTTTAAATAACGTTTTTTGTAAAGTAAATGTCATTATTTAAGTATAAAAAAGTACCCTGTTAAAATTGAGAAAATTTCCTATACGCAAAGGTATATCAGTACACAATTTGAAAAATTCTGCTCGATAGAAAAAAATCTCAAAGACGACTATTATAACGCTGTTTTTCATAATTAAATCATTTTATGGCTAAATTACACACTTTCTAGAAAAACAAAAATTGTAGTACATTTGTCATAACCTAACCTAAACGATTTGACATATTTGATTTGTGTAATACTAAAAACAAAATGTTTTTTCTCCTATTTTCTATTATCAAGGCACGCGGCGAGCGCGTAACCGCCACTGTACAAGGCGCGCTGATATGAATGTTATTATAATGTCCTTTAGGTCGATATTCGTACTGACAGACATCGACCTGCTAATTTTCGGGACTACTGGGCCTTAAGTCATATTTCTACGTTTTTTGCTTCGTCTCTAATTTAAATCCCACAGGACCCTAAATACCTCAGGCCAGTTTAGTAGGTAATATTAGTTTGAGCATATACAGATAAATATTATGTCAATTGTCAAACTGGCACTATTAATAATAATTTAATAAAGGAGTTTTGACCTAAGTGATTATCTATAATATACTTACATAAAATAATAATAATTTATTCTCTTATTTCATCACAATTTTGTTACTGTATAATAATATGCACAAAGAGAGATGAGTAATATTTTGACACCTGTGTCAGATGAAGTATAATATTTTTTTATATAATATGTAACATTTTTTATTTTTAGAATTGTGTTATCGCTATCGTTTTTATTGGGTCGTATTAGTAGAATATTAACCATTAAACATGAAAAATATAGTTACAAGTAAAACATGAGATTTCGAAAGTCAATATTCATAAAAATATAAATGAGTCTAGTTTTACATTTGGGATCATCGATTGTTGTCTACCAAATACTCAATATATCGACCACGTGGAACTTTAACTTGAATTAAAAGAAAACGTCCCATTGATAAATCATAATAAATTCTACTTCGATAGCAGCTATGTTAATTCTACTTCAACGAATAATAACCAAAATGCTAAAACCGACAATTATAAATGAAAAACAATATTATTTAAACTTTAAGATAAATAATTATATACTTAGTAGAATTTGACAATCGTATGGACCAAAAATATAATCCAACACCTAAACTTCTTGATAAACTTAAGACTTATTTGTTCACATCAGTAGCAGTAGAATTGTCTTATCTCATTGTTACCGTATTGATCGTAATCGTAACATAATATTTTAAAGTTTTTAAAATAGCTATCCTAAACGATTTGCCTTACGAGTACCTACCTATACGATTTTTTATATACCATCGAATAGTAGCCAACAGTTTGTTTTATAAGAACAGCAATACTACGAGTACATTGTACAGTGCTTTGATCTATCGATGATAGGAATCTTGTGGTAGGTAGCCATTTTTCTGGATATGACAAAAATACATTTGACTTTGTAGATCGCAAAACTGATTGCTTTCAAGTTTAACAACTACCGTTTACGAGGTAAAGCAAAGAGTTCGCTTAAAAATTGTTCATCCAATAAATATCTAAAATTCAAAAACGTTATAATTCTTAATCGAAACTACTAGCTGACCCGGCAAAGGTTTTGCCGTATAAATTATTTCTAGTATTAATATAAAAGGTACTTAGATAAAAACCTATTCTCAGGTCCAACAAATGTACATACAAATTTTCATTAAAATCGGTTGAGCCGCTCTGGAGGAGCTCGTGCGCAAACACTGACACGAGAAAGTTTTACATAATATAATATTATATTAACTTATCTTCCTAGCGCTATCAATCACAAAGCAGTGTTATTTGTGGATGTCAAAACTTTGGCAGCAATAATCATAGTAGTACATAGTATATCCTACAACCTTTACATTTTGTGATGAATCATACACTTTACGGATATACGGATAAACTATCATGCCTATTGATTTGTGCTCTAACATAGTAATTTTTATTTACATATATGTAGATGTATTATAATCAGTCAGTCAAGGTGTGACGACACGAGCCCTCGCGAAGCTCGGCTTTGTAAAATATTTTTTTCGAAAACTTAACAATATGGTTGAAGTTGATCTCGATTAACAATTTTATAATACAAATATTGACATGGACTGAATGATGACCTTTCAGGATTAATAATTTTGGATATTTATTTTTATATGTGCTATGAACAACCAACAATAGTTACAATTATACATACATAATATTGACAAGGATTAAATATTGACCATGATTATTGCACTTTTAATTGGAGGCTATTACATCTTGTTATTAAATCAGTTACAAAGTTTAACTGCAGTAAGTACTAATATTCACTGTAGCGTTTCTTGATTTCTATAACAACAGCATTCTGAATACTTTTTACTAAGAGCAAATGCACGAACCGCTCTTCCAGGAAATAAATTCAAATTATTTAAGTTCCGTAACATCTATAAACGAATTTAAGAACCTTTACATGGTCCAGTAGCCAAGAAGTTTTCTTCATCGCTTCCCTATCTATTGCTAATTATTAAAAATACAATATTAAGAAACACGAGTCGAATTTCGATTAATCATTTACATTATATATTTTAGGATTTAGAATTATATGTACATAGTGAAAAATATTTTCATCTGAATCTCATTTAGAAATCATAACTCTTGTATTGACTTTTCGACAATAGATTAAACTAATGATAGCTACTACCTTTACTGATTTTGACTTCCAAACCATTTTTACTTTTGTACGCCTCTAGAAAGGCAGAATGTATCTAAGACAGTTTTTCCATTTCAGCCTAAAACTCCATTTCAGTCTAAAATCTCAATTCAATATTTCACTTACTTTCATATTTTTATTTACAAATCATTAGATTTAATATAATATTTCACTTAATTTAATTTAATCGATTCCATTAAATTTCATTTAATCTAATTCACAAAATATCATTTAATCTAATTCGCTAAATTTCATTTAATCCAAATTTTATTTAATACCTTTTCATCTCCACCTTTTATACAAAAGGTTTAAAAACTTTAAACGAGAAAACAGTTTCATGTACTTTTGCATCTATAGGGTCTTACTTTATATAGAAACTTTACAGTGGTCAATCCCACAGTTACTTTACTCAGGAGTTCACTTCACAGTCCTCAAAATCGATACTGTTGAAATTGAGTTTAAAATTTTCAGTTCACATACCTTTAACTTTGATCAATGGTTCACTCCACAGCAACTTTGATCAGTGGTTCACTCCACAGCAACTTTGATCAGTGGTTCACTCCACAGCAACTTTGATCAGTGGTTCACTCCACAGCAACTTTGATCAGTGGTTCACTCCACAGCAACTGATCAATGGTTCACTCCACAGCAACTGATCAATGGTTCACTCCACAGCAGTTTCATGAAAACAAAAAATAAAAATGATATTGTTATTGAATCGACACTCTGAAATTAACTATAAAAAGTTAACTTATTAAATATTAACTATAAACTGCAATAAAATGAGATCTCATACTATCATTATATTAGAATAAACCATTTCGATTTATTTATATTACTGGTTTGGGTATTTTTCCAAGCATAGTTTATGTTTGATGAATGTCCAACAGGAGGTCAATATTAATTTTATTTCTTGTATTGAATAAATAATTATTTTAGTAAAGTAACTAAGTAATTCTTTACCAAACATATAATACCAAAAATATAATACATTAGTTACCAAGTTTGAATAATTTACCGTTTGCACTTTGCACTAAAAATACTTATGTATAATACTTTGTAATAAAAATGATATTTTATCAACTTCCATGTAGGCTTTTTGCTATTCATAAAAATGAAAGTTGTATAATTGAAGTAGTGTAATAATGAATTGTGTATAACAGCTATAAGCTGTCCAAATGTGAACTATAATGTGGTGTGTGGTGTACACTGTCGAAGAGTAGCCTCGACCAAGTGAAATGTATAATGTTAAAATGTAATGTTGAATTCACTGTCGAAGAGTAGCCTCGACCAAGTGAAATGTATAATGATGTTAAAATGTAATGTTGAATTCACTGTCGAAGAGTAGCCTCGACCAAGTGAAATGTATAATGATGTTAAAATGTAATGTTGAATTCACTGTCGAAGAGTAGCCTCGACCAAGTGAAAGGTATTATGTGTGTGGAGCATGATTGTTATGTGTACTGGAGTTCTTTCTACTCCACAACGTATTTTTTGAATACCTCTTGTTGCAAAGTTATATAAAATTCTTGTAAAAAGCCCAGAATATACTCTTAATACTCATTTTTCTTTTTAATATATTTTAAAATTAACCATATACGTACAATGTACATCTTCATTATCATTATAATTTATAAGTCTCGAATGTACAAAATAAATGTTCATATAAAAATGTCACATTATAGAAAGACTGCATATTCATCAAATCTAAAATTATAGAAAACAAAGTCTTTCATTACGGTAAAAATCGTTTCACAATTAATAATTATCGAATCTATTTCAATTATATTTCTTCTCTTCATTCTTCGATATAATACAACATTGGTTAGGACCAAAAGTAGTAACTTTGCTTATCTGCTAGGCAATCGCGTTTTTTTTTAAAGGCGTATGTGGGTATTTGAAAAGTTACCCGTCCGTTTCATAATCATTAATAATTATCGAATCAATTTCAATGAATACACTTTAGAAAGAAACATCAACTACACAAAAGAAAAATAGACAGGACATACCAATAATAATTATACTCGCCGCACGGCGCACACTAATAGTTATTAGTAATTACTATTGAAAAAGAAGTTTGTTGTACGAAGATGCTGCACTTCAAAACGATTTACCACAAACAATAAATAAGCAACATCTACATCAATTTTCAAAACACAGCTAATATTATTACACCTTAATTCGTGATACTTTCAACTATTAATCACTTTGGAAAAATAATTTAAAATTACCCTACATTCTTTTCATATTTATTTTATGTGAATTATAAAATCGTTATTGTATGCTGATAACTCGTTTGTACGATTTCTTAGAAATAAATATATTCATATCTCACTTAATAATAATTTAATAATAAGTAATTTAAAGTGAGCGTACCTGGATTTTTATCCCACTTCTGAGGTGTTAAAATTATAAAACTCCATATTAATTGTAATATCTACTTTTATTATACATTATTATACAACTTGTACACTTTCGGGCAGAGGTTCCTCTTACAGTTGTTCCTCCGTCAAAATTCACACCATACTAAGCTCTTGGGGTATTTATACCCAATTTTTACCCGTCAACCCCACTCCAAATCACGTGATCGTAGAAGGGATTGCACGTTGTCAGTGTGGCCAGTATTAAATATTAAAACTATTATCAAATTTACTCAAAAATAGTTAAGTTATAATAATTTTTAGTATTCTAAAAACAATAAACTAGGTTCTAAATTACATTAATCATAACAATAGGTATATTAAATATTGCGTTTATGAAAGTGGTTTCATAACAAAATTTGCTTTTAATTGCATAAGTTATCGAATGGTATATAAATATTAAGAAATCGTCATCATCCCTATCCTTAAGTACAACTTTTAATAACGACAGAATTTCGATCAAAGGACGGTCTCCCGTCTAGTTACTGTAAATTGCTATAAGCTTCTGTGAACCACCATAACAATATAAGTACGAAAATTGATCACATCACTTGTCAGGAGAAGGTCAGACAGTAATACGCTTGTCTGGTATGACTTATATCTGACGTGACTGCCCTGACTGCCCTGACTGGTGGCCCGTACATGAGGCCGCGTATTTTCTTTTCATTTGCTAAATTGATCATTTTTTTAAATAAGCTGCTGTCTATCATCTTACGTTACATATTATGTTTATTATTGGGCATTTGGTATCTTAATATAATATCAGAGAATTTATTTCGTTCTCAAGTGACAGAGGTCCGTCTCTCGAGTACACCTAATAACGTAGGCACGTTATTTGGTAGGGTTTGTCAGCATCAGCGGACACATCACAACTAATATTGATAAATTGACGTAATCCCACGAAATAACGAAGGTCCACCATACAACGAATCCATTTCTCTGTCGGGGTCCATAAAATGTAATACGTAATTGCGCATACTTTTCCATCTACCTACAATGTTAAGTGGTGGTACTATATTTACGCCATCGCGATCTGTCGAGAACGATCTCGCGGAAGTGATAGATAATATTTAAGAGCTTCCAATAACTGTGATGAATGTGTTCCATTAGTCAGTCCCATCTCGACACACTAGTCACTACACAGTTACAGCCATGCGGCTGCCGCGTGATGCTACTGACAGAAATTTTATTTATATGCTATAGGAATAATGAAATATCATGTATTTTTATTACTTATTAATATAATAGTTCAGAAGACAATTACGCTGGTGTTGGCATTTTTAGCGTCAAGAGCTAACATACTGACAGACATAGGTACTTTCCCATTTATGTTGTTGTTCGCGAACTAGCGCAGAAAATCAAATACCGCCTGAGAAGTGTAAATTTTTGGAGATAAAAATAATAACTGTTCTATGTCCTTCTTCTGGTCTCAAATGCCTTACACTTTATGAATTAAGGGTTATTACTGACAGAAACAGAAGTACGGACAGAATACATAAATTTCGTTGGGGTATTTTAAGACAGGCTGAGGGTGAAATCTATAGAGCGATCTTAGACTCAGACTTTACTTCAAACTTTACTTTAAAAACTTTACTTCAAACTTTACTTTATTATTCGTAGAGTTATAATGATTAATATTCTATAATAATGATCATTAATTATGAGTTGGGATTTCCTAGTGGGTTCACTTGTCTAGTTAATGAAGGCATCACAGAATGTCAAGAAACGAATTATTTGACAAAAAACTGGGGCTTTCATCTCCAAAAAACGAAAAAATTCGTAAACGAACGTTTGAAATATTTAAGGATTCCGCAGGCCGTCG
This sequence comes from Polyommatus icarus, assembly GCA_937595015.1. Lineage (NCBI taxonomy): Eukaryota > Metazoa > Arthropoda > Insecta > Lepidoptera > Lycaenidae > Polyommatus > Polyommatus icarus. The sequence continues at coordinate 321,416 of OW569328.1, read as the reverse complement.
CGGAATGTGACGAATTTGGATCACCAAATTCGTCGGCGCTCCCGGAATGGTTTTACCATAAATTGCCTACGAAGATTTTAATGTCTATCTCACTCTAACATCAGAGGTATTCTCGGGCCCGGCTTGGGCATGCCAGTAAGGTCAGAAGAATGTACCGATAACATTTTGATCAGGCAGATCAAACCCTCTTATATCCGTTTGACATTCTGTCCTTGTTATATATTATAATAAGTCATAAACTCATCGACACCAATCAGAACAATTCTCGAAGGCGCAGAGATTGTGTAGTGAAGTGTAGATCGATTCATAATCAGAACCTAGGAACCCAATTTCCAAACATCGACGAACCTTAGCTATTAATCGGCAAGGGCAAAGACGTGACAAAATATCATTAACGCCCGAACGCGAAACACTGCATTGATAACCGAATCGAGATTCGAGTTGCGATCATTGGGACCCAGAGTTTGGAGCCGGTTTGTTTACCTTCCAAAATCCGAGGTACGGGGGTCAGGAGGTCACCTGTTGTGTTTGGCTGATTCGCGCGGTAATTAATGTCCTACAAAAACTCCGGCCTAAGCAAATGATCACAGTGAGGTGTCGAAAAGGAAAACTCGACGATCATTTTGTTCGTCGCAAAAATATTGCCTAATGCCGGATTTGTACAAACTTCGTACGTGCTAATCTATACATCTTATATACAAAATTCTCGTGTCACAATAATAATAATAATAATAATAATAATCATTTATTTCTCACCTTAACAAAGTAGAAAAAACAAGTTTTACAGTAAGAGTTTAGGTGGGTTGATTCCTGAACTAGGAGTTCCTGTGTCTCAGACTATCAACCCTCCACCCCAATTATACAGTGAACACAATATTATTTCAAAAGTAATACTTGACAAAAACTTACTTAACATATTATTCAACAATCACACGTAAATTGTAAGATGTTTAATAAATAAAATAAAAAATATAAAAAAATGTGAAGGTAATTGTAATTTGTAGACATATTTTGACGTGACATTTGTTTATCGAGATTTGCGTGTGGTCCAAGTTATACGCTTCAGGTCAAAATATAATAATACTAGCTGTTGCCCGCGACTTCGTCCGCGTTAACATAGTATAAGAAAATAATAAAGATGGATAGTTTTCCCATTTTTGTCGTTCCTTATTCAAAGGGTAAAAAAAACGGGACCCTATTTAAGCAAACGTCAAACGCAAACGTCCATAAACTTTCATGTTCCTTACTCAAGAAATGACGGACTTTCATTGAAACTTTCTACCCCAATTTCACCCCCTTAGGGGTGGTATTACCAGAAACGCTTAAATAGACGTATCCATTCATTTTTAATCAGTAGCACAAAAATAAAGTTTCATGTTTCTAACTCAAGAAATGACGGACTTTTATTCAAACTTTCAGCCCCAATTTCACCCCCTTGGGGGTAGAATTTCCAGAAACGCTCAAATACTTATCGATTCATTTTTAATCAGCAGTCCAAAAATAAACTTTTATGTTTCTAATTTAAGAAATGACGGACTCTCATTTAAACTTTCTATCCCTTTTTCACCCCCTTTGGGGGTAGAATTTTTTTTTCAGTAGCCCAAACATAAAATTTCATGTTTCTAACTCAAGAAATAACGGACTTTCATTAAAACTTTCAACCCCAATTTTACGCCCCTGTGGGTAGAATTTCCAAAAACGCTTAAATACGTATCCATTCATTTTTAATCAGTAACCTAAAACTAAAGTTTCATGTTTCTAACTCAATAAATGACCGTGGAAATGACGGATTTTCATTCATACTTTGAACGATCGCGGCGATCTCCGACGCAACGGTTACCGTCCCGGTGATCCCCAAGTGGGGATAGTTATAATATTAAATTATTTTAGAATAGCGAAATTATTTTAGTTTCCCCAAATTCGTCTAGTCGTAGCAGATAAAAATCAGAAGCAAAATATGAAAGTGAGAAAAAACAAAAACAGTTTAGGCGTACCGGCCAGTATAGAAAAAAATCACATATACAACCTCATTTGTAATATTATTTGTAACAACTATAAAATCGTTACACCCATTCATGTCGAAACTCGTAATGAAGGTTACCAAATTAGATTCTCATTTCCAGGACATTACGGCCCTTTTCAATTTCGCCAAGACCAAGTTCCGTTTTTGCGATTGTGAATTACAGATAACTTGCGACGACCGGGAGCAAATGTATTTAGGAAGTGTTGTGCTCTTGTTAGGGTTAATTCATGGTGCAATTGGCAGTGCGGTCGCAGCCTGAAATGTCGGAGGATCACGACTTACGAGTTTTAGGGGTCGCGGATAGAAGTAGTAGGCACTAGGCCAATCAAATCCGTCTTGACTGACGTTGTTCGTAGAGTCCACATCCTGAGGATGCTCCGGTGTTGGGGCGAAACGCGCGTTTTCAACCTGCATGGTGGTGAGAGAGGCCTTGCACGGATTTGGCAACATTATTGCTTGTGTGGTGGTGGTGTTTACAGGTTCTTGCATGTGAGTGTACGGTATACGCATAGGCAGTGTGGGAAAAGAGGGACGTGCTGTACGCATGCCTATGAGTACACTCAATCATTTACTTAGAGATTGAGGTTTATTTCGCGGAATATTACTAAAAAAAATAATAACAAACTAAATTTAAAGCTATGGATTTCCGCAAAGTAACGCCTGATTCTATTAACTAGGCCAATATCTATGTCAAAATAAAATACTAAAAGCTTATTATATTTTTGTACCTACTTTAGTCGTATGTGGGCTGTGGGCTGTGATATGAAGACGCGCAAGAATATAACAGCGACTTGAATTTTACCTGAAAAAATAAATAACTGTGTTAATTAACTGTAAGTTTCTTAAGTTATCAAATAAATTAAATAGTGCGATATGTTACACCTAAAGATAAGATATAGTTTGCTATATTTCGTTTTTAGCGCGGAATAAAAGCGCTTCGCTGCTTTTCCATAAGCCAGTATTAGTCGGTCTATGTCCGAGTCCCCCCACGGGGTTCGGGAGGCGGTCAATGTCGGGCGATGTCGTTATAATTTAAATGTAATTTGATTCCGGCCGTCGCACACTCCCCAGTCCCCTCGCCGGCCCATTCATTATTCTGATTATGTTTTCTTTTTATTTTGTTGTTCTTTTTGTTTTGATTAAGAAAATCCGTAAAGGAGAGCTATTTACTCAGAAACTTCCTGGAAAATTCTATAAATGGTAACTGAAAACACGGACAGCGCTACGAGTACTTACAGTATTTCTTTTTGAATAATTAAAAGGGCTGTTTGAGAAGTTCTCGGCTTTGAAAATTTTTCCAAAATTCAGTCTTTAACTAGAAGATATGGCTCTAAAAATTCAAATTACAATAAATTTTTATGACAATTTTTTTTATAAAAAACTAGCTGTTGGCCGCGACTTGTCCGCGTTAGCATAGTTAAGATCACATCCCAAGTATTATTTATTGTACAAAAATATTCAATGTACAGAATTGACTTTCCTACGATCTTATTATAATTATATAGATGCTCCGCGTGGCTTCGCTTGCGTAATTTAGGAATGTCACGCAACCGTACATTTTTCCGTAAAAATTGCTTATGTCCCTTCACGTGGTCTATTCTTCATGTTTGCCAAGTAACATAAAAATTGCTCCAGATAGTATTTCTTAAGATAATAAGCAATTTCATATAATTTCCCCCGTTTTTTCTACATTTTATCTATTTCTTCGCTCCTATTAGTCTTAGCGTAATAAAATATAGCCTATAGCCATCCTAGATAAATGGGCTATCTAACACTGAAAGAATTTTTCAAATCGGACCAGAAGTTCCTGTGATTAGCGCGTTTAAATAAGCCCTTTCATATAATTTCCCCCGTTTTCTCCACATTTTCCTCTATTTCTTCGCTCCTATTAGTCTTAGGGCCTGTTTCACCGCTTCCTGATAAGGCTATCCACCATTTAATTTGACAGATGGAGTATGGAAAATCTGTCAAATAACCCTATCGGGCACCTTATCAGGAAGTGGTGAAACAGGCCATTAGCGTAATAAAATATAGCCTATAGCCATCCTAGATAAATGGGCTATCTAACACTTAAAAAATTTTTCAAATCGGACCAGTAGTTCCTGAGATTAGCGCGTTCAAAAAAGCCCTTTTAAATAATTTCCCCCGTTTTTTTCCACATTTTCCTCTGTTTCTTCGCTCTTATTAGTCATAGCGTGATACAATATAGCCTATAGCCTTCCTCGATAAATGGGCTATCCAACAGTAAAAGAATTTTTTAAATCGGACCAGTAGTTCCTGAGATTAGCGCATTCAAACAAACAAACAAACTCTACAGAATTATAATATTAAGTATAGATTATATAAAAAAAGTCTTACAAAATGATCATCGAGATCGACTACGTCTCGTTGTAATGTGAATATCTCCGTCCGTGGTAACTTTAATTTAGATTTGAAAAATGTATTGTAATACTGAAAACCAAGCCAAGAATTTTTTAGAGTGAAATAATTAATTACTTTACGTATTTATATAATTTCATACAAAGCCTTGCAAGGCGGGTGTGTGAGCATCTGTGTTGTCCCAATTAACAACAATCCGATCATCGTGTTCGTAGGGCCCTACTGCACATTTTTTTTTGGTAAAGACCTAATAAATTACTATTTCCCGTACAAAATGTACTATTATTTTAGAATATAAGAGTAATTTAATAGAGTTTATTCTTTAATAAAAAAATTGTGGCCATAATCTGTAACACCCACTTTTTCTATAAGATTTCTTTATAGCACGATTTTCCACTCTCATTAAAAGATAAGCCTATTATTTGGCGTGATTTTAATAAAATTAAACAAATTAATAAATTCACATTATAAAAAAATTTAATTTGAATCTCTTTGGTAGGTACAAAATATTTTCAAAAAATCAATTTAATTTTCGAGCTGCCTGATACTTCGAATTTTGTCGGAAAACGCGGCACCGGTTTTTCAAAGACATTACGATATCACAAAACAAAAGTAACGCAATTTTTAAAAACTTGTTTATCTTTCTTTCTTTTATCAATTTATTTATACAGAGACATTTATTTTCTTATTTTAGGCGTTTTCTTTGAAAATGAACGATTTTTAGCAAGTGGGGTAGACTCGTCTTTAAAGACCTATATTTTCTATTTTAACTGTTGTGTATATTTTTTAAATCATTGCATATGTCTGTAAAGACATACAAAACTTATGATATTATAAGTTTAAACACTTACGGATAAAATCCGTAAACTTATAATATCATGAGTGATACTCGGAAGTCATTACATACAAAACTTGTTAAAAAGGACAAATGCTAGTTCGGTGTTCACAATTCAATTTTATTAGACTTTGCAATACTATTTATTTATTTATTTATTTATTATTACAAAAACTTACATCTAATACAATTTAAGGTTAGATATGCCTAAAAACTCTTGTCGAGTTTGTCCAGGCATAACGTTCTCAACAACAATTCTTATAGTTAATCTAGTAAGTAATAACAATCATAGGTAAAATATCAAATATACTCGTAAGTTGTCAATATTCAAGCATCGAGCGGCCAGATGGGACTTCATAACTGATAAGAAAAAAAACCATTCATATTCGCTGCGCCGCTTGGTGCGTATACCTAATTACCTATCACATTTTATGGGTAAACAAGTTACAATAGTTAATATACAGGATGTTTTGTTTTTACACTTAATTATATTAACTTTCAAGTTCACTAAAATAATGTGTTTTCAATACATTTTTAATATTTTTGTTAGTAATCTTATTTTTAGTTTCTTCTGGTAAATTGTTAATTAGGTTAGGAATTATATTCGTTGTTAAATTTAGGTATACATAGTTTTTTATTTGCTATACTTCGTGTAAACTTATGGTGATTTTTAAATGATTGAATATCACTACGAAAATACTGTTCAGTAAGCAATGCATAATCAACTTTATTATGTATGGGCAGGACACCACAATATTTAAACAGACCTTGAGGGTTGTCCGAGTATAGATTTTTAATTTTAGGGGATACAATCAATTTTAAAAGCCTGTACTGAATGTGATATATATGGTCTAGGTATGTTTTATAGGTGCGTCCGTAACTACTTAAACCATAAGCTATTACACTTTCTACTAATGTTTTATAAGTAACTAATAATATATTACGCGGTACAGAATATTGTATTATATAAAATTTAGACAATATAATTCTTAATTTATCACAAACTTTGTTTATATGGTTCTCCCAATTAAATTTGTGGTCAATAATGAGGCCTAAATAGGTGTGTTCCGTGACTTGATTTATTTTAATGCAGTCTTTACAGAGTAAGAGTAAGACTAGCGCAACTGTTTGAATACGCGCACCTTCACATTTCTGCTGACTTGGCGCAGATGGTTGTTCAAAATTTTTTTTTCTAATGAATCAATTTACAAAAGGCGTGGGTCTATATCTAGTTAATAATGGTCCTATGCATGGTATAAGTTATACGCTTCTAATGCCCGTTTTCACCAACTACACCTAAAATTTAGGTGTCCCCTAAGCCAATATTCCAAGTTTTGTTCTTGACGAATAGACAACCCCGTAACTCTTAGGTGACGTATATCTCTACATAGTATAAAACAAAGTCGCTTTTTCTGTCCTCATGTCCCTTTGTTCCCTTTAATTGCGGTTTTCTTTAATATATAGAGTGATTAAAGAGGAAAGTTTGTGATAAATATGTATATTGATTACTAGATGATGCCCGCAACTCCGTTGCGCCAAAATTCGTTTATCGCGCGGGAACCGTACATTTTTCCGGGATAAAAACTATCCTATGTTCTTTCTCGGATCTCAAAGTATCTCCATGCCAAATTTCAGCAAAATCGGTTCAGCGGTTCGAGCGTGAAGAGGTAACAGACAGACAGACAGACAGACACACTTTCGCATTTATAATATTAGTATGGATATTAGTATGGATGGGAGTTCGCTATTTTACAAGTAAAATATCAGACGGCCATTCTATAACAGATTCATTGTCAAGGCAACCGTCGTCGTCGCCACATACGTCACCTAAGTGTACACTGTACGGGGTCGTCAATACATCCCGTAAATTATAAATGTCACCTTATGGTTTGATGGATGAATCTCATAATAAGTTGTTTTATTTCAAATAAACGTCACCTAAGAGTTACGGGGTTGTCAATTCATCAAAAACAAAACTTGGAATATTGGCTTAAGGGACACCAAAATTTTAGGTTTAGTTGGTGAAAACGGGCACAAGACATGTTGAAGTACGTAAGGCCGTGAACCTTTCAAACAGTTATCGTATTTATAATATTATTACGTATGTTATAGCATTACTCGTATCTTCGTAATATGCTAACTATCTTCTGCGCGAACATCGTCCGCCGTTGCAACCTGCAAGATTGAAATTTGCAATCCGTAGGGCACGAATTTAGGATTTTTTTTCTTAACCTAATTTTTATTTTCGTATTTTACAAGAACACAAATATTTTCTCCCCCTTTTCGAACAGTTGGAGCAGTTAAACGCTGAAATTGCATTAAAACCTCATTTTTTTTGGAACCCATCGAGTGGCAGCTTTTGTCGAGGTTTGTGTACAATAATACGTAGGAACAGGTAACAGGGGATTTATATACTCCAAATTCTTAACAGTGCAGAGATAATAACTGATGCTGGTAGTAGCTTATTATTCATTTGCGTTTAATAGTTTCTGAAGTGCGGCCGCGGGCCAGGACTGTCCGCTGTCGTTGCGGTCATTGCGGTTGAGTTGTAGTCGGGTTGTTTGAGCGACATTGCTGTGTTATTAGCCGCGTACTGACTACTGACCAAGCGAGCCGCCTCGCGCGGCAGTTGTTCGGTCGGTCAGTACGTATTAGTGCGCGGCAAACGTACCGAGGCGCCTTTGAGCATCGACAAAAACCGACAAATCTCGGATATTAATATATTATATTAATATCAGAGTAAACAGAACTAACGAGTAGGCTGACTGTCGCGCCCAACTCGCGTATATATTCGCCCGTTTGCTTGAAGACGAGATACTCCTTAGTTCTGTTAATATTGTCTAGTAATTTACAAAAAGTAATGTTCGTATGTGACATGTGTATAACATGTCATACCACTCATACCTCGATGTTTTAGTAACATTGAGTTATAAATTTTTATTTATTTTCACATAGCAGATGTTAAAATATTTTATTATTTCGTTTTCGACGACTCTCGACATAATTTAGCTGTTCCAAACGGGAACACACGACTTCACTCTGTGTAAATACTAAATATATATTATTTTTATTTCCTAGTCGTATTTAAATCTTTTTGGTCGTAAAAGTGTCAAAAATCTTTTACGAGGAACTCGACTCAGCCGAATATCGGGCGTTAATGTAAAGAACTAAACAGACCAGATAATATCGCCGATTTACGGCCGATACGAGTAATCTACCTTTATTTTGTGACTTGTGAGGGACTGGATGAGTGTATTTGTTGTTTAACATACTCTCAACGAATACGGTGAATGCTGCTCATGTATAATTGTAGCAGTAGCTTACATGCGGTGGTCATAATCTAATATATATAAATCTCCTGTCACGATGTTTGTCCGCGATGGATTCCTAAACTATTTAACCGATTTTAATGATTCTTTTTTTTAAATGTGTGCTTTTTTCCAACTTGAGAGATAGGATAGCTTACATCTTTAATTATAGTCGCAATTTTATTTTATTGCAAATTATTTGTCTATAAAGTGCGACCATTGTTTATGCGACGCGGGTCACGGGATAGCGATGGACCTTGCCATGGTGACATACTCGTAGTTATTTAGTCACTAATTCAATAAAATAATACGGGCGATATACTTTATATAATATAGAAAAGCAGCGTTTGCCGGAACAGCCAGTATATTATAATATTCGTAGATTATGATAATACTAGCTGTTTCTCGCGACTTCGTCCGGGCTGTAACTTTAACAGTTTTTGCTCAGCGATGATGAATCAGTCAGTCAGTCAGGACATGTAATTTTATACGTGTAGACTAGCTGTTGCCTGCGACTTCGTCCGCGTTAACATAGTATAATAACAAAGATGGATAGTTTTCCCCTTTTTGTGGTTCCTTATACAAAGGGTAAAAACGGGACCCTATTTAAGCAAACGTCAAACGCAAACGTCGATAAACTTTCATGTTTCTAACTCAAGAAATGACGGTCTTTCATTCATACTTTCAACCCCAATTTAACCCCCTAGGGGGTAGAATATCCAAAAAACGCTTAAATACCTTTGCATTCATTTTTAATCGGCAGTCCAAAAATAAACTTTCCTGTTTCTAACTTAAGAAATGACGGACCTTCATTTAAATTTTCAACCCCTATTTCACCCCCTTGGGGGTGGAATTTCCAAAAACGCTTAAATACGTATCCAATCATTTTTAATCAGTAGCCCAAACATAAAATTTCATGTTTCTAACTCGAGAAATAACGGATTTTCATTCAAACTATCAACCCTAATTTCACCCCCTTCGGGGTAGAATTTCCAAAAACGCTTAAAAACGTATCCATTCATTTTTAATCATTAACGCAAAAATAAAGTTTCATGCTTCTAACTCAAGAAATGACGGACTTTCATTCAAACTTTCAACCCCTATTTCACCCCCTTCGAGGTAAAATTTTCAAAATTCCTGCCTTAATGGGTGTCTACTTAATAAAACAACCCTACTCACCAAATTTCGTGGCTGTAACTTTAACAGTTTTTGCTCAGCGATGATGAATCAGTCAGTCATTTTATAAGTATAGATTATCCAAAAATGTTTCAAAATGTGTCCAGTTTCAGTTTTTTAGCATTTTGTTCCTTTCAGTTATTTATAGCGCATGAAATCGGTTGACAAATAAAAGAGTCGTGTAAATTGGTGGTTCAGACTTCAGTTCGTGGGCGGGCGGCGCGCTGATAGCCGCCGGTTAAGCGCTGACAAATTGCTGACATGCTCATAACTCACGTCTTGTGACTCGGTTAAAAGTTTTAAACGAACAATAAAGTTTTCGAGCCCGCACTAATAAAATATTTATACCACAAATAACTTTACTTAATAGAATATTAATGCCTTAATTGTTACTCTCAAAGATATCTCCGTTCTCTGAGTACATTTTAAGGTGCTTCATATAAACTTTAAATCCAAAATATTCGATATTGTTGTTTCTATCTCTTGAAAAGTTAAAATTAGTCGGCCTCCTCGGAACGCCAGCACCAAATTCCTCCTTGTACTTATACATTTTCCCTTTACCCGATTTCCGGTTAGTTAATAACTAAACTATCAACCATTAATTATTATTATTAACGAGCTACAGATTATACCTCGATTGAGTAATCAATAATAATAATAATATCTATGGACGCTTCACACCACGTCAATCTGGCCCCGTGCTAAAATGTTGACACTCAAACAGATATTAGGTCGCTCAAATATTATAAAGCTGCTCATTTTGTATTTTAAGTTACTCAAATAAATAATTTGTAAGTTGCTGTTTTGTTAATTTCTCGTCGCTCACAGTCAGTCGCTCAAATAGTAATTCTATAACCCCAATTAATTAATTTTGACACTTAAAACGGTAATTTACTCTCTCACTCGATTAAATACTACCCCATATTTAATACACATCCATGGACCATGACCTAGGAACATTGAAAAAACTTTTTTTTTGTTCCGTCGGAGGGACTCGAACCCGCGACCCCCGGCATGAGCTGCAACACACTCTACCCATTGAGCCACAGAGGTCGTCAAATGATCAGATCAATGTTTTTAATGGTTCAATATAAGGTGCTCAGTATAGTAGGGTCCCGGCGGGTTGGTACCTCCTACATTATACATATTATTGGCTTGTACTAATATGTATTCTGTGATATTGGGCACTACACACTGAATACTGAGGTAATAAGCACAATACAGTCCTCGACTCGCTGTTATGGAGATCAGCCGTAATTGGAATTGGAATATTAACAAGCTTTACAAAGGATATTCGGATTAATGAGTATACACTATACAAAGTTATATTATGTTAAGTCTTAAAAGATGTCAGATGTGACTAGTGAAGGAAGGATTATTAGGTCAAATTAACATGCACTATTATTGATTTGGTGCTGCTATAGAATCGAGTGAGAGTCGACTTTTTGACCGACTTCCAAAAAGGAGGAGGTAAAACGTTCGTTTCTTGATAGGTTAGCAGTGGTTGTAACAACGCAACAGATTCTGCTGTTGAAGTTTAATTTTAAAAACGAAGAGTAACTCGATAAAACCAGTTTGATTTTATAATATAATATTGGCGTACATATCATAAAAATACTATGATAATATTCTAATGGTGTAGGGTCCGGCTTTAACACCCAAACGTCTAAACTCTAGAACTACTATCCGGTATGTTCGGCAATTTTTGGCGACCTGGCAGTCGAAGCTGCTTTTCGAGTGGTTTCATTGTAAATTGGCCTTAGGATCTAAATTTATCGGTGAGTGCCATGGACAAAGTTAAGATCGCCTTCAACGTAGCCTTCAACTAATTACTAACGGATACCTTAAGGCTCCTCTCGCGAAAAAAGCGTGCAGATGAAACCACTTTTCATCGGCATCAACAGAGAAATTATATCTGAAAAAAATAATTAGTAATCTACATGATATGATACGTAACGTGGTTTTGCCATATTTTTTCTATCGGTATCACATAATAAAGAAATAAAAACCAAATCACCTCCAAATCGTTGAATGAAACCACTTTACTCCTTCATTATTTATCAAAAGAATATATAAAAAATATATTCTTTTGATAAATAATGATTGAAAAAAACCAAATTATCAACTTATAATTGCTTTGCAATACATAAATTGATAATTTGGTTTTTTTTACTTTTTTGAAATATGTATTATATTAAGCCTTAAAAAGGTTTTTTCTCCTATTTCGCCCTATCATGGACGCGGCGAGCGTCGTAACCGCCACCGTACAAGGCGCGCTGTTATGAATGTTATTTTAATGTCATTTACGTCGATATTCGCACTGACAGACAATGATCAAGGTCATTGGTGGATATAGAGGCCTTAACAAACTTTAGAGCACGTCAATGAACGATTGCTGTAGAGTTGAGGTCGGGTAACGAATCACGTGCGCGGTGGCCAGTGCGGCTCCAACTCCGACGTAACTGAATCAACTTCGTCCGCTCACTTTATTAGCTCTCATTTACTGAGCTATTTTAAAACTCTTACTTTTCACGTTTACAATCGGAGACTAAATTAAATGTTGTAAAAGAACGTAAAATGTTGTAGAATGTGACTTTTTAATATTAATTTTATATTGAGATGACAGTAAAACGTTCTTAATTTTTTAATTAATATAAATTACGTTCACAATGTCGTATTAATCTAATTATAATTTTACATCGATTGGGCAAATTAGCTAAATAAATATTATTTATTCCGAATAATTGAAGTGGCCAAAGCTTTCCATTATATTATAATCTGTAGTAAAAGAAATTTGAGTAGAAGAAATATTTATTAAAATAAAATTAGGCAAGAAATCAAAAAGTTTGGAATTCAAGCTATTTTGTTGCTTAGGGTACCTTTTAAGTTAATTACAATAATTTATGACTATAATACAATGAATTTTCACGGGCCTAGTTACAGGAAAATAACATATTACATTTATGTCTTTTTTTGCGTTTAAAGCGCATCACACACGGTGAAGATAATATTATATTTTATCTTAAGATGCCCAAATATAAAATATTATAGTATCTTAAGCTATCACACACGGCTAAGATACGATAATATTAAAAATATGTTCATTTCCTTACGAGTCTGCGTTGGTGCCACACGTATTCCTTCGATGATTCTGATATAGAATGTGAAATGCAGATTGCAGTAGCACATTCCAAAAGGAGAAACATTTGGATAGAGCCTCACATAAAAAAGAGAAAAACCTGCGGCGAATTTAACCTTTAGGGTCTACACAGACGGACTGCATTTCAACTGCAATCCAACTGCAAATTGCAGTTTGAATGCAGTTGACACGACTGCAATGCGACTGCAATAGAACTGCAAACCAAACACGCAGTCGGATTGTAGTTCAGTTGCTGTCGGCGTGCAGTCGTGTGAACTGTTTGGTTTGCAGTTCTATTGTAGTCGCATTGCAGTCGTGTCAACTGCATTCAAACTGCACTTGAACTACATATAATTACAGTTGGATTGCAGTTGAAATGCAGTCCGTCTGTGTAGACTCCTATCAATATCTGTCAACGAAGAAGTTTCAGGAGTATTTTAGAAATTCAAGAGAAACATTCATTTCGATTCATGAGCTTTTTAAGCAATAATAATAATAATAAAGCAAAAAATTATAAGTCAATTTTATTTAAAATTATCCGAAATGTTACTTTTTCCATCAAAATGTTACTTTTCGAATGAGAGTAGGTATGTAACTTTCTAACATACAGCACTGGCAACATTGCATCTACTAGTGCGTCCGATCACCGATGAGCCCGCTGCTCGACACAAAAACACCCTGTACCTATTCATAAAGATATATTTCGCATCTTAAGATAAAATATTAAGGTACGAAATATATATTTCCATATCTTAAGATATAAAATATAAATTAACTTCGTCGTGTGTGATGGTTCATAGGATTTGTATGGTGAGCGATATTCTAAAATATGCTCTAAGATAATATATATTTTATATTATCTTCACCGTCTGTGATGCGCTTTAGACTCTTATCTTTAGAGCCTCTTAAACGAATTTTGTGAAAAACCGAAATGTCAGTTAAAAAAACTAGTATCCGTCTTTTTTTTGTTCTTTCTTCTTCTGACTTTTACACTAAGCAAAATAATTACCTATTTTGCGCATTATCTTTGATTTAAAATCGTATTAACGTTTAAAGCAGCAAGTTTTTTGTTAAACAATAATTTGTTAAATGATATTATGTAATATGTTTTGCGCATTTGTTGTTTTTGACGTGATAACGTCTTATAATTCGATATGGGGTGCGCGCCCGAAAAACATGACAGTTCATGCGGCGTTACCTCGCTGACAGCTCTCAGTAAGGCTCACCTGGGCCGCGCTCTTTGTTTCGATTATATTACGTATTTCGATGACTTAGAGAATACTTTTGTATGAAGAAGTTTGGTTAGTTATGACTTTTGATACATTGACCACACTCTGAATGAAAAATAAATAACCAATCTGTGAGCTATTAGTATTATTTCGGCTATTCAAAATTGTGCTCTATTTCCTACGTGTCAAGGTATGACTTGTGCTTTGTTCGAAGATTTTACTGGATTTCACGAATGTATGTAGCGTTTTGTATTGCGAATAGTTTATTTTACTCATTATAAATATTTTTAGACAATCATTTGAAAGAAATACATCGAAATAACTTTAGGTTACAGTCAAAAAAGTTTGTTTCTATTTATAGAGATTCGGAAGCGAGGGTTAAGGGGTTAATGATAGTTGAACGTGACAACGTCATACGTTGTCACGTTCAACTATCGTCAGTAAACCGACTTTACAGACAACCGATTTTTTTGTGCTTTAGTTTTGTCCCTGTTACCATAACACATAGTATTTATCTGTATAAGAATAAGAATAAGAATAAGAACGTTTATTTGCAAAAACATGGTATCGACAGTGATATGGTACAATGTAAGATAGTGCTCATGTTTTGTCGGAGACATCTCGACGTGCAAATATTTTAATAAAACTTAAATTTAATTTTGTTGGTTCTCTACAATAAAATATTAAGTTCAATTACAATATTGATATTTGATAGTAAAAATAATAGTAGTAAATTAGTCAAATGTCATAAAATTTGGTAAAAACATATTAAACATTGTAAAAAATAATTTATAAATTGTCAAGATTAAAATATATTACACTAAATAAGTAATTATTATAATATTATGCTTTCAACATTAATAAAATCCTCGATAGTATAATACATTTTGGTTAACAGTAAGTCAAATAATCTATTTTTAAATTTGTTAAATGTCATTTGTTTTAAATCGTTAGGTAATTTGTTATATATACGAATAGCCATACAGTATGAATTTTTAGAAAATAAAGCTAGTTTCTGATCAGGAATGCACAAATTTTCTCGTTTCCTACCTCTATATTTATAACAGTCCTTGTTTTTAGCAAATAAGTATATATGTTTATAAACAAATATAGCCGTTTCGTAAATGTAAAGAGAAGGCAAAGGCAGTACATTCAGCTTTTTAAACAGCGGCTTGCAACTGTCCAAATACCCTGCACCACAAACAGATCTTACACATTTTTTTTGGACTTTAAATGCTCTGGTAATATCGGTTGAATTGCCCCATAGTATAAGTCCATACCGTAGAGTTGAGGACACATATCCGTGATAAGCAGTCAAGGCAGCTTGTTTTGAGGCAATTTGTCTTAATCTATTGAGAGCGTAAACAAACCGGTCCAATTTTGTTACAATTGTGTCAACGTGAGCTTTCCAGTTAAGGCACTTGTCAATAGTTATTCCTAAAAATTTTGTCGTATTAACCTCCTCTATCGAATTAGTTTTGTTGTTGATATTACAAGTGATGTCAATTTTTTCTTCTTTTTTATTTATAGATTGAAATTTTATAAATTTTGTTTTCTCTATGTTAATATTTAAATTATTATTATACAACCATTTAATTATTTTGTTTATCTCTTTAATTGCAATAGTTTTTAACATATTTTTATTTTTACATTTAATTATCAGCGTTGTGTCATCTGCAAACAATATACTCTCCTGGTCCGTAAAAATAGGTAGATCGTTAATGTACAAAAGGAATAACAAAGGCCCTAACACACTTCCTTGTGGAACGCCACACGTATTAGTAAGGAATTTAGAGGTATAGGTTTTCTTAGAGTTACTTTCTATGACAGTTATTTCGACCCTTTGTTTGCGATTATCAAGGTAACTTTCTATCCAATTTAAAGCTATTCCTCTTATTCCATACCTCTCAAGCTTCCGTAGAAGTAATTTCTTGTCAACACAATCGAATGCCTTGCTCATATCGAGAAATATAGCCAAGGCATGAATTCCTTTGTTTAGGCTTTCAGAGATGTATCTAACTAAATTAAAGCAAGCAAGGGCTGTTGAACTGTTTTTTCTAAAACCAAATTGTTCTTTTCTAAGCAAATTATTCAAAGAAATAAATGTCTGGATTTTGTCTGATACAACTTTTTCAAATATCTTTGATATAATTGGTATGATGGATATAGGCCTATAATTACCTAATAGGTCTGAAGGACCTTTTTTATGTAGTGGCTTTACAATTGTAATTTTTAATGCGGAAGGAAAATGTCCTTGATTCATCGACAGATTTATAATATGTGCAAGTGGTAAGGAAAGTTCTTTGGCACATTTTTTAATGACTCTTGTACATATTCCATCATATCCTATAGAGAATGAATTTTTAAGTTCTTTAATTTTTTTGAATATGTCATTTTCATTTACTGGAGTCAAATAAATAGATTTAGGATTATTAGGTATATGATTAAATGAATTCGTATTATTCGAAATGTCAATTTTATTAAATTTAGATATGTCATTAAAAAATTTATTAAATTCATTACAAATTGTTGGGATGTCAGTAATTTTATTATCATTTAGTATTATTTCTCGTATTCCTTGGTTAATACTTTTATTTTGAGAATTATTTTTTATTACATTCCAAGTAGTTTTACAAGTATTTTTAGATTTTTTTATTAGACTAGTATTGATTGTTTTTTGAGCAGCTAAAATACATGTTTTCAGAATTCTCGTGTAGTCCTTATAATGATTTTTTTTTTACATTTCTATTAGTGGAATCAAGTCTGTATTTTAAATATAATCGTCGTTTATTTATGCAACATTTTTTTATGCCTTTCGTGAGCCAGGAATTTTTGATTGGCTTGTTAACTTTTTTTACATTAATAATCGGGAAACAAAGTTCATAGAACAGCTTTATAATATCGTGAAATTTGTTAAATGCGCTTTCAGTATTATTGTCTTCTAAAACTTCTGCAAAGGATAAAGCAGACATACAGGATTGAAATTTATCTAAGTTCTCAGTATTCATATCCCTTTTTTTTTCAAACCAAACATTAGGTGTTTTTTTACATTTACCTATAATATCCAAGTTAAATGTTATGCTCTGTCCAGTTTCGTGGTCTGATAAGCAAAGATAGTGCGTATTCGCTGCCACAATTTTATTTAAGTTACTAACAATTAGGTCGAGACAAGAATTTTTACGAGTAGGTTTAATAATGTGGTTTGTGAGATTATAATTAGACAAAATACTTATCAGATCTTTAGTATATTTGTTACATGTTAACAGATCAATATTCCAATCACCACATAATATAACATTTTTTTTATTTCTTCGTAATAAACGATTTAGGAGAGAGTTTAAATTATTTAAAAAAGTCATAGTATTGGAGCCAGGAGTTTTATATATACAAATTATTATTAAATTATATTGTAATATTTCAACAGCACAACATTCAAATATATATGGTATCGATTCTTTTATGTCAAGTATTTTAAAATCTAAGTTATTTTTCAATAAAATGCAGGAACCTCCTCTCCGTTCATTTCTGCAAAACGAGGACGCAACAGTATATCCTTTTATGTTTAGGTTACTAATAGATCCTTTTTTTATGAAAGTTTCAGATAAACAAATTATGTCTATGTTATCAAGTTCTTTTTTGAGATCACTAAGTGTGGCTTGGAAAATATCTTGTTTGCTTAAGATACTTGCTATATTTTGGTGAAATAATGTGATATTTTTATTTGAGAAAAAGCTTATTATTATTATTTTCTTTTTTACGTGTATAATCAGAGGTATTTAAATTTTGTATCGTTCTGTTCGTTTTAATTTTGTTAAAATATGACAGTATTGTTTTTTGCTTTAGAGTTTTTATCTTTTTCGGTGATGAGATAGGCTTATTAGGTATAGAGTTATCGCCATTGTTGTGATGTGAATGCCCCAAACCTATGTATTGTACGTTATTACACTTTAAGAACTGTCTGCTGTATGAAAGTAAGTCTATTTCAACATGTAGTCTAAAGCTTAACATTTTTGTGAAACGGTTACGATTGTTTAAAAACATTTAAACATTACTATTACTAAAATTAACACAGTAAGAATTATTATAATTTTTTATAATAGAATAAATATTATTATTTAATAATATTTCATTAATATACGGATTGAATTGCACATTAACAACAAAAACGTTCTGATTTTTAAACATGTAGAGAATATTACATAAGTTTGATAGAAATTTATAAGGATTTGAGTCGTTACCTCCAAATGCCAGAATGACTATATCATTTACATTAATCGATGTCAATAATTTCTTACAAGAATCGAGAATTTCGGAACTCCGTGCATAAGGCTTAACTATGCTGGAGATATTGTATGTGTTGTCTTCTTTCCTTTGACGGTCGTAGTACATTTGTGAGGCTAATCCACGAGCTTGTTGGTCTCCAATTATGTAGATGGTTTTTTTTGTGGTCCTTATTTCTGAAAGGAAACTATTTTCTTTCTGACTATTTTCTTTTAGGATAGATGATGGTTTCTGTTGAAGATCCTGGATGGTTTTGCAGTGGGGCGACAATAGTGTTTTATGCCTATTTTCAGATACTCTATCTGTCATGTTATTTTTGATATCGTTAAGAGGCGAGAATCGAGATATTTTCGTACGAATGCTATTTAGTTTCTGTAAATTTGGGGTGAGAGATTTTCGTAAGTAGTTATTTTTTACTGGAGTAATAGCAGTGTTCGTCACATTCTTTAAAAAGTTAATTTGTCGATCCTTATCGCATATTATTTTCTTTAATTCTGTACACTCCATGTTTAGGTTCATGATTTCGTTGTGAGCACTAATATTATCGGATTCTAAGTCTTCAATTTTTTGTAGTAGTTCTCAGTATCTCAGACATATTATTGCATTCATCGGTGTCGGGCATAGTTTTCGATGAGGTATTCATGTCCTCCGTGAGGCTCATAAAAGAGTCGTCTAAATTTACGTTGGATATGTCCATGTCCGAATTTCTTCGTCTAAGGGTGCGTGGTTTTCTAAATGTGATGTTCATACTGCTATATTTATTGTCTTCCATAGTTCGGGTTGTTTTGTATGTCCGATAGATGGCGTTTTACTCGTCACAGTTAATTTCTCTTTATGTTGTCTGAGAATTGTTTATAAAATAACAATTCAATTTCATTCATCAATTTCAATGTATTTAGAATAATAATATTAAAATTTCAAATTGTCCAAATAATTCTAAGTATTTATAGTGTTATGTTGGATTCGATCCTTGGTCTCTTGGAGGTTGGACCTTAATCTTTATGCTGTACCACTCAGCCGTTGAACCGGTAGCAGTAGTGACGAAATTTTAAATCTCTTATGTCAGTGCTTGTTAGAGCGAGATAGAGCAAAGAATTAATAGAAGTCACCGTTGCTGTTTTGAAATAGCTCTTTATACTCTACCCTTTTTTTGTTAATAATTATAAAAAATATCGTTCACTTTTGTAGATTTTCTTTAAATCACTTATTATCAGTTTATATGGATTATTGTTAACTTCTGATTTGAGATACACCTTATTTGGTTTTATCTTTATTCTTCTTTTTCTATGGTTCAATTTTATTTCCAAGTTTATTGCGAAAGACTTTCACAAAGTGTTTTTGCTTTTTATGAAACACACACTGAATTGTTTTATGAGATAACGTTCACAGGTGGCTATGGTAACACACTTAGTACTTTAGTAGAGTTCACAAGTTAAATTAGGCACTGTTTATATTTTTCAATAATTTTCTTTACGGAGTTAATGTTTACACTACAAATGACAGCTGTCAATTCCTATGTACTCTATATTGTTGTAAATCTTGATTATGTATTTGTATGTGTGTCGTGTTTCTCATTTTAAATACATACCTACCTACATATTATCTTGTGTAATGTTCAAATTATTGAATAAATGTTTATTTATTTACTACACGAAATCAACCACAATGTTTCACAATGTTTTCTTCAAGGTAATAATAATTTTCGATATATATTTTGTTGTTAAACAATGACTTTGTTAAAAATTTATGGAGTTTCTGTCAAAATCTTTCTCACACAAACAAAATAGGTAATCATATTTTAATGTTCGGAAAATAACCTAATGAATTTTATTCACGGATGTGTGCGACCTGGGGCGGACGGCTAAGTGCTTTTCAGTTTTCTCGATCGCGCAAATTTTAACACGTTGCTAATATATTTTTATAAGATAATGCTATTTTCACACATTTTTTCCTTAACACTTTCAAAACAGGTTTGCCATCGTGCAGACGTGGATTTAAAATACAATAGTTTTATAGGAAAAGTGCATTAGATACAATAGCATGAGATCTCTCGTATCTGACCTCAGCAGCATTCTGCATTACTAAGCCCCGATAAAACTTGAGTACCCCCCACAATAGAGCGCGAAATAGGAGACTCTTAAACGGATAATGATATTACTGCGGAGTGGCGATGCTCCTTGCCTTCTTTGATGCCACGATTGTCACTTATACGGTCGGACAGAATAGTGCTATAAATGTGCCCGACTTAAAGTATAGTGAAGTTGAAAGCCTAGTAGGCGCTACAGTTATTTAGGTTTATATAGTTTTATAAATATCTCTAATCTCTATACACGGAGGACATATAATATTAAAAATCCGCTGTCGTTGTAGGTATGTCATGTTGTTTATTTTAATATACCAAACAAATACAATAATACTGAGTATATCTGCTACTCGCTGCTCAAATTTTTAAGTTTTTGTTGGTAGAGCATGAAATAAATATTATTATAGCGATTAGTTAAAATCACTTTAAGTCTCCGAGCTCTCCAGACTATCAGATAAATATCACGAAGCTTGGAGAGGCATGTTTTATCTTAATAAGGAATCCCAGGGGAGTATAATAGCGCGGGAGAAACCTCACAAACACCAGCTGCTGCTCATAAATATTCCTTACGCGCTATTTTGAGACAATAATTACTAATCCCTAGACATTTAAGCGACTTTTGGGCTAGCTTTGTTAACTAATTACCTATTCTGATACTTACAGCTTTCTTACAAGCTTAGTATCTATTGACCATGTTTAGAGTGGCCCCTGGCCAGTTTTATTATATTGTTCTGTCGATATATTATTTTATAATGATATGGGTGGCATGTAAATTCAATAAAATAAATTTAAGTAGCCTCAGGAGTATTATGGAATTTATGGATATATTGTTATAATAATAAGGCTTCGGCAGGCCGCGGCTTCTACGACCGACATTTCTCGACGGCACGCGTCGGCGATTATGCCGTTCGTCTGTATGAGCGTTAAGTAACAAAATAATTTGTGTTGGTCTCGGCTCGGCGTAGGAGGCGAGCTCGCAGCCTCAACAATAATCGTGTATGTTTGTACAGGTCGGATATTAATGAGCGATATAAATAGCCCGTTTGTCTGTCCGCTCCACAGGTTTCTGATCAGCCAGAGTAAACACTAAACAGTTTCGATAACGTAGTGCGTAGCAACACAAACAGCGCTGATTATACTGTTGTCTGTAACACGCGACTATTAGATTTCAGTTTATCGCTAACGTTCAAATACTATCGAAATACGGCGTTCGTTAATGATGAATAAATAAATTTATTTGTTAATAAAATGAAAATTGTTTCTATTTTAGTTCATTTTGATCAAAATGTAAAAAGAGCTATGATGCTACTTATTGAATTAATGTCAAGTATTACTTAGGCCCAATCGCCCAAGTGCTGCTCCGCAATAAATAAATTTTGAAACTGAATTGAAACAGAGCATACGTTGATATTCGGAAAGTAACTTTTTGTTGGCAATTCAAAATAATGGAAATAGTTGATGACGCAGCTCACAAACGACCCTCGCCGAAAATTTTACGTCCGTAGTTTGTAAACTTTCGTACCTACTGTATATTCGCAGTATATTATGTATAGCGTTTAGTGTTGCGAGCGTGCTTTTAGGACAAAAAGTTTAACTAGTCTAAGCGAGGCTTACTTCGTTTCGTCGATAATTTTTTTCTTTTCGCTCGAGTAATTTGGTTTTTCTCCTAACTCACGTACAAGTTGACGGGCCTAGTTACAGGGAAATTTCTTTGTAGTTGTGTAATTTATTTCGGTAATCGTTCCTTTGTCGAGTCGATCCAATATCGTCGAAGCTTCACAAAGGGTTGTTTTGTATAAAAGTAATATCGCCGCATTACTTGTTACACTGACAACACGCGCCACGGACCTGCCCACACAACGTTTCTCACTCTACGCACTTATACGTTTTGTATTATACTTATTGAGACAACGATAAAATATTATTGAAATAACAGTTAGCAGCACTATTAGTAAGAATATTCTAAAGATATATGGTTTTGTTTACAAGCTAGAGGGTAGCGGCGCTGCCGGTCCTAATGGTCCCTCACCCAGGGACATATTTGTAGTTTGTACCACCGAGGAAATTGATTCCTATGCAGTTGATAGACCAACGTTATTTGGTCGAATATGTCAATTCAATATTAATTGTGATCTGTCGGCTGGGTTTGACGTAACGCAGCCAAACTACGTAGGTCCCCGATCTGCATAGGAATCAACTTCTCTGATAGTACATAGCACGGACTACATACTAACTAAATAAGTCATTTTATTTAAACTATTTTAACTTCCATTTGACTGCAAGTATTATCACACGTGAGCACTTACGATGGTAAACAATGCAATAATTCTCTCGACGAGAACAATTTGACAGCGGGAAATTTTAACATTTTTATACCGCGTCGTTGCCGCTATGAAATATTGTAGTTGCGAACTTTGCAGTTTAATTTGTGTCTGTGCGAAATTATTTACTGTGACGACGGTGACGGCCGTATTCATCATGATTATATTGATATCTCAATCCATTGGTAGCTATTCATTTTCTTTTTTGATTATTATAATATTTTCTGTAGGGGTAGAAAATTTTAATAGTTCACTAAACATAACTACAGGTTTACTTGTTCCGTGTTCGAACGTCTTTAATTTCACATGATAATTACGGACTTTACGTCAGATATTTACAAGTTTTTTTATTCATTTTCTTGGATTTTTCTTTTGTCGTTGCTGGAGATTTAACAATTAATTGATTAGGAATTTTATATTTAGCTGTCCTACTGGGAAATCATATTGTGAGTGCGAAAATATAGGGAAAATTCCTTCGAAAGAAGCTTTCTTTCATCATGATATTTATCTAAGCTCAACGCGATTGTATTTTGTCTAGGACAGGTGTTCTTTAAATATCTTTTCCCCCACTTTCGATAACGTCTCGACGTCGTCAACACTTGCCCTAGTCCCTAAATCCTGGAAGATTGACCTAAATTAGAATTTGAGCCTTATTTTAACTAGTATAAACAGTAGGGGTGGGTTGCAGCACATGCGTGGTTTAAGTTAAAGTTATATTGTTTAAGCTATGATTATAGTTAAGACCAACTTAACTTTAACCTTAACTTTGACCACGGAATTTGACAGATATCTGCTGCGTTTATTTCTTTATTAAAGCTACAGACAGTTAATGGGTTTGAGAGTATAAAAAATTGAATTATCCGTAAAAATCGTCAGGAAAAATATATTTTATTATGACAACACTGTGAGCCATAGTAAATTTTGACGAAAAAAAAATCGATTTAAGTATGAGCGGTTATGGTTATCGTTAAATATGGCGTCCACAACCAAAGATTTGACATTTTGCACTGTAGTTATAGTTAAAGTTACAGTTATAGTTAAAGTAAGTTGGTGCAACCCACCCTGTTATTCCTTGTTCGGGGTGTAATTGTAACGGAACTGGCTCGCGGTTCCTGTGGAACGCGGCGAGAACTCGCCGTTAACCATGGATTTACGTCCGCGAACCGGGTCGCGGCCCGAGGGGTGATCCACTTTTAATTTCAGTCTCCCGGACCCCCCGGACCCCCCGGACCCCGCGGACTCCGCATTCGGCGCCGCGATATATTTTTATCTGTTCAACGTTAATGGATAAAGTTGCGGGTGTTAAGCGAAATGGATTAAAAATAATTTCTCAAATATATTTTCGGATTGTAACCGCTAAGGTACTACAGAAAGGGCTACAAATATGTTAAATTATTGTGATCAGTCGACTTCTTTAGCTAGAGATCAGAGCAGTTTTTAAAATTCTCGTGGGTGCTCTAGCTTTTTTAATGACATAGGTACCCAGCTGCTTAAATATGTACTTATTTTTAGGGCTCCGTACCCAAAGGGTAAAAACGGGACCCTGTTACTAAGACTTCGATGTCTGTCTGTCCGTCTGTCTGTCTCCAGGCTGTATCTCAAAAACCGCGGCTATAGCTAGATTTCTGAAATATTTACAGATTGTGTGTATCTTTTGCCGCTATAACAACAAAATAAATATTTATTACCCATTTTTGCTCTATAATGGTACGGAACCTTCGTACACGAGTCCAACTCGCACTTGGCCGATTTTTGTTATTTAATCCTTCAAGCTCCATAAGAACACCGGTGATCGCGACAACAATAGAATATAATAGCATTTCCAAGAATCCCCGATCGAAGGAATAATAGACACAAATACAACATATATTTAAATATTACCTACACAGCAGATTGACCTGATGATAAAATAATTTGTTCGCATTTATAATTATTATTTTGGCAGTCTATAATATTATTTAGATTAAGTAAAAAGATGAGAAAGATAATTTTTTCAGACTGTATTCATAATCGTGGGTGCTATTACTACCCACTATTTAATTCTTGTGGGTGCTGGAGCACCCGAGCACCCACGGAGTCGGCGCCCCTGGATCAGAGATTTGTGTATGTCAAAAACTACATTGACTTTTAGGACTTAAGTTTAAAGGTCACTTGTAAATAAGTTATCAGCCTGTATCGACTTAACCCCCCACCCGCGCCGGGACTTTACCCTCTCGGGGCGAGGATTAGCAGTTTATGTTAATGAGTCGGGGGGTTAAATACGGCAAGAAATAGTTGCAAACTTCCGCCGTAAGCCCCGATCGAGACCTTCTCGATTGGATCGACCACCGCGGTGGTACTACTAATATAATATATTCTGTGCCACGGTACAGACGGGGAAATCGTATGTTTCGGTGTCCTAATGACATTTTGTTTTATATAATAATATACCATCGTCAGGAGTCACAGAAAAACTATAAATTGTGATAACTATTATCAGGACAATTTAAGGTGGCACAAGCGGTCATTGACTTTTCTAATCTAGGCGCTATGTGAAAAATACACGCACTGCATTCTGTTAACTTAAGAATAAAATTGAATTCTTGTAAAGAAGCAGACTATTATATATTCATCAGAAAACGTCTTGGTTAGGTACCTCTTGGCTCTTCGTATCATTCTCCAACTATTTATGAGTTTGATTCATTGATGGTTTGAATGATAATATAATTATTCATACTGATATCTTGTATACAAAATACGATATCACCCGACTTATGTTGTTCATCTTCTTTGTCAATCGCAGTTTGTATAGAAAATGACAAGTTTTTTGACAGGGAGTCAATGAGCGCTACATACAGAATTCCACGATTTGAGAATAGGGATTTTCTGATTTTGAAATTGAAATTGATTTGAAAGTGAGCGAACGTTTTTTTTTAATATTTTTAATTACTTACATACAAAAACTCTTTATTTTATAATCGATCAGCTAAATATGTATAAATATATATAATGTCCCATGCTTAAGAGCGACAAAATAGGGTCTTCCTTATTTCACTGCACATACCAGATATATATATTATTACTAGCTGTTGCCTGCGACTTCGTCCGCGTTAACATAGTATAATAACAAAGATGGATAGTTTTCCTTATACAAAGGGTAAAAACGGGACCCTATTTAAGCAAAAAAGTTTAAGATCTTCCGACCGGGCGAGGTGGTATTCCTGGTCAGGCCGAAGCCCACGTGATACATTTCAGCTGTCGTATATATGTCGCAGCCAGCTGGTTAAAATAGCCGTTCAATCAAACAGCTAGCTCTTTGACTGAACAACGCCATTCAATCTCACGGCTAGCTTTTTAATTGAATATTTCAGTCGCTCGAAACGTTCAACACTACAGCTGATTCAAGCCGCCGCCGTTTGATTGAATTAGTTCATCGCTCACCACCGCGGCGCTAGGTGCGTTTTGTTTACAATATGGCGTCAACTAGCCGGTGTTTTGTGATTGTATTAAGTATTTTTCGTAAATATAATATGTTACAAGTGTTATTAAAGTGACAGAAATTATGGGGGCACATACGAGTGAATCAAAATTTAAACAATTATTCGAATTTCGAGGAGAAATTACGGGATTATGAAATGCATGACGAAGTTATTAATTGCAATTGTGTTCAAAATGAGTTAGAATACAATTTGTTCTGCTTATTATCATTAGCTCGTGTAATAATAAAACTAAACTAATGGTCAGCTTAGTTAATTTGCCATTTAACCAGTTAGCTAAGCGTCGTCTAGCTGTAGTGTTGAACGTTGCAGTCAACAAGTCGGCTAAACGACGTATAGCCGTGTGATTGAATGGCGTTGTTCAGTCAAAGGGCTAGCTGTTTGATTGATCGGCTATTTAAACCAGTTGGCTGCGACATATATACCGACGCGCTCAGAAAACTTCGATAGCGCGATGCAGGAATGATAGGCGAATTGTGGGCACCGCACACTTCAAATGCAAACGTCACTAAATTTTCATGTTTCTAGCTCAAGAAATGACGGACTTCCATTTAAACTTTCAAATCAGTAGCCCAAACATAAAATTTCATGTTTCTAACTCAAGAAATAACGGAATTTCATTCAAACTTTCAACCCCAATTTCACCCCCTTCGGGGTAAAATTTTCAAAATTCCTTCCTTAGTGGGTGTCTACTTCATAAAACAACCCTACTCACCAAATTTCATGGCTGTAGCTTTAACAGTTTTTGCTCAGCGATGATGAATCAGTCAGTCAGGACATGTAATTTTATAAGCATAGATTGTTATAAAAGTCAACCTGCTAAACATTCAACATCCCCGACAGTGCCAGAGAGCTGCAAAATAGAGTCTTCGAGTTGTCAGGTCGTTAGGTTCCCTAAATCCTGAGCAGTAACCAAATGGACCATAAAAATCACTTAAGTGTCTCGACTCCGACTTCGGGCCGACCGCGGCCCCCGGCCCGGTAAATAAATTGTTCGGAATCTATAAATTGAACTTTTATCGCTTGGAATTATCTTGCGGGTATTTTTTTCAGCTTTTACTAAAATGATGTTGTTCTCAAAATATTAGGATCCTCGAAATGAAACGCACTGTGGAAGACTGCCACTCATCAAGGTGATGACGATGGTATGTTTTTCGCGTGGGACGATGGCGAAAAGTTGCAGGTGGTATGATGGTATATGGTATGGTCTACTCGAAGGGACGAGAAGAGCATGCAACTCGACTACAACTAGCTACTAAATCGCATCTATAAGTGGCCGTTTACTACAACTTCGGTTAAAATAACTGTCAAGAGAAATAGAGGTTGTATCAAGAAAGTAAGGCACCGACGACGTCCGACTTACCAGATAAATGTCTATGTGTAAAGTCAAATAAAAATTAACCGGCAATTTACGCATCGAACCCACGATCTTTTACACAAGAGTTAAGCTTAAAAGTAGTTGATACGTATTCGGAACGTGCACGTCAGTAGTGACATATTTCAAACAAAGTTTCAGGGGCGCGTCAAAAAATAAACAACAAGAGTTTGTTTATTTTGTAAATATAATAGCAAATTAAATATTTTTAGAACAATAATTAATGGTATTTGGGTTATATTTAGTTAAAAACTACTTGTGGAAAATGAATGTAATCATAAAAAACTGTTTTTTAGAGTGAAAAACACTCAATAAGTTTCAAGGCCCAATCTATGCTAAAAGGAATTATATTGGTGGTAGCAGGACATGTAAGGGATGTAGAAGAGCTAAGAACTAATGGCAATGTTATTTAATACGAGCCAATATAATTCGCCGAACATCGGTTACTTTAGCATCCTATAAAACAAGTTCAAACGTAAGTACTCAACCGACCAAAAAAACGTAACTAAACATTTGGATAAAGCAAGTCTAACAGCCGCACTTCAGAGTCGTTCATTAAATCATCATTTAAAAAATTAAAATTATCCGCTGCCCATACAAACCGCAACACTTAATGCTCATTAAACATAAAATTCCCTCTCAGAGTCAGTTAATGATAAATTAACACCTCAAAATGGCGATTAAATTTAAATACAGAAGAATCACCATTTAACTCGCTAATCGTGGATTTTGTTCTCAAAGGGGTATGACATAGAGATTTTTTTTAATTCGTCCCGGTCGGGACAGGCAAAGTGAGCGTTGCCCATACAGCCATTGTACCATATCTCTGGAGAAATATAATACACGGGGGTCATGATCTTCTTCTTCTTCTTTTTTATATGATTTTATTTATAGCTTGTCAAAAAAGAGTACACACTCTTACGCAATTTTTAAATCATGTAACAAATACGAAAACCTTATTCAATCGAGTTAAAATTGTGCAAGGCAAATAATATTTAAAGTGTATAAGCGTTCTCTATGGAAATACAAAGAGAAAAAACCACCTTTTGGGCGGGATTACGTTTAGAAAATTTTGTTCTGTCTACTCTTTTTTCACAGACTGTAGTCGTGTTCGTTTCGTTTTTCAATGCACATTACGCATGCGCAAAGTTAAAAATTTGTGTCAGTGTCATGTTCTAAAATCTGACAGAATTGTTAATATTTTAGAACATGACACTCAATTATTATGAAGTTGACAGTACTTGACAGCTGCCAAACTGCAAAAAAAGCCGCGCATGCGTAGTTGAAAAATGAAACGAACACGGCTTTCTAGTCTTGGAAAGTCAAGCCGTGTTCGTTTCATTTTTTTTTATTGGGCGTGAGTCGTGACTGCGGCCGTCAGAGTCGGTCATTAAAAAAATAGCGCTAAACATCATTTAACAAATTGAAATTTAATGCTTTCGTTACATATACCTCTCAGAGACAAAATTAATTGACTGATTAATTTCTGTCCCATATAAATCATTTTTGTTTGCGTTCCGATCTACGCAGAACGAACTCACAGTGTCTTGAAGCCGAGGTGTCATGGATTTGTGCTTGAGTTTGTTTATTCATCCATCATCATCATCATCTTCACAAATCCATGACACCTCGGCTTCAAGACACTGTGAGTTCGTTCTGCGTAGATCGGAACGCAAACAAAATGATTAATCGTAGGGTAGTTGAATAACTTCAAGAGACTGGACACCTGTCACCTCAGTCCGCCCGTGACCACGGCAGCTGTAAGGCAGCCGAAACGTCGGGATTAATATAAGTGCTCCGCGACAAAATCCGTAAGTGTTTAAACTTATAAATCATGAGTGATACTCGTACTCGCGAAAACTTAAGAAGTCATTATATAAAGTACTTACTTACTCGTATAATGTTTTGTACCAGTTTCAATTCTTAACACGTCATACTTTTATTTTAGTTAACAATGCAAGAAGACAAGAAGAAGTAAAAATTTACAAAGTTTGCAGTGCTAGGCAGAATATAAAAAAAATAACAAGAAATCAAATTAACTGTTGCAGCTCGCTTCAACTCCCGTACTTGGCCCAAGTGGGCCGCGATAACAATTGAAGGGCTATTGTGTCTCGTTTTGCCGCGATCGAAGGAATAATAAAATATATACTACCTACTAAAGTAAAATAATTTCATTCTTTCCTACCTTTCACCGTACCTACCTACTACAGTTATGTAACAAGTGCAAGCATATTGCTGCTTTAATCAGTAACAAAAATACGAGCAATAGGTACTTGGAAAAAATAAATGTTACGTTTTTAAAAATCTTGTTTTTATTTATTTTTTACAACATTACATAGTCTCTTGAAGAAAATCGGAGTCCAAAAATTTACTAAAACACTGCAAACATTTTTCACGTTTCTGAGTTTTTGCATTAATAGGTACACTTTCAATCAATGAGTTTCTAAAATAGTAACATAGAATATCATTGCTTTCAATATGGATTCTTACTCGAGCAATATCATAAGTCGTTTCGGTTTCCTCTTGAGAGTAGGTACTCGTTTTGTTTTGCTCAAAATGGGGGCATAATAATTTTAACTTTTTTACCCCTTTCATCTAAAACTTGCTTACTTGAAAAACCTTTTTCATTCAAAACTCTGTCTCCAGCTTCTAAAAGATCAGTTAAACCAGATGTAGTATCGGGTTTTGGAGACCATCATGGTGATCCATCAACACTAAAACAATAGTTAGGTACTTACTCAAAAACTCTTTATAAAATGGAACTGAAATAAAATTGACTAGACTGATAAGTGATAATACAATTTTAGGTTATATCGAATCACATATTTTTCATTTTTAGAGCAGATATCTGATTTAATTTCAGTGGATTTAGGAAAAACATTAAATTTGTACTGACTACCTATATTTTGCTGTTATTTTTACAGTCTACGATACAAAAACAATTAAGACCAATGTCTAAAAATTTCAAAACAAGATTGAAAAGTTTGTTTGAGCCCAAATGGTTGCATATTTTTGCCACGGCATGCGCGGCAATCGCTTTCTTTGTCCCCTCCACCCACTTCGCACGCTCCGAATAGGTACCATTTTCATACTTGTCACTATAATATAATGGTCTTTGGAGAGCAAAACTAGAGTAAACAGAACTAACGAGTAGGCAGACTCAGAAGATTCGTAATATTATGTTATATCGGTCGGCGCGCGCCTATAGTGCGTCACCTAACTCGCGTAGTTTCGCCCGTATGTTTGAAGTCGAGGTACTCCTTCGTTCTGTCTACTCTGGCAAAATTATGTAACAACTCTGTGTTGGGTGAGTTCGATTTCGAGGAGGCCGACTTGTTCTCATGTAATTTATTTATTGTGCATCATACAGTGTGTGTCACGCGTCTCATAGTGTCACGTAGCGTGTTATGAGAGCAGCACGTCTCCACTAAACGCAATATTATGTAACGTTGTTTCCGCCGTATTTCTTTATATTTGCCAATAACGTCACTTAACCTTATGTTATTTACCCTTATTTCATTTAATGTGTATCGGAAAAGGCAAAAGGGCGTATGAATTTTCCTTGTATTTCCTTTTCATACGAGAATAAATGATAAATTATTCTCATAATGATTTTCAGTTATATTATATGCTCTTTTCCAATTTCATTCATACTAATAAAATGCGAAAGTATTTTTTGTCTTTTTTATGGTTAAGTATAAAGATACTTTGAGTAGGAAATAGAATAGTTTTGGTTGCGGAGTTGCGGCCGTAATCGAGTAATAATATTATATTATAATGATAACTCTACGTTGGCCTGATGGATTGGTCCATCAGGCCAACGTAGAGTTATCATCCATTCCAAGCGATAAAGAACGTGTAAAGGGGCGTATTCGTAATAATTATTATTATCCATCGTGCATGGGACCTTGAGGCCTGAGGGGACCCGTCGGGTGGGTATAACATATTTTGTGACGTTATTTAAATTAATCTCATGTACAGAACAATAAGCGCGGACGATAATACGCCGTGCGGAATTTATGGCGTTAAATGTTAATGTGTGACAATTTAATTAATATCACGCGCCAAAACAACCCGTGTCTCCTGTCAGATGTCATGCCAAGATTACGAATAAAGAACCGGAAGTGTACGGCTCAGAACACAATAATATGCTGTGTTACAAGAATTATGCAGTAACTCAACTCCTCGAGGATAAAACTCGCTTCACACAGAGTTTTGAGAGCTAACTACATGAACTCATTGTTTTGTTATTTTCTTGATATTGCAAGTCACGGTATTTGTGCGCGCGCCCAATTTCGGTGGTTTAGTTTATGAACAATCTACTGCAGTGGTCCCCAACCTTTTTTTCATGCGGGCCACAAACATGTTTTGGTCTTGGTGTCGCGGGCCGCAACAAAAATTGTTTAGGGTTAAAAAATAATGCTCTTCAAAATTAACGATTTTAAAGTGGAAAAAAGAACAAAGGCCATCCGCCTAACATGCTTGGACTATAAAAATCTTATAAAACGTAACTTGATGAAACATCTGTAATTTCAATTGCCTATTTAAATGTAACATAGCACGGCATTCAATATATTTTTAAAAGCTGGGAGTTTCAAGTAATTGTGTATTAAGTTTTTGAATTTTGAGGTTATAAATATAGTTAATAATAAGCTGTACTATCATTTTGAGTTATGGTTTTAGTTTAAATAATATGAAACACACGTCAGATTTTTTTAAAATAAAAGTAGGAGGCAAACGAGCAAACAGGTCACCTGATAGGAAGCAACTACCGTCGCTCATAGACACTCGCAAAATCGGTATAAGCTCTCTTCTCGAAATCCTCAAGAAGAGAGCGTATTTAAGCAGGTCGTATGGGTCCCTATGAATGACAGAATATGCGTTCAATATAAAAAAACATTATCCTGCGTTAAAAACACAAATTCAATATTCATATTTTAGAGACGATTATCTTTGTTTTCCCAGCTTTTAAAAATCAACTGTTTTTATTTAATTATAGCATTTTACCTAAACTACATTTTAGTAATAGTTCCACCTAGGTAACAAGAACCTTGTTAGGGTTCCGTAGTCAACAAGGAACCCTTATAGTTTCGGTCTGTCCGTCCGTCTGTATGTCTGTCCGCAGTTTTTATCAGAGACTATAGGACCTACAAAGCTGTAATTTGGTATGAATGCACATATTAATGATGCCGACTAAATGGTACAAAATCTTAAAAAAAAAAAAAAATTTTATGATACCTTCCCTACACATCAAGCGGGGATGAATTTTTTTTTCGCATCCACCCCATCGTGTGGGGTATCGTTGGATAGGTTTTTTAAAAATATTATGAGTATTTATAGATCATTTTCCGGTTTAGGGATCCGTTTGTGAAATATTAAGTTTTAAAGTGAAAAAAATCGTTAGAGTCCAGTGTCCCCCCCTTCTACCAGCTAAACGGTAGCTTCTGGAAATGTGAAAAAAATTCACAGGAGTAGGAAATATAGTGAATTTAAAAGGAAAACTATCACGGCTATTAAGACTTCATAAGTTATTGAGTAATAGTCGATCAACTAAAAAAAATGTTTTCGGCGAAGTATAAAGACCTTTTCGTTAAAATTCCTTTGAAAGCAACTGAGATGATGTTGTTAGTAGTGTAAAACACGTTATAAATGTATATTTATTGACCATACACAAATATTTAAAAACTAGCGGTACTACGGAACCCTATATTGCGCGTGGCTCGACATGCACTTGGCCGGTTTTTTTTAGTCCATTTTGGCCATTGTTCTTTAACGACTATCACGTAGACTACGTTATTTTGCCGGTGGGCGTGAATTTCAAAATTGTTTAACATCACGTGGGCCACAATTAATAAAGTCCTGGCGGGCCACGGGTTGGGGATAGCGGATCTACTGTATACATATATCTATACATATTATAAAACAAAGTCGCTTTTTTCCCTCATGTCCCTTTGTTCCCTTTGATCTTTAAAACTACGCAACAGATTTTATTTATTTATTTATTTAAAACACTTTATGCAAATATTCACATAGGCGGGCTTAATGCCTAGTGGCATTCTCTACCAGCCAACCTTAGGGTGATGATGAAAGTGTAAAATAGGCGCATTCTAAAACATAATTGGTGATATGAAATAAATAGTCATATTAATATTTGATACTTACACTATTATTTTTATACATATTTTGTCATAATAGACCTACATAAACCGATTTTGATGATTCTTTCAGCTGTGTTAGATAGCCTATTTAGCGAGGAAGGCTATAGGCTATATTTTATCACGCTAAGACCAATAGGAGCGAAGAAATAGAGGAAAATGTGGAAAAAATTATTTGAAAGAGCTAACTTGAACTCGCTAATCTCAGGAACTACTGGTCCGATTGGAAAAATGATTTCAGTGTTAGATAACCCATTTAAGAGTCTCCCAGACAGACGCGGCCTGCGGTGGCGGTGGCGGTCAGTTGGATGACTTGAGAGTTCTAGGAACGACACAGACACACGCGGCCACGCGGCCAAGCCATCCAACTGACCGCCACTGCCACCGCCACCGCAGGCCGCGTCTGTCTGGGAGACGCTTAATTGAAAAAGGCTATAGGCTATATTTTATCACGCTAAGACTAGTAGGAGAATGTGGAAAAAACGGAGGAAATTATTTGAATGGGCTTATCTCGCGAACTACTGGAGCAATTATAATATGTTATTTGGCACAGATAAGAAGTAGACCACGTGAAGGATCATAGGCTATCGATTTTAATCATTTTTTCAGTGGCTATATATTTTATACCCGTGCGACGCCGGGGCGGGTCGCTAGTCATATATATGACAAGAATACGATGCGCGATAAGTCGTGAGTTCATATGCCGTCAAGAACTAAACAAACTCAGACAGCTACGTAAAA
The DNA here is from genome assembly GCA_937595015.1 of Polyommatus icarus. Taxonomy (NCBI): domain Eukaryota; kingdom Metazoa; phylum Arthropoda; class Insecta; order Lepidoptera; family Lycaenidae; genus Polyommatus; species Polyommatus icarus. The sequence goes on along the minus strand of OW569328.1, from coordinate 286,895 downwards.
CAACGCGACGACGAATGTCAGATAAATGTTAATATTCATACACTTCTCTTGGATAACTTTAGAAATACGAAGATATAAGCAAACGGTAGCAGTCTGAGTGGAACAAGCTGCCTGAGAATGTAATAATGGCACCTACAGTAAAGTCTCTAAAAACAGCCTGGACAAAGTAATTTAGTTTAAATCGTATGATACACACGCATCAGCTTATAAGCTGCTAGTGTGCTTATTAATATAATAATAATAATAATAGTACCTAATAATATAGATTATAGTATGTAGTATTAAATAATATGGTGTTTTTTGTGAAGGTACAATTTACTTTTGGATTAAATCTGACCCGAGCAGAGCGTACAGCCGCAGTAGGAAAAATAATATAATAGGCCTAAATACGTTTGAGGTCTGGTATTGTACGCGGGGCTAAGCCGAGAATAATAGTACACAAACAGCGCTGGGGGTTTATTTAATAAGTCTGTCAATACTGTCGGGAGGAATGGCGGGGCCCTCATAGTTACATCTCCGCTCAATCCGATTTCCTCAATATTGTGATAATGTTATTATATCGCCAACAGCTGGCCTAATTATAATTAATTGTTCGCAGATTTATTGGTTTCCCTTACTATCAGATAAGTGGATTCATTGCCAGATAGCGGACCTACGCAATTTGGTTTGCGTTGCTTCAAACCCAGCGGCCAGCCGTCATACAGGGTGCAATTAAACCTTCCTGCCAAATTTTTTCCAGGGCTTAGATATCATAAGGAGAGTCCATTTAACCAAAAAAAAAAATTGGGTGTTATTATTTTGTTTGACATATTGTATCCCATTTAAAATCGTTGCAGAACGGTCACTCGTGGCGCGGGGGAATGAGCGGGGGTGACGCGGTATGAGGCGCGCGCGCGGGGGCACGTCACGCGCGGCCGACGCGTCGTGTCCATTAATTGTGGTGTTTTTTAGAAAAACTTTCGGAAGCTATATCTCAAAATTTTAGTACTGAGTGAAAGTAATATTTCTGCTGCGTTCTGCTGCGGTTCATTGGTTTACCACTACGGTGATTCAAGGTTTCAGGTCTAAATGTTTATTTTAGACATATTCCTGGCCTTTTGCAGGAAGATTGTGGGTGCAGTATGTAAGAAAAACTGTGATATTCTGTGTAATAATAGTTAGGTTCTAGATTGGTTAGCTGTGATATTAGGATAGTTTTACATTCATTGTGCCGTTGTTTTATCTTTGACATTGTTGCTGTTTATTATTGAAAAATGTAAATTTATTTTGAAAGTAATTATCAGACTGGAATTTTTATTAATCAGAAATTTATTAAATGGAAAATACAAAATTGTTATACCACAAAATATGGAAAATTGTATAAGAATCAAGAAAATATTATGTAATAGGTATGTAATAGAAGGAAAAGAAAGAAGAAATAAATAAAAGTTAAATAACTAGCCCTAATAATGTTAGGGGGGTGGATTTAAAAAAAAAAAAAATGTTTATTTTAGGCTTAGACTACAGATGAAGGGATTAGAGAACTTTCGAAAGCAATTTCCATTTGCTAAGTGTAAGCAATATACGTGGTTAGTGGTTAGTGGTTACCATTCGGCCGCACCCGCCGCCCGCCGCCCGTGGGGTATTGTGACTTGCCGGAGCACAGAGTAAACAGTAAACACGTCTAGGGCGAGGTGGGCGAAGGGACTCAGTATTGAACTTGTCCAGACAGCTCAGATGTTTCTGATGTGACCTTGATAAGGACATATAATATTTTTGGCCGTGTAGGTCGATTGGTCTGTCTTACAATTCTTGGTTTACATTTGCCAAAACGTAAGTAGACCGTAATTATTGTATTTTTTATTCATGAGAGAAAAGGATATAAGCCTTAAAATTTTATAAATTATTATAATTTTATTAAGAATAAAGAATCTCTAGTGTTCCTAATTATTATTAGGCTGCCAATAATAATTATTATTGTGTGTGAAACTTGTCCGCTGTCAATAACTGTCAAACTGTTGCGCCGACTACCGCGGTCGTCTGAAACAGATTTTACAGTTTAGACTATCTAAAGTTAATTGACGCAAAAAGTTACCAACTACGGTCTGGATCAGCTAATTGACGCAAAAACTTACACATTCTCGCATTTCGACTTTCAGACTGTCCCCAGCGGCGGCCACAGCCCACTTGATCGCGACTCAATTATTATCAAAAGACGATTGTTTTCCAATTCGTTTCAAATTCAGTACAATGCAGGTCGAATAATCAGAGTGTAGACACAGAATATATATTATAGTTGCACAGATCGAAGGTATATACTGAGATGTCCACTAAAAACGAAAATCGAGCTTTGTAAACTTTATAATTCGAAAACATTAAAATACTTAATATTCTGAAGCAAAATACTCGTACTGTTAATAAATATTATGTAAGTAAAAATAATCTTTAAAGCTTTAATGATTTTGAATATATTCTGTACAACTTTAGTATGATTTATGAGGTTATAATATTATTTATGTTTATTTAAATACTGCACTGTACTGTACTGTGCAGTAATTATAATAGCAGTTCTTCGTATCAGCGGTTCCTTTTTGTAGAGATCAGTAAAAGAATTGTATGTTGTGCGGAGTTTTGATGTTAATCCATTAGGAATCGACTTCCCCCAATTTGAGAGCGGAGATTTGAGTACTTCGCGGAACCGGCTTAAAAGAAAAATAAGGGATTCTTGAAAGTTGAGAGTTCGCCCGATATCTCTACAGTAATTGTTTCGTAGATTTTTGTGAAACTAGATTACTCGGGCACGAGAATTTTGGTTCTGCAATCATTTTTATTTTTTTATTTTGGAAAAGAGAAACAGAGGCAGACCAGATGACCGATGGCTTGACGAAATACTGAAAATAGCAGGGAAAAACTGGACTGAAAAAGCAAAATATAGAAAGGTGTGGACCAGCATGGAGGAGGCCTTCACTCTGTAGAGAGGTCCTTATAAAGATATAAATAGTAGAAAACTGAACCAAAAATTGCATGAAAAGATAGTAAATAAATATTGTGATAATTGTAAATGTAATATAGTAAAGTATTGTGTAATATTAAGACTTGGCATCAATGTAAATAAATCATGCTAAAATATAAATTAATGAAAATTAAATAAATATTATATCTATTAAGTAGATAGTACATGTAAATATAAAAATTACAAAATAAATATTGTGATTAAAATGACATACACAGAACAATAATAATAAAAATAAATGAATAATTATAATAGAAAAGTACATAAATAATAACTGAAATGTATATTGTATATAATATTGTTTAAATTTAAGAATAAAAATGTAAAATTAATAAGATCTAGCATGAATATACCATACTGTATTAATATATGTTTATTGTTATAAAAAAAATTAAAAAAAAAATGGTTGCCTGTAAAGTCGGTTTTACGGGCGAAGATTTTACGTGACAACGTGTGGGAGAGAGACGCAAGGCATTCGGCGGGCCTCTCTCTCGTTCGGTGACTCATCGTAACGTTACCGAGCGTTACACTTTTTCATAAGTGACTCCCAGCCGCAACCTAATTTAAGACGTTGTCACGTCAAAAATGTCACAACATTAAAATATAGTGTTTTTTAAATGAAAACTGGTTTATGTACTATCATTATTTTTATTTTATTTTATTTTATTAATTTTTTAGAATTAAAGAATAAAAACTGTGAATAGATATTGTAATTGTAGTAATAATTATTATGTAGTAATACTAGTAAATCAAACTTGTTATATATTCTGTACACAAATGTTAATAAATCATGTTGTAAATGTTAAAAATATAGAAAAATGAAATGACTATTTAGAAATATGAATGTTGTAGCTAAACATTTAACTAAACATTTAAAATAAGAAACAAGATTTGTAACATATTATATTTAATAATTGTAAAAAATATATCACAATTATTGTTATTTAGAAAAGAAATTACTCACTATCATTATTTTATAGCAATAATATTGTATAGTACCAAGTATTAAGTAATACCAAATATATTTTATAGTACCAAAAATTATAATAGTAGTAGGTATATTGCATAAATGTAAGTAAATAAAAGAAAATGTAAATTATTAAAAAAAATGACTGTTTAGAAATGTACATATTGTGTTACATAATAATGACATAAGAAATAAAAACTAAGATGTTATATACAAAAAATTTAAACCATGACTGTAATGTATAATATTGTTATAAAATAATCATTATTAAATACTTAAATAAAAATATCTGTAACGCTATGCAAACTATCATAGTATTGTATCTAGATATTATAGTAATGTAATGTAAATGTAAATTAATCTTTTTTAAGGAATTAATAAAGGCTTATAATAAAAAAATCATTTTTATTATTCTACTATCTGTTGCCCGCAACTTCGTCCGCGTGAATGTTATTGTAAGTTAGGCATAGCTTGCATAGAATATTATTGTGTCAAGGGGTATCATTACTAATAAACCATCCCGTGTCTTTGGGATATGAGTGAGGAGTATTAATATGTGGGTTTATCCACAAAAAACCTCTCAGTGGTGTACCTTAATTTCAGAGATCTTTGGGGAGATCTTTGCGATCTCATTTTGGACCACCACTGAGCATGCTGAGTTGCTGACTGTAGAGGCCAGGGTGCACGGTGAGCTAGGAAGGACTGTAGAACAATTTGTACAATATTTTTGTAGTCAACAAAATAATATTTTTATAGTCGTCATCAGTTTTCATTATAGATCGTACATCACGATGTTATCAGCGAGTATATTATTTATGACCGGACAATATATTAATATGGTATCGGACGAGGCTGTGATTTGCATGTTGATTGAATTATTAATTGAATGGAAACACATGACGTGATGCGACAGAGGCCGCCGCGGTTCTTGTATTCGCTACATTCGAGGATTTTCGCGATTCGAAAGGTTAACGATGTTCAGGAGTTGCGCGCCAGAATCAATTATTCATTCTGAAATAATGCGTTAAACGCCTAATATTGATGATCGAAAGACCCCAATACGGCAGCAGACTTACTTGTTTCTCTCAGATCTTCTAAAATAGACACCAATACAAAGAAGATAAGATATTCTAATCGGAAAAAAATTCTAAAACCTTGGGTCACGCCCGGTCTCCTCCGCTGTTTAAGAAACAAGGATAATATACACAAAAAATTAAGAAAGAATCGTGATAACCTAATACTTGGCGTCACATACTCGCGTTATAGAAATTTTTGTACCAAAATTCTAAAGCAGCTGAAACAAGAATACTATCGTACCGAGCTACTAACCTCCAAAAATAATACAAAATCCCTTTGGAACTCCATTAATAAAATCACAAATAGAACAAAAAATCGCAGCGGAGCTACTGAGCTACTATCACTCACTTCCTCGCCGGAAAAATCCGTAGACGTAGTGAACAAATTTTTTGTCAACATAGGAAAAAAACTGGCTGAAAAAATACACCAGCCACCACAAAGTCCGAATAACTCAAAGCCAACTCCCTGTCATTCAATGGTGCTTAAGAAAAACCGACGTAAAACTTTTTATTTAATTATTCTCCTTAAGGGCGTTCCTTACGGAGATACCGTAATTTACCGTATTTCAAACCTTATAAACTCATAATTTGAAAGCTACAAAGTTATTTTGAACTAAGATAAGTAAAAAATAGGGTTTTGGTGCGATCTCGGCAACGCGGCAAATGTATGGCCAAGGTCGTTTGCTCGGGGGACGGCCTTAATCTACAGTAAATGTTCGAATTGGTCTTTTGTAAGGCATTGCAGAGTCTGTATTCGTGCCGGAGGCAAACAATGGGGATTGTCCATTTTTTTTTAATTTTGCTCATTACAAAAACATTTCGAGGAATAAGGTCAGTGATCGTTTTTCTGTATATAAACGATAAAAATACCCATTAGTTACTTATATTTTTAAACAAATATGTTTAACCTTAGTTTGACCTTCAATGGCGTTAAATTAGCAATAAATTCGACCAACATTACGTTTCGAACTTTTGGTAAGCTTTTCGTATCAGCTTTCACATAATGAGAACTTGTATTTGACGAACCAGCCATTATAAATAAGATTCAAAGGAAAAAAAAAAACATTCTGCAGAGTTCAATTGGCCGCCGATGATGACGTCAGAGCGAAACTTTAAAAATGTATTGAGAAAAAACTAGCCAATGAATTTCAAAATTATTGAATTTATATTCTTAAAATACCCTATTTTAACGAAAAAAAAAATATAAAAAGTACATGTAATTTTTTTTGGACAATGCCCATTCGAACATATTTTACTGTAGTTAAAGGAGAATAATTGAATATAAAGTTTTACGACGGTTCTTTCATTATTTTATTAATTATTGTTATGTTTTTTACAATAAGATTGGTTATTAACTGACTGAATTACCTCTTTACTAAAAATAGTAATTTAATTTCAGACCAGAAACAAAAATAACAAATTTTAGTAACAAAAATTCCTAATCTTGAGTTGTTAAAAATGAGCTCAATTTGGAAAAAATAAGAAATAAAAATTTTAATGGCAAGAAAAGTGGCTAGTGTTGCACCATTTTTAAATCCTGATAAAATGCACCAACTTTTGACACAATTTACCAAGGGTAGTGTAGTACATTTTTTTTTCAAAATAAAGTGTCAAAGTTAACTAACAATATTTTTGTGAACCATGACTTTCTGAAACTTAACGTATTTTATTAAATTACCAATGTTTTTTTGCATTAATTCGTAGTTGCGATTAATAGCATCATTAATGAAGATCTCAAAATTAAAAAAAATACAGCGAAATTGTGACATTGGTGATCACAGGACTTGAAAATGCGACCAAGGGTGTCGAATTTCGACTTTTTTACAAAATTGTCTATTATCGCTAAACTGAGTGACATGGAATTTTTAACCGACTTCCAAAAAACGAGGAGGTTATATGTTCGGCTGTGGAATTTTTTTTTTTTTTTTTTTGTATGTTCAACAATTACTCCGCCGTTTGTGAACCGATTTTCGAAATTTTTGTTTTGTTGTATTAGGTTTCACTCCAATTTGGTACCATGTTCACAAAAGTGGTGACCTGATGATGGGATCCATGAGTAATCGAGGGAACTCCTCGAAATTTATATTGAAACATATGGTGATTTTGGTTTTATTGAAGTGTACTAAGAATATGCTACCAAAAAGTCAAATATTGGGTCAAGGTATACCATGGTTTCGAAGATGCTGAGAGAACTCCTGACTCCTTATAGATACACGTTTGGGAGTTTCGGCGTTGTTTTAAGAACAGAAAGCATATGCTACTATGCAATTAATATTCATCATCATAATCATAATCATCATCATCGTCATCATCATCATTACCACGTCGTGTTAAGGTCACCAATGTCTCATGGCACAGAATAGATAGTAGTACTGCAAGGCATAGGTATGGATATACTAACTCGTAATAATAATTATGTATTGTTACATAACAACACCTGTTTGTTTAATATACGGCGGTCGGCGCTACAGAGGCGACGGTGTCGCGCGGGCGGCGCGTGGCGGCAAACGACAGATATTTTACTACTTTATATTATACAGATCGAATACTTTACTAACTACTGTTCACTTCACTGATAATATATTATTTTGTGAGTGAGTTGTGACTCTTAATGTAAAGAAAAGACGTTATACGCCTGGTCTTATGGTTCTGTAGGGTCACCCTGGGACGTTAATCCCTCTGGCGTAATATCAATTAAGACAACCAGTGAGTGTGAGCGAGAAGAAAAAAATTATTGTAGCGAATTAGTTATATCAAATGCCGTCGAGTAAGCGATACCGCGATGCAGATGCTTAACAACGACATCTGTTGTTGAATTGCGGAACTAAATTTTCTTGGAAAATATAAAGTTTACAAATCTCAACACTTAACAAATTGTAATAAAATACGTAAAATATACGCGAAGGTTTACGTACTAGTGTAACTAAAAAGAGTCGCCACCTATGAAAGAACCTGCCGAGTGGTACAGATCAACCTGCAAAGGAAGAAACTGGCCACGCAAGAACTGATGATGGAGGCTAGCAAATTTAAATTTACATTTGCACTGATTCAGGAGCCGTACACTGGAGCCGAGTCAGGGATGAGGGAAGTCAGCGGGGTGCGAATCTTCCAGTCTGGTGAGGGTGAAGCAAGGACAAAAGCAGCGATAGCGGTCTTCGATAATAATATCGAGGCTTCTATGGAGGCCAGATATACCTCAAAAAATATTGTTGTAGCCCGCATCGGACTGGGAGATCGTGTGATTACGGCTGTGTCCTTTTACCTGGAACCCAACCAAAACGTGGATGAGCACCTGGATCAGTTAGGTAGAATCGTGAATGGCCTAGGACCTAGTGGCATCATCATGGGTGGCGATGCCAATGCAAAAAGTGTTTGGTGGGGCAGTACAGAAAACGACTCCAGAGGTGACGTCTTTTCCGGTCTGTTAAACCAATGGGGAATGGAAGTTTTAAACGAAGGAAGGAAGCCTACTTTCTTTACCATCAGGGGCGGAAGGACATGCAGTAGCATTATAGATGTTACTGCGTGCACTTCCGACCTATTGCACTTAGTCCAAGATTGGAAGGTAGAGGAAGGGATGGTTTGCTCGGATCACAACGGTATTGTGTTTAGTATGGGTAAACAAAAAATTAAAATAAAACCGAATAGCGCAACTCGGAAATACAAAACTAAAAATGCTAATTGGACAGCTTTCTTGGAGAAAGTGGCCCAATTAAAAATAGACAAAAATTTAAACACAGGAAGAATAGCAGAAATAAACACTAAAAATGAATTAGATAAAACCGTAACTGAATACAATCTCGTTGTGACAAGCGCCTGTGAAGAGACCCTACCGAAGTAGAAATCTGCTATTCCGATAAAAAAGCCCCCATGGTGGAATGATGTGCTAGAACAGAAGAAAAGGAAGACCAGGACACTCCGCAGAAGAATTCGTGGGGCTGCACTAGATAGAAAAGAATATGTTGTAAACGAATATCTCAAACAGAAAAAAGAGTATGAGGAGGAGGCCAAACAACAACAGGTCAAAAGCTGGAGGGAGTTCTGCGAAAAACAAGACAGGGAGACAGTATGGGATGGGATATATAGGGTTCTTAGGAAAACAGGGAAGAGACAGGAAGATTTGCGACTGGTAAAAGGAGGAACCGCACTCAGCGCCAAGGAGTCCGTCGAAGAATTGGCCAAGGTCTTCTACCCCCGGGATGATCCCAAAGAAGACACTGAATACCATTGCAGAATACGATCAAAAGCAGATCTCGTGAACCGAGAAGATGATCCTGACAATCATGATCCTCCGTTTACTGAGACCGAACTAAAATCTGCTATGGACAGTTTCAATCCTAAGAAGGCCCCGGGAGGGGATGGCCTTACTTCAGACATAATAGCGCGAACAGTGAACGCTGATCCAGAGTTTCATCTGAGTCTCTTCAACAAATGTCTGCAACTCGGGTGTTTCCCCACCATTTGGAAGGAGGCTACGGTAATAGTCCTCAGAAAACCAAATAAAGAGGACTATACGACAGCAAAATCCTATAGACCAATTGGCCTCCTTCCGGTGATGGGAAAATTATTCGAGAGGATGTTGGTGAGGAGACTCAGATGGCACTTGACCCCTAGTCTGAGTTCCCATCAATACGGCTTCACACCTCAACGAAGTACGGAGGATGCCCTCTTAGAACTTATGAGCCAGATCAAGATAAACCTGAAAAACAAAAAGATTATAGTGATGGTTTCATTGGATATCGAGGGAGCATTCGACAGTGCATGGTGGCCGAAGATAAGGGTGAGGTTGGCGGAGGAAAAATGCCCGATCAATATTAGAAGGACGATCGACAGCTATCTGTCGGATAGGAGGGTAAAAGTGAGGTACGCTGGGGAGGAATGTGAAAAGGAAACGGACAAAGGATGTGTCCAGGGTTCGGTGGGCGGGCCTTCTCTTTGGAATCTAAAATTAGATCCATTACTCAAAAATCTAATTCAGAGGGGGCACTATGTCCAGGCCTTTGCCGACGACATAGTGCTCCTCTTCTTTGGTATAACCACGGACGTCATAAATGAGGCTGCGAGGGATGCCCTTGAGTATGCGCACTTGTGGGGAGCGGAGAACAAATTGAAATTCGCTCCCCACAAGACGCAGGCCATGGTTATCACTCGCAGGCTCAAATATGACACTCCAAGACTGAGCATGGGAGGGGTCCCAATAACTATGACCAACAAAATCAAGTTATTGGGCCTAACCATCGATGACAAGTTGACCTTCAACGCCCATATAGACAATGTCTGCCAGAGAGCCGTGAAGTTACACTCCCAGCTCTCACGAGCGGCCAGAGTCAGCTGGGGGCTGAAGGCCAATGTGTCGAAGATGATCTATAATGCTGCTGTGGAACCCACAATAACATATGCGGCCTGTGCATGGGCGGACTCAGCGAGAAAACTGGGTGCACGAAAGCAGCTAAATGCAATACAAAGGGGCTTTGCCCAAAAAGCATGTTATGCCTACAGAACTGTTTCCTTGCACTCGGCTCTCGCTATTTCAGGGATACTCCCGCTTGATCTACGAATCAGGGAGGCGGCTAACCTCTACTTAGCCCGGAAGGGAAAAGTCGAGAATATTATCCGGGACTTGAAGATCGAAACGGTGGAAACTTTTAATAACACCCCCCACCCTGCACAAATACAACGATTAGACTACACCTGCCTGATGGACCAGAGCGAGATAGATAATACCAACATTCCGATAAAAATCTTCACGGATGGTAGCAAGCTTGAGGGTAAGGTGGGCGCAGCACTGTCAATATGGACAGGTGATCAGGAGATGCGGCACCTTAAGCTCAAGCTTGCAGACCACTGCACAGTCTATCAGGCGGAACTTCTTGCGCTGAGCAGGGCCTCGGAAGTTGCTCTGGATACATCGGATCACAAAATTGGTATCTACAGCGATTCAAGAGCGGCAATCGAGGCCGTGTGCAGCGCCGGAACTATCAATAAGGTTGCCTTACAAACCAAGAAGAACATCGCATGTGCCTTGAACCAGAACAGAGAGATATCTCTGTTCTGGGTCAAGGCACACGTGGGACTAACGGGAAACGAACGCGCTGACGAGCTTGCCAAAGAAGCTGCAGTTGGACTGAGGGTTAAACCCCATTATGACCTGTGTCCGGTCTCACACGCGAAGAGCCTAATCCGTGAGGAAACTCTTCGTGAGTGGGATCGAAGGTATCAAGAGGGTACTACTGGTGGTGTCACTAAAATGTTCGCACAGGACATACGGGCAGCTCACAAGGTCTTTAAGGAGATTAAACTTAATAAGGAAATAACACAGGCACTGACCGGGCACTGTGGGCTCTCTGGGTATCTGTACCGCTTCAAGTGCAAAGAGAGCCCATGGTGCAGGTGTGACCCCAGTAAAATAGAAGATGTACCACATCTTCTAACAGAATGCCCAATATATTCGAGGCCAAGATATGATCTGGAGATGAAAATAGGACAAGATATAAATGTTGATAATATAAAGGAAATCGTAAAAAACAAGAAAAATAGGGAAGAATTTTTGACATATTGTGTTAAAGTAATAAAAGAAGTAAACAGTATGAACAGAACAGAAAATAGAAACAGAAGATATTAAGTGTATAAGATAGTATAAATTATTGTATTCGGAACATAAATCCCTCGAATGAAAATCAGGGACACGAGTAATATTAAAAAAAAAAAAAAAAAAAACTAAAAAGAGTGAAATTATTATTATTTTTAACAAAAAATTAAAACCGACTTCCAAGGTAAAAACAATAATAACATTAATATGAACTAAAAAGTATTAAATAATTTTTACTATCTAATAGTGCCTTTTTCCGAATTCGGCTAAACCTCAACTATTTCTGTACTCAATCTTCATAATTTTGAAGTCGGTGCCAGTTCAAAAAATTTTAAATATTCTGTCAGAGGACTGAAGACTCAGCTATCTGGTACCGACTTCAAAATAATGAAGATTGAGTACAGAAATAGTTGAGGTTTAGCCGAATTCGGAAAAAGGCACTATTAGATAGTAAAAATTATTTAATACTTTTTAGTTCATATTAATGTTATTATTGTTTTTACCTTGGAAGTCGGTTTTAATTTTTTGTTAAAAATAATAATTATTTTATTTTTCCCGGAACCGGTGTAACTTGGCCATTCATCCGGTCACAGATTATCGTAGAGTTTTGGGACATCCTGTATATTATAGCACGCTATAATCAATTGAAATAATGCAACTTCAATGTTTTATTTAACAAATATTTTGCCACCTGCTGCAGTAGAGTCGTGATGGTCCGCAGCTAAACAACTTTAATATTTCTCAATTACAGTAGTGATTTTCAATTAATTTATATAATGGAAATAAACCACGAGCGTTCGGACACAATTGATATTTAATATTTCCCCGCTGCGGTTTGCCAATAATATTTGGCACGATGAAACGCGGAATGCACCGCACACGTTGAAACAAACCGAAAATTAATAACCACATTTATATCTGCCCGAGTTCGACAGCTTTTTACTGACTTCTGAAAATGGCTTCCATCATCCACGTGTATTCCTCCATTAGACATTAAAATTTGTACAAAGTTTGTTTGTCCCCAAACCCTTCTCCCTCGTACGAGAGGCAAGTTGAGGACACCGTGATGTTTTACTTTAACTTTTTTAATGTTGTTGTCCTAAACTTGAAACGAATTACGATCGTATCTTCGTTACTTTGTCGACTTGCCCTTTTGCAACTTTCCCGGCTAGGTAAAGATTTTTTAAAAGGGACGCTCGATGAGGATAGTCCCAAGTCTTACTTTTAATTTAATAGTTATAAATTGTATATTAGGCTATCAGTTATTGTTAATTTATCAATGTTAAAGTGTTGCAAAAAATATTTTGTTTCTTTGAAATTTTGAATAAATTTAGTGATATAAAGCACGTGCCTCGTGTGGTGCAGTCCAAAGAAATTATACAATGAATAAGCGAGGAACAGATTTAATGTTTAAAATTAGATATTATAATATTTAGCTTATGCAAAGTTTTTGAACCAAAGTAATTTTATTCTAAGTAATTCTTATTGTCTGACTGTTTAAGGCAAAGTGTTATCACGTATCATTTATCATCAAGCCGCCATATCTAGGCAGTAGGCAGGCTATAATAACACTTGCCATACAAATAATAATAATATGATTTATGTTTGCTGCCCCGAAGTGGGTAACGGCTCCATTGTTTTTAATTAATTTTAAATTTAATCCTGGCAAGAGAAATTGATTCGCGGAGCACCCACACGTAACAGCTGTCATTTTATCTTTAGGCTTTTTAATTTATCTAATACGAGTATCTACAGCATTTTCGCTATCACCTACGCCCTTCTCGCACTGCTAATACTAATACTTTAGTGATAGTGCTAATACTTTAAAGTTAATCCTGTCAATAACAAATACAAAATAATTAATTATTGTTGGTGATGATAGGTGATCATCATGAAAAAATAATGAATAGTGTTTGTTTAAACTTTAGCCTATGACTTGCGAGAAACAAACTAGTGGTGGTGTCAGGTGTGGAACTGACCACTTGCCGCCTGCACCGTGACTGATGGACTAATTGCCCGACTGGATTATATGACACACTACACATATACATTGTACAGTAACTCGGCCGTGCTGTTAAACTCGCTCAACACAGACATTGAAGCGCGCGCCACGGAAACGTGACTCTGCAATTTTCAGTGCACAATGCGATGAGTATTAATAATAAATGCATTAATCCATATTCCATACGTTACGTATAATGTACGGTTACTTTAAAAAAAAAAAGGAATAATGTAAGTACGGTTGCTGCGCGATAAAGGAATTTTGGCGCAACGGAGTTGCGGGCATCGACTAGTCTATATATATATATATATATATATATATATATATATATATATATATATATATATATATATATATATATATATATATATATATATATATATAGACTAGTAAATGAATTTTCAAATGTGTTAGTCGCGCTAAAACTTGAAAACGGCTGAACGGATTGGGCTGATTTTAGTCTTAAAATATTTGTAGAAGTCCAGGGAAGGTTTTAAAGTGACACGAAGTTCACCGGGACAGCTAGTATAAATTATAATCAGAGCTCGGGGTTAGGTAGTGAGATTTTGGTACTTGTAACAAAATGTAAAGATAATATGGACATACCCCCGGGATAAATCCCGAATCCCGATTGTTGATCTGATTTGTTGATTATTAATTTTGCTACCTACTTAGAACTAAGCATCTGCACAATAGGCTTGATGACTAATTTTTTTTCTTATTGGTAATTGAAAGACCCTTAAAAAATAGAAACATTGCTGAAAGAATGACTCTCATAGCTTAAAAATTCACCAAGATATGAACAATTCAAACATCTCATAAAATAGACCTGCCCGAAACGCTCCATACAAAATGCTACGAAAGACTGACGTCAGTCTTTCTTAGTTTGTACGGATCGGGAGAGAACTTTGTTCGATAGGTATATTAAATATTGTGTTTATAAAAGTGGTTTCATACCAAAAGTTGCTTTTAATTGCATAACTTATCGAATGTTATACAAATATTAAGAAATTTAATTGAAAAAAAAATCGACTTGATTATCCAACTTTGAAGGCGCCTAACAAAAAAAATACAAATGCTATCGAGCTGCAATTTTGGTAACGCTTATTTTTTACCGTGCTTTCTTTATTTTATTAACAAAATTCGCTAATCTTTGGCATTGTCATCATCCCTATTTAGGCTTGTTTTTTAAGGTGCACAGTGATGCCCTCTTTTAAAAAAAAAACAATTGAACTAGGCTAAAACAACATTGTGTTATTGCAAATATTGTATTTTTGTTAATGTATTCATTTTATATGCATATATTACGAAGATGGTAATTGAATGAATAATGTAATGTATTCTGACAATTAAATTGATTTGATTTGAAATAATAAAAAAAGGAAGGGTACATATTTAAAAAATCGAAGTAGGTTGAAATACTTATTCACTTACATATTTATCGATATAATTCGATTTATTGTGAACAAATATTGAAATTAGCTTCATTAATTATTGTTTTGTTAGCGGATGTCAATGGACAAGCTACATAGTATTATAATTATTTTATATAAATCTGTATATTATGTTAGTCACTATATATAAGTTTAATTAGTGATTATTATATTTTGAATAGTAATAAGTAAGGTAATTGATTTCGACAAATAGTTAGTTATAAATTATTTACTTCCGTTATAACTTCCTCTTCTCATATTTAAGTAAATAATTATATTTAATATGAGAAGTACATAAATTAATATTTAGAATTATATACCCACTTATTCTTAGCCATTCTTAATTTTTAATGTATTCTTTAATGATTTTACTATATTTGAATTGTCAACGGAAGTTAGTTTCTTTTGTGTAAAATGGTATAAAAGCCAGCCATATTGCATTGATGGGGGCATTCTGTAAATAACTTTGAAACGTGTAAGGTGAAACTCTGCTCGAATAAATACCGCTCAATGTATTCAAGACTTTTACTACTCCTTAATATTTCAGAAGTGGGATCATTTCAAAAATGTCTGGTCCTTATGCTGCGGGACTTGGCAAAAGGAGAAGAACGCCCAGACTTGTCCTGACTCTCGACGATTGACGGCGAAGAAAGTGATTTTTTTTTTCTTTTCGAACATAAACAACAGTGATTGTGATAGTGAACCAGTGACAAAACGACGCAGAATTACTCAAGCTGATGCAAAAGTGATACCAAAGTTTGAACAAGAAGACGACGCTGGTAATATAAGCTACATGGCTGCATAAAATCGACCAGCTAGGAGGTTTACGGATGGAACAGTATAACCGATTGACAATTCATCGTGCAACTGCGGTTACGTGGGTCCGCTACGCAAAAACTGCCTTGAAGCTTGTCGACGCCTCGGTCATACGACGGTTAACTGCTGGTTCGCGAATACAGCAGGAACAACTCTGCAACCGCAGAATTCAACAAGTAAGTAAGACTTTTTATACTTCAAGTAATATTATCTTAGTAAATAATATTTACAAAAAAATTGTGTGGGTAGGAGCCAATGAACAAGAATAATGGAAATGAAATCTAAAAGTTTTACCTTCTAATACTATATTAAAGGGTTTTGGAGATAAAATAGATCAAGCCATATTATAGAGACTGTAAAACAACTACCAAGCGAGATAGACTTAATTATTGGACAATAAATGATCAACCAGCCTGGTATTAGTTACTACAGCTAATTCTGCCACTTTTACTGAGGCTTTAATTTGTTTGACAGTTACAAATAGCTGACAAATATAAGTGATAGGTCCATGTGATGGGTATTTAAAATATAATGTTTTGCTGAAGCGTGATACAATTTTACCTAAAAATAGTTGCTGTAATATTGATGTATTTGTAGATATCGATCCCAATGGGAAAAATTCAATGGAACAAATCCAGTTTGTGTGCTATATAATTCCTGAATTTGTTATATAATTCCTGGAGGAGCTGTCAGTGTTGAGGGTCATTTAAAGGATAAACATTCGTGAAATTGAAATAACTTGGCCTGCACATACGTTAATTGCCCGGGCTGAAATTGTTAATATTATCGACTCGAATACCTCTACTGAAAATATGGCTTTATCGATTGTATCACAAATGGCATTGGAATAGAATGTGGTACAAAAGGTCTTACAATTTTACTGAAATGGTTCCAATATTCTATTCCAATATTATGCCTAATAACTAATAAGTGGCGTGCAAAATAATTTTTAACAATTGTAGGTACCTATAGCATTAACATCATAATAATTATTATAAAAGTTCTAAGATAAATAATAACTCATTACATTAAACATAACTTTAATTAAATCCAATAAATTATTGAGAATTAATTAAATATAAAAGTCATAGGCATTAAACACGAAATAAATTAAAAAAATTAACAAACAATGTCAAATTGAGAATTAAAAAATAGCCTATTGACTATTTATTCCCTGCCTTTGCATATTATGGCAAAGTACACCGCCAGGTCAGTGCCAAAAAAATAATTTAAAATAAATGTCATCATCAGTTAAGTCACATGTGTCACTGTCATACAAAGTTTGTAAACAAAATATCTTTGTAAGCATAGGTAAATTAAGCACTTGTTAACGTCAAACACAATAATTTACAATTTATTATAAAGCATAATATTCTGATTAAAATAATAATAATAATAGAAAATATGAAATTATGTTGAAGAACAATAATTCGTTTTGTGACAATTCATTTGCTCCAGATTTGCTCGACAACAAGGTACATTGCCTTTTGTTTCCATTACTACCCACCTATAGAATATTCTTGCTAACAATAATGTTACCGTGTTGTCCTAAGCTTTGTTTATTATTTCAGCATCCAGATTACAAACTTTACATGAGGATATTATTATGTCATTCCTTTAAAGATTGTTTGTTGTGAGTTGTGACATTACACTTGGTGCATAAAATACATTGAATCGGGAATTAGAGGGTTTAGGTAAGGTAGATATTGCTGAAAGTTAAGATAAAAAAAAAATGATGATATTAGTTTATTCACTAGGAATACAAAAGATTTAGGGTATACAGATTTATTATAAATGAAAATATAATGCAATAGTTGATGAAAAGGTTAACGATCTTTCGGAAGCTGGTATCATTTGTCAATTGTCACTCTATATCTGAATATGCTAGTCCGGTGATTTTAGATAAAAAGAAGGGTGGAGATTACAGGCTGTGCATTGATTACCGAAATTTAAATTAAGACACTCAAAGATCCGTACCCTTTGTCTCATATTGAGGACCAAGTATCAAAATTGTGTGGCTGTGATCTCCAGGTTAATACGGATGCTAGTAAACTAGGTTTAAGGGGTATAATAATCCTTCGATCAGAGGTCCTAGGAATTCCCATTGTATTGAGAGATGAGAACGATTTGCTGTTCCCAAATTGGCAAAATATAACTTAATGCAGCTAAAATATGTTATCATGACCCCCAGCTGACATGAATGACACCCTGGCTTTGACAACAGTTTTGGTTTCCTAAAATGACCCGATATAATAAGGAAATTCATCAATTCTTGCCTTCAATATGTTTTCGGTAAGGGTAATTATGGAAAATCTGAAGGAGAAAAATTTACATCTTATAGAAAAGTACCTGTATCTATGCACACCCTTCTTGCCCATAACTTAGGATCATTTGTTAAGACTAGGAATGGCACAATTTGTTTTTGCTAAGCCCGAAAAAAAAACTTTAGTTCCATAAAAACCATAAAGTACTTAAAAGATATAACTTTCCAGTTTACAAACCCAGTCTGCATAATAGCAAAGAGGCAAAGCATTTCCTAGCCGATACCTTAACTAATTTACAGAAGACATGCAATTAAAACATGTCCTTAATGCTATGCTATAGCTGGTCCCAGATCAAATGGCCCAGTGAAAAAATAAATGGTACCAATATTGATGGACTGAACACTGCCTGAAAATGAAACTGTTTTTGATGATAAATGAATGGATATAGTATGGGGTAAAAAATAATACACCTAATTCTACTACTTCCTTCCTTTCATTTATACTAATGTTTAGCCATGATAACTGTAAATTACCAGCTATTCCATTCAGTGGTCCTAGTGACCGTACTTGACAACGACAGGCATTAACTGAAAGAGGGGCAACAGCAAAACTTCTAATTGATAGAAATTATGTAACTGTTACGAAAAAATAGATTTGAAAAACTCACAAATGTAGGAAAAATTCAGTCGGTGATCTAGTGTTGTGGAAATGGCGAACCCCAATGCCAAAGAGACCAAAAAAATTGAAAAATAAGAAGTTTTCAGCTGTAGTAGGGGTGAGGTATTAAGGCCTTATAAATCAGCAACTTCTGATACTGACAGTTCATCTAGCGATGCTGAGGTAGACACGGTGATCTAATTGATTGATTAGAAAGTTATTTTTAATATAATTTTTGTACAGTATAACTAAAAGATTGGGGATAATAATTTATACGAATAGTATACTTATACAAATTTAATAACTATTTTATTACTATCACACTTTAGCTTTTCTACTTCTTCCCGAAGCTGCACCTAAAAGAAAAAATAAGTAAATTATTAACATAATTCAAGTCTGTGTGACCTACTCACTAACAATATAACCAAACAATGTAATAATTCAAGACTTTTACCAGGCCTGTCTCTCTTCCATACAAACGGCGCGGAATCGCCGAGATATTTACCTACTATTCTGGAAAACAACCTAATTTCAACGTTTAGCGTTCATAGTACAATAACGGTCCGCCGTCTCACTTCAATCTGCCAGGGCTGTCAAGCGAGCGGTGCAGCGGCGCGGCGGCGCGGCGGCGCGGCGGCGGCCGGGTACTATTACTTTTGTTTTGCGGATGTGTGCGCTGCGTATGCGACAAGTCGAGCGAGTGCCAGCCTATTGAGACTAGTCCGGTGACCGGACGCTTGCGTTTATCATACCTAAACTCGGGAGAGAGACTTCTGTACCGTAAGGTACTATTATGTATTCTGTGCTTTTACTACTCTCTAATAAATATTATCTATAGGATGGCTGTGTGATCAAATCCTAAAATCAATAATAATATTATCTATAGGGTGGCTGTGTGATCAAACCCTAAAAACAACGCAATAATATTATCTATAGGGTGGCTGTGTGATCAAACCCTGAAATCGACAATAATATTATTATCTATAGGGTGGCTGTGTGATCAAACCCTAAAATCAACAATAATATTATTATCTATAGGGTGGCTGTGTGATCAAACCCTAAAATCAACAATAATATTATCTATAGGATGGCTGTGTGATCAAGTCCTAAAATCAACGCAATAATATTATCTATAGGGTGGCTGTGTGATCAAACCCTGAAATCGACAATAATATTATCATCTATAGGGTGGCTGTGTGATCAAACCCTAAAATCAACAATAATATTATCTATAGGATGGCTGTGTGATCAAATCCTAAAATCAACAATAATATTATCTATAGGGTGGCTGTGTGATCAAACCCTAAAATCAACAATAATATTATTATCTATAGGGTGGCTGTGTGATCAAACCCTAAAATCAACAATAATATTATTATCTATAGGGTGGCTGTGTGATCAAACCCTAAAAATCAACAATAATATTATCTATAGGATGGCTGTGTGATCAAATCCTAAAATCAACAATAATATTATCTATAGGGTAGGGCTGTGTGATCAAACCCTAAAATCAACAATAATATTATTATCTATAGGGTGGCTGTGTGATCAAACCCTAAAATCAACAATAATATTATCTATAGGATGGCTGTGTGATCAAACCCTCAAATCGACAATAATATTATTATCTATAGGGTGGCTGTGTGATCAAACCCTAAAATTAACATAGTAATATGATCTATATAGGATGGCTGTGTGATCAAATCCTAAAATCAATGACTGGCGTCTATGTGACTGGCGTCTATGTGACTGGTGTCCATGTGACTGGCGTCCATGTGACTGGCGTCCATGTGACTGGCGTCTATGTGACTGGTGTCTATGTGACTGGCGTCCATGTGACTGGCGTCTATGTGACCCATGTTTACGTGACCGATGTCTATGTGACCGATGTCTATATGACCGATGTCTATGTGACCGATGTCTATGTGACCGATGTTTACGTGACCGATGTCTATGTGACCGATGTTTACGTGACCGATGTCTATGTGACCGATGTCTATGTGACCGATGTCTATGTGACCGATGTCTATGTGACCGATGTCTATGTGACCGATGTCTGTGTGACCTTACAAATATTCTATAATTGAGCTAAATTTAATTACTACAATACAACTATATAAGTCTGCGTTACAAAATATTATATTACTGATAACAAACAATACAACAAAAATCAAAATGCATAAATTCGCGTCTTGAGGGTCGAGCGCTTGGAGTCCCGCCACAAAGTGAATTTTAGCTACTTTGTGGTGAGAATTTCGACGCACCATCTACCGACGTTCGAGAAGGAGGAGTTCTGGCCGTCTACAGGAGATTCCGGGGACGACTTCCGAACACGTTGCGCCCCACGTCGTCGCAGACAATACGTGTTTAGTGTTTTAGTGTTAGTGTTAGTTTTTAGTATAATTGTATGTCTATGTTAGTCTATAAGGTATTTATAATATGGGCTAAGACGCCTGAGTTAAATAAGTAAATAAATACAAATAAAATAAATTACATAAATGCATAATATAATGGCTTTAGAAATGCCATGTGTTGGCTATTGGAGATGAGATGTGAATTGTGATACTAAATTTCTCTGACATCAATGCATACCTATATTATTATTTTTTTGTTTACAAAATACTGTTCCGATGTCTTCATCTGTTTCAGACCACTGGCAGTTCTAGCACTGGTACAGCACAGGGTAGCAAACCATGGGAACGTCGTGGGACACTCCTAATGCAGGATGGCCGAGTGTTAGCGGATGTCAATGGACAAGCTACATAGTATTATAATTATTTTATATAAATCTGTATATTATGTTAGTCACTATATATAAGTTTAATTAGTGATTATTATATTTTGAATAGTAATAAGTAAGGTAATTGATTTCGACAAATAGTTAGTTATAAATTATTTACTTCCGTTATAACTTCCTCTTCTCATATTTAAGTAAATAATTATATTTAATATGAGAAGTACATAAATTAATATTTAGAATTATATACCCACTTATTCTTAGCCATTCTTAATTTTTAATGTATTCTTTAATGATTTTACTATATTTGAATTGTCAACGGAAGTTAGTTTCTTTTGTGTAAAATGGTATAAAAGCCAGCCATATTGCATTGATGGGGGCATTCTGTAAATAACTTTGAAACGTGTAAGGTGAAACTCTGCTCGAATAAATACCGCTCAATGTATTCAAGACTTTTACTACTCCTTAATAGTTTACAATAATTGAGAACAACGGTTTTTGTTTTGTTAATCTGTACCTGACGAAGTAAACGCAACTATGAGATGTAGCCAGTGGCGATTTCTCAAGTTTACGAGTATAGCTCCGCCAAACCATCATTCATAGCCTATCTATGTATATAGAAAATTAAATTAAATAAGAATTGCTAAATAATAATAATATTTTGGAAATTTCAATCTACTCGGGCGCAATGTACGAGTCAAAATTACCACGATCGTATTCACTCGTGCCCGCCCCCCGCGCCGACCATCTCGGCGACCACTGTCGTTTTTACGATCATGGAAAAAAGCCACGTTCTTTTTTGCTCTTCGATCTGCGCATAGTTTTCGTTCTTTCTGTCTCTCCTCGCTATACCTACTGATTAACAGTTCTCAATATTTTATATATCTTACTAGCTGTCCCGGTGAACTTCGTGTCACTTTAAAACCTGCCCTGGAGTTCTACAAATATTTTAAGACTAAAATCAGCCCAATCGGTTCAGCCGTTTTCGAGTTTTAGCGCGACTAACACACTTGAAGATCCATTTTTATATATAAAGATTTTGAGTTAATAGTTCATTTAATCAATTTTTAATAATGCAAGTGGTCGGTTTCCGATCGGTAATTTTCCTACGTCCTAGCTCAAAATTATCTAGTTTGAAAACAGTGCACAAAGATAGCAAGAGGAAATTATGTAAGTCAGTGATAGTTTATACTTTACATTATATTCGTTGATCATAGAGTTACATTATATTCGATAGAGGCTTCTATACTTGTTATAAAACAAAGTCGCTATTTTTTCCCTCATGTCCCTTTGTTCCCTTTAATCTTTAAAACTACGCAACGGATTTTGATGATTCTTTCAGTGTTAGATAGCCCATTTATCGAGAAAGGTTATAGGCTATATTTTATTACGCTATGACTAATAGGAAAGAAGAAATAGAAGAAAATGTGGAAAAAACGGGGAAAATTATTTGAAAGGGCTAACTTGAATACGCTAATCTCAGGAACTACTGGTCCGATTTGAAAAATTCTTTCAGTGTCAGATAGCCCATTTATTGAGGAAGGCTATAGGCATATTTTTTCAGTGGCTACAGTTATTTTTTTTTAATATTGAAATGTTATCGGATCTGTCAGATTAAGATGACGTTTAGTATACCCCAAAGAAGCTTCGATTTTTTCGCGTTCGATAATGTTACGATTACGTAAAAACACTATATGTTTACCTAAAAAGAGGCAAAGTTCGATTCAGTATGAAGTCTTCTTCATAATATTATTTATACTGTGCTCGCGGCCAGCTGATCGTGTTCGTGTTTCACACAAAAACCCAAAACTTTCCGTCGTTAGAAGCGCGTCAAATTAACAAATAAGACGTGTTATTTGCTTATTTTATAATAAAACCTTACATTTTAATTTTAACTGTAGAAAATCTATAATAACTTTGCAGATACCACAAAGATTTAAAATTTTAGGATTGGCTACGACGTTTGGAAAACTTCAAGCAAAAGTTACGTTGCCATTTTGAATTTTAAGTTGCAATTTTGCAACTTAAAAGTCAAAATGTTTAAAATTTTTTGCATTCATGGCAAGTCAAGTCTATCGTTAGTACGTTACGTATAGGTACGTATAATGGTAGACACCTGGGATAGAATTTCGGTCATTTTGTTTTCCTTAAAAATTAATTAATTATGATTTATGGTTAATACTCAATATCTTTAATTCCATTATATCTTAGTTGTATTCCAGTTATTTAAAATTTTGGTTAAAAAGGAAGGTTGAAAAGGGATCACAAAGCATACCTATCTGTACCTAATTTAAATAAGCACTGATGACCCTTTTTCATTTGGATAAGGACACTAAGGGCCTGTTTCACCGCTTCCTGATAAGGCTATCCACCACTTAATTTGACAGAAGGAGTATGGAAAATCTGTCAAATAACCCTATCGAGCACCTTATCAGGAAGCGGTGAAACAGGCCATAATGGTAAAGAATTACTTATCAGCCCGTAATCTGCTGGTAGTAAAACGCCAGCATACAATTTGTATGGTAATGATGTATTCACCGTTAGTGACTAGGAAAATTTTGTTAAAACAAAAAATAATAAGATAAAATCAGAGTAATTATATATATATATATTTTTTTTTTTTTTTTCATTTATTTATCTAAGGTCGCTTTAATATCATTAGCGACTACAATAAAGAATACATTGTAGAGTATACAAGCCTTAAAATTTTTCCCTATATATATATATATATTTATATATATATATATATGTTACTATATTTTAAGAATTTAAGAATGCAATATTATATATTTTTGAACGGTAGATAGCATCAGTATCTAGCTACAAATTTAAACACAGGCTTCTAATTTAAGTAATTCAGACAAACTTAATTGAAGTCGTGTTCAAAAACCGTGTTTTTCTAATTACCGTAACGTGTCCCCACTCCCCACGCCAACTTGTTCTTGAAACTTGCTTCTTATTTTTATAAGGTTTATAAACTAGTTTTTGAAAACTGTGTCGTTGTACCGTTACGTAAAACATAACATTTGTCTAATTACCGTTCCCATAAAGTTTTTAAGTCTTATTATCTAAAAAACTTAATTTAAGTAACTGTTACATGCCTCTTTTATTATTGTGTTCGTATCTTTCATTTCTTTAATATTTTAATGTGTTCAAGTAAAATCAACGAATAAAAAAAAAGCTAAACAGGAGAATGACCGGCCTAAGTTTTCAACTTTTAGTACGAGTTACAAAAATAGAGCTGCATAATCCGCGACCCCCGGATTGAGCACCATGCTGTCAACCACTGAACTACAGATGTCGTTTCAATACAAAATTAATAACACTACAATAAACTATAAAATGATATAAACTTGGTGCATTCATGTCATTAAGTACACTCGCAGTACGGCACAGTAGCTCTCGGTAATGTCATGTCGGAGCGATTTTCCGCTCGACGTCCCCGCGATCGTACAAACGTCAACAATATTTTTGTTCTCCGCAGTGTAGAGTCCGGCGCGAGATCTGGCACGAAGTCTGGCACGGTTAGGCAGGGATCTGGCCCAGCTCGGCACAGAGCTGGCCCGCCGCCAGCGCGCCGCGTCGATTTAATACGATCGAACGTCCCGAAGCTCCGTTTCACTAAACAATACAGTAAATTATGTTTCGTGTGTAGGCTGCGTTTGCTACGACACAATTTCGGAGATGAATGGAGACAAGTTAACCTACTTTCTTCAACATTAGGCGACGAGTTTTGTCAAAGGCGCCTGTGACTTTCGTTTACGCGATCTTTGCTAATTAGGTAACTAAGGTTATTATTTTTTATTTCGGTCGGAGCTCAAAGATCTTTCTAGAATATTCTCAAAGGGTAATTAGAACCTAATGAAGCTGACAATATAATATGAAAAGTGCATCAGACGGAAATAGCCCGCGGGCGCTGGCAAGTGTACTGCGTGTGTCACTCGTCGGCTAAAACAGACTGCAGCGCGCACCGCACAGTATAAATAGTCATCATCACATTATAATATTTCATAACAACTTCGTACAATATATAACGAGCCGAGGTCGCATCATTTCGCACGTGCTCCGGTATGCCTCATTATCATACCACAGAGTGAATGTTGGATGGAGAATGGTGAGGCAAGTTCCTGTATGTTACCAGCCGATGGACGGATCGGCAACACAGTATCTATTAATTCGAAATTCCACCTTTGTCCCAGTTGACGAAACATAGGGGTAATCCAGTCACAACCTGCTCATGTTATGCAATAAATCATTCATTCATTCATGTTAAAATAAAACTGCAAATGTTAGTCCTTATTTAAAATCTTGAAAAATGATGAACCAACAGTAAGTACTCAGTAAGGCTGTCTTCACCACCACCATCACATATAAGTACTCAATAAGGCTGTCTTCACATGTCGCGCAGCAGCAGCGCGACTTTTATGCTAAACCACGCGACTCTCTTTTGTATAGAAGTCGCTCGGCTGCAGCGCTGCTGCCGCACTGCTTGCAACGTAATGTGAAGGCGCTCTCACTACTAATTATTATAATATTGGGCCGGCCACTCAACACGGAGCGGCGCGCGGCGGGGGTTTACACATTCCGACATCTATATTTATTAGTTATTACTATCGATTTCAATAGACCGTCATAAATTATACATAATAGGCATTATGAACACCTTGTTTTGGCGTGGTTAATGTGTACCGCTGTTTGTCGCCAGATTTACATAATCCGGCCACTAATCAGGCTTTTTATATACGAGACAGTCGGCGACCACGCGTCTCTGACTGCCTGCAGGCTGCAGGTAGACAGCTGATGAGGAGTTTATAGTACGTATAGGTATCTATTTTTTAATTCTACGTATTTTTGATAAAAAAAAATATTCTTACAAATAGAGCTCTTACATAAAATGGAGGGTCTAAAGATTTTGTAGAGGGTAATTAATCTAAAAGCGTTGCCATTTTCAGTTTAGGCAAATAGATTAACTTTAATTGAGTATCATTAAAGACAACGGCCGTCTAAGCGTTCCCAGTGTCGACCGTCTATCAGCAATTTACGCAACGAAGCAAAAACAATTTCAAACGTAAAATGATAAAATACAAAGTTTTGTAGCAGCTGTTATTGCAGTTCGTACACAATACATATGTTGTCGACCGAGGAATGTGTATCGCGATATATTTGGCACTTTGGTATAATAATTTCTATTTTTATTCTCATATTCCTTTGTTTCCATGTGATTTCCATGAAGCGACAAACAAGTATCTGAATTACTTTTTTTATATTCCTCCCCCTAACATAAGCAGGTCTGTTTTTTATCTTTTATTTATATCTTTTTCATTTTATCTTTTTCTTATTTTATATAAGTAATTTTTATTTTACTATTTTCTTACATGGCTATTATATCGCATTGTCTTTTATTTCTTACAATATTCTTACTCTCTATATATTAACAATATTCTTTTGTTTTCTTATTTTACATTCTTACATTTTATTTGTTCATTATGTCAATACATTATATTATATTTATTACACATGTAATTCGTCATGTGTAATAAATGTGTAATTCGTCAGTCTCAATGAATTACTAGGGCTAACAGCCCAATGTTCAACGTAACTAAGTTTTAATTTAGTTTCAATTGCTTTAATAATTATAAGTAATCAAAATTTACAAAGTGTATCAGTAGGTATTCCGATTTCCAACATTCCGGCCTCATCATCTCGGTTCGATCCGTCATCCTACCGACTGCCCCAGTTGCGACTGTTCCCAGTTTCCATTCAGGCGTGCTCCGGGGCCCCGCCGCCGTACTGTGCGCTAATATTTTATTAACTGGGATTAAACTTTTAACGTCGCTCATGCTCGCCTCGGCGGGAATCACCGTACATTTTTAATAGACAGCAGCGCCGCGCCGCGCCGCCTCGCGCTGTCTCCCCCGAAATGTTAAGCGGTTCGTAAATATTTGAACTCGAATCCGAGCAGACACCATTACCGCGCCGCGATTCGGTAGCGGATTCTCGCGTCAACTGCCGAAATAACTAATTATTCTAGATTAATTTTATGCGCCGAATGTCAGTAGCCACTAACCTGCTACCGTCGAAGATAGCTGATGTTTTATGTTTATCATCAATAAATTATTCCTTTAATAACATGGATCTATCATTCTTTTTATTGCTAGCAAATTTGTTTTCAAATGAGCGAGTTATTTGGTAAATAAAATATTTTTAAATTAAGTTTACGATGATAAATAAGACAGCAACTAATCGAGAACTAGACTGTTACATCCTCGTGTCAGGTGGAAACTATTTCAGTGTAAACATGTTAGTGTGGGGTAAGAAATAGAATAAGTTGGCGAGTGTTCCGGCAGTTGACGGGGCAATATCCGCGA
This sequence comes from Polyommatus icarus, assembly GCA_937595015.1. Taxonomy (NCBI): domain Eukaryota; kingdom Metazoa; phylum Arthropoda; class Insecta; order Lepidoptera; family Lycaenidae; genus Polyommatus; species Polyommatus icarus. The sequence goes on along the minus strand of OW569328.1, from coordinate 258,994 downwards.
GCGCCGCGCCGGCTGCCGGCACGTCACACGACATCGCTTCTGACTTGGAGAAGTGGGAAACTGACTTATAAAAAAATAGCTGAAATGGATAATAATGCAACTTTTAAATATTATTGATAGCTGAGTATTGTGTAACTAAATCATGTAATGAAAATGGTGTGAATACGTGCTTAGTGCTTACTATAATTGTACTAGGGATACGTCCTGTATGACGGGTGCAGTGCTACTTAATATTATACTAAATTTCAAACTAATGATCAGCGCGTGCTAGCTGTTATCGCTGCTAATATATTTACCGATGATACATACTAAAATAGAATGATAAAATCTATGAATAAAATAGTCGGTCATGTCGATAGTTCCCGGCGACCGTACAATGGACGCCTCCACCTCATTAACTGTTTCGCATTAAAAATTCCTTTCAGCCGTATTCAAAAGGCTAGGAATAATTTGTATTGTTAATGTATTCCTTAACAAACGCGCCTGATGGGAGTGTTCATTACCGCTGCTCTTTCGCTGCACTTCGCGGCTCGCGCTTATAATGGAACTTAATACGGGATTTTAATTAATGAGCGCCCGCGTTCTAGAGGTGGAGTACACGGTTGGGGAGGATTGTTTCAATATTTATATTTTTATGTTTTAAATAATACATCCTATCCACTATAAAACTTCTATGAAACGTCTACTATTTCCACTCGGCCGGCCTCCCGATTTTTCCCACATAGATGTGGGAGTTGAAGTAGTTAGGTCGTAGCTGAGTATAGTAGAGCAAATGAATACCCCCCGCTTTGGGACCTATAATACAGCTCAGAGGCGGGTTCAGGTGCGGGCGCAGCTGGACGTCAGTGGTAACGAAATGCTCTAACAGACGGCGTAATCACCGCAACGGATTTATCAACCGCTCCAAACCTGGATAATCCATTACCAGCGTCTGTGGTCGTACTTCCCCCGAGAGACGGCGGGACATCTCCGAACACTCGGTTTCTAATAAAAATATTTACACAGTGGATACGAGGGGAGGAAGGTGGCCGAGATTACCTACGGATAGGTAATAATCCGAACGGATTTTGAACGTAAAGATAAGACGTTTGGGGGAAATAAAATAAAGTGTAATATTGTACTGTTAAAGTGTACGTAACATCTTTCCCGAATTTGTTATACGGGTCAGGATACATTCTTTCAAATCTTTATTACCGAATCACAGTTTTAAGTAGCCTCTTGTGTCCACTTATATCGCTAAATTACCTTCATTTGCTGGTCGCAGATGTGTCGCATATAATGCTCCATAATATTATAACTCGAGTGACTAATGTTTGTAGAGTTCTAAAAAGGAAACGAGCAAAACCTTTTATCTCAATAATTGTATTATAGGGCAAAATTGTAACGTTGTATTTGTGCACAACTTGTTGAATAAAGTTAGTATTTCCCGGTAGTGGAGTTAAAGTGGAATATTAGTTTCGCGAAGCCGCAGTCGACGGCGCGGTGGCGCGGCGCGTGTTACTTTACAACTTTGACTTCCCCGATAATGTCACTCAGCCACGGAAACAACACCCAGGCCCACTTGCGCCGATCTGGCTTACGGTTAATCGTTTGTCAAAAATCAAAGTAACATGGCTTCTCTTTCTTATGCATGTGCCGTGAACGGGATAATATTATATAACTTGATACTTAATCCTAATTAACTTAAAGCCTTTGTAACGTATGGCGTAAGGGCAAGTGTTGAACATTTTGGAATCGCAAACGGAACGAACCCTGTTTTTGTTAGTGGCTACAGAGGGTTACCCGCGCCGGTTTGGGTTCAAATATTATATTATATTCGAATGAAAATACTCAAGTTTATTCGGACTATAAACTCAATCTATTTTCCTCAGTTCATAATAAACCTCACGTATTTATTACAGCTCGTTTATGGGTCGGAGTTACTGCCGTCGTAACGAACATTACCTGGAACAAAAAATACTAGAATAAATGAATATTCTGAACATACTCTTGTAACAAACAAAACTGTGGTCACACTAAAAAGAACGCTACCGTCTCTAGGGTCTGTTTTGTGAAATGTAAGTTGCAACGTCAGTATTCCGCAAATCTTATGGATGTTTGTTATATTACAAACAAACAAATATATTGTATTGTGCACATATTGACATATTAAAATCACATGTGCATAAAATACGTTTGCAGCTTACATTAACACTGCAATCGGCTCCACTCGCAATCATCCGAATCGTCGTTAGTAGAACTAACAATTATATCTCACTGGGCGGGGCTACAGTAGCCCCGGCAAACTGTCCATCGGACGAACAGCACAGCCACCGCAGACATTCACAAGCACGTCTAAGCAATATCTCCGCTCCGACAGTTCTACTATGTACAACTTCGCTAATACCGAAACTTCTCGACCGACTCGGAGCCGACAATACATTACTCGATATCGCGTATGTTACATGAAATACCATTTAGTTTAATATCGATATAACTGTCGCTGGATTGAGATGATTGTTGTTCCATTCGATCGTTGGTGGTTTAATTCAGGCAATAATTATTATTTAGTGGTAATATCGGTGGTCGAAACGGCGATATAGACTGCGGTGACAGGTGAATCCGCAATCAAAATGGACGATAGCATTCGTATCTCTATTCTGTAACCGTGTGTGTAATGTTCATATAATTTAACTGTCAGAAATTAATTCTGCAGCTGAGATACCGTCTAATTTGAAGGGATATTTTGATTCAAAAAGGACAAGATCCAACGTCCATACAATTTTGGGCTAATTTTAAAAGTGCCGGCCAACGCAAATTAACCCATTATTTAAATAGAACATAATCTAAGGAATATTTTTTATTACCACACCAAAGTTCTAAGTCAAGTGTCCGAGTTGTTATTCAAGGTCAATTTTTTTATATCATATTATGTAATAAAACTTAATTTTATTAATTAAAAGCAATAAGTGATTGATCCCAACGTTCCTATCCGAGTCATAGAACAGATTGAAGGCCAAATACCTACAAATGGTTGGAAAAAACTCAAAGGAAGGGGGATACTCTACGTGCTTGGGGTACCTACGCGCGGCATTTTCCTAGTATTCCAAGTAAGCAATGAGTTGTGCCCTGCAAGCTCCAAGCACGTAGAGGTTCCCTCTTTCTTTAAATTTTTCCAAATAATTTGTAGGTATTTGGTCTCTAATTTGTTCTATGACTCGGATATCGGGACGTTGAGATCGATTACTTATTGCTTTTCATTAATAAAATGTTTTATTACACACATTATAAAAAAAGTTTGACCTTGAATAACAACTCCGAGACTTGACTTAGAACTTTGGTGTAATAATAAAAATTATTCCTTAGAGTATGTTCTATTTAAAAAATGGGTTTATTTGCGTTGGCCGGCACTTTTAACATTAGCCCAATTTGGACCTTATCCTTTGTGTTATTGAATTGTGTACATAAGATTATCTAAGATTATGTAGAGCATAGTTTAGTTCAAGTAACAGAATACGGAAAAGGAAAGTTTTCTTTTCCTCGCAGTCCCGGAGATAAGATAGAGCGATGTATCTACCGCCGGCCGCCAAATTACATTGAGGTCATTAATTGTGGTCCGGACAATTTACACTCATAAAAAATCTGTTCGAAACTCTCGCAGACCGCCGCTCGCCGCTGAACGCCCGACCATTTGCATACACTAATAGACCATTAGACGATGAAAACTACGCCCAAACACTTGTTATGTCGAGGGTCAGTTCAACTAGTTTCTAGTACTTAACGCCTTTATTGTAGGATCGGCGCAGAAAAGGACAAACCCGTTCCTAATATCATCAGCGCCAATCTTCTAGCAATATAATATTTTATTGAAATTAAGAGTACAGTATAAAATTCATTAGCCTTGACATTTATTCAAGGCTAATGCATTTGTCAACAAATTCATTAGCCTTGAGTATATTATGTCGGCAACAAAAGACAAATCTGTCGACTGTCGGCAAGCATTAGTAGGAGCCACCGGCCAGGCCACAACACTGCGTTGAGGCGTCGCGTCGCATCGTAAGAATTCACATTGCTGAACAATTTTGTTGTTTTTGCTATACGACGACGCGTGATTCCTCAACACAGTGTTGTGGCCTGGCCCTAAGACTTATCGCGGGGCACTTTTGATGCTATGGGCAAAGAATATAATATACACTACTCGCAGCTATGGGGCAGTTTAGTGTATGAATTATAATATTATGCATGGAGATAGTCAGGCTAACGAATGTTTCGTCGTATGTGAGCGGTAAGCAGTAAGCGGTAATCTAAACTGCTTAATGCCTAGTTTTAACAACGAGTACTGTAATAAGAATATCCGTCATGATAGTTTGAAGTTAACGTTTTCAGACAAAGCCGCTGTTTCTTTTGCGATGTTAAACTTGTTATTAGAGCGCTCGTGCGGTAGACATTTATTACAAACTTCGAAGGAAGTTGTTACAAAGTGAGATTTCATTATAGATACTTGGACAAACTTTGAGTTACAGTCTTTTGCAGTATCTATTTATTTAGGGGCAAAATAAATTGAAAATATTAAAATATCGCGTAAACACACAACGGGTTATTGTAAGCAAGTACGAGTAAGAGAGGCTAAGATAATGATATTATTACTCTGTTACACGAGCACGGATATTGTTACGAATCTATTGACATCGTATTCGTTAAAAATAGGCGTTATAAAACTATGACTCCTGTTGTTTTGATTCCAATGATACCGTTTACCGTTATCGGAGTAAACGGTGTCATTGGAAGTAAGTATTAATTATTATTATATTTAAAGCATGTCAGGTAAATAATACAAATTACGCTAGCCGCCTAGATGTATGCTGTATGCACTATCAGTGTGTCCTATGTACCTAATCTCGCTATCTCAGCTGAATCTAAACACCACACCGACTATTTGCGGATCTGTTTCCGCATATCTGTGCTGGATTACTACAACGGGTCAATTCCTCGGTGATCGTCGTCGTTAGACGATCCCTCGGGATCGGAAACTTGTTCCAATGGAGACTGTCATAAGCGTACCACGAAGAACAAATTAGGCGTGTTCCGCGGTCCCTTCTCGTAGAGGAGCTGCTGAGTCATACTGTGTCGCGTCTTCGCAACGGAATAACATAGTGTCTGCCACATAGGCGTTGCATCGACGCTGCGACAGTGTAACACAACGTAACGGGGCAACGAGGTTTTACTCTGAGTAAGCCTGGGATCTCAGCGAGTTCAAACAGCTAAATGATTATGCGTGAACATGGTCGCCGAGCGCCGAGCGCCGAGCGTGGCAAGATTAAATGCAAGGAACTACACGATTTATACTGATCCTTGGACGCAGACCACAATATTATCTCATCAAGCCCGTACGAGCACCGGTGATCGCGACAACAATAGAATACAATAGCATTTCCAAGAATCCCCGATCGAAAGATTAAAGTCATAGTATACAAAATTAGCCGTTTCCTTGAAACTAAACATATTATACTACTCAACACACAAAACATGATAGGTTTTATAAATCAATGTTTGTAGGACATGGATGTTATTTAACTCGTACGATATAGAAAAACCTCAAAGATTTAGGGTCATATATAAGGTCACATTAGGGGCAAAGTAATTACTAATTAGCAAAGCTAATTGCCCCCGCCTCGACCGGTCCCCGCGTCCATTGCTGTATTTTAGATCCTGCTGTATCTTAGATCCTGCGGTCTCTAGGTTCATGTTACATGTATGATCTTTACGCCCGCGCCGCGCCGTGCCGCCCTCACCACAACTATTTATAATGGAGACCTATCGTATGTTGACCCAAAATATTTTATACTAATAGAAATAATTACAACCTTAAAAAAAACATGCGCTAACCAGACTAATAGTAGGTAGGTGGAAAATTTCAAGTTACAACAAAAAGGCAAACAAAAAATACAAAATTATTACAATATTTTTATGTTTTAATGACCTCGACGAAGCGAATAAATTATATAAGAGTATTTTGAAACAATCCAAATACCGTTTAGCATCGACTAGTCGTAGTTTATAGCTAAATTGCTGATATTATCACGTTTTTGACTATCAATCGTTTTAGTTTATAATACTTTTAATGGGACACGTTTTTGAATACAGTTTATATAATTATTTAATTCAATATAAGCTCAAAGAAATATAATATTATTTATTTAGATAACGTTAATTTGTTATAACTTATAACGCGCTTTTTGTCTACGTTTTACTTTTTACGCACGTGCGTCCTAACCGTGTTAAAACCGTCCATCGTATATTTTTTTTAATAGGAGAGACACGCTGGTGTTATAATTACAGCGAACAAATAATATTAAAGTACAAAAGAACCGGCAAATGAATTGTTTAATTGTGTTTGTCGAGTGTCGGCAGACTGCAGCACGACCGTTTGTTGCAGCTCACAAATTACAGTTCTTTGTGACGACCGGCGCCCAGCATTCGCCCGGCCCGGCCCGAAAAAAACATAAACAATACTGGGACAAACAAATATTAATAATTATAATATTGCTAAGTGAAACTAGCGGGGCGCAGAGATCGTCGTGTCGTCTCGGGCCTCAGCTACGATAATTTAATTTAATAAGCGCGTAACGGCTAATAAACGATGAAATTGTACTGAAAATTCTCGGCATTAACACTAACTTAATTGCCGACTTTTATCGTTCGAGTGTTTTTATTTCACGAAAGTCCGGGAAGCGAGTCGTTCTGTAATTATATACGGCGAGGAGCCAGGCGCACTTAACAGTTTTAATTTGGAGTGCAATATAAAATGGTCCCCAGCTCGTCGTAAAACGAACCAAGTTTTTCCGTAAGTTTTCCGCCGCCGCTGGTTCGGGGGCTCGGGGGCTCGGGGAAGGAAACTACCGCGCTGTTATTGTACAGACTTAGTACAGTATGTAGCTGTAGGTAGCCATTTATCAGCCGAGCGGAACGAGTGTTAATACTTATAGTCCCCAGTACAAGGAACTAAATTTTTTCCTTGCTGCCTTGTTTACGATGAGTCCGACAAACTTTTCTATGCGAAAAATTTCGGCGCTGCTGCGTTTTCGAATACTTGACTCCTGGAATTGTCGATATTTCGTCACCATGGCTCTTCGTACATACAACTTTTATTTTTTGGAATTTGTTTAATAAAGTTAATTTAAAAACTGTGGTCAACTTGTCCGACAAGAATCACGCAGCGTTTGGAGTGTCCGACACTCTAAACATGTAGCTATTACGTCACTATTCCTCTTCGTACATACAACTTTAATTTTTTGGAATTTGTTTAATAAAGTTAATTTAAAAACTGTGGTCAACTTGTCCGACAAGAATCACGCAGCGTTTGGAGTGTCCGACACTCTAAACATGTAGCTATTACGTCACTATTCCTCTTCGTACATACAACTTTAATTTTTTGGAATTTGTTTAATAAAGCTAATTTAAAAACTGTGGTCAACTTGTTCGACAAGAATCACGCTGCTTATTGGAGTTTCCACCACTACAAAAATGTTGATGTGACTTCATTATGTCTCCCCGTACATACAACTTTAAATTAAGTAGTTTTCGATTTAAAATAAAGTAGGGTAAATGACAAGTGATTGGACAGTGCCAGTCATTGGAAAAAATAAAAAACACAATATTTATTAAGGTAGCTTTAAAAACTACCTGTTTTCAAAGTAATAGAACGCCTGATTTTAAAGAAAAACAGGCAGTTTTAAGCAACATTAATAAGGAGAAGGGGAAGAGAAAAAGCCCTTCAATATTTAATAAATCGGCCAAGTGCGAGTCGGACTCGTGCACGAAGGGTTCCGTGCCATTATACAGCAAAATTAGACCATAAATTGTGATTTTTGTATGGGAACCCCTTAAATTTTTTATTTTATATAAATATTGTTATTAAGTATTAAAGTAAACATAAAATTAAGGATTTTGTTGAAAATTCAAGTAAGTACCTACCTGTTGTCATTATTAGTATAGAGCAAAAAAGGCAAAAAAAAATCACATTTGTGGTATGGGAGCCCTCATTAAATATTATTTTTATTAGGATTCCGTACCCAAAGGGTAAAAACGGGACCCTATTACTAAGACTTCGATCTCTGTCCGTCCGTCCGTCCGTCTATCTGTCTCCAGGCTGTAACTCAAGAACCGCTATAGCTACACTTCTGAAATACTAAAAACAAAATAAAATTAATATTTAAGGATGGCTTCCATACAACAAACATGATTTTTTCTGCCTTTTTTGCTCTATACCAGTAATGGCAACAGGTAGGCACATAATATTTTCACGAAGGCCCTTATTGTATGTCTTAGTCAATAATTAATAATAATATTAAAATAAAATAAAAATTTAAGGGGGGCTCTCATACAAAAAACACAATTTTGGCCTATTTTTGCTCTCTAACGGTACGGAACCCTTCGTGCGCGAGTCCAACTCGCACTTGGCCGATTATTTGTTTTTCTTACTTGTTGTTATAGCGGCAAAAGATGTACATAATCTGTGAAAGTTTCAAATCTCTAGCTATTACCGTTCTTGAGTTACAGCCTGGAGACACACAGACGGACAGACGGACATACAACGAAGTATTAGTAATAGGGTTCCGTTTTTACCCTTTGCGTACGGAACCTTAAAAAATGCCAAAATTCGAGAGGCTTGAACCAACACCATAACCACAGTTTTTTAGGGTTCCGTACCCAAAGGGTAAAAACGGGACCCTATTACTGAGACTTGGATGTCTGTCCGTCTGTCCGTCTGTCCGTCCATCCGTCTGTCTCCAGGCTGTAACTCAAGAACGGTAATAGCTAGAGAGTTGAAATTTTCACAGATTATGTATTTCTGTTGCCGTTATAACAACAAATACTAAAAATAAAATAAATAAAATATTTAAGGGGGGCTCCCATACAACAAACGTAATTTTTCAAACATTTTTGAAATTTTCACAAAGGCCTTAATTATATGTGTACTTTAATAATTAATAATAATATTTAAATAAAATAAAAATTTAAGGGGGGCTCTCATACAAAAAACACAATTTTTGGTCTATTTTTGCTCTATAACGGTACGGAACCCTTCGTGCGCGAGTCCGACTCGCACTTGGCCGATTATTAAAGTTATTGAAGAGCTCGTCTGTAGAATGTACTCGTTCAAAACCAAAGACGACGTCAACAAAAAGTTTGAAAAATCATAGAATAAATCCTGCAACGATTCGGAGAAACTTTAAAAAAAGATAATTTAGTCCTGCGATACGGCAAGAACTTTTGCAGCATATTAAGAGGATACAATTATACACAAGCAGCATAATACGGTGCAATTCACATATTAGGTCGGAAGTAACGCCTGACGGTTATGACTTGATTTTAATCGAATATGAATTTATAATCTGAAATTCCATCAGAAATATTAGGCACTCTAATAATGTTTCATATCAATTTAATACTCATTCAATAACCTTCTAATTTTCCTAATATTATTGTAGTATTGTTAATAGCAGCGACGATAGTGGTGAACAATGAAGATGACAATGACGATGAAAACTTTGATGATTATAACTATTATTATGATAATGATGGAGATATAGTACTCTGATGTAGAATTTTTTGTAATCCATACTTCCATACTAATATTATAAATTATATAATATCGAAGGTGTCCGATTTGGAAGTCTCCCCACATGCTTGGATGCGATATCTGATGCTGAAATAGATTATACTTTCGGAAATGCAAGTGGACCAGTTAGAATATAATTATTTATTATTGACTGCTGGTCACTGCTAAAAGAATCCATATATCCATACATACAAAATATACTGTATGTAAAATGATAATAAGGTTATTTTTTAATGAAATTTTTAATAATGTTGACTACGGAACCCGAAAAATGGCGTTTAAATAGTATGATATAGTAACGTTAATGGAGCTTTCCCGCTTGATATGTAGGGTAGGCATCATATACATCTATACATATATACGTATTCTATACTCTATATCTATACAAATAAATTAAATTGGTGTGTCTGTGTGTAATATAGAAAGAAAGTCTGTCTGTCTGTATGTTCCAGCTAATCTCGGCCGGAGCTATTTTGCCGGGACTTTTTATGGTAGATAGCTGGTGTTTGTTTTTTATGGTAGATAGCTGATATTATAGGTGGGAGAGCCATGCTTTGGCACGAATGGGCCGGCTCAACCGGAGGAATACCACGTTCTCACTGAAAACCGGCGTGAAACAGCGCTTGCGCTGTGTTTCGCCGCGAGCGAGTGAGTTTAACGGAGGGCCAATCCCCTACCCTATTCCCTTTCCTACCCTCCCCCATTCCCTTCCATTCTCATCCCTACCCTCCTCTATTACCCTGTTCCCTCTCAAAAGGCCGGCAACGCACCTGCAGCTCTTCAGATGCTGCGAGTGTACATGGGCGACGGAAGTTGCTTTCCATCAGGTGACCCGTTTGCTCGTTTGCCCCCTTGTTTTATAAAAAAAAATGTAGTAAGGTGTAACTTAGGCTATTTTTAACCGACATTCAAAAAGGAGGAGATTATATTTTACTTTTTCCATATTTGTTTGCGGACAATCCATCTTCGTTATTAAACTATGCTGACGCGGACGAAGTCACGGGCAATAGCTAGTATTATAGGGTGTAACAAAACTAAGTGATACTTTAGGGTGTGTATGTGTTCCTTGTAGAGAGCTTACTGCGAAAGTAGCAGTGCTGAAAGACCAAATTTTTTTTCACTTTTGTATGGGCAAGCGCTCGAGCGTCACGAGTTTTCCCATACAAAATGAAAAAAAAATATACAAGGAACACATACACACCTGAAGTATTATCCCTTATTTTTGATACACCCTGTATATTTTTACGATTATTTTAAGTATGAATTCATGCCGAATTGCGGCATAATAATTATTATAGTCTATTTTATAGTCTCTGAGCAAAACCGTGGACAGACAGACGGAAAGACAGACATACGGACAGACATACTGAAACTATAAGGGTTTCTTGTTGACTACGCATTACGCAACCCTAAACAAGACGTTATCGTCGACGGCAATTTAACCCTTAATCAGGCATAGTACGATTTATTGACCACCTAGGTAATTGGAGTTTTATAGTGATCTTCTTTTATAGCCTGATGGAGCCTGATTAAGGGTTAAAAGCGTCTTCGTATTATATCTCCATACATTTTACTTCCCAGGGAATTCTTCTTCTAAATTGTTACCACCCAGATAGTAAATTGAGAACAAAAAATTCCTTTAAAAGTTATTTGTTTGAGCATAAGGGCTCCATTCCACCGCAGCGCACGGAGAGACTACGCACGTGCGTCAAGATTCGCTTTGTAAGAAAATATATGTGACTGTGTCTACTGCAACCCACGGACACGCTACGCACGAATTGACTCAAGTAATAGTTTTTATTGATTCCTGAAAAATTTAATTTGAGTGACTGAAGAGGTTTTTGAAATGACCGATTCAATGATTGTAGTAGGGGAGACCAGGGCACTATTCGTGTGGTCACTCGAGCGTCATGGAGACCTATAAGTAGGTTTTTTACATTAAGTAAAACTGATAAAAAATAGTAAGAGCGTTTTTTATTTTAGCGGTGTGTCCAGAAACTGCAGCCATTTTAAAGTTATGAAAAAGAAAATATATTCCGATAATTGCTTATTTAGAAAAGTAATTAACAAGATTTTAAACCAAATAACTAAATCATTTAGTTTAGTGCAACATAAAATATCTGCGAAGCTTAGTTAGGAAAATATGAAGCTTTATTTTTTAGGGTTCCGTGGCTAAAAGGCAAAAAACGGAACCCTTATAGATTCGTCATTTCTATTTATCTGTCTGTCTGTCTGTCCATCCGTATATCACAGCCACTTTTCTCCGAAATTATAAGAGCTATACTATTCAAACTTAGTAAGTAGATATAGTCTGTAAACCGCATTAAGATTTGATCATCTACATTCTAACCTTTGCGTGTGGGGTATCTATTAATCGGTCTGTAAAAATCATATTAAGGTTTTTAATATTATTTTTTCTAACCTGAATAGTTTGCGAGAGAGACTCTTCTAAAGTGGTCAAATGTGCCCCCCTCCTTCTAACTTCTAAAGTAGGAGCATGATAATTCTAAAAAAAAAAATATATAAGGTCAAGGTCGCGTCCGCGACTTATCTCAGACAAGACTCAAGAGCCTTATCAATTCGACGCGTATGTGTGTAATATTTCCAGAACTGCCCAATTTTCGTATATGTTAGTCTAAATCAGCGTCTGAACAAATGTGCATAATTTCAAAAGTGTATGTATGTATGTACATTTTTATGTTTGTGTTCGCATATCTCTGGAACTACCATCTCGATTTCAGTAATTCCTTTTTTTTGTTGTACTAGGTATTCTTCAACTTAGGGAATAGTGCAAGTTTCATCAAAATCGGTTTAGTAGTTTTGGAGATAGAGAGTTCTAATTTTAATTTACGTATAATTTTGAAGTCGGTTTTTTATCTTCTTAAAATACAGTTACGTATTAATCAGATAGAAACAATCCGCATACGATGAAAAGATCTGACAATTTGTTTCCAGCTTAAGAGTCCGTATACGAAATTTTGCCGATTTCGCTCATTTAACAGACGTGATTTAACAGTTAAAATACAGTATTTCTATAAGTTTTAATGCAACATGTAAGATCATTTCAAATTTCAAATAATTCAATTCAAACCCGCGACAGTTTTGGGATTTTTGCTGAAAAAAGGTTTAGAATATCTACTTTTTATGGATTGTATTGACGTCTTAACGGTATGAAAAAATTACTGTTGAGAAAGTCGTCTATACAATGTTTGAATTACTTTTTAGCACTTTCATATAAAAAACCCTTTAAAAAACAGAATACTGCCCGCTAACTTGGCGAACGTCCTTTTTCACCTGGCATATGAAAGACGGGCGTGAGTGTGAAGAGAGCAGTAGAAAAGATAGTACGGGCTCTTAAACATCATCTATATTTATATTCGAAAATAGTTTTTTTTTAACTCACCCCGTGAGAAATCTGATTTCTATACCATGATAACTAGAGACATGTCGGAAGCCTATACTAGCTTAATCTGACCCGCTCGAACTTGTCGCGAAATCCCCTCTTCGCCTCCTTAACTATAATATAATATTCAAATAATACAAGTGAATACCTATTATTTAAAGTTTATTCAGTCAGAAATTAACAAAAAGAAGTTCACCATTAGAAATGATTTTTTTCATTTTCTTGTCGGACTGACTATTTAACTCAATATATTTGTCGGACAAGTTGATATTAGCATTTGGAATAACATTATCTATCATTGCTATTTTTGTCCGACATGTATGGACGAAGAGCCATAGTGACGTAATAGCTACATGTTTAGAGTGTCGGACACTCGAAACACTGCGTGATTCTTGTCGGACAAGTTGACCACATTTTTTAAATTAGCTTTATTAAACAAATTCCAAAAAATTAAAGTTGTATGTACGAAGAGGCATAGTGACGTAATAGTGACAAGTTGATATTAGCATTTGGAATAACATTATCTATCATTGCTATTTTTGTCCGACATGTATGGACGAAGAGCCATAGTGACGTAATAGCTACATGTTTAGGGTGTCGGACACTCTAAACGCTGCGTGATTCTTGTCGGACAAGTTGACCACAGTTTTTAAATTAACTTTATTAAACAAATTCCAAAAAATAAAAGTTGTATGTACGAAGAGCCATGGTGACGAAATATCGACAATTCCGAGTCAAGCATTCGAAAACGCAGCAGCGCCGAAATTTTTCGCATAGAAAAGTTTGTCGGACTCATCGTAAACAAGGCACTCACAAAGTGGTAAATTTGTATGTATCAGAAAAAAGTTAGTTCCTTGTACTGGGGACTATTAAATGTACAAAATTCTTGTGCAATATTTGTTCTACGCGAATAAAAATATTATGTTAAAATCTCTGCAATTATTTAAAAATAATCACTTCATATCAACCCTTAGATATGAAGTGATTATTTTTAAACTTATTAACCAACGGTTACTATTAATACAAGTAGTTATCGGCTACTTTACTCATATCGTATAATATTGTCGGTCCGGCTATCTCGGCCGTCACTCAGAGTTAACCCGTCCGCGCAAAAATCCATAAGTGCAAACCGCGCATAATGCATTTTAATAATCCGATTCCAGCGCGGCCGAGACGGGGGTGTATGTTAATGCTGAGGGCGGACGTCGGGGGGTGGCGCGGAGTCGCGCGGTGTCGCGTGGAGTGTCGCGTGGAGGTGTCGCGGTGTCACTGCACGGTGTCGCCCGACCTTCCGTTGAGATACGTTTCTTCCGTAATATAATATGTTATTAACTAATTCTTTTTTTACATTACTAGTAGAATGTCGTAAAATTTCATGTCTAATTTTATCATTAGCCGCTAAACTTTAGCGCATCTTGGGTTGGTAAGACGTTGGCCGTTGCTACGTTAATACGCGAGGAAAACAAGAATTGTTTGAAGAAAAAGCAGCTGGGTCCTGTTTACGTTCTTGCTCGGGTGCTTACTTTGAACTTTAAAGAAAATTACTATTTTCACTGGTATGATATTCGAGGACGGAGTAGTTTTTGCCGCTATAGCAGCTAAAAAGTAAAAACCATAAAATCCATTACATATTATGTCATGTACAAAAGCGAACGACAGTACGTATTCGGCCGGTCCGGCTCACAAAAAGCGCTTCACAAATATCGCACAATATAAGTCCGTCATTTGTCAGAGCCCGGGATATATGGCCCGCCGTACGAGCGGCTAGGGCTGTCCCGCCACTGAACCTGACAGCCGGACAAACCAGCTGACTTAACATGAATTTCCACCAAGAACGTACAGTACAATCAATTACATAATCTTATCTTCTTATATATAAAATTCTCGTGTCACAATGTTAGTCCACGAACTCCTCCGAAACGGCTTTACTGATTTTTACCAAATTTTATATGCATATTCAGTAGGTCTGAGAATCGGCTACTGGGTACTTTATATATTGATAAGTGCATTTGTTGAATAAATAATAGTAAATTATTACAACCTGAGACTGACGGCGGCCATTGTTTGTGATCGACGTTGCCATGGCGACATAGTTATTTAGGCACTTCAATAAAATAATATGGGCGAAATACTTTATATTATGGCAAAGCAACGTTTGCCGGGACAGCTAGTAATATATACTATCTATCTAAGAAGACTTTGCATCTGAAATTTACACCACGGGAAGACCCTGTAATAGTGCGCACAAAGTCCTGCTTGATCAGACGTGAAATTATTTAACATAAAAAGGATTTTCATGTAAAGCGATAGAGTTCTACAAAAGCCAAACTCCCTTCAAGTTTAGCCGATCACGCAATCAAACATAACAAACAGGATCACGCAAACAGACATAGGCTATGTCCGGCTTTATCTGGCGTGGCAGCCCTACTCGCGGAATATAATATGGCGCGCCGAGTCGCGGCCCGTCCTAATGCCCCATATTATATGAAGTACTAGCTGTCCCGGCAAACGTTTCTTTGCCATATTAAGTATACTTATAAAGTATTTTTTTTAATTTGATCGCAGCGCTAACTGTCGGGACAGACTAAAATTAAAATTCGAATTCGAATATTATTTAAAATTTTACACTGCGATGGTAGCGCCGTCTGTCGGATCCAATGTAAAACATTCCAAAATCAACAACTACTAATAAATTAAAAATTAATTAAAAAAACATTGTCCAGCGGACAAAATTGTGAATCTAAACCATCCCCAGACCCCTTAAACACACACAAAAAATTTCATCAAAATCGGTCCAGTCGTTTGAGAGAAGTTCAGTGACATACACACTCACAGAAGAATTATATATATTAAGACTATATTAGGCACATATTTCACCAAATCACTACGCTAAATGGAAACGTCAAACGACTTATAACTACTATTGACGGAGGGAAATCATTTTCCCTTACAACGAAATTTCGCATAATATTTTTGATACAAATATTAATTATTTATTTGCATGAGCGGCGTTATTGATTTTCATGAATAAAATCTAGTCGGATGCTGGAAAATATACAGTATGTTGTTACTGCACCTTACGTATTATAACCACTCTAAAGCAGCCCGTTTCCGCGGAACCCACTCCGGGGATCCGCGTTCCAACACATTAACAATAACTTGATTGCTGATTGTTGCCATAAAGCTAATCTCGACTCATCGCGAAACACGAGTGCTGCCGGAGTGAATACTGTCGTTTTATGAGACAACGGGAGGTCGGAGGTCCCGCGCGAGTGGAGAGAGTGGGAGAAGAGGGGAAGGGACGGGGGGGGAGAGTAATAAAAGTGCGGCGGAGTCCGCGGGCCGCGAGTTACAGAGCCAGCGGGTTAGCGGGTCGCGAACTTTGTAATGAGTTACTCGATGAGATCAAATTCGATAGCGGCCGTCGAAGATTCAATATTAACCCGCTGCGGGCTACTAACGTTGCCTCCGGATCGGTAATTAAAGTCTACATTTCGAGCAAATTAAATACTTGTATTAGCGGGATGGAAGATCGGTTGAACCTCGGTCGGCAATGCGGATAATAATCATAAAACCGACTGGTTAATACGCTGCTGGTTAATATTAATCTTTCGATAATGCACTAGTTTTTAGGGTTCCGTACCCAAAGGGTAAAACGGGACCCTATTACTGAGACTTCGATGTCTGTCCGTCTGTCTCCAGGCTGTAACTCAAGAACGGTAATAGCTAGCTACTAGAGAGTTGAAATTTTCTCAGATTATGTATTTCTATTGCCGCTATAACAACAAATACTAAAAACAAAATAAATTAAATATTTGAGGGGGGCTCCCATACAACAAACGTAAATTTTTTGCTATTTTTTGCTCGGTATCAATGATGACAACAAGTAAGCACTTAAAATGTACATAAAATACTCAGCTGCATTAATACTTTAATAATTAATAATAAACCTTAAATAAAATAAATAATTAAAGGGGGCTCCCATACAAAAACCCAAACTTTACTATTTTTGCTCTATAATGGTACGGAACCCTTCGTACGCGAGTCTAACTCGCACTTGGCCGATTCACACGTGGCACATTCCCACCACTGTATCTCCTGTGTCGCCAGGATCGACAGCGGTATCCAACCACGAAAACCCTTTGATATGATCTCAGGGAGCCCGAGGGACATGCTAAAACTGTCTTGGGACCCGCAACGAAATTAATCAGAAGAAAATAGGAGGAGTAGGAAGATTCCATTTCCCTCCGCATAAAAGCGGGAGACAGCACAAAGTTGCAATGACCGAAAGTCAAAGAACTTAAGGGGGAGCACCACGGAAATAAGGTTAATAATAATTGTGACACTCATGTTGCCTTCGGTCGAGCACTCGCACATGGGTGAAGGCCCTAGTTTAAATCTGTAAAGTTTGGCCTTAAAATTTCCATGACCGGTCAGGAATTGAGAAACGCAGTGATCAATATCCATCCAATGTTTGAATAACCGTTCACGAATATTAGGGAAAAAATTATAAAGATGACGCCCTTTGGTGGAACAGTCCCATCGCGACTGCCATTCGGAGATTAGGCTTTGCACAGAGTTTTCTAAAGGTTCAAACAATCTTGCTATTTTAATTTTATCGCGAGCGCTTAAAAAGAACGGGTTGTCAATGTTTTTGTTATGATAATACATTGTCGCACGATGCTGAATCTCAAGGTCAATGGGTAAAACTCCGGCTAACAAAGGCAAGGCTTCAGTGCTTGTGGTCCTGTAAGCTTTGCACAAGAATATAAGAGCAAGACGTTGGCTTTGTAGCAACTTGCGACGAGCCGCGCCGATAGTTGCTCTGTCGGCCCACACGGGGGCCCCGTAGCAAATGCTGCCTAGGTAAGTAGCGGTGTAAATTAATTTTAGGGTTTTGAAAGAGAGGCCCCATGTCGACGTAGATATTTTGGTAAAGGAGTAAAAATTGCGCTTCGCTTTCTCACCAGTTTGTATTATATGTTCTAAAAATGTAAATTTATTTTCCAAGTAAAAACCAAGATAACAGAGCGACTGTTTGCGTTTAACGTTAATATTGTCAAGTTAAATGCTAGGGGAAAATATAAGGGAACCTTTTAAATTGGTAAGTTTTATGCGCGGCGAATTTCAGGCGATTACGTTTACCCCAGCTCGATATTAAATTAAGACTATCATTGGCTTTAGATTCAATTTCGGAACGTGAATCTGCTTGAACGATGAGAAAACCGTCATCGGCGTAGCCAACTAGTACGCACAGCGGTGGTAGGGGAAGACTTAATAAATCATCAAATCCGAAATTCCATAGTTTTGGCGAGATAACAGAGCCCTGAGGGCAGCCGCAAGTTAAATCTTTGGCGTGTGTACAATGTCCAAGTCGAAGCTTAGTTTGACCATTAAAAAAGTAAGAATGTATTATGGCATAAATATTAGAGTAGCAGCCTCGATTTTTTAGTTTTAATAATAATATTGGCCACCAAGCATGATCGAACGCGCCGGAAATATCTAATGAAATGGCGACCACGTATTTCGATTCCGAAAGATTTACTATTTTTCTAACTTCCATAGCCGCGTCAACAGTCGATTTCCCGGCGGTGAAACCGAACTGATGACTATGAAATTTAGGGCCACCGGGTAGCAGGCGAGGTACGATGAGACGATCTAGTAATTTACCTAAGCAAGGCAGTAACGTTATCGGACGGTAAGATTTTGGGTCGTCTGGAGGTTTGTTTCCCGCTTTAGGTATTAATTTTAAGCAACCGGTGCGCCAAATTTTTGGAAATATACCTTCTGCGATACATCTGTTGTAAACATGTAGAATCGATGAATTGGCCGCTAAGCACGCTTGTTTTATCATAATATTCGATATTTTATCCTCGCCCGCAGATTTTTTTATAGGCAAAAGGTTTACTATTTTACTAAACTCCTCCGAAGTTGGTAAATCTGAGACCGGTGTATGAATGGGGTCTAACATTCTACTCCTAATGTCGCGGTGGTGTTCATCATCCAAGGAGGGCTCGTCGTCTGGGATGAGAACGTTTAGATATGCCTTCGCCGTTTCATCTAAACTACAAGTGTAAGAGTTGTTAATTTTAATATTTGAGAAAAAGCTTGGCTCATTACTACTACTGGGTTTAAGCTCGTGGTATAAAGAGGACCAGGGGCCCTCTTTATCTAGTCTATTCTCGGCATTCTTCAACATATTATTTTTTGCTCACGTAACGGCGGCGCGATAGCGTGACCTTGAAATGCGTAGGTTGTTTAAACTAATTATGTAATTATCATCCGAACGATTGAGGCCAGATTTACGAAGATTATTAATTTTGCGCCTGGCCCTTCTAAATTCCCGACGAAGATTAAGAAGTTTACTGTTCCACCATTTACAGTTGTGATCTTTTTTAAGAGGTCTACGACCCAAGGCTACATCGGCACAGTAAACAAATGTATTTGTCATAATTTCCGCGTACTCGTTGACGTTTAAATCCGGCCGAGTGAAGTCTCCGGCATGAGCGGTAATGAGGGAGCGGAATAAATTCCAATCGCAGTTAATTGTGAATACTTACTATGCTAATAATCATAAAAAATATTATAAGTCACAATAGATCCCCATGGGTCGCAGTGACGTCAGGGCTATAGCGACCTGCCTTCCCAAAAAAAAATAATGCTAATAATACTTACTTATTTTTAGAGATAATAAAGAGGAACCATGTCAGCGCACATCCACACGTCTACGCAATGTCACCAATGTTGGTGACATTGCGTAGACGTGTGGATGGACCCAATCGCCCTCGACTATATTGGAAATTATAGACGAATAATATGCCACTCTACAGGTTCGTAATTGCTTACATTTGTTGATAAGTCCATCTCGGGCCAACGTGAGAAGTTCGTATAAAATTTTAAGTGATGCATTCTCCAAGAGGAGTCACGTAGTTTATCGAGTTATAAACGTTAAACTTCAATATAAAGATGTGTAGAGGCTTGATGCAACAGATCTAAATGTTTTGCGATTTATATTTAAAATGTTCATATCAAATGGGACGAATGTAAAATATCTTCTTACTTGTTGCAATGTCATAAATGAGCGAAAATACTAGTACCGTACGACTGACTAAGTATGGGCAGTATGTAGGGCATCGAGACCGGGTTTTCCCGAAACCCGAAAACCCGGGAAATCCCGGGTTTTGGGGATCATGAAAAAACCCGGGTTTCAAAAATGGAACCCGGGTTTTTCGAGCTTTTCGGGTTTTTCATTTTTTTTGATAATTATTAAAGGCCAGACCTGATAAAAGGTATTTATAACAAACTAACATACAAATTATTTATTTTTATAACATATTGTATAACTTTAATTATTTATATTGGTCATAATTAAACAAAATATAATATTTTAAAGGAAAAGTTTCGCTTTAAGAGCATTAAAGACTTATTGTCATAAAAATATTTATTAATAATTATTATTAATACATATTTTAAAAATCCTACCAAAACTATTCAATGTAAAAAAGCCAAGTCTCTTCAAACAATATATCCTTCGCAAAAATTTTTCAAATTTCATAGAAGCTAAGTCTTGTTAAACTTATTTGACTACAGTTTTGTTTATTATGTGATAAAAGGTTTACAAAATAAAGTGTGGATAGCTTCTAAGGGTTTTAACTTCTAAGTCTGTTGAAAGTACCGTAGACTTTTGATGATGGGCAAGTCAGCCACTAGGTGACAAAATATAGTGATATTTGTTTTTGGAATATTTAAAAACCTGTCAGGAATTTTTGAAGACAGTGTATGGAACAATTATAGCTTATTTTTTAGTATTTAATAAAACTATTTTTTAGTATTTATTAAAACATATTATTAAAACACTTTTCCGAATTTTATCGTTCTTATCTATCTATAAGCAATCACAGTTATAAAAAATCAATGATAACTGATAAGTCAACAAATCTTCATTTCATTTTATAAACTGAAAATTTCATTCGAATGAGATATTTTTACTGCTGACTGTCATTTTAATAGCAATAATTTATACTGATCGATGTTTGGCATAAAGTATTTTTACAAAAAAATATTTTTTGTGTCCTGCTGCGGTATGACACCCAGTCTTCTTTTCAATTAAGGGCCAATTCACACCGGAATGGCAGCGGCCGGCAGCGGCGCGAAGAGCCCTTTTAGTGTGAAATAATTTTAAACTTTATTTACATACAAACTAGTATCGCTTGAAAACTTCTAAAAGGGCTCGAGGCGCCTCTGCCGACCGCTGCCGGCCGCTGCCGGATGCATCGAGGACACAAAAAATATTTTTTGTGTCCTGCTGCGGTATGACACCCAGTCTTCTTTTCAATTAAGGGCCAATTCACACCGGAATGGCAGCGGCCGGCAGCGGCGCGAAGAGCACTTTTAGTGTGAAATAATTTTAAACTTTATTTACATACATACTAGTATCGCTTGAAAACTTCTAAAAGGGCTCGAGGCGCCTCTGCCGACCGCTGCCGGCCGCTGCCGATCCGGTGTGAATCGGCCCTTAAAGTCATTATTATCATACTAAAACACTTAAAGGGTTTGAATCCATATTTTTGTATTGCGGTCTGGCAAATGCGGCAGATTGCATTTCATTGCTTGAGAGACTGATGTTGTTAATACATAATAGGACGAATGGTGGCTTTCTTTAGGCGGCCGCGGATGTTATACTCACTGCGGAATTATTAAAACACGTGATTTTAGTGAATCGAGATGAAATATAATAAGCAGAATTTTTATCAGTACCAGCGCCAGAACCACCATGGTTAATCTTACAAATTCATTAAAAGCAACCTTCCGCATTTGCCATAATATTATGGTCTGGTCTGATCAATTATATGGTAATCTGACATGAATTTTGTCTATTGTGACTAGAACTAATGACTACAAAAAGCTTTGAGGTGTAGTGTAATGTAAGTTTTTTCAGTAATGTAAGATTTTCCACTAAGTTAGATGACAGAAAAGTTACCTTAAATTGCAAAGAACTTTCGGCTTCATTCCGTAGCAAGGCAGACAAAAGGCAATTTCAGGTAAAAACCAGGCACAAAAATTTAATTACAGGTATAAAGTATGCCAACATCAATTATTAGGACTAAACAATTATTAAAACTTGACAATTAGCATTTTTTTAACGTTTTATATTTCAGGTGATTCTTCCATTTACTGCCTTCAAAAATTCTTGATAGATTTTTATATATTTCATAAAATACAAATACATTTAATAATATAATATGTAATTTGGAGGTGAAGCTTGTTGTAATACTTAACCTTGGCCCGAAAATCTTAATCCCTAGCTTTGATAAGATCCAATTCATATATTAGGATAGGTAAATAGTCGCTTCTATAAAAGTATGATACGGCCGTGCCCGTTCACTCGAGACTTGGTTGAGCACTGCCATGACCGCACACTATGGCATTTAAATAGTGGAAAGATGCTGGCAATCGCTGTAAATCATATTTAAAGTATTTTCGCATCGTTAATCTTTGAATTTTAAAAAAACCCGGAAAAACCCGAAAAACCCGGGTACCCGGGTTTTCATTTAAAAAAATCCGAAAACCTGGGTTTTGAAAATTGGGTCCGGGTTTCGATGCCCTAGCAGTATGGGGTGTTAGTTGCTATGGGTCGCTACTCGCTACGAACAGGCGGACCTCTACAGTCTACAAGCTGCTACGCACGGTTGGTCTTTGATAATATTCAGTTTAGATCCTATTTCATTATTACACGTGAACAAAATACAAACGCACAGTAATATTATGAAAAAAATTGATGCGGAATTGCAAATATTTCTTCAGCAAAATATACGGTTTAAATTTCGATGTAGTGTTGTCACAATGTTGGCTTTTATTTAGATTTTAGGCTTTTTGATTTTAGGCGGAGTGTAATTATTATAGTTGTAGATTCTATTTTGTCGATGATGATGATGATGCCCTGCCATTGATCACAGCTGCTGTACAACGCCGGCCGCGAGTTTCGCGCGAAAATAGCCGGCATTGGCCTGCAGTCTGCACAGTGCACAGCCCGTTAGCTGTTATTCCATCGCAGAACCTTATCGGTACTGTGATAGGGGCGAAAATTAGTTCATTTTTGTGTCGTCGACAGTGCATATCGACACTGTATAATATAGTAGACGATGTGTAGTGTGTACTCTGTACGCGAAGTGCGAACGGCTCCCGGTTATTGTGCAAATAGACGGTCATTAATGTGGATATGAACTAAATACGCCGTCAATATCTGCTAAGTTTTGACGTTAATAATTAAGAGGGCGACTAAAGCAAAAAAATCCAACATCATCCTTCTCTTTTCACACTCAAGCCCGTCTCTCATATGCCAGTTGAAAAATTATCTCATATTATGTCAGTTAAGATTAATCGCGGATCGCCAAATTAGTTTTTTCTCAATAACTCGATAAATAAACAACATTTTAAAAATCCGCTAGGTCAGTTTCTCAATGATAGAATTTTATACAATGTGTTAAAATATTAACTTAGTTTAATGCACGGTTATGGCAATATAATATGAAAAAATCGTGAGAATTAGATGCATCTTTGTGATTTTTTTCTATCGAGAAAATTTAGATCTTCGGAAATAATAATAGAGTATCTATGTAGAATATGAAACAATTCGAGGCTTATTTTCAAGTATAAAAATGAATTATAAAATCGACAATTTAGGGTTAGTCGCCCCCTTAATTGTGTTCCGAACTGATAATGATTTTACTAATAGAAGTCTACCAATAAATGTTAAACCCGCTTTACGCGATTAAACGTGTTTATAATCCCCTAATTACATTTCACCAGCATCAACAGATCAATTGCTAATTTGAGTATATTAGGTATGTTTCTGAACGCAGGATTTTAACGGTCAAATTGTTTCATAAAATACGTAACTACAATACGTGTACGCTGTTCTGTTATTGTTGTTTATGCCTACTTAACTGTATTTATGTTCTCTCATATTTGTTTGCAACATAGTATCGAGCAAGGGCTCAGATGATCTCGTAGTTTACAGCTTATCTATAAATAGGTGCGAAGTGCAGCGCGTCGTCTGCCAACTGTCTGCCGCACTAGCACGATCCCGCCGCCCGCCGCCCGCGTGCTGCAGCTCAGGTCCCCCCTCACTATCCCTCACCATCCCTCACCCCTGTAGCGAGGTGTGTGAGCTCCAGATGCAAGGCCTCGTGGAAACTAGGCGATTATCAACAATTTACCTCGTAGATGTTAAATGTTTTGATTATATTACATATATTTTGTCCTTAGTTTTGACAAGTTTATATCCCCAATATTATTTATTTAATATAAAAGTCGTAAAAATAAAATGTGAAACACTAAAAGGATCACACAAAGGAATCTGGAATTTATAACAAATTGTTGGCAATAAAACGGCAATAAACGTTTATTGAAATATAAAATCAATCGCCACGGAGCAGCGGACGAACAGACCGACAGAATCGTTTAACGATTATTTATTGTTATTGTGCTGATGCTAGAGGTATCTAACGGAATATCGTACTCTTTAGTAGTGGCAGGTAGTGGCGTTATGGGAAATGCACGATAATATAAAATAAGAAAACGCAATTACGCTTTTAAAAATCTTTTTAAAAAAAAATTTTAACAATATTTTTAAACATTGCAGAGGTAGCTAAAAGAAAATTATGGATAAAATATTTTATACAAAATTGTAGTGTATGAAGAATGAAGATATTTAAACGTTCCTACAATAATAAATAATCTTATATAATATAAAATTCTCGTGTCACAATGTTAGTCCGCGATCTCCTCCGAAACGGCTTTACTGATTTTTACCAAATTTTATATGCATATTCAATAGGTCTGAGAATCGGCTACTAGGTACTTTATAAATTGATAAGTGCATTTGTTGAATAAATAATAGTTTGTTTGACCATTGTTTGCGCGACGAGATAGCGATCGACGTTGCCATGGCGACATACTTATTTTGTCCCTTCAATAAAATAATATGGGCGAAATACTTTATAATATTATGGCCATGATTATGGCAAAGCAACGTTTGCCAGGACAGCTAATAGAATTATAACAATATTCTTGTCTCAAATTCTTAAGTATTAGCACGTTTGTATTTAGAGATATTTTACCCTGTACATTTTTTGTTTTTCGTGATTATTAATGTATGTACTAAAAATAAAGAATCAAACTGCATTTAAATTTTTAGTTGCACGCGATGTGATCGAATGAATAAATTATAATATTTTAATTGACTCTGAACTGGTCGTTTTAAAATTAAGTGGATATTTGGAGGATAAGTCGAAACCGGTAGAGTGCGATCGTCCGGGTGTATGTATGTCACTGAATATTATAATTTATTATAGTTACGTAACGTGGTGTTCCCAGCAAATGTGAACCAGATCGAAACCTGTCCTTATCAGATCAATTTGTATCGTCGTTTATCGAGTTTTAAATTTTGCGGTTCATAATCTAGATTTATCTAGATTATGAACCGCAAAATTTAAAACTCGTTTTAATATATTTTTTAGTCTTAAATAATTATGTTGCTGCAATCCATCGCGGCATTTATTTTTGGTGTAAAATACATTCTGTGGTGATTTTGCCTTCGGCTGTCTTAACAAGGGCATGTTAAACACGCTAAAAGCATATACTGCCCTTGTTATATAATCATTATTGCAGCAACGATTCATTTTGTTCTTCAAATTGTAATATTATAGGATTGAGTTGAATTTGATGGGAATCGCAAACTACCAGTTCAATAGAACATGACGTGCATGCAATGATATTCAACTAAACACAGATCTGTTACGTTCATACTTTCCGGCATAAATTGCTTCCGAACAATTTTCAAATTCAATTGTCAAATTTGACAGATAAGTGAAACAAAAGATACGGAATGACATTTACATAAAAGAGACAGACTATACAAAAGACGGGTCAATTGGCCCGTATTTAATGGCTTCACAACGCGCGCGGTAGTAACATATCTGCTTTGAGTTTTTTTATATAATACCATTGACGTGCATGTGTATTGTGTTTGTGTATCGACACCGGATAGAAACATTATAAACAAACTTTGATATCGGCAACAATTACTATTTTATTTCATCGAGCGGTTCAGTTTCAATAAACAATGTTGAAATATTGCGTAAAATGTAATAAGTTACAAGTTGCAGCTTAAAAGTGTGTAATTACAGTTTGAAATTTATTATTAAATATACATGTATTAATTATTTATAATATAGATATAAAAATAGTTAAGTTTGTCTTTTCTTTTTTTTTAATAATAGGAAAATAAAACAATTTAATTTCTAAATTTATAATTTGTTTCATTAAGAGTCCTTTAATTTACTCAAATTATTATTTTATTAAATTTAAATTCTTTTCAACTCTTTACGTAAATAATATTAAAATAATTAAACATCAACATTTAAATAAATCATTTACTTATATTATTTATACAACAAGTACCTAAATTAATAGAAAATATCAGCAAAGCACAATACTTATCTTATTTCTCTAGTTGCTCCAGTCTCTCGACACAAACTAAACGTATTAACTATTGACTCTTGTTTTTATACCATCCAAACGGATAGTAACAGTTGACAATCTTAATATTAAATAATAATTACAGAATTAATAAAATATTTCCGGTATATATATTACCGGAAGTATTTTAAACAATACTATAAAAATTAGTAAATACATCGGTAAAATATAACAAAATATATTCTATAATCTATAATAATACATTAAATAAGTACAAGTACATTAAATAAGTTACTAAAATAATAATTAACTTTAATAAAACATTAATCAGACTAGCGGAAAATGGAAATCTTTTACACCGGAAGTATTTTAACAATTTGTAAAACCTGTTAGAAAAATAAAGCAACCTAGTAAAATAATGTCATTTTAGATTTATCATTAATTAATTATGACATCAAAATATATTAGAATACTTAATTAAAATGATTATTTTTAAATTTACATTTTGAACATTTGAATATTTCTAATTCTAAATAAATTATTTCAGCTAAGGTTTTAAAAATACGGTTTTAGTACATAATTATGTATTTATTATATATTTTATTATTATTAATTATTTAACACATGCGTAAACAATGTATGTATGCTTATTGAATTTTTCTACTTTTGCTCTACACACCAAGCATCACCATCGACAAGATTTATTTTTACTAGTTTACAGTTTACATAATATAGATTAATGTTAAGTAATAAACTAATAAATAATTTAAAAAAGGTAGTAAATGATTATATTAGGCTTTTGCTATAATAAATATATTTAAATTGTATATAAACAATTTAACACAAATTGTATCTTTGTACTTTGACTTTTGATCAGTGTATTTAACGATAGCTGGCCGGCGCACAAAGCGCTCGTACATCACATTCCATTAAGGGGCTTCATTACGTGAAAATACCATATTACCCGCAGAGTTTTTCTTTATTGCTCATTCAAATGTAAAGAGAGTACTCAATAAAAAATACGCAATGATAGCTAATTTATTGACCTTCATTTCCATTTTTAAAAATTCTAATTTAAAAGTATAGTTTACGAGAAAATAAATAAATTTGAACGCAATAATTTTCCTACAAATATTGTTATAATTCCGTTGTTTCAAAAAATATTGCCAGAAATTTTGGCTCAAATTATGAGTATTTATGTCATTTATAAATTGGCCTTTTTACATTTTTATTTAATGCAATATTTTATAAGTTATGACAACTTATAGCTGTTTTTGAGGAGAGGGGTCGGAGCGGGACGCGGGCGGCAGACGGCTGCGCGCCTTCGTAGGAGGAGGTTGTGTCGCTTCGTGTCGCTGCGCATACGATTTAAATTACGTAAAATAAGGCACGCCATCTGTCCTCATCATTCAGAACTACAATGAACTTGTCTTGTCTACAAGTAATACGCACCGAATAGACGGCAGCGCCCGATTTCAAGGTCACAATTTATGCACTGCGATTGCGATGCAAAATTATTTTAAAAAAATATTATAATAAGTAATGGATTCGTGCAAAATATTTATCTGTACAAATAAATAAAATTGGAGTAAAGAAATAACTGTTTTTACTACATGTAAGTATATTTATAATATGATTAATAATTATTATATAGACATATAATAATAATAATAAATAATAATAATATTAAAAAAATATAATATAATAATATAATTATTATATTATGTATTTATAATAATATATATACATGATATAATAATAATATTATTATATTATATTTTGCACGTATTCATTACTGTAGGTATAATATTTTTAAAATACAAACAGACAAAAATTGTAAAAAAATATATTTTGATGTATACAGTAACGTATATTATAGGTAAGTACGTTACATACCTACATCAAAATACATATTATTTTTGTACAATTTTTGTCTGTTTGTTACGGCAATCTCTGTAATGCTTAGACCGATTGAGACTTTTTGGCAGTTCAGACTAAATATTATAATACATAAATTATATTTTAATTTTGTAGGTAGGTGATCTGTTTTAAATAATTGGCCAAGTGCGAGTCGGACTCGCGCACAAAGGGCTCCGTACCATTATAGAGCAAAATTAGGCACACGCGTTGGACGACCGCCACGCGCCGCCGCGCCGCGGGCCACGAATCCGCGAGCGGGCAGTGGGCACCCGTCGCATGCGCCCATCTGACATCTCATTTATGATTTAGCGCTGCTAGTATAATTTTGGTCTCGAGCGTGTACACTGTACAGTTGTGTCGTCGAGCTGTAGATTACCATGGATTATATTTTACTAATTTATTATTTAGCAAAAAGACGTCAACGGAAACAACGTCGAGTCCTGCAAAAAGCGTGCGTCCGGCGTCCGCGCCGTGTGCCCGCCGTCCGCCGCGTTACTTCTGAATAGGGCATCGAGACCGGGTTTTTCCGAAAACCCGGGTTTTTGGGATTACGAAAAAACCCGGGTTTCAAAAATGGAACCCGGGTTTTTCGAGCTTTTCGGATTTTTCGTTTTTTTGATTATTATTAAAGGCAAGATCTGATTTAAGGTATTTATAACAAACTAACACACAAATTCTTTATCTTTATAGCATAAGTATTAGATTTAATTATTTCTATTATTTATAATTAAACAAAATATAATATTTCAAAGTAAAAGTTTAGTTCTTAGAGCGTCACAGATTAATTGTCACAAAAATATTTATTAATATTTTGAACACCCTACCAAAACTATTCAATGTAAAAAAGCAAAGTCTCTTCAAGCAATCTATCCATCGCAAAAAGTTTTCAAATCTCATAGACGTATAATAGTTTTCAATCAACATTCAGTGACTGGCCACAGTTTTCTTCATTTTGTGATCAAAGCCTACCAAATAAGGAAAATAATGTCAAAAGAAAACAGCTTCAAAGAGTTCTAAGCCTGCTGAAAGTAAGGAAATTGATTCCTAAGCAGTTGACAGACCAACGTCATTTGGTCGGATCATGTCAATTCAATGTTGATTGTGATCTGTCGGCTCTAGGAATCAACTTCTCTGATAGTAGCTTAGACTTTTGATAATGGGCAAGTCAGCCGCTAATAAAACGTTGTAACTTGGATCGACCGTTGCTGATAAAAAACACCCATCAACAAAGTCTTTATGAAAGAATAATATCTAAAAACCTGTCAGGAATTTTTGAAGACCGTGAATGTAAGAATGATAGCTTATATTTTTACAACACTTTTTCGAATTTTATTGTTTCTAAAACCATCACAGATTTTCCTAAGTCCAATGAATCTAAAGCCCAATGAAGCTAAAATCAATGATATATCAACAAATCTTTATTTCGTCTTATAAACTAGAATTTTAATTGAAATGAGATATTTTTATTGCTGATTGTCAAATTTAAAATAATAAATAATAATTAATCAGGGTGAGCAAAGCAAGCCCTAGTAATAAATCCCACAACCTGAGCATTTTCGTGATACACTTTACTGAAACTCGAAAAAAGTACCACGGAAAAAGTACCACGTCTAATGATTTTTATATATGATTAATATAGTAAAGTTTATTTATACTCGTATGTAGATGTATTTTCATCGGTTAGTCAAGGTTTGGTTACTATTAAAATAAAATAAAAAAACTGCTTTAAAAATTATTACCACGGAAAAAAACGACGCAAGCCACAAAGCTCGGCTTTTAGCTAACTTACTAATTATTATGTATTTTTAGGTAAAATATAAAATGTATTTTTAGGTAAACATCATTACCTAAAAATACATTTTTGTGTTTGGCTGTGGTATGGGGCCCAGTCTTCTTTGCAATTTAAAGTCTTTTTTTACAGTCGACTAACTTACTAAAAACCTCTAGAAGTTTTTTGTCGTTATTTGTTATATATTCACAATAAACAATCATATCTGATAACTGTGGAGTCCACAGTTATCAGATATGATTGATTATTGTGTAGGGCTAGTCCACAGTGTGGACTAGCCCTAAGTTGAAATAATCTGGTTAAATTAACCCAATATTAAGACAATGCAACCAGTAAAAAGACTCCAGGAAAGCAGCCCATAGAAACCGACAAAACCATCCAGAGGAGTTTCCATCAAGTTGGTTCTTACCATTTTGTATTCCATGATTACAGTCTGGTAAATGCAGCAGATTGCTTTTCATGAGCTTCGGAGACTGATAATGGTAACACATAATAGGACGAATGATCCTTCCATAGCCGGTCGTGGATGGCATACTCACTGCGGAATCTATACTAATATTATAAATGCGAAAGTATCTCTGTCTGTCTGTCTGTCTGTCTCGCTTTCACGCCAAAACTACTGAACCGATTGTGATGAAATTTTGTACACAGATAGTCTAAAGTCTGAGAAAGGACATAGGCTACTTTTTAACTGGACAAAGGGGTTGTAAGGGGGTGAAAATGCGCAAATTTGTTCAAATTAAGTTAGTTCCAAAAATTTATAATAGATGGCGCTGTGCATCTCTTACACATTTGCATTGCTTACACAAACGTCTTTCTATAAGAGATGGTATCGTCTTATATTATATTTTCGATTGTTATTATGTACTATTTTACGTCATTAAATAACTCAGTACTTTATCTATGCAGTGACGTAACCTTAAACCTATCAATGATAAATAGTTTATGGCAAAAGTTGTGTAATTGGGGGTAGGTGAACGCAGATTTGGCCGCACCGAACGCACCGCAGTCGCCGCATTCGCAATTCTTCATATTATTATGAAGTTGCGAAGAGTAGGTAGGTATGCGAACTCATAAATCATTTATTTCGGGCCAAAGCAACCTTACGCATTTGCCGAGTGGTCTGGTCTGGTCAACTAAATGGTAAAAAAATTCTTTGAGGGATTTTCCAGTAAGTTAGAAAATTAACTTAAATTGCAAAGAACAATTAGCCTCACCTCGACATAGCGAGTCAAAAAAAAAGCAATGGCAAAAGTAAAAACTATGGCACAAACATTAAGTCACAGGTATAAAGTATGCCATACATCAATTAGGGCTAAATAATTATTAATACTTTGACAATCAGCAGTAAAAATGTAAAATATTAAATAAAGATTTGCTGACATACGTTTTATATTAGTTTATTCTTCAATTTACTGTCTTCAAAAATTTTGTGATCTATACTAATATTATAAATGCGAAAGTATCTCTGTCTATCTGTCTGTCTGTCTCGCTTTCACGCCAAAACTACAGAACCGATTGTAATGAAATTTTGTACACAGATAGTCTAAAGCCTGAGAAAGGACATAGGCTACTTTTTAACTGGTAAAAGGGGTTATAAGGGGGTGAAAATGCGTAAATTTGTTCAAATTAAGTTAGTTTCAAAAATTCATAACAGATGGCGCTAAGAGTTGCCTACATCGCGCAATCGCTTGCTCATAAGTCTTTCTATAAGAGGTGGTACCATGTTGAGTTGGGTTTTTCGATTCTTTCGATTGTTATAATAATGTTATTAGAACAAGTCACTACTCAGTACTTTATCTATGTAGTGACGTAACCTTAAACCTACCAATGATAAATAGTTTATGGGTAAAGCTAAAGTTGTGTAATGGGGGCTAAGTAGGGGTTAAATAAGCTTTAAAATTTGGTTTAAATAAAGTTTAATTTAAAAAAATGAAACATTATGTGCACACTACACAGCTGTTTTTGGGTATTTGATTATTATATTATTTTTCTGTTCTACACTAGTACTGAAAGACGCGAGAGTGTACAGTAGTGCGCTCGTTTTCCTCGCGAGACCCCTTGTCTCGGGCGCAAAATACCGACAACGGGCCGAGAGAGTCCGAGACACGCGAGACGAGGCGAGCGCACCCATTTACACTCTCGCACTCGGGCCGCCTCGCTGTGTCTCGGCGAGAGTGTACAGCCGGCTTTAAGCTTTTATAAGATCCAAAATGTAGAAGAGGTTAAATAGTGGCTTCAATAAAAGTATGATATGGCCGTACCCGTTTAGCCAAGACTTGTTTGGGCACTGCTGTGACCCGAAACTATGGTATTTAAATGGTATTTAACTGGGTAGGTGCTGGCAATCGCAGAAAATCATATGTAACGTATTTTCGAATGGTTAATATTTGAATTGTAAAAAAACCCGAAAAAACCCGAAAAACCCGGGTACCCGGTTTTTCATTCTAAAAACCCGAAAACTCGGGTTTTGAAAATTGTTTCTGGGTTTCGATGACCTACGTCTGAATTAAAAATTAAAAAAAAAAGCCAATAAAATATAAGCTATCATTCATTACGTATTTTTTTTAGTAAGTAATCTAGTTACATTTTATGAGCTAAACATTTTAACTAAAGGTATTTTAAAACAGCAATTTGAATAAATAATATTTTGAAGAAATTACATTTGTTTTACCCAATTAATATTAAAATAATAATATTCCAAAAAAAGTTGTAAAATAGAAAACTAAATTTCATCGCGCAGCGAACCCGAGATAATGCAGTGTAGAACTCATGCTTCTATCCATTGCGCTACCATGATTCAATGAATAATCGTGAAATAGGCAAACTATCTATAATAGTTTTTCTCTTTACATTCAGACTGCGTTGTTGTTGATTGTTCGATATTGAACTAGATGTCGTTATTTCAAATGGCGCGGGGGTGAGGTAGGAAGTGGAGTGCGGAAACACTCGTTTGCCCAAGGTCGTTCGCATATTGAAGCCCCTTAAGCAGAAGGCAGGAGTGTCCAAACGGTTAATTGGGCGTAAAGTGAGTGTGCAGGGTCAGGGCCCAGGGCGCTAGGGTCAGCAGGGTCACCACTCACCAGGGTCGACGAAGGACGAGGTCGGAGGACGTCCTCTCTGTTGTACAAAAATTACACTAATGGGTTACGACGTTTGCTTAAATACGTATATTAGTAACCATGTCACGAAGTCATCAGAAGGTTAATATATTGATTTAAACAGGTAAAAGTTCGTTTACGCCTCCTACATGTTTAGTGGATTTCGCACATAGTGACGTGGTGTGCTGTCGACTTTCGTCACCACGTACACCTGCAACTTCTGAGCAATTTTAGATCTTACTGCTATAGTAATAAGATCTCAGAGAGGTCAACTAGGGCATGGTAGGGTGTAACGTCAAACCTGCTCTAATGAGATGATAATGTCGTCGTTGATATTCTAGCGATCGAGGCGGAGGCCGGGGCTTCCCGCCGCCGGCCGCCCCGTTGCCCCGCTGGTGTGGAGTCGAAAGGTCGCAAACATCGTAAAAAATAGCTTCAATAAATCTACTTAACCTGAAATGTGCCGAAATAGCATAATTAAAACTTTTATATTACTCATATTTGAGATAACAATCGGTTATAACGTGTCAAAACTGCTTTAATAAGTTTTATGTGACAGTTTCACACACCAACACTTTTGTACTAGTTAGTGTTAGGTCAACGACTGTACATCTCTTTGTCCGGCTTACTTCTATTCTTTACAAGAAACACCGAGAGTATAAATTCGGAAAAACTCAACTCGTTGTGTTTGCGGAATTTCCCTCTTATTCCGTGGTGAATATAAAGTCCAATTGTTGAGCAATATCTTTTAGAAAAGTCTCTTTATCTCTCTGCTAGCTGACCTTAGTCTTGAGATTCTATTATTATCTCTCCGTAGGCCGTAACATTAAATAATATTGAATGAGACGATTTCGTCGGAGGCTCGTCGTAATGCAATTATGCCTCCATTCTTGTGACGTCACGCTCCTAATTCAATGATCGTTTTTCTGGAGTACCGGGACGCCATCCATCCCGGCTCTGATCCTCATCAGGTATTCACGGCGCACCTCGACCCCGCACTCTCACTACACTGTTCCAGTATTCCTGTGGAAGTATGCAGGTTTCCAGTGAAACTGAACGTTTTTAACGAATTCTCAGAGGGGAGGTTGGTATTTGAATCCAGTATTCTCTCTCACAAATACTCACAAATTACCTAATTCATTAGGGCGAAGCCAAACGAGCGTAATTTGTGAGTTGTGAGTCGTAGAATTTCGGTTCGGCAGAATTCTGCTGCATTCAACACAAATTATACAAAAGTCCTGTTTGATTCACACGAGCCTAATTTTGAGAGTCATGATTTGTATGAAAGGATATTTACGCGACAGAAATTCTGCGACTCATAACTACGCATATATTACGCTCGTTTGAAAACCTAGATAGAGGCATTCGAAATTGCAATTTTGGGAGCCTTAAATTATATAGTGGTACCACAGTGGTTTAGTCTGTTTCAACTTATAATAATAATAATGTTCATCTAAAGACAAAGCTCTGTATAATATAGTAGAGCTATATTGGCAAAAATTAAAATGATACTTATCCACAAAGCAATAATACACCGCAACAGTGTGTGCACACTGCACTTGTATTCATTTGGTTGAGTTTAAATTTTTGCTTACATTTAAAGACAAAACTAACTTAGAGTAAAGTGGTCGACTTAACGAGAAACAAGTAAAAAGGTAACATTAAAACAACGAGGTATCCCGGAATACAGAACACTCTACGCAGCTTTATCTCGTAGTGTCACGCGACCGCGGTGAGGACCGCCGAGTTCCGACTTAGTACAACTTATAAGACGAATTGGGCCGTCCCACACACAATGACGGCACTCGGGATGTATGAGCGTCATTTCGAGGGCTGGTACAGTTGGGGAAATTGAACATTGACATGAACATCAGCTCAAGAGGCGCGATGCTCGCCCCGTTTCGTTTTGGTTTAATGTAAAATGACCATTATGTTAACAGAAAAGCCGACATATTTTATAGTCGAGGAAATCGATATTTTATCAATTTGTCATCCTCGTCATTTGTCAAGTTCATCGTGGATCGTGATGCAGCAGTATGCGGTTATATGCGACGTCACTCAAATTACCAGGGTGAACATAATTCACGGCGGAGTTCGGACTTGTTTTGTGCATTCCCGCTGTGGGTGCACGGGTCCGGCCGGGTCGGCCTGAGTTCAGTCCAACCGGATCAGTCGGCCTCCCCGTATAATGTATGCTGTAATTATGTAGTGAGACCACAGACTGATCAAAACATCATAAGCTGGTACTCCGCGAACGCCTCCGTCCACGGTCGCTACATTAGCATGGTAATAAACCGTAGGCTCTACTTAATTCCTGTCACTCGTCAGCCGTAGGAATGCTCGCTTTTTACGATTTTTTTATTACACTAGTAATTTAATTATAATAAATTATGAGATCATGTATTCGTGAATATATGATAAGTCAGAATATATTAGCGCTACACGAGCCGCGGCCGCGACCGAACTACCGCGCTGTGGCCGCCGGCCGGGTCCGACCCATACGGGTCACATCAATAAATGTTTAAGAAGAAAACCTCGAATAAGTTAACATATTTTTTGTAGATTTTTATAAAAGTAGCTGAATTGTACTGATGAGGTAATATACCGCTATTCTGTTGGACTATACCGCCCGCTTGCTCATTTAGCTGGGAGCAGTAGTAGTTTGTGTTTTGTTTGTTTGTTTTGAATATGTTGTTTGTATGTCAATAAACATTTGGGTTATTACGGTTACAGATTGTGGTGTTTAATCAAAAACTTAATTATATATCTGGGCTTTGAAGTCGGGGCTTTATTTGAAGTAGAAGCCGTTTAGCACACGTTCACGTCTAGCAGCTTTATTATAATTGAACAATTTGTAGTAGATACAAGTTTTTCCGCGTACAACAAAAAAAACCCAAAGCTGTTTTTAATGTTAACCACAGATAAGCATCTCGTTTACACAAATATCTCTCCTCGACGAAATAATATTTTTACAACCTGCTCAGTGCTCGCTGCTACATAATTCATAGCGCGACCTCAGACCTGGACTGTGGACCGACGCGCGACGAGACCCGCTGGCCGCTACACTCGGCCTGCCTGTGACTAAACACATAATAACCCATGAGCTTTAACTCCTAAGTGTTAACCGTTGGTCACACTGTCGCACACATTGGAGGGAATGTATTTAACGCCGAAACCTACTTGTAATTTTAAATTTAGTCGTTGTCTTAATTAACGTAGCGGGTACTTTAATAGTCCGTTAATGGTCCGAGTGTAATAGCGGCTCGGCTGTAAACAATTAAAACTAAATTTATTATAGTCCAAACGTTTATATCTATTGTCCGCGAGCGGCGGCGGGCAGCAGCGCCATTAACTTTTTACTGCTCCTAAACGCTGTTTTTTAATTGTTATGGGCTCCGGCGCGGGCGGTGTACACGATCATTGTGGTAGTCGGAGTAACGACGACGGTAAAGCGAAATCGTTAGTTTGACGACCACGAGGTGCGGAATGTGCTCGCTCTATACTTATTCGTCTATACGTGTGATTATGCTCAGCTAAACAAACTCCATGGAGCTAGGTACTGAATATGTACTATGTTAAGAAGTTTGGTTCTAGACATTATAACTGCAACATGAGTTAGTTCCGTTTACTTTGAGTTGTGTATATACACGTAGCTCGTGAGCATCGATCGTTTATATACTTCATAAGGAAAACATTTATTAAGATATCGATAGAATTAAAATGTATTAATGTCTATAAAAATAGATAGAAGTTAATGTCTATAGACAGGACGCTAGACGTCGGACGGCAATAAGTCTGCGAGACTATCGTGACATCGCGTCGTTGTGATGTTGCATCATTATTTTTTCGTGTTCGTGTAAAGGTTGACTTATGATTTATTAATCCTATCTTTGTCAAACACGATTCTAGTAATTATTACAAGCAAATTACAGCGATTAAATACTGTTAAGTTTTGTAAGTTGAATTTTTTTGTGTATTCATTTATTTTCTTGTTTTTCAGGCTCATTAAAGTGTAAATCACTGTAGTCGTCGCGTCGGTGTCTCTTTGCAGCTGACGTTACTAGAACATAGGATACAGAGCATGTCGTTGTCTCGAGGAGCCCGTCTCGTCTCTGTCTCGTCTCGGGAGACTGTCTCTAGGCGCCCCCTGCAGAGATGTTAAGCTGTCTGCACCGCCGCCGTGCTGCTAAGCTACAGTGCGGCTGATGCCAGTGTCTGTTGTACTAGAATCATTAATAATTTATTAAATACAGTTATGTCTTATGACTTGCTATTTTATAATATAGTTTTTTGTTGTTAAGGTATAAATTATTATTTTTATTTTTTATTTTAATGCACAAAACACATTACAATCAAAATGAAATAACATGATAAATACAGTTTATGACCTGGACTGTAAAGTAACATATGTGCACACATTAAAGTACATAGCAAAATATTACATTAGCTCATTAACTAATATATTATAGTAATTTATGTATTAAGAACGGTGAACAATAAAACTAGGTTATCTGGAACTTTCTAAGGTGATATGGAGGATGTCTTTAACAATCTTTATAAATGATTGAAGCTTATCAAAAATGTCTAATTTTTTATTTTGTTTTGAATAATTATTGTACTGACGAGTCATGCGTGTTAAGGGGTTAAAATAGGATATATTATTTTTAACCGACTTCCAAAAAACGAGGAGGTTATATGTTCGGCTGTGGATATTTTTTTTTTTTATTTTTTTTATTTTTGTATGTTGAACGATTACTCCGCCGTTTGTGAACCGATTTTCGAAATTTTTGTTTTGTTGTATTAGGTTTCACTCCAATTTGGTCCCATTTTCACAAAAGTGGTGACCTGATGATGGGATCCAGGAGTAATCGAGGGAACTCCTCGAAATTTATATGGAAACATATGGTAATTTTAGTTTTATGTGAAGTGTACTAAGAATATGCTACCAAAAAGTCTAATATTGGGTCAAGGTATACCATGGTTTCGAAGATGCTGAGAGAACTCCTGACTCCTTATAGATACACGTTTGGGAGTTTCGGCGTTGTTTTAAGAACAGAAAGCATATTATACTACCACGCAATTAAAATTCATCATCATCATCATCATCATCATCATCATCATCATCATCATCATCATCGTCATCATCATCATTAACACGTCGTGTTAAGGTCACCAATGTCTCATGGCACAAAATAGGTAATAGTACAACTTACAAGGCATAGGTATGGATACAATAATAATAATTATGTACATAACAACACCAATTATTAATATAGGCTGTTTATACACGGCGGTCGGTGCGGCGTCGCCGCACGCCGCCGCGCGGCGTGTGCGTAAACATTGCGGCATTGCGTCGTACCTATTCAAGTTCTAATGTCAGGTAATGCCGCGCTGCAAGCATTTTGAGTGTCATAATATGATTTTAAACTTTATCTTCATTAATGTAATACAATATAGTATCGCTTGAGAAAGGCGCAGGCGGCCGCGAGGCCGGCTTTCCAAGTTTCTCATGCGATAGTACTATGTATTACAATAATGAAGGTAAAGATTAATATCATAATATTATTATGACACTGAAAATATACTCGCCGCGCCGCTGGGTGTGATTCGGCTCATCCTTCGATCGCGGATTCTTGGAAATCCATTGTTCTGGCGGCCGCTTGGGAGTTGAAGCGTTAAATTGTTAAATTACCTAGCACGCATAGAGTTGTGTTCACTTAGATTTTTTTAATGTTTTATTTAAATTTATCTACCTGATATTTGGGCCTTGGGGTATGACTCATAACAATCTTAACAAATTGTAATAAGATACGTAGAATAAACGCAGTAATTCGACGCGTAGGGTGGTATGGTCACTAAGTCACTACTCACTAGTTCACTACCACCGACGACCACTTATAAACTCGCAGACTATGACGTAGGTCATCTTGGAGGGTTAATTAATATTTCTAATAACAATACGAGATCAATAATTACCACTCAAAATGTTGACAATTCAAATTTCAATGCTCACTGCTCACACCAATGGTGACACATTTCTGATTTCACACAGCCAATACAACTATATAAAACTCCTACAAACAAGCGATACTGCGATTCAGGAGCACCTCAGCGAAATCTAATGAATACATCGTGTAACTAAAACTATATGAACAACAATCGGAGTTCGGACAAGCGATAGCGCCGACAGAGCGCCTCAATGACATATAGTGAAGACAATATAAAACTATTTTTTATACAATTTAAATTGGCACTAATTATAATTTATCTACTAGGTAACTAAAAAGAGTGAAATTATTATTTTTAACAAAAAATTAAAACCGACTTCCAAGGTAAAAACAATAATAACATTCTTATAATAATTATGAACTAAAAACTAAAAAGTATTAAATAATTTTCCTCTCTAAATGTGCCTTTTTCCGAATTCAGCTAAACCTCAACTATTTCTGTACTCAACCTTCATAATTTTGAAGTCGGTGCCAGTTCCATAAGTTTCAAATTTTCTGTCAAAGAAAATATAAAGATTCAGCTATATCTGGTACCGACTTCAATATGATGAAGGTTGAGTACAGAAATAGTTGAGGTTTAGCTGAATTCTGAAAAAGGCACATTTAGAGAGGAAAATTATTTAATACTTTTTAGTTTTTAGTTCATAATTATTATAAGAATGTTATTATTGTTTTTACCTTGGAAGTCGGTTTTAATTTTTTGTTAAAAATAATTGTATACTTGCAAGACAAACAAGTTAATGTTATTTGCTCTACGAGCACCAAATTTAATATTGAAGCTGATATGCGAGAGTAAGTTAGGTGAGTCTAATAAATTATGTATAATTTTATAGAAGTAAAGAAGATCAAAGAAGATGCGCCTATTCTCAAGAGTCTGTATTTCGAGATTAATTAGCTTATCGTGATAACTTAAATTAGAACGTCCTGGGCTGTAACGGTAAAAAAGAACCTTTACAAATTTCCTTTGTACACGCTCAATGTCCTCTACGTGGACTTTATAATTTGGAGACCATACGGGGCTCCCATACTCTAAGACAGTCCTCACGAGAGTAGAGAATAGATATAGAGTACTGTTAGGTTTTTTGAAATCTTTAGTTGTCCTTAAGACAAATCCTTGAATCTGATTTGCTTTGCTTATAATGTGTTCATAATGAACACGAAAGGAAAATTTCTCGTCAAAAAGGACACCCAAATCTTTAACAACTTGAACGCGGGTAAGTGCTTGACCATCAATACTATATATCCAGTTAATTTTATTACGTTTTTGAGTGAAAGAGATAACAGAGCACTTACCAACGTTCAAGTACATATGATTTGCTTTACACCAATCTGATATTTTGTCGATGTCTCGGTGAAGCGCCAAACAGTCTTCATTTTTAGAAATCAATTTGAAAATCTTAAGGTCATCTGCGTACAATAGACAGTTACAAGACAGTTCTAGTATTAAATCGTTTATGAAAATCACGAATAATAGAGGCCCTAGGTGGGAACCTTGGGGTACTCCCGATGTAACGTTGGCTGGTGAGGAAAAGAAACCCTTCAATGCTACTAGTTGATTCCTGTTCTTTAAATAAGAGCATATCCATCTATATAAGTTTCCGTGAATACCATAGGACGCTAATTTACGACAAAGTGGGCGATGATTTACTTTATCAAAAGCCTTCGTAAAATCTGTATATACAGCGTCTACTTGGCCACTAATAGAAAAAGCTTGGCAGAGATAATTTTTATATTCCAATAAATTTGTGACAGTTGATCGACCCTTTATAAAACCGTGTTGCTTGTGCGAAAGAAGTGGTTTCATATGACTATAAAGATGACTATAGACTAAAGATTCATATATTTTAGCGAAACAGGATTATTATTAATTACAGTTAACTTAGCTTTCGCCTCGACTTTGTCCGGGTTCGAAGTGTTAATTTTGATATTCATATTTTTTGTTACTGTTATATTTTTACTTCCTCTTACATAATATTAATAATTATTATATCATGCTCTCCGCTGAAAAATCAATTTAAAGATCTATGTCAATAGATGGCAGAACCGACTTTGTTTTATTAATAATAATAATTAAAGACTTGGTAAATATAACGTCCCTGAGGACTCTCCTAATTCTTTTTTTAGAAGTTAGAGACTACCAACTCTGTGGTCGGCCAATTTTATACAACCGCATGATAATTCGCACAGAACTTGAGATTGTAAACAAACGTCAAAAGAACACTAACTACTATAAAGAAATCTGAGTAATGGTACTATATACAATTGTATACAGTGGCGTCACTGGGACTGACTGACTGACAGAAGTCAAGAGGACTCAGGAACGTTAAAATATATTCTATTATCTATATAAGTAACTATAACCAGTAACCACATAACAGTTGTCGACATAAAGACGGCCATTTCACCTTTATAGCTTAGTGTGAGTATAGATTGGCTTTGTGTTGCGCTTTCAGATGAGACTCGCAATGAGCTATGAACTTTATACTGCCGATAAAAATATATAAAACTCATTTTACGACCTCGCTTTTATTAACAATTATTAAGTAGGTCAATTTCTAATGTAGTTTTTGTGCTCTGCTTTGGTACTTTAATTGCGTTTAATATAATTATACGTCATTAAAGGTAAAAGTCGGTACTGTTTCATCGACTACACCCTGGAATTACTAGACATAATAATTTCTTATTCGATACGACTACGGCAAAGACAATCTGCTACTTTTTGTTGCGGGAAAATGTACTTTTCCTGTGGGACATAATATGAAATATTTGTATAGAGAGCTATCTGTACTGATAGCCCACTTACATCTAATAGCGAGTAAGTGTTATTGTCAGCTCAGAATCAGCCAGTGGAGGTGACGTCGCAATAAAAATAAACGCCCCGTGATCGTTTACGACCGCTTTGTGTGCTACTGTGTAGACTTGTAGAGTGTATTGTAAACTCATACAGTAGGTTTTCATACTTTAAAGCTTTGCGCTGAAAACAGAAGCGTGTTTTCAGTAGATTGGTTGTTCTAAATAATCTTAATTATAATAATAATCAACAAAATATCTGCAAACTTAAAACTAGCGTCAAAAATATTGTTCAAAAGTCAGAATATTCGGCGCTTTACGATTGTTTGACGAATATAATAATAATTATTAAACAGTATACTACATAATATATTTCCTTTTTCAAAAATCAATAATGTCCGGACCCCGGACTTTATCAGTGTTAATGTTTAAAATATGTTGAGAGAAGATCAATAGAGAGTAGAGACGTGATACTGACGTCTAGATCTTAATGTCTCGGTGGTGCACTGACTTGACTCTAAAATACGGTCAAGTAACGCTGCTGTATGTTACTATGTATTATTATATTGTGGCCCGCGGGCTCCAAGTGTAGCCTGTGTGGATGAATCCAGTAACATCAGCAGGGGGGGCAGTTAGTTGCAGCACGCGTCATGAAATACGGAGCTGCGGCGAGTGCTGATAATATCGTTCATTGAAACTGCACCAACACATTGCATTGTGCAATAACACTTCCGTATTATTATATTACGTGGATTCGTTTTCCCGATCCCTATCTCTACGTAAACGTGTTATGCTGCATTTTCATGGAATTCTTTGGACCCGAATCGATGTTTATTTGCTTGTATCGCTTTGCCAGTCGCTGGCCGAATCGGCGCGGCCCCGCTCTCGTCGCCGGCGTTTATCTCTCGGAGCCAGCTAATTATTTCGTTTTTATCCGGCCCGGTACAGAGCCGCGCGATGTCCGCGTAATCCGGTTATCTGGGTCGTTTTTTACCGGATAAGTATCAGGCGACTCGTAATTAAACTCCTCGCTCCGACGTTGAAAAATCTTCGGCGGAGGTGCGCAGCGGCCAGGTGAAGTTACCGCAACTCGAACTTCGTCGGAACTTGTACCTCGCCGCGGCCGCAGTCGGGGGTGGGGAGAGGCGAGGGGGGGATAGCTTAGAGACACTTTAAATTAGTTTAGATAGCATTTTACTGATATTTACCGAGTCCAGAGTTTAGCCGGGGGAAACTCGAGCTTGGCGGTGCAACTTTTATCCGGGTTAGCTTTAGCTTATATAATAATTATTATTAGTAGTCTTGCGAGTACGAGCGGGCGGTGATTTCACTGCAGAACGAATGTGTGAAATCATTGGCCCCCGGGGAGTGATCGTCGAACTTACCTCGCCGCGATGGGGCTCGGGAGAGTTCATGACGGACGGCGCTGTTTGTAATCGTTTACGGCGGGCCGGAAAAACTGCCCCGCGATCATCAATAATCAGCGAAAATCCCCCGTAAATCTGTCTCCGCTAAGCGTGATAAACGCCCGCGAGTGTGGGCCCGCGAGCCCCCGCCGGGCCGGGGCCCCGCGCCTGGGGTCCCGCGCCGGCCGATAGTGGAGGTTTAGGAGGCTTTCATTACGCCACGTATTCGACCAATTATTATGAGGCCACATAAATGTAAGCCCCGTGATGATGAGGCGTGATTACACATCTGCTCCACCGGGGGGCTGTATTTATTCCTTACAGCTTAGGCGGGAAAAATGAGGTATTGTCAGTTCGCCACCCGTTTCATTGCTGTAAACATGAACGCTCACGTCGGTCACAATATACCGTCAGACCAAATTCAAAAGTAATGCAAAAAATCTGTTACTATTATATTAACGCGTGAAGATCAATAAAGAAGACATAAAGGAGTCCTCCAGACAACATTCGCTCCCAAACGACGTCACTCTCGAAGCTATAAAGGAGTGTTTGAGCGATGGCCGACATAACATCACACATCACCCCTCGACACGAATTAATAGGCTTCGAGGTTCGACGGCGCTTTCATAAAATATTCATACAATAACATTTTGGCCGTAATTGGTATACCATTTCGGGGGAAGAGCGTCATCAGTCAACAGTATGATAGGTTTAATGTCTTGTCTGCTCCACTCTCAATTGTATTTACGACACTAAAGGGTATTTCATTGCAGTTTTTGACCCAGTTTTCTGTATGGGGTGAAGAGCAAGCGATCCAAGTAAACACGAGTGATGAAACGACGTAGTGACATTATGACAGTGTCCACACAAATATTAACGTGAAAGTGTGTTTGTTTTATG
The DNA here is from genome assembly GCA_937595015.1 of Polyommatus icarus. NCBI lineage: Eukaryota > Metazoa > Arthropoda > Insecta > Lepidoptera > Lycaenidae > Polyommatus > Polyommatus icarus. The sequence goes on along the minus strand of OW569328.1, from coordinate 214,594 downwards.
TCAGTCTGCTCCTAAACCGCTAAATCATTTGTTGTAGATTCATACGTTGAGTACGGGAAAAATATTGAAGATAGTAAATATTTATTAGGATGATATTTTTTAAATTGTAATTTTCTATCTTTTTAGTAAAAGATGGACCCGTGCGAGTTTCTTACGCCGGTTCTTCTCGCCGGGTTACTTCCCGAACCGGTGGTAGGCACCATAGACCCGACGTTTGGAAAAAAAATGTATAAAATTACTCTGAATAAAAATGATTTTGATTTTGATACCAAAAAAAATGTGTTGACCGATACATGAATTTCCGCGCAACGCAGTTGCAGGCAAGAGTAGTTTAAAATAAATTACAACATAAATCATAATATCCTTATCGTCTTAAATCATCGGTATTCGGTAAATTGAAGTGGTGTCGATGCTTATCGTATCTGTCTGAGTTATTGGTTTGAATTCGGCGGCGATGCGGCGCGCGCGGGTGACGCGCGGGTGCCGCCAAACGAGAGCAATTACAGCGAGCGCTCGCTTGTGCATTGTGATTTGTGCATCGTCGCGACGTCCACCGGCATGTACTGATGAGTGAAATATTTGGTCAGTGAATATTATGCGTGGGTGATGTTTGGCTCAGCTCAAACGAACATAGAGCTGGGGACAGTAATATTATAAAAACATGCAGTGGATTAACTCTGCCGTGTCCATAGAATCAACTCTGCTTTTTTAAACACCCATTAAAGTTTCCAAAGCACCCCTATTACTGGCTTGTTTGCTGACAAATATTTTATGAAAAATCTAATCTGATCGTTCAGGAATGCTTATCTTTTCGTCCACCCCGCGGTCGGCCCACCGCGGCGCCGCTGCCCATCGAGAGCAGCCATTAATCAGATCGGGAGCTGTCAGGGTGTCACGGTGACGTCACCGACTCCCTCGTGACGTCAGCGTGACGCGGGTCCACCGCTGGGCCTAATCGTGTACCTTTGGGGTTTGCGGCCTCGGGCCTCGGTAAAGCTAATAAAATTACCGGCCGGCTATTTGATTGAATTAAAAAACCTCCTTAAATTGGGAAGTTAAGATAGGAGAATACGGTTATCTGAATTATTTTTATTGTAATCCCGATTCTGCTTTTAAATCCATCGTTTATACAGATTCAATAAGGTTTCGTTGCAAATTCTCTTCAAATGTGCCCGCGACGCATCAACTACCCCACGTGTCGCTCGCGCACAGTAACTCGTGTTTCAATACCGGCCGGCTCCAAACTTCGGCCGCGTAGTTACGTTTAACTGTGTTACGTTATGTGCCATAAACTGTTTGAGAGTTGTTCACGGAACTTCGTATATACGGTTTAATGTTAATTAATGACTCTAACGTACTAATTGCTCGTTTATTCGCTGGTAGTATAATGCTCGTTACCTCTGTATGAGCGGTGATTTCGGCTACTCGCTGTGCAGCATTAGAGATGAGACCTACAAGAGAAAAAGTAACGATTACAATAAGTCCATTGGTCCCGGCTCTCACAATGGCTATTCGAACGGATCACTCAATCAAGAATTGTGGAAATAATATTAAAGAAAATTAAATAATCGAGACTCAGTAGAGCCAAGAGAGTTTTAACCGCAAGACCTATCAACAAAGTGTATAGCAACGTCGCATCATCTCAATCTTAAGGCCGTCCCCCGAGCAAACGACCTTGGCCATACATTTGTCGCGTTGCCGAGATCGCGCCAAAACCCTTACCCCGGGAAAATTAGACATTCGACCTCGGAATAACTCGCATAGAGTGGTATACACGTTAAATACATCATTACAAATAAAACCTCAAAAGTCCCCGGGGATCCTCCTTGTGCAAAAAATTTTATTCAAGGTCAAAGGTATGAAAATGAGGTTTTTCCTGTTTTTTTCCCAAACTGTACATTTTATCACAAAAATATGTAGGGCAAGAGTGTAGATCATAGAATTCTCTACAAAAATATTCAGTCATTTTTTTTCATACGACTTACCATTCCTTATGAATGGCGGGCTTAAAGTTTGGGAAAATCATATCTATGCTTATATTATAAAGCTAAAGAATTTGTGGAACTACTGCTTTGAATTGAGGAATTCGTTTTTCGTTGGATAGTCTTATTTATCGAGGAAGATTTGAGCTATATAACATCACGTTGCCACCAATAGGAGCAAAGAAACAGAGGAAAATTGGGAAAAACGGGGAAAATTATTTGAAGGAGCTTATCTCACAAACGGCTAAAGCAATTTTTATGTTATTTGGCACAGATATAGAATAGGCCACGTGGAGGGACATAGGCTATTTTGTTTTTCAGGAAAATTTACGGTTTCCGTGAAATTAATAATTAACGCGGGCGGAGCCACGCTTAACATCTAGTACTATATACTATAGGGTTGTTTGAAAAAATTGGAATATTCTCGGCCTGACACACTTCTAAGTGACTTGCAAGCGTACTGTTGCTCTTCGAGACTCAAAAAGTTTAGAATTGGTAACGGTAATAAGTCACACAGATGACAGATGTATGTTTGGCTGTGAACAGCCCTCGTATGCTGTAGTACAAGAAGTTTCGCCCCGCCCTGTTAATTATATATTACACGGAAACCGTACATTTTCCCGAGAAACAAAATAGCCCATGTCTTTCCTCGTGGTCTACTTTATATTTGTGCCAAATAACATAAAATATGCTTCAGCCGTTTATGAGATAACCTCTTTCAAATAATTTTCCCCGTTTTTCCCCATTTTCCTCTGTTTCTTTGTTCCTATTGGTGGCAACGTGATGTTATATAGCTCAAATCTTCCTCGATAAATAAGACTATCCAACAAAAAACGAATTCCTCTATTCCAAGCAGTAGTTCCACAAATTCTTTAGCTTTATAATATAAGCATATGTATGATTTTCCCAAACTTTAAGCCCGCCATTCATAAGGAATGGTAAGTCGTATGAAAAAAAATGTCTGAATATATTTTGTAGAGAATTCTATGATCTACACTCTTGCCTTACCAATTTTTGTGATAAAATGTACAGTTTGGGAAAAAACAGGAAAAACCTCATTTTCATACCTTTGACCTTGAATAATTTTTTTGCACAAGGAGGATCCCCGGGGACTTTTTAAAGTTTTATTTGTAATGATGTATTTAACGTCTATACCAATTTTCAGCTCTATGCGAGTTATTTACGATTTTTTTGCGTCTAATTAGACCGGACTACCTATTATTTTTACTTATCTTAGTTCAAACTTGTCCTAAAAAAATTTTAAACGGGGAATATGTACTTTATGATAGTGTCGATCTATTGGCGTGAGTTTCAAATAAAAGTAATTTGTAAATCCTAAGGAGATGCTGAATGTATGCTTGAATTTTAACAAATTGGTATTACTTTGGAAGCTGATATCATGAGTATAAGAAACAAAAATAGAAAATTTAAAACGGGGCAAGGAATGTTGATATACTGAAGATTATTTTATTATAACTTTGTAGCTTTCAGATAATGAGTTTATAAGGCTTTAAAATATACTGTAAATTACGGAATCTCCGAAAGAAATGCCATTAAGCGATTAATTTCATTAACTGCAGCCTCCGCTTACACTTTTCAATCAGTAGTAATTTTGCTCCATCGTACAATGGTAATAATATATTCTGTATATTTTCCTCCATTTCCCTGCAGTGGCGGTCGGCGGGCGCCAGTCGCTACATTACTTACTTGTATGTCTGTTGCTCCCAATCCCACACTGCGGCGTCGACCTGCTGACCCCCAACTTTATCTCTATGAACGATTGACCCACTACTAGGGAATGTTATTATTCGACAAATTTACTATTCGAATAATTCGAATATTTTACAACAGTTTTCGAATAATTCGAATATTATTCAAATAATTCAAAAATTTTGAAAAATGCCGAAAACTCTGAATAAAAGTAACAAAAAGCTTCGCACAACCATGTGCAACCTATTTTGTTAATACTATGAAGTAAGCAATTCTTATTTTTATTTTGATCAACATAAATCTTTGTAAATGACATAGTTAATTTTTATTGTTAAACACTTTAAAAATGTATATTTTAAGGTAACAGCTGGGCAATAAAAGAAAGGCTGTAAAGTGTAAGCCGTTTTTGATCGTAGCACCTTTAATTACTTTTCTCATGTGATTATGCTTAGTCTTGCTAGGCAGCAGTTGAGATCTGTTCATTAATACTAAGCCAACACACCCGTCTTTTTGATATATTCGATCCACGTTCACCTAGTTCACCTAGTCACCAATTATTTTTTTTCACTTTTGTATGGGGAAGCTCTTGACGCTCGGGCCCTTGCCCATACAAAAGTGATAAAAAATCGTGTTAAAAAAGCTGCTAAATTCACAGTGAACTCTCTACAAGGAACACGTACTCACCCTAAACTGCCCTAAAGTATTAGGTATCACTTATTTTTGTTACACACTGTATATCATTAAAAAATGTAGAATATTCATAAATAATGTTATTTTTCTAAAATAAACTGAATTATGTTCTTATTCCATGTCAATTTTATGTTTGATAGCATTTTAAACAAAAATAAAAAATATTTTTACTATTCGAATTATTCGAAAAATAATTAGCCGAATATTCGAATAATAAAATCGTCGAATATTCGAATAAAACGAGTATTCGAATATTCGAATAACATACACTACCCACTACAATCCTCATATTATCCTGTTACATTTTAGTCTAAATGTAAACTGAGCTTCGTATGCGAGGCTAAGGGTGGCCTCTTATTCGAAATGAACTAGTAGTAACTAGTCTCTTAAGGGTCGGGGTTTCTTATATTTGTTTTAGAATTTAGAAGGAAGCAATCTGCAGTTGACTGTTGAAGTAAGTTAGTTAGTTAGTTATTGTGATATATATATATATACAAATATAAATAACACGTATTAACCACGTAATAAAGAAATTAATGTATATTTTTTAATCCCCATTCTTTTATTTCTAAAAACAAGTGCGAAATTTGCTTATTTTGGAAAATATGCTTCTAAAAATGCGAGTGATCGTCAAACTCTTCCGAAAATAATATTCTATGTTAACGTACATATTGTTGAATTTTGATAAAATATCGATGAAAAACCCCATAAAATAATAATAATGTGAATTATATTAATTGTAGTTTTAAATAAAGACTAGCTCACAATAAACTCCTATTTCCTCAGCTCCGATTGAACGGGACGAGATGGAGGAAATTGAATTCGATCTATTCATTTATTTAAACTGAAAATAGATCGTCTTTTTATTGTAAAACGATATTTCGAGCGTTAAGTGCAGAGCCGCGTTAAAATCTGCCGTTTTATTGGAAAATACAGTTTAAAGATTGCCTTTAAAATGTGTTCTCGGTTCGATCGAAGTTTAATTATTTTTCTTTTGTTTCTGTGCGGGTAATGGAAGCTTGGGGCGGCTGAAAACGTATCAGAACATTAAAAAAGCTAACGTGTGAAACGTTTCATATAAATAACGTTTTCACAATTTTCATGTCGCCCCGGGCTAGCGGTGTTTTGAAATTCGATTTGAAGCTATATCCAACGACGATTCATAATTATAATTTGTTGCTTAGTTCATTTTGATGTTTAGATGGCACCGAATACTTCACAAAATTGATGATAGGAAACCAATCTAAATATAAATCAATATAATTTATTGCGTGGAGCGAATCATTAATTTAGATTTGGGAAGCTCTCTCGACCCGATCGACATCGGTATATCTACTAATAAATATTATTTATTATATATTTTATTGTACATTAAATTAGTTTAAAAATTTATAGAGTAGCAGTATTAATTTATGGCTTTATTTGTATGCGGTTATTGAGTTACACGTTTTTAAAAGCGTTAAAAAATAATGAGCAATAAGTAGGAGATATGTAGTTCCTGGTCAGATGATACGAGAGATGGTGTTACGATCATTTTTATTCGGGATAGTGATAATAAAAGATTTCCTCGCGAACAAAGTCGCGGATAATGCACTAGGCAGTTGTATAGTATTATCTCCTTCCGCTGGGCCATGAATAATGGATAACCATATTATTGTCACCTTAGTTGCGGCAGCTGCCTACTTTAAGCACCACTGAATATGTCCCTCCAGAGTCCAGACCAGTGGTGGCCCCAACTTGATTAGACCTAAGATCTACTGTTTACTAATGAAACCCTGTGCGATCTACTAAGTTCATACTTTTCGAAATCTTAAATGAAATAGCATAGTTTAGCTTGTTGGTCTGGTAGTCTGGTTTAATTATTTATATTTTTCGCCTGGCCACGATCGCGATCGACCGGTTCGCCACCCCTGCTCTAGACGTAACGTTCTTCTAGATTCTAGAAGGACATGTACTGCTTGTTTCCATAATGGGTCAACGTTCAGCAATCGAGATTGAGAGTGAACATTGAAAATAGCGACGATTAATTTCGTCTGTAGTGTGCGATGCGGCGGCCATTACAAATTCACGAAAATGTCTGGGTGTCAACAGTCGCCTCCACTCGTCACACTCCCGGGTCCCGGATATCGGGACCGGGGGAGTTATCATCAAATCCCGCACTAAATGAAAACGACTCGAAGACGGCGAGTATTCCCGCCCGGCGCCCGGCGCCCGCGACGATACATATTATCCGCCGATACGCGATAAAGATAACCTCGCAAGTCGCAACAGAATATGTTGTTAATTAATCCACTGCGGGATTATATTATGTTTGTTAACTCTTTTAAGGGTAATTCGTGATTGGGGTGATAATCAAATTAGAAAGTTATTGTTCGTCTAAGTTTCACCAAAAACTAAAAGAGGCGAGAGGAGAGCACAAAAGCTACGAAGCACCTAGCAGCGTAAACAGTTGAGGTAGAGTCTGGAAGACGTCTATATTCGATACACATCGTCGGCGAACCTGAAATAGTAACTTGTGGACAGGTAGAGTAGTCAAATTTGTGCTTTTTGCATCTTTTACTGATGCTCTAAAACCTGATACTTGTATTTCATTAAATTCTTTTTTGTTCATTCCGCCCTGCGTACTTTGGTCAGCGTGCGCGAACCGAGGTATGAAAATTCGGCCCGTAGCACAGAATATATGGTTGGTTGTGCTTATAGTTTTACGTTTCTGCGGTGTACACGAGGTGTGTCGCAGTTTGTGTTAATTGCTAGTTAACAGCAGTAACGGATCCCGCCTCCGTGACTTCAAAATCAACACAGTGTTGTGTTAGATGATCGCCGTAAAAAATCAATTTCCATGTAAATAATTAGTATGGTTGTTTCGATACTATTTATATACCGCGCGGTCGCAGCCTTTTTCGGGTCATTGATTTCGGAAACGAAGGTCGACCCGTTCCCCAGATACCTGCACAATGTTTCAATAATAATTAATTAGTCTAATTAAAATATTTTGCGTAGTTACTACAATAAAGTTAACGAAGAAAAAAGAAATGGTAGATCAACGTAATTTTGGTCGTAACTCGAAGCCCTACGACTATAGTAACTTTGACAGATACCGGCTCTAATAGGCTTGATGACTATTTTTTTTTCTTATTTGTAATTGAAAGACCCTTAAAAAATAGAAACATTGCTGAAAGAATGACTCTCACAGCTTAAAAATTCACCAAGATATGAACAATTCAAACATCTCATAAAATAGACCTGCCCGAAACGCTCCATACAAAATGCTACGAAAGACTGACGTCAGTCTTTCTTAGTTAGAACGGATCGGGAGAGAACTTTGTTCGATAGGTATATTAAATATTGTGTTTATGAAAGTGGTTTCATACCAAAAGTTGCTTTTAATTGCATAACTTATCGAATGGTATACAAATATTAAGAAATTTAATTGAAAAAAAAATCGACTTGATTATCCAACTTTGAAGGCGCCTAACAAAAAAAATACAAATGCTATCGAGCTGAAATTTTGGTAACGCTTATTTTTTACCGTACTTTCTTTATTTTATTAACAAAATTTGCTAATCTTTGACCTTGTCATCATCCCTATTCAAACACATAAATGTAAAGTAAAGAAAAATCACGCAGGACTTAAATTGTAATGACACCTATTAATATTTTGTCCAATTTTATATTTTTGTTTAACATTGTTAATTGTATGAAAATGGGTGTAAAATTGGCGGCTGCAGCAACCGCATATCATTTGGTGAGTGCATTTAAGTAAAGCCCGTGATTTACCGAGTGCCGAATTCCAGTGCTGGGCTTAGTGCCGGCGGGCGGCGCCAATAACAGTACATCACCGCGGTTCCGTGTTGTGTTGTGCCGTGATGTACGGCCGCCGGGACAACTCCGCGGTCCGCCGCACACACCACGGTCCTCATACACCAACAACACTCAATACTAAATACCCCGCACCTGACACGCAGAGGCCGATGGAACTGGACAGTTGCTATATGGTCAACAAGAGTAATTCCGTCTTATTGTATCGTCGAAGCCAAATGGGTTATTACTTATTAACCCATTGGGTTAATTCCTCAGCTAACTCGATGCCCATTCCGTTCATTGAACGACGGTTTCCAATCGAATAGCTAAATATTAGGAACTAGCCGACTCTCGAGCACCTACTTATAGTTGGACATTGGGATGGAACTTCGTCTGGAGGATATTCAACGCTACGACTGCAGTAATTTTTGTAAAACATTAACAGAAAGCTGCCGCTGATAGTGATTATTGCAGTAATCGCAATTCGCGGTAAGCTCGCGTATAATCCGAACTGTATCGTGCATATCGTTAGCGCTATAAATTATAGGAAATAATTAAAACCGAATAAAAATCAAATTGGCTGCGACTGCGACCTTCGCCGGAGCCGGTCGCGCCGGTCGCGCCGGTCGCGCCGGTCGCGCCGGTCGCGCCGGACCTCGGGGAGCCCCGCACAGACAATTACGTACCAAATAGTCCGATTAAATATAATAAAATAAAATAAAAAATCGTTTCGGAAAACCCAAAAGTGCAATCACGGTCGCGGTAATCGGTCCGAGTGACGACACTAATTGTGGGTTTGTGGAAGGTTTTTGTCCGACACAAAAACTTTAAATATCCACTAATTGTATGTTTAAAATTATTACAATGGTATTGAAGTTGTTTGTAGCTTTATTTATGGTGCCATCGAGTGGAACCACAATAAGCCGCTCGATTCACGGCGAAGTCTCACTGACGCACCGTTTTGACTCGCTTTGTAGGTCTGCTAGGTTCGTGTGCGGACAGGACCGACAGCGACGACCGACTACGAAAACCCTTTGATACAAACTCAGCCCGAGGGACACGCTAAAGCTGTCATAAGACCTGTAATAGTCATGTATGAGGGTATATTATGCTGTAGGTATAACAACAATTAATAGTATACTACGTTAGTCGCTGTTACATAATATTTTATCTTTCTATATAATAGGGTTATTAGGTGTAAGACTAGCTGAACGAATAAAAAATAGCACGCTGCGCTCCAAAGCAGGTGTTAAAGACGTCGCGTCGACAAGAAAGCTGCAAAATTAAAGTGGGACTGGGCGGGTCATACCAGCCGCATGCATACTGACCGTTGTGCAAAGATCGCCACAGAGTGGTGTTGCCCAGCAGTGGGATAGTATAGGCTCATAAAAAAATATAATAAGGAATTTTACGCCAAGGTCGAAGCAGAGGGTGCTGCTAGCACACACAGAGAACTATTTGTGCAAATTCCGACATGTCGCACACGTCAACACGTCAAACGTCGAACAATACTTTTTGTTTACTGTCTGTCGGTGCCGCCTGCCGCCTCTAGCGTGAAAACATCGCAGAAATATGTCCTATTAGCCTTTTCTGCGTCCTTTTCATATTTCGGTATACACGTAGTATCTATCGAGCCGTATTCGGCGACAAAGAGAGCTGTAATTTCATAAAGTCGTCGTCTGTGTCAGCGAGCACAGTTCTGTGACAGAGCGACCCTCGGCCCGCGGCCCGGAGCGCCACACTCTCATTACCCCGCGTGTCTCGTGACTCGTCAGCTAATGCACGCTTTGTGTGACCCGCACCCCGCACCCCGCACCCCGCACCCGCGCCGGGGCGGTTAATATAGACAGTAATGGCACGTAATGGCTTATTGATGTTATAATGCAGTGAGTTTACCGTATATTGCCTTCAGAGTTCAGACGCAACCGAAAGACGAAACAAAATAAAAATATAATAGCGTTCTACGATGTTGATTATTGACCTACTTGAATGATTCAGCTCGAAATTGGTTCGAAAATGATATCACGTGATAAATGAGTATAATGAATAATGAGTGCTAACGTAGCCCGCGATCGTTAAATACGTAACACGTATTGTAACGTAATGTAACGTATTGTACAACCATAAAGGAGCCCATCTACAATATAAAATTTACATTAATCATTATGCGACTCTACCATTATAGAGCACAACATGTAAAATATCGCAGCGATTTTTAGTGGCACACATAGCATGATTATTACAGTTTGATTACCAACATAAATATCAACTGTAAAAAGTTTTGTGTAATTTATCGCTCACATGTGCCGACTGCCGGCAATTGTTCGCCGGTAGACTGTGTGCTGACGGAACTGACGGAACTGATGCCGACGCGGTTCGGTCCTGTGCAGTCCTCAGACCTCACCCCGTGCGTCACACATTGTAAGTTGCTCATAAAACTTATATAATTACTAGCTGTCCCGGCAAACGTTGCTTTGCCATAATATAAAGTATTTCGCCCATATTATTTTATTGAAGTGACTAAATAAGTATGTCGCCATGGCAACGTCGATCGCTATCTCGTCGCACAAACAATGGTCGCCGTCAGTCTCAGTTTGTAATAACTTACTATTATTTATTCAAAAAATGCACTTATCAATATATAAAGTATCCAGTAGCCGATTCTCAGATCTACTGAATATGCATATAAAATTTGTTAAAAATCGGTAAAGCCGTTTCGGAGGAGTTCGCGGACTAACATTGTGACACGAGAATTTTATGTATAAGATATTACGTATAATATTATTTTGTTATACAAACTTTTGCTTTTCAGGTTGAGCTATTTATATTGAAAGATTTGATCTCTAAAAATTGCATACAAAATAACGTCGTTGAAACGGATTTTAGAACAATTTTAAATTAGGGTTTGTATCGCTCCGAAACAAATTGACGGACCTACCAACCGAAGCATTACACAACCGACCAAATCACATAGGTCCATCGATTGCCTATAACTAGATTTCTTCGATGGTACCTAATATAAATAGGTGATGAATCGTGAGCTCATTATTCGCGCGAATATTCCGGTGTTGCCGATATCTGCTATGCATCATTATGATAGGAGATAAATGCTTGCATGATGATTCACGTGGCGTGGGGTGGGGGCGGTCGGGGTCGCGTGTCGACACATCGCCGAAGTAGAGCACCTTCGGAGCTGGATTCCTCCAATTTTATCAAAATACTTTCGTTTTATCGCGACTCGAGACGCGCGGCGTATTATATTAAGGACAGAGGTTTTTTAGTTTTGTGAGATTTCGTAAATTTGCGTAATCGACGTGCGACATTGAATGGGACTATTTATAGAAATTATTCATGCAGAATATTAATAACGTACACGGTACACCTAATTAAACAAATATTATAAATTATACATGGTCCAGTCGAGAGCGTGCGAGCGAGGCCACTTGCGCAGCTTCGTGGCGGTGCGTCGCCGCCCCGGCCGCCGGCGACGCACCACCACCGCGACGACGTTTTGCATGATTTATGTTATAATATAAATTATACATGGTCCAGTCGAGAGCGTGCGAGCGAGGCCACTTGCGCAGCTACGTGGCGGTGCGTCGCCGCCCCGGCCGCCGGCGACGCACCGCCACCGCGACGACGTTTTGCATGTTATGATTTATGATATAATATAAATTATAATGCTACAACGATGCGTTGCAATTGTGTTGCTGTATTTTGACGAAGCGAGGGGTGGAGAGGAAGTGGGAGCATGGGAGCACAGGGACGATGTGATAGTGTCGATGTCGCATCGCGGGGACACATAATAATAAGTGCTTAAAATTTAGTTTGTTATTATTTTTAGCAATTTTCCGCGAAATAAACTTCCACCTTTAAGTAAATGAGTGAGTGCACGCATAGGCATGCGTACAGCACCTCCCTCCTCCCACACTGCCTATGCGTACACTCGCATGCAAGAACTTGCAAACACCACCACCACACAAGCAATAATGTTGGCAAATCCGTGCAAGGCCCCTCACCACCATGCAGGTTGAAAACCTCGACGCGCGTTTCGCTCCAACACCGGAGCATCCTCAGGATGTGGACTCTACGAACAACGTCCGTCAAGTCAACGGACTTGACGGACGTTGTTCGTAGAGTCCACTCATTTACTTAAAGGTGGAAGTTTATTTCGCGGAAAATTGCTAAAAATAATAACAAACTAAATTTTAAGCTATGGATTTTCGCAAAGTAACTCCTGATTCCATTAACTATAATAAGTGCTGTTAAACATTACACATCGTTCCCTTCCGATAACGTAACGCCAAGCAACGAAGTAAGTTCGAGGAAGTGTGAAGTACGGTAATTGTTGGATGATTAGATCCTCATTCCTACTTATACAGAATCTCATAAGTCATGAATGTTGCGAACTCGGAGCCTGACGCGACGGGGATGAGGGCACAGAATATATATTAGTTGTACCAAATGAGGGGAGGAAGAACAGTTGACGCTCCGAAGTCCGATACCTTTTATATTATGCAGGACGTCGACATGTCGACAAGTTTCGTTAAGGACGCTATAGTTTGGCGCGAAGTTTTTTCATACTTTCATGTGTTACCACTTACCAGGCACAGTATTTTACACAAAATTTTAAATTTATTTAGACAAAAAATCCTGTAACAATCTCATCATAATTTGAGGAAAAATACGAGTATAATTATTATAAAAAATTAAAAAATACAATTCGTTGCTAGCGAGCAAAAAATAACTTCGTCTGATTTATGCAAAAACATAAAAAGTAGGCAATCACCAGCCATTGTCATTTATTTTGTTTCAAGAGTTATTATGTTTTTAATTTGAAATATTATCTAATGTTCTAGGGAATATTCAATAAATGAGTAATGACTAATGACCCTAAAATAGGAGGTTACCCTAGCCACTAGGAGTGGGGAGTCTACTAATATTTCGCGGGTAAAGCGCATCACAGACGGTGAATCTTAAAGCATATTTTAGAATATCGCTCACCATACAAATCCTGTGAACCATCACACACGACGAAGTTAATTTATATTTTATATTTTGTATCTTAAGATATGGAAATATATATTTCGTACCTTAAAGCGTATCACAGACGGTGAAGATAATATAAAATATATATTATCTTAGAGCATATTTTAGAATATCGCTCACCATACAAATCCTATGAACCATCACACACGACGAAGTTAATTTATATTTTATATTTTGTATCTTAAGATATGGAAATATATATTTCGTACCTTAATATTTTATCTTAAGATACGAAATATATATTTCGTATCTTAATATGTTATCTTAAGATGCGAAATATATCTTTATGAATAGGTACAGGGTGTTTTTGTGTCGAGCAGCGGGCTTATCGGTGATCGGACGGCGGCGGACGCACTAGTAGATGCAATGTTGCCAGTGCTGTATGTTAGAAAGTTACATACCTACTCTCATTCAAAAAGTAACATTTTGATGGAAAAAGTAACATTTCGGATAACTTTAAATAAAATTGACTTATAATTTATTGCTTTATTATTACTATTGCTTAAAAAGCTCATGAATCGAAATGAATGTTTCTCTTGAATTTCTAAAATACTCCTGAAACTTCTTCGTTGACAGATATTGATAAGGGTCTACACAGACGGACTGCATTTCAACTGCAATCCAACTGTAAATTGCAGTTCAAGTGCAGTTTGAATGCAGTTGACGCGACTGCAATGCGACTACAAATGCGTCTGTGTAGACCTTAAAGGTTAAATTCGCCGCAGGTTTTTCTCTTTTTTATGTGAGGCTCTATCCAAATGTTTCTCCTTTTGAAATGTGCTACTGCAATCTGCATTTCACATTCTATATCAGAATCATCGTCTGAGAAGTTGTCTAACAAATCAAGAAGTAAGACAGTATCAGTTATTAGTTATCACTCATAGTCAATCACCCTGTATATAGAACTCTAACAAGGAATACGTGTGGCACCAACGCAGACTCGTAAGGAAATGAACATATTTTTAATATTATCGTATCTTAGCCGTGTGTGATAGCTTAAGATACTATAATATTTTATATTTGGGCATCTTAAGATAAAATATTATATTATCTTCACCGTGTGTGATGCGCTTTATTAGGCTGTGTTTCCACCAGAGATGTGTTGCGAGGAATGTGTTTTTAAGATCCAAATGAAAATAGAATCGCTGCGCTGAATGTTGTGAGGCAAATAAAGCGTTTCTATTGGTTCTCAAAAACACATTCCCCGCAACACATTCCCCGCAATTACACATCTCTGGTGGTAACACAGTCAACGAGACCGTCGCGTCTCGGTCCATCGGCTATGATCTGTCATAAACTCATAAGGCTGTATTTTAAAATCGTTGAATGCTTAGACATATTATTATTATTCATGTATTAATTATTTCTGTTGAGTAAGGTTTTTACTTATTTTCGGTACTTTACTTCATAAAGATATATTAGGGCGGAGCTTCTATAAAAATACATGTTTTTATCCGTTTTGTACGGAACGGATTGTTTGTTGGTCCGATTCGTGCTCGGCCATTTTTTTTTAATTTGCAAGATTTTTTGCAAATTGATAAAATATCTTTTCGTTAATAGAAGCAAGCGAGACATAATGACACATACTAATGACGCTGGAAGCTAGTATATAAGATATTATGTACTAACATGTTAACAAAAATCTTGTATTATATTCACCCATCTTCGGATATATGTTTTAACAGTGGACATAATATTATATCGAACCCATTAGATCAATGCTAATTATCGCACCTTGATAAAATTATGTAAATGTAAATATGGATGAACACGAATAATACATATAATTTTATTAAAAAAGTAATATGCGTTTTAATGGAAAATAGAGCTGCTAGTTGACTTCTAGCAATTAGCATACAATAATTCACTGTAATATTTTGATCAAAATCAAGAGGCATAGAATTTCATATATATTTGGAAGATTTTACATGAAGTTTTGTACAATATCGATTCGTCGTTTAGAATTTAGATAGCTGTGTATGACACCGCAGCGCGGGACAGCGCGGTACCTGTATCGTGTGGGCATTAGTTGCCGAATTGACTGCCGGAATATAAATGACCGAGCGGCTAATTACTTATTAATATATGGCCGGGGCCCGCGTCACCACCCGCCCCCCGCTGGCCCCGCTGGCCGGGTCAAGTGCAATCGTACAATTCAAAACTTTACTCAATTTGCCAACGGATCGAGTACTATCTATTAAATTAAGACGTTAATTCAGTATGTAAGCTTTTAAATTATAATTATTTAATTAATTGCTTTGCCGGAATTTAATGTACACTACTCGTAGCGAGCGATACCTAGCTGGATATCGCTCGCAACTCCTGTGGGAATCGAACATCGGCCTCCTGCGATTCGTGAAATTGTTTAGAGAAAAACTACTGTCAAGTCAACGCAGACTGCATACTTTGCATGCGAGGAGTAAATTAATGTGAAAATATCAGTGCATTCGTATGATGTTCAAATGTAACGTCACGCGGCTGGTGTCAACACCACCGCCGGCCACCTGTACTAACGAACAGACGACGGAAGACCGACCTTGACGGGGCCGACCGCTGACATACTGCCGGGGGCCTGAAAATGTTACTAACAGACTACTGCCCACTCTGGCCAGCCTGAGTTACTGCTAGCTGGTATTTGGCGTATGTAGACATATTATATAGCACTACGACGAATGAAAGACGTCATGACATTTAACACATACGTCACCGAGCTTCGGTGTTACAGGCTCTGGGGTCATACTGATTACTACTATTGCTCCTACTCGAACGACTAGAACACACTCGACTTGATCCTACACACTCGGACCCCTGACCGCCGAGCCGGATGTCTCCGCCGAAGGAAAAAACGACTGAGATCGGATTATACCGATAAAAATTATTATAAACGGACAATCTACATAATACTCGTATATTACATAGCAGGAAACGCAATTATAACTCCGCGGAATAAATTATAAAACGAGTAGATTTCGGTAAAACCGAGATCTGTTTTTAATTATGTACACCGATTATTACATAGTGACATCACCGAACCGGCTTCAATTTGTACTGAAGTGATCGGGGCTAATCATTTTGCCCTTAAACATCATATTTTCCAATATCTTTCGCATTTTATGAGTTAAGAGAGCGGCTCTCGTATAATAGTAAAACCGCCTCAGATAACCATTAACGTACCTCAATATTATGAGTATTCGATGTAACTATTTCATCAGCGTCACGCGAAATATTAAATAAAATAGAAGAGTTTTCAGTTCGGTGCAATTTGGTGAGTAACACAAACAACATGGTAATGTATCTCGTACTTGTGAAGAAAGGAAAAATTGTAAAGAAATACACGACCTCCGTGTCAGACTGAATAGACGAAAACCACAACGAGCGCCGACATCGCGTTAAACATAGTTTGTAGCAAAGCACGGACCGGCGCTCCACTGAAAATGCACAATGGTAGAGTTGGGATAAAGGAAATGTATAAATGATATCTAAGAGTTTAATATTTGGGAGGAAAAAATAAGATATTTTCTAAATCTGTCTAAGACCTCTAAGTGATGCCTGAATGAATTGAAATAAAGTAAAAATAAATAGAATGGATGAAATTTTTTTTCGTGCGAATGTAGTTCGTACAATGAAAATTGTTAACTCAACAACCTAATTATAAAATGAAATAAAATTAATGCATTTAAAGATTATATTACAAGAATGTATAGCATTGATTGAAGTTTAGGAGACCATAAGATCGATCTTACTGCCATGAGGTGTGGAAATTGACAATTTAGTATGAATGGGAATCGGGCAGGAGGCTTTATCGCTCTCATACTGCGGTAGCTCGCCGAAATGAGTTTTTCGGCCTCTAACATAGTAATATATTATGTACTGTTCTACTGACGGCTGGTAAATTGATCAATTATTAACAGCATAAATACATCGTATTCGAAACTATAGGGGGTGAGACGCGAAATGTTGAGAAAAGTTGCGGGCTACATAATATTGACGAAAATAAAACTGCGTCTTAGAATTGTGATCATTTTACCTATTTCTTTTAGTTAAAGCAGCATTTACCTATAAAACACCCAGTATAATATTATTTTGGTATTCGATTGTGATTTAGTTGATTCGATGGTATGTACTTATACAACACCCAGTTTAATATTATATTGGTATTCGATTGTGATTTAGATGATTCGATGGTTCTTTTAGTTTGGCTTGGCGTTTTATAAAGTCCTGCAAAACATAGCAAATAGATGTAGCAAACTGGTAATGTGTAAATTTTTTGGCAGCACGGGCCGCGGGCCGCGGCGGAGCGCTCGTTAAACTGATGATCGTTTAGGCCGGTTTGGCCACAAAGGCCAAGTTCACTGGCGAGTGGCGAGTGCCAGCCCGCGCCGCCCGTCAATTACAGAATACCGAATTATAATAATCTAATTATCATAATATTATATTATCTGAACTTAGATTAGAAATATGCTCGTTTTGCAGCTTTCCACGACGACACTTTTATAGAGATCAAAACTTTTAAATAAATTGTAATTTTATTTTTTATTTTAATACAAGACAATAATTATGTACTTATAATATTTTATTGTTGTTTACGTTTGGTAAGTTAGGCCTATTTTTATTAATTTTATTATTTATTGTCAATTAAATTTATTATTGTCAATTAATATTGTTATAACTTATAAGTCTGAAAGACTTTCTGTCAAAAAGCTTCGCTAAAACTTTTCATGCAGTTTACTTACGTTTTTTATATTATCACTAAATATAATATAATTTTCAAGTTAATCAAAATAAAAATCAAAATAAGAAAAGATACGCATTTGAAAAGTTTTCTGCATTTCAGCAAATAAGATAGACTCTAGTTTCTACCGCAGCTGAAGCTCTGCAACTAAACTTTCAGTGAACTTTAGTTATTTGAGTGCTGAAAAACTTTATTTACAACTTCGGCCAGCATAAGCGATTTTTTAAATAAAAACTTAACAAAAGTAACTTCTAAGAACTTTCGAAGCCGAACGGGAAACTTTTAAAAGTCGACAAACCTTGAAATATCCGGATTTTCGGAAACGATCCTGAGTTACCGAAACTGTGAGTATCCACGAAGTAGTACGTGGGGTAGTCACTAACGTCGTCGATCACTAGTCACTACACAGTCAGTCACAGTCGCGGGCGCGTCAGGCGTGTCGCGCGCTCGGCCGGCCGGCAGACACTGTCGCGCGCCGCCGCCGCCGCCGCTGCCGCCGCCGACGTCGACGTCGCGGCTTCATTCAGCTTTATTTTTAACTTCCACTAATCCTAGTAGTGGCTAGTAGTACTACAGTTGCCCTTCGGTATACCCGTCGTGGTGGTCGCGGTTGTAGACTTATGGAAATTGTATTTTTAGAAATATAAAACGGATGTCCGTTTATAACAGATCTCCGACGAATACTCGTTCGTCCTAGTTCTCGAAGCTGTGATTAGCGGTGTCGTAGACCCGCACGGTCTACGACACCGCTAATAATATACATCATACCTCGTAGGCCGTAGCCCGTAGGTTCTCTTCGGGGCGGCGGCGGGCGGTGCAGGTTCGCCGTAGAGGAATCATTTTTTCCTTTTGAACGCTTGCGAATCTACTGTAGTCTAATATCTTGGGGATAGTAAGGTTTTTAATATCTTGTCTATTGATTTAGGAAATCAAGATATTTTGAAGATCGTGACGATAAAAAACCCTCACGTATCGTCCGCTGCGCGAGAACTAGTTTTGGCGTGATTTCCGCGAATCCGCCGACATCACTTATTGTATTTACAATTTACATATTCATTATACATTAATTTTTATACTAATTTACATAGTGCCTAGCTCCATGATTCACACAAAAATAATTCACACAAATATAATATTCCAGAAGAATCAAATTGGAGTTTCAGAATCAATTAAACGCTTATTGAACGAAGGCCTATTAGGAGTTTGTAAGGAAATGCGGCGACGGGCTAACGGTCGTTCCTGTTATACTCGCTACTCGGTACTCGGTACTCGGTACTCGATACTCGGTACTCGGTACTCGGCGCTCGGGTCTCGGCGGTGCTCGTGTCGAGTGTAATGTCGGAGTTTGAGGACAATAATAATTAGTGAGCAGTTTGTACGAGTTCAGGACATTGTATCGGAGCGCGTCCGCCACGTTCAACTTATCGCTGTCTCTTTATTATAAACGCTATAACAAAAAGATCGACTACAACAATTGATTATAGATATTATAATATATTTTGTCTTTGTTTAAAATCACTAAATATTTTTTCTTATTCGTCTACAAACATTGAAATCAACTTGCATGTGAATCAAGCACATCAAAATTAGCAATTTTACACACAATTTCGTTGAATAATTTCATTGTAATTATTATTCAGGTTACATGCTCTATTTCTTTAGAAGTATTTTTTTGATTATTTATTCAAAATAGGTTTACAAAACACGTTTGTCGTCGAAAAGAAATGATTGAGTACAGTTTTACTTCGGTTGCGTAATTCCATTCACTATGATAATATTTTTAGATATTGACAATGATTTCAAATAAGCCGTGCCAAATAATTTAACTCCAACTGCTATGTACTATCTATCAGAGAAGTTGATTCATAGCCAGATGGCGGACCCTACGTATATTGGTCGCGTTAAGTCATACCCAACCGACAGTATAATATATTATAAGTCTATGTACCCAACCGACAGATCACAGCTTACATTGATTTGACATAATCCGACCGAATGACGTAGGTTCGCAATCTGTCTATGAATCAACTTAGCTGTCAATAGTACATAAAGATATTTGGAAATTTTATAGGCCTGATAAGTGATAACCTACACACCCGAAGCTCGTAATAATTGAAACTCGTTCCCCGCCCGACGCGACGCCGCGCGCCGCCGCCCGCCCGAGCCGCGCAAATAACGAAGCCGTGAAAACGTTCAGCCGAACTGAATGGCGGCTGATTAAACAGCGCCGGGGGAAGCCGTGACGTCACCGGCCCCGACACACTCTATTACAAACGTTTCGACGGCCGACGGAGTGTGTGACTGTGACTCGGTAACACTACCGTGACGACGCCGCGCCGGGACGGGAAAGCCTGCTGTGAGACAACCCTAGCGCGAACAGGCCTGCTGCGTAGCGGCCTCGATCTCAAAGTCTCGGAGCGCACTCGCCGAAGCCGCGACGACACGCAAGATGTTTATGTATTTTGTTTGTTTAATGTGCCTCACATAATGATAATAGGGTTTAATTGTCTGTATGTTTCCATTGAAAGAAGACGAAACTGTAACTACTTAGATAAAATAACGCGGTATTAAAAAAAATCGGTTGTCTGTAAAGTCGGTTTACTAAGGACGATAGTTGAACGTGACAACGTATGACGTTGTTACGTTCAACGATCCTTAACCCCTTAACCCTCGCTTCCGAATCTCTATAAATAGAAACAAACTTTTTCGACTGTAACCTAAAGTTATTTCGATGTATTTCTTTCAAATGATTGTCTAAAAATATTTATAATGAGTAAAACAAACTATTCGCAATACAAAACGCTACATAAATTCGTGAAATCCAGTAAAATCTTCGAACAAAGCACAAGTCATACCTCGACACGTAGGAAATAGAGCACAATTTTAAATAGCCGAAATAATACTAATAGCTCACAGATTGTTTATTTATTTTTCATTCAGAGTACGGTCAATGTATTAAAGATCATAACTAACCAAACTTCTTCATACAAAAGTATTCTCTAAGTCATCGAAATACGTAATATAATCGAAACAAAGAGCGCGGCCCAGGTGGGCCTTACGGTTGTTGAGTGACTTGAGAGGATAAATGGAACGCCTCAGAGCTGTCAGCGAGGTAACGCCGCATGAACTGTCATGTTTTTCGGGTGCGCACCCCATATCGAATTA
This sequence comes from Polyommatus icarus, assembly GCA_937595015.1. Classification (NCBI taxonomy): domain Eukaryota; kingdom Metazoa; phylum Arthropoda; class Insecta; order Lepidoptera; family Lycaenidae; genus Polyommatus; species Polyommatus icarus. The sequence goes on along the minus strand of OW569328.1, from coordinate 193,465 downwards.
TAAGACGTTATCACGTCAAAATTCGTCGTGCTCTCGGCCTGTGTTTGTGCCGGCGCGGGCGTAGAACAATCCCCGCGCAGCGCCGCCACTGTAGCTCGTCTCTCTGTACTGTGTACTCTGTAGCTACGCCTACGATAGCAAACGTTAATTACTAGTAATTATCGTTTGACATGAGCTCGTCGAGGGCTCCGAACACTTTTACGGTGTGTCGACTATCGAGCCTCTGTAGTATTCCCTGCTGTGTTGTGATGAATTCGCTCGTCGTATTATAGCCTCGTCGGATTCAATAGCTCCATCGGGGCTGCGATAGCGACCAATTAATACTAATGGCTGTATTGTGTCCATTGAGATGGCTCGATATTATTTAGTTTACTTACACCAAATATAATATTATGGAAGCGAGTAGGAAAATAAGCAGTAACTTACAGTTACTATAATACTCGTATCTGAGATTAAAATCTTATTAAGTAGTACTACAAATCAATGAAAATTGGACCACTGCGAACTACGAGCGCTAGCCAAGAGAATAACAAAAATACAAAGTATATTATTACTATGTTATAATCTGTCAAAATCATAACAGTTCGCAAAATTTTTGTGGACGGACGGCAATAATAAGATAAGAGAAAATTCTAGAAGGCAAATCAGTCGTCCTCAATTGCTTAATGCCTAGTCTTTATTCAAATGATTTACTTGTACATCGGTCTTCGGTACAGCTGTCGGGTCAGTCGGGAGTCGGGACAGGGGCAACCGGCTAATCGCACTGACAATTGCTGACACGCGGACACTCGCGCTGACGGACGCTTCCTCAATAACGACTGATCATCCTGTCTATTGCATACGCCATACTCGATAGTTGATACGCTACAATGTATGCGTCGTGAGTACTGTTGCTGCAGAGTGCAGACCAGTGACCACAGATGAGCATACCTAAAAACACAAGCAAATGATATTACGGGCAGTACATATTAAAGATACTAATAAATATTATAATTTATAATATTATGAATTATGATGTAGAGTACTGCGCGCACAATGTGCAAAGCCCGCGGGCGGTCATGAGTGGTGTAAACAGTAAAATATACGATTATAAGACCCAGTAGTTAGTACTTACTCACCTTAGATATAAACGAAGTCGCGGGATAAAGTTAGCGTTAGCCCAAAGTAACTATTCCACGCGGACGAAGTCGCAGGCGGAAGCTAGTAATTTGAATAAAGATGCAAATTATGAGAGTACTTAAAAACTTCCTATATTTTTTTAGTTTTGTAATAAAGTTATACTCGACGGAATCGGGTAAAAAACTTCGTTTTACTTACGTACGAATACTATGTTTTGTAAACGATGCGAGGGCGAGTGTGCCAACTCCGCAGTCCGCGCCCGTATATTTTGCTCGCGAAAGGTTTTTAAAATTCTAACCTATAAATCATGTGTTTGATTTAGCTAATGCAGCATTTATCTATAAATTATCCGTTCGATTTAGCTAATGCAGCATTCTCGCAACTTAAACAGAACAAAGAGGCAAGAGCTTCGCTCGATTCGACGAGCGACGATATCCAATAATGTAATTTGTTCTGTTCGACGAATCTTAACGTAACCTAAAATAATTTCGCCCACTCTCGTACGTCGAGCGTCAGCTATTTATTCGGTGGTATAGAACTTAATTAGCGGTGTGCTCCGCAGAATGTTGTAAAAGTAATCCCAACTACTAAACTAAAAGTTTCGTAAATTAAAGCTATGTTTTTGAAGGACGGGCGGAGCCCTTTATTACGCGAAAGTCAGTGAAGCAATACAACACACTCTGTATATGTTCGAGTAGATCAAACGATATGCATAGTAAAGTAGTCCAAAAAGCCTCTAAAATGTCCGCGATGGGCGCGCGATAACACAGTAGTGTGATAGCATCGCCGGCGGTCGGCGGTGTCACGAACCCCGCTCACGTGTCGCTCACCTGTCATGCCGGTGCTCCACTGACCTACATCATTTCACCCATTGGGCCCTGGACCGCTAGGACCCCCCTCAGATCATGCAAAACCCAGAAGCCAGCAAAGCAAAACGTATCCCCAATGAAATTAGTAAAAAATCACTCGGCAACAATATAATATCAGAAAGCTGGTGCTAGTGCTCGAAGTTCCCAGAACCATTCACAATATAATGAGTACTTCATTAGTAAGTGCTAAACTCGATGTAAAAACTTGAATATAAATACGTCCGAAAGCGCTTTTTGAATTTAAACTTAAATATAAAAATACTTCAGGACGCGTATCCGAAAGTGCTTTTAGAATACAAATTCAGTGTGTATTACTTTTCCTTTCCCTCACATGTCATGGATTTAACTATTTACCGTAATAAAGCACTCGTCAGAAGCGAATTACTCCCACACTACACCAAATGAGGCCCTCGCTGCATAATTGAGGAGTGAGGCCAATCAGCGGGGAATGAACGCGGAGCCTAATAAGCTGGGAAATTATTGTACCGGCTCCGATTCCCCCGCTCTCGCCCACTCTTCCCCGCACTCCCTCGCTCTCCCGAGATACAATATTCCTCCGATTGTTAAATTAATATTTGAACAGCATCTTTGGGAATCGTAGCGGGATAATTGTGTTACAAGTTACTGCCGTAGTTTCTTCACAGCTGGCCTTCAGGGTCAGAGTGAATCGATGAACCGGAATCATAAACTACCATCAAGTTATCATTACTACAGAAGCTTAAACCTACTTCTGCCGTCTGCCTGCCTAATCATATTAACACGTAGCTTCTACATGTTTAAACTGATAAAGCGATATCTTACTTGGACTTTAGAGATACGTTTAATAAAGTTTATTTGCAACTACATTCATACATGGTGCAGAATCACAAAATAATAATAATTATATACTTAATTCCAATTAGCAGCCGCAAATTGGCTCATGCTCGGCATGTGCTGTAACATTCAGCGCCGGTCTTCCGTTCATCGTTTAGTCTCAGAGAGAGACGATAGGTAGTTTCAATCGCTGCAAAATACTTTTGCAGATTATTTTAGCGCATTGAAGTCGCGGAGATATAACTCAAATAATATCATTTTCGTTGTATCTGGGATGGCTGTAGAATAAAATAGAACAAAATTAACTAAAAATTAAAACCGACTTCCAAGGTGAAAACAATAGTAACATGAACTTAAAAGTTTTAAATAACTCTTTAAACTCTTTAATAGTGCCTTTTTCAGAATTCGTCTAAATCTCAACTATTTCTGTACATACACAGTCTTCATTATTTTGAAGTCGGTACCAGCTAATTTATTCGTGAGTTCAGTGATGTCAGAACTTAGAATACTTATCTGAAACTTTTGGGACTGGTACCGACTTCAAAGTAATGAAGACTGTAGTATGTACAGAAATAGTTGAGATTTAGACGAATTCTGAAAAAGGCACTATTAAAGAGTTTAAAGAGTTATTTAATACTTTTTAGTTCAAATTACTATTGTTTTTTACCTTGGAAGTCGGTTTTAATTTTTCGTTAAAAATAATAATTTCACTCTTTTTAGTTATCTACAAAATAATGCTTTATGCGTAAATAACTAATACGAATGTTATCTATTCACATTATGTTACTGTAAGCGAAATTGTGGTAAATGCTTGCAGTTATCTTAGCGATGCTGCAATTTCCAAACTTTTATCTTTAAAGTTTCAGGAGTTCTGTTCAGTGCCTTTGGACCAAGAGACATCTTCGTATGAAATTTCTCTTATTCGTAACATAATTATGTTTAACTCACTAGAAACAACATTTTAACCACTATGAGTGTTTTGATAAATTTCAAGGATTTCCCTCGATTGCTCATAGATCCCATCATCAGCTCACCACTTTCGTAAGTGTTACACAAAATTAAGATTATATCCTATACAACAACACGAGAATTTTGAAAATCGGTCCACAAACAGTGAAATCATCATCAAAAACAACTGCTTTGATGCAAAATATCGCGAAAAGTACCAATAATTGGGTCATAGTGTGATGACCCATGGTATAATTATGGTCGTGATGATGATGATCAATCAAATTGATGTATTGGCTTATGCTTTCAGTTGTTTAAACAACGCCGAAATTCTCGAACCTGTACCTATAAGCATTCAAAAGTTCTGTTCGGTACCTTCGGTTCCAGGGTATAACCTGGTACGAATTCTTACTTTTTGGTAGCATTTACCTCGAATGCTTCAGGAAAAATTTAAATCACGATATGTTTCCATACAAATTTCAAGGAATCTCCTCGATTACTCATGGATCCCATCATCAGATCACCACTTTTATGAACATAGTACCAAATTCGAATCAAACCCTATGCAACACAAAAATAATTTTGAAAATCGGACTACAAACGGCTGAGTAATTATTGAACATACATAAAAAAAATACATACAGCCGAACGTATTACCTCCTCCTTTTTGGAAGTCGGTCAAAAAAGACGGGTTGCACTCCGGGAGTGCCGGCAGAAGTGAAAATTTGATTATTAACGTTGTACATAATTTTTGTGACCCATTTTTTATGAAAATCGATTTTTTTTAATTAATCGAAACCCTAAAATCGTTTAAATTTTTAACCCATTTTTTATGAAAATCGATTTTTAAAAAATCGATTTTTTTAATTACTTAATCGAAACCCTAACGATCGATTCAAAAATATCGACAATCGAAAAAAAAACAATCGATTGTTCGATTAATCGATTTCGATATTACAACACTACTCTCCAACCGTCTTACGGTTTTTCGATCAGAACGAGAATCTGACGCGAGTTTCACAGTTTTTACCCATCCCACAAAAGTGCTCAACGCCGCTAAAAGAAGTTTTCACTTCAATAACAATCTTAACCTTTACGGGCTCGAGGCGTCGCGTTAGGGCCGGAAATGGGGACTATCCCGGTACCGCCCCCGGTGCGATACCGTGACGTCATCGGCGAACGCCGTACCGTGACGTGTACCCGCTCCCTCGGGGCAGCGCACCCCGCAGCTGTGCGGCGGAAGTCTCTACCGTGTCGCCACGTCGTGCTGCGCCCGTGCGAGAGCGTATTGAGGTGTTATAACTTATAGCATGGTTGTGTGAGGTTATGTCATGCTCAGACTTTGTAAACAACTTCTTCCAAGTTTCAATGTAGAGAATAGATCTATACGCTAAAAGCTCTTTCCTGAATATAGGAAATAAACAACACATATTAAATTAGGACAAAGAACACAAGCTTTTTCGCTTTAATATGTTTCTATCGGTCAATTCTATAAAACATACGTCGTATGTCGCGAAAATAGCAATGCGATGAGCGACCGGTCTGTCGCGCGGAGTTGAATTACAGTCAGTTGCATGGATTATTGAGAGACGTGACTAATGGCCCCCGAACACCCGACACCTTGTTGTTTTACAACGACGTAAAAAAGAGTTCACTGATTGAGCTGCACGAGGTACTTCCGATGAGTTTTTACGTTAATAAATAAATAAATGTCGGAGTTTTAATGAGGAGCGGCGTGAGCGAGGTGTGCGCGCCGTATCTCCTGGCTCGCGCCGGGGTACGCAGTTTCTCGTTTAACTAATTCCTGGAAATTGTGTATTTAATCCTTTAATTAAGCTCGCTCGGATCGGTCGTAATTGTGATTAGTTTTATGTCGTCGGCGCAATAAACGAAACGAAGCACGAGAAAGTACAATCTCCGAAGTAAAATAATTAATTAGCGAGACAAAAAGTGAGGAGACACTCGCAGGCGGGCGCCGGACGCCGGACGCCCGGACGGAGTATCGGTTGAAACTTTTTCTTTGTACCATTTCTTTGACTTCAGCAATTAGTTTAATATATTATAACTGTAGATTTAATTGTTATCTCTGGACTTAACATTGAGGCATATCTAAAATGTCATAATTGACAGAGTTCCGTCTTCATTAAGCATACCTCGTCGTTTTATCGTTTTATTTTCTAGTCGAGTTATGACTTTATGAGTATAAAGATTTGTCGGGATTGCTGCGAGCTCCGTGATTCGCTCGAACTTCATCGGGAGGTTATATCGACACTTTGAATATGAATTAGTATCGTTTGTTGTGGGAATTATTATGCAAATGTCCACCGACACCTCTACTCTACCTCGGCGCGGCCGCTCGGGAATCTGGAGACGGGAGAGCCCATTATTGGCCCGCGCCAATGATTGCATCGGTGAGACTGGAAGATGTTATATAACTCGAATTCAGTAAACAGAGCTAAACAAACTGAAAACATTTGATTAAAAAACATGTTTGTTCATCTGTAAACCAATTAATTTTATAATAAGTATTTTGATGAGTAGCACAAATTGTAATATTATTACAGTGTTGCAACACTATTATTAGAATAGCAGTAATCTACAGATTACCATGGTCGTAGTGTTGAAGTTGTCGTAGGTACAAACAACCTTCAAGAAAAGAGCGTATTCCCTCTTAAAAGGCCGGTAACGCACCTGCAGCTCTTCTGATGTTGCGAGTGTCCATGGGCGACGGTAGTTGCTTACTATCAGGTGACCCGTTTGCTCGTTTGCCCCCTTATTTAATAAAAAAAAAAGGTACGTGCCATCTGTTGACGTCGGCAGAGCCGAGACTCAGTTGATTGTTCATAGTCTTCGACAACATTCAGCCTGAGTTAAGGTGGGCGCCGGCGGGCTGGAGGAGGCTAGAGTACTGCCTAGTTTATTCCGCTTATGCCGTCTCTCCACGTTGGCCAATGCCGACAAATACAAACGATTACGAACGTATGTAACCAGATGGTGGGCGCTCCGAGTCGGGCCACGGTGGAAAATCAGGAAAATAATAATTGCAAAGCTGTTTATAGCGAGCGCACTCGACGTCGATCACGGGCATCAATCATGCACGAATATATTATTATTGTCTTCAACACGTTTGCAAACACTTATCAGGTTCAGCTGTCGTGGGCCAACACGTGACACTTGCAACATCAGAAGAGCTGCAGGTGCGTTGCCCGCCTTTTAAGAGGGAATACGCTCTTTTCTTGAAGGTTTGCAGGTCGTATAGGTCCGGAAATACTGCTGGTGACAGTTCGTTCCAGAGTTTTACAGTGCGCGGTAGAAAGTTACGCGAAAAACGCACTGTGGAAGACTGCCACTCATCAAGGTGATGAGGATGGTATGTTTTTCGCGTGGGACGATGGCGAAAAGTTGCAGGTGCACTCCCCGTGATACAACCGATAGAGGATGCAGAGCGAAGCTACATCTCGGCGTAATTCCAAGGGGTCCAAGCTGTTTGAAACTCTATGGCAATCAACAATTCGAGCGGCCCTTCGTTGGATACGATCCAGAGGGAGTAGTTGGTATTTTGGCGCCCCTACCCAGAGATGAGAACAATATTCCATATGAGGCCGAACCTGCGCCTTGTAGAGTTGTAGGCGTTGGTCCGGACTGAAGTACTGTCTCGCTCTGTTAAGAACACCAAGCTTCTTCGAGGCTAATTTGGCCTTACCCTCTAGATGGTATCGGAACTGGACTTCGCTCGATATGTTGACGCCAAGTATCTCAATGCTAGGGGAGATGGTTAAAGATGTGCCCTCGAAACGAGGATATACGACCATTGGTGACTTTTTAGTGGTGAACGCGCAGACTTGTGTCTTGGCGGGGTTGAATTGGACCAAGTTACGTCTACCCCATTTAGAAACCTTCTGCAATGAATTCTCCACCTTAGACACAAGATCGTTTCGACTCTCAGTGACATTTTGCCGAGAAATATTGGGGGAGCCGGTATATACAGCATCACCTGTACTGTCATCCGCATAGCAATTAATGCCGCTGGTCTGCAACATGTCATTGATATGCAGTAAGAATAGAGTAGGCGATAGCACACAGCCCTGAGGCACACCAGCAACTACAGACTGAGTTTCCGAGCATTCGCCGTCAACTACGACCTTTATGCTTCTGTCTGCTAAGAAACCAGTGACCCACTTACATAATTTCTCGGGCAGCCCGTATGATGGAAGCTTTGAGCATATTATAGACAGCTGCCAAAACCATGGTGCCCGAATGCCATTGTTTGGTTATTTTTAACCGACTTCAAAAAAAGGAGGTTATTATTCGACGCGTATGTATGTAATATTTCCAGAACTGTTCAGTTTTTGTATTTGTTAATCTATAACAGCTTCTGAACAAATGTGCCAAATTTCAAAAGTGTATGTATGTATGTTTTTATGTTTGTGCGCGCATATCTCCGGAACCACAAGTCCGATTTTAGTGATTTTTTTTATTATACTAGGTATTGTTCAACTTAGGGAAAACTGCAAGTTTCATCACAATCAGCGCAGTAGTTTTTGATATAGGGAATTTTAATTCCTAATTACATACAAAAAATTGAAGTCGGTTTTATCTTTTTAAAATACTATTATTGCTAACGTGAAGTAGGGCCTACCGCCTATCTATACTGCTAAACAGTATTGTAGACCGTAATTAACGAATCAATTACATCTGAGGTCCGTCAAGCCCGGCAGATCTAGTAACGGGTGACGGATCATCCATCAGACGCTATTGGTATTTGGTACGCTGTCCATAGTTTAGAGCTATTGATAGATTTGGTGAACCACATTCCGGTATTACTACGACAGCAGGTTTCAAAGGGGCGCACGGCCGGCTGGAAAGGGTTGGCGAGTTAATTCATTAACTGCTTCAAATCAGTTTGAATACAATCATGTATATTGTATTTAACAGTTACAAAGTAAAATACGCTATTATCTATGCACAAACACCTAAACTCGTCGGATCAAAAGATCACAAAGCGAAACAAAATGGCGGATTATCTAACAAAAGTTGCCGCGAAATATATTTAGTGAACACTGACGATACCGAGTGTATTGTGATGTGTCTCCGCCGAGAGCGCGAACAATACTCAGCTAATCCGTTATTCAGCTGTTTTAATATCGTATCATCCGTCTTGATGAATAAAATATTCAAATAAAATCTAGACACGCGGTAGAGTGTCAAGCCAAGTTACAGCATAAGAGAATGGCGAGCGGCACCGTGTGTTATATTACACGAACCATTTGCAGGTTTTACTTTTGACCCCGTCATAATTCAGAAACTATTTCACATAAACGTTTCAAATTTGGCTCATATAATGAGACTTTTGAGATAAATACATGCTCTTAAATGCTTGTGAAAAGCACAGCTTAAACGGTTATTAAGATATTAACGTCCGAAAATCCAAATTTTTATCACTGACTGACTGACCTATAGATCAAAATTCTAACCCACTTCCAGATGACCTAGAAGGCTGAAATTTGGAATCCAGCTCAGTAATTGTGTGTAAGCGTAGGGAAAAATCCGAAAACAAAAAAAAACGGTCAAGTGCGAGTCATACAGAGGGAAAATTTAGTTTTTTGTATGGAGACCCCCCACAAAAAAATATTTTATTTTACTTTTATTATTTATTTATGAAAGAAGAAATATAATTAAGGATTTTGAGAACATTTCAAGTATCGGCTATTGGCTGCCATTATTGGTTTAGAGCAAAAAGGCAAAAAAATCACGCCCATACAATTATGGGAGCTCCCCGTAAACATTTATTTGTAAATTGAAAAAACTTGATATGAATAGGAGGTGACTTTATGAAGTGTGTCTGTCTGTCTGTTATGTCTTCACGCCCAAACTGCTTGTGCCGATTCTTCTTAAATTTGGTATGGAGATACCTATAGTGTTTGAGTCCCAAGAATAGACATAGAATTATTTCAATATGTCTGTCCGTCTGTCTGTCCGTCTGTCTGTCCGTCCATCCGTCTGTCTGTCTGTTAGACAGCTATAATAAAAGCTACTTTACTTCCGCACAATAAGTTGTACACTATAATTATAGTTAATGGTTGGAAATACACTTGTGTTATACCGTATTATTCCAATGCCTCCTGATGGTAGAGCCTGCATTTTCCATTCACTTAGATTTTCTTTGTTTTATTCGTCTGATACTCAAGTCTCAACAAGGCTTAGGGGCTGTTATAATTTGTTCATAATGCTATTTGGTTCCTATACGTACATAATTCGATTTTCCATGGAACTTGGCACTCATTTAGATCTCCATCCTTTTTACGGCGAAGTCCATAGATAAGAAATATAATGTTTAAGTATGGAACTTGGCTTAGCATTTTTACATTTATGTTTTTGGTGGGATGAAGGTTTGCCCACACTCCTGAAAAGCCTCGAAAAGCGTTAATGGTTACAGTGTGTTGGTTAATGTCAATTCTTACTTCGACAGTTCTCGCAATGAAGGCATTGCAGTCCGATCATCGAACACGTAGAAATTTGGCAATTATTGATCTACTGCTACTTGCCTCTGTCACTCTCCAATATTGCTCGCCAGAGTTGTACATATTATACAGATTGTATAAATTTTAATCAAAGCTGAAATAACTATTAAGTTCTCTTAATATTTGCACACCGCGAGCGTATTTTGTCAGCTCTACAAACTAGCTGCAGACTACATCAACATAAATAGTAGTTCTGGCTGAAACAATTATCAATATTAAACTCGGTTCACACGTGCGGTACGTTGTTCTATAAGCGCATCCCACACTCGCGGGTGCACAAGCGCGGGTCACGCGTACAGTCATAATACCCCGATTCTCCTGTTTAATCCAACATTAATGCGGCTTTGGTCCGGTCCGGGTGCTATCAAACCGTAAATACCAAATCAAGACGTGAGAAGAACTTCCCGTTTTTTTGCTTAAATGGGGCCGGAAAAAATATTTTAAATAGAAAAACTATAGATTATATGTGTCGCCAGACATATTAGCTAGGTTATGAAGTAGATAAGTTACAAGTTTTAATAAAATAATTAGGGGGAAAATTAGTTATTGTCCGTATGTTACGAAATGTTACTTGTTCGATTCTTCCACTCACGTCTTCAAATGTGATGACAAATTTTTAAAGCTCAGAACGTTTAGACAGAGTAGACAGAATAGAGCTCACTACACAGAACGGTTTGACAATAATTGACATTGACATAAGTTGAGATTGTCATTTTCTATTTTAACTACGCCGAAACTGTGTTAAAACTTTCGCTAAACGCTGATCGATACTGTTACATCGTGACTGGAATGACTTTGAACCACAGTATAGCAATATCCCTACAGTAGTGAAACGAATGTACTTATGCAGAGCAACGGAGGGGTACCCGCGGGGAAGCGGGCGGCGCGGGCCCGCGTATACAAACTCGCGGAGTTTGTGTACCTGCCCGCGCAGGGGTGACGTTGGCGCGTTGTCTACGAGTTTTGTGTTGTAATTATTGTAAAACGATAACTTATCTTATAAACAATGGGATATAATAAGTGTTCAGACTTCAGTGTACGGATGTAAATCTGATTCAAAAAATAAAAATTTAAATTTTCATAAATATCGGTTCACAGTTCACACTAATATTGTGTTGGTCTTGGCGGCATTTATTTGCATCTCTGTTTTATTGTAACTTACGTTGTAAAAAGTGTTACTTGGAGAGAAACAATATAAAATAAATTAAAAATCTGTCAAATACCCTGTTACACACTAATTAGTACCTACCTAGCTAGGTACACAGGGCCACACATCAAATGTAACATGTTGACCTTTTGGAACGCCCTTACCGCGCACGTAATAAGAGCGAGTTTTGAAGCGCTTCTGTTACACCTGATGTGTGGCGGGTGGCCTACCGTACCTACCAATTAAGAGATTAATATTTTAATATATAATAATGCGTCTTCATTATTTTAATCCTTCGATCGAGGATTCTTGGAAATCTATTGTTATTCTATTGTGTCTCGCTCACCGGTGAGCTTATGGGGCTTGATGGGTGAATTAAATTTTTAAATAGAGAACTAAATCATGTAGAAATAAAGTTTCATGTAAATATCTGGCAGTATGACATAATATGTAAATATAACACGCTGATTAAGCAGATTATATGATAATTGATTACATTACAAGCACAATATTTTATTTTTATTTTATTTCCCGTTTCGTGGCAACCCTGGCATATCTGCTCGGTACCTACACCGGTGTCGGAATCGTGCGACATCAAAGGCGTTTCGTTACTGTAGGGATATTCAATATTGCTATACTGTGCTTTGAACTAAAATACCAGAATCTGGTTACACATACACTATACACATACACTACAGTGCAAACTACATGAGGACGAGCGAACTCATTATTTACTTTAGTTAATTATTACGTTCATAATATGAAACACGACTCCATTAAACGATATTATTTCGAAATTATTATTCGTGATTTTCAGCTTTTACTGTTTGTTTTAAAAGTATTTTAATGCGGTATCATACAGACTCATACAGTAAAGTGGCTCTACTTTGTCTTTTAAATTAAAGTCTTAACGAGTTTATGGGGATAGGTACATTTTTCTAAGAAGAAGCTTGGTGAGTTGGAGCCCTGTAGATGCGTATGTTGGACTTTTTCAATATAGGGGACCGGAGATCCGGAATACAGCGATCCATCACAAGGTTTAGTAATAAACTTATGTGGAACACAGTCCATAAATATACTATAGTTTCGCTTTAGCTTTAGATAGTAATTTAAATAATTAATTATTTAAGTTACAAGGCTCTCGGGTTCGGGACTCATATAAAGTTTCAGTAATAAATTCTCACGAGGTACTTTCAGAGGAATTGACCGAATGGATTCACATTCTACAGCAAGAAAGCGGACCTACTTTATCTGGGCGGATTATGTCATTTCAATAATTTTTTCGTGATCCTTCTGCTGCGCTTGACATAGCCCAACCAAATTGCGTAGGTATTCATCACAGACATATATCAAGATAGATACCGCATGTCGCCAGTTGTATGAAAACGAGCGTGCCACTTTTTTCCAACCTACTGTGACGTACCGATGATAGGAATTGTGTCGGGTGTCCATTATCTTGGCCAACGTTTATATTTGAATTTCTAGAGCGCAGAACGGCACTTTTAGGCATTAAGGCATTTTTAAAATTCCGATTGACGTCCGGTTCTGATAGCAGACTAAAGAACAGACTAAAGAAAATACGAGCATTGCTCGTCATTTGGGAACGCAATATGGCACGCGAAGTACATACACATGCGGTTTTCTTTTTCTTTTTTTTTACGCAGGGGAAACCCATCATGGGTGCCCCGGGTTGGGTACCCCGGGGGTATGTGAGACTCCTACTCACTAAAACCACCTGCGGCTCGCCTTCAGCCGTATAACGGAGGGATATCCCGGATCAAACAAACACGGGACTCCCTCCACGACTGGCCGGTCTACCTCGGACCGGACTTTCACCAAAGTAAGGGAACGCTTAGGCGCACTAAAGCGGAACGCTTTAGTTCGCCTAAGCGTTCCCTTACCTCGGCGCCGGGACTGACAAAGCCGGGCAGGTTCCCATCCTGACCCGGAGCCCCGTTAGACAGAAGTTAGGAGGTTCGCGTAGCGACGCCTCCGCACTCCCGTCCTACGCCGGAGGAGCGGCAGAGAGGTGGGATCATTCTCTCTGTCCAGCTCCGTGGCCAAAGAAAGAGACCGCCGCCTGCCAGGCCTCATCGCACACATGCGGTATCTATTTTTATTTTAATCTATGTCTGTGGTATTTATCTACTTATAAAACAATTTTTCTGATAAATCATAATACATCAATCAACATAATAATACATAACACAACAAATGCATTTCTCAGTCGGCTAAACGACGTATCGCATGACCGGAGTAGTGAATTCATAAAAACATTATACACAACTCACAAGACAATAATTATATACGTCACGAATAGTTATTAATTATAATCCATACTAGTCCACACTAATATTGTAAATGGTCTCTTTGTCTATCCTTTCCTCTATACACATTCCGCTGAATCAATTTTATTGGAATTCCTGTGTTCTAAGTTCTGGTAAATCTGTGCTGAGCGCGAACATGCCGTCGCGACGAAGAGACAGAACCGAAAGGAACGTGCAGGACATCATCTCCCTGCTGAAGCAGACGGATCCGGATGAGGTGCCGGCTTTTGTGGCTAAAGAGCTGCACAAGCTGCCGCCCGTCACGCTGGATCAGGTCGACGTCGTCAGCCTACTGTAGGGCATCAGGTTCCTGAAGAAAGAGCTGGCCGGAGTTCGAGGTATATTGCAGGCGTCGGAATCTATCATCAGTGATCTACGTAGTGAATAATCACAATTGAAAAGTAATAATTCATTATGTAGGTCATCTGACGCCGCATACGTCAACTGTCGCAGAGACGCGGCGGCGGCCACGTTTAGCCCGTCAGCATTATCAGACTAGTCAACGAACACCGCCGCTGCCGCCGCCGCCCGCGCTCCCCTCCTGGTTGCGCCGACGCCGAGTCCACAGGCGACTCAGCAAAACTACGCGACTGTTGCTGGTCGCCCCGCGCCTCCCCCGCGGGCGAATGAAAATGGGGTGAATGAGAGCCGTAAGTATCAACACTCATTTTCACTGTGGGAAAATATTTCGATTAATTTTCCCAAAAAACAAACATGCACAGCTAGTACATACAATATCTATATATCTATGGACGCTTCACACCACGTCAGTCTGGCCCCGTGCTAAGTACCCGAAGGACTTGTGTTACAGGTACCAGACAACGGAAATATATTTAATACTTTTTTACTATACATATATTTAAGATTTTTATTATATCATACACATATTTAATACACATCCATGACCCAGGAACATTGAAAAACTTTTTGTTCCGTCGGCGGGATTCGAGCCCGCGACCTCCGGCTTGAGTTGCCACACACTCTAAACATTGAGCCACAGAGGTCGTCAAATATATTATTCATTATAAAAGATAGCCCACTTAAATATTATATCTCCTTCATCATATCACCCTAGATATTGGTCTACTGCTGGACATAGGCCTCTCTCAATGAACGCCAAGATGACCGATCTCCTGCTACTCTCATCCAACATGGACCCATATTCTCCTTACGATTAAATATAAAGGTTTATATTATTTATTCTCTTTCTCGGTGAATTTTGGGCCCTCATTATTATATTCTTTATGATCGACAGTAAAACAGGGTTTCAATTGACATCGTTAAGGCGAACTTAACGAATAAAATATATTATTTATACTTTTATATTCATTTTATTATAACATGTATGATATTTTTTGCGTTGACTAGATAATTTCATTTTATTTTTAGAACAAAATGCATTTAAACTCCTTGAAAATAATATTAAGTTTAAGCACGGAGCCCGCTACTCATATAAGGTCCGTCAAACATTAAAGTTTTTAAAATGTGTTAAATTGGTAATCTAAACTGTTTTCTTTTACCTTGTAACAAATTATTTATTAAACAATTTACTAATAATATCATAAAAGTAGCATAAAAGACATAACATTTTCCATATAGTTTGTGAGTAGCTACGGCCTACGAGATTTCGTAGCAGACGCGGCGTAGCACCACAGTAGCACCCCAGTAGCACTACAGTAGCGCCGCGGCCCGCGCCTCTACGCCGCTGTCAGACATCTTTGTCTGTATTTATTAATTAAGGACTTATGTCACAATCCCTCGCTAATAACGCTTCAACTCCGGTAAGGCCCAAGTGGGCCGCGATAACAATTGAAAGGCTATTGTGTCTCGTTTTTCCGCGATCGAAGGATTAAAAAGGTCCATAGTGGGTCTCTAGCGACTGTATAAGAGTAGAACACAATATTATGCACCGTAATATTATGTAAATACCATATTTTATAGATTTTAATTAGATAGATGGACAAATTTATTGTTACGACCGGTGATATTAATCTAATATATATAAATCTCCTGTCACGATGTTTGTCCGCGACGGAATCCTAAACTACTTAACCGATTTTAATGTTTGTTTTTTTTTAATGTGTGCTTTTTTCCAACTTGAGAGATAGGATAGCTTAGATCTTTAATTATAGTCGTAATTTTATTTTATTGCAAATTATTTGTCTATAAGGAGCGACCATTGTTTATGCGACGCGGGTCACGGGATAGCGATGGACGTTGCCATGATGACATACTTATTTATAGTCACTAATTCAGTAAAATAATACGGGCGATATACTTTATATAATATGGCAAAGAAACGTTTGCCGGGACAGCTAGTTATTTTATATAATATCAAAATATGACGCGGAAAATGCATAAAATTTTTCATTTAATAAAATTGCACCAATATTTCGTTTCATATTTTAAGAAATTCATATTTGTCGTTGTATCGAAACTCTTTTTGTGACGTAAAATCGTTCCCGATATTGTATATTAAGTATTTAAAATATTATAGCTTTAAATATATTTCTACATACGTCCTCGTAGGACTCAGACTTTCATGAAGTAGGTCTGTGAATATCCATACTAATATTATAAATGTAAAAGTGTGTCTGTCTGTCTATCTATCTGTCTGTCTGTTTGTCTATAACGTCTTCATGCCGAAATCGTAGAACTGATTTTGCTGGGTATGGAGATACTTTGAGTCCCGAGAAAGGACATAGGATACTTTTTATCCCGGAAAAATGTACGGTCCCCGCGCGATAAACAAATTTTGGCGTAACGGAGTTTCGGGCGTAATCTAGTAATTGATAACGTAGTTACCGAGCTCGTAATGTTCCCGACGATCGTCGAAAAGTATCAGTTTCAGTTCGGAATCTTTTTGCAGTTTGTCTAGTCTTGCGAGAGAGCTTAGAGCATGGGCGACGGGAGTAGCATGTAGTAACGACCCGTATGCTCGTTTGCCCCCTTATTTTATAAAAAATTGAGCGTTTTATAGTCAGCAATTCTCAAACCCCCGATAGTTATGAAGTTGTTGTGCAGCGACCGCGCGGCGTGGCGCATCCGATGATTCCGATTTGATAAATCAACTGAAAACAAATACCGAACTAGCTAATAAAACAACACGTCAGCTACAGCCTATACTACATATTATATTAACATAATATTATATACTAGCTGTCCCGGCAAACGTTTCTTTGCAATATTGTGTAAAGTATATCGCCGGTATTATTTTATTGAATTAGTGACTAAATAAGTTTGTCACCATGGCAACGTCCATCGCTATCCCGTGATCCGCGTCGCATAAACAATGGTCGCTCTTAATAGACAAATTGATGGTCCCTAGGTAAGTAATCGAATCTGAAAAACGCTACTTTACAGGAGAGCGATTTAAAATTTATTTTTTGCATAATTTTGTAACGGGTGATTGAATCTTTATAAAAATTGGGATAGACAGTTGTGTTGGCCTAACAAATTATTACATGAAAGCAAAAATTTTAAATTATGAGTAGTTTTCGAGAAAATTTACTTACAATAGTCTACTTCGTAATTGAACTATCTTTATGTGTCGCAAGTGGCAGTTTCGATTAATTATTTACAGGGAACTATAAATACAACAATTTATCGTATCTGCCTATTTCGATATGCTACTTTGGAATATGTTAGGAATATTTTATTAGAAGTGTCACTTTCGATTTATTTTGGCGTACATTACTTGTACTTGCCATTATTTTGTAATAGTATCAACAATAACAAAATATATGTAAAACATCTGTAAATATAACATAACACCCTACGACTACTTACACGTGGGAGAGCCATGCTTCGGCACGAATGGGCCGGCTCGACCGGAGAAATACCACGTTCTCACAGAAAACCGGCGTGAAACAGCGCTTGCGCTGTGTTTTGCCGAGTGGGTGAGTTTACTATCGGAGGCCCACCCCTACCCTATTCCCTTCCCTACCCTCCCCTATTACCCTAATTCCTCTGAAAAGGCCGGCAACGCACCTGCAGCTCTTCTGATGCTGCGAGTGTCCGTGGGCGACGGAAGTTGCTTTCCATCAGGTGACCCGTTTGCTCGTTTGCCCCCTTATTTCATAAAAAACCAACTGTATTTCTATTTTGGCCAGCACAAATATCGGACCAAAATGAGAATTTCTTGGCATCCTCAAATGATATCTTTACGTTTTCAAATTCATCAAACAGCTATCTTACTTCTTAGGGTTCTTACAGACGAACGGCACGTGTCGGCGGCAGTCGATGGCAGTCGGTGGCACGTGTCGGCGGCAGTCGACGGCAGACGATGGCACGTGCCGGCGGCAGTCGACGGCAGTCGACGGCAGCCGACGGCAGCCGACGGCAGCCGTTGACAGTTTATGACGCTTGCAGGGGGCCTACCACGACCTTTCCTAAAACTATTATGTGTCCAGAACACTTTGTTGTAAGATTACAATAATTTTACAGACTTTCATTCGTATCATGAGCTTCATAAAGTATATTAAAATAATATTGTTTTATTCATACTTAGGATCTTGGAATGAGATATATAGATAAAGATATAGATAAAGATTTTAAACAGTGTAAAAAGAAGAAGAAGAAGAAGCATTATTTAAACGCGCTAATCTTAGTATGAGTCAGTAATTACTGGTCCGATTTGAAAAATTATTTCAGAATTAGATAGCCCATTTATTGAGAAAGGCTATAGGCTAAATTTTATTAGGCTAAGACTAATATAAGCAAAGAAATAGAGGAAAATGTGAAAAAACGAAGAAAATTATTTGAAAGGGCTTATTTTACGATTTTTTCAGCAATTTTTCTGTTATTTGACACAGATAAAACGTAGAAACGTGAAGAATCAATAGGCTATTTATTGTGGACTAATTTGTCTGTGAAATATCTAATTTACGCGGGCAAAGCAACACGGAACGTCTTGTAATATTATAAACTTGAAGAGTTTGTTTCTTTGAACGCGCTAATCTCAGGAACTACTCATCCGATTTAAAAGAATCGTTCAGTGTTTGATAGCCTATTTATCGAGGAAGGAATATGTGAAAATAAAGCTGAAGAGTTTGTTTGTTACTTTGTTTGTTTGAACGCGCTAATCTCAAGAACTACTGGTCCGATTTAAGAAAATCTTTCAATGTTTGATAGCCTATTTATTGAGGAAGGCTATAAGCTATATATATTTAGTCACGCTAAGACTAATAAGAGCAAAGATACAGAGGAAAATGCAAAAAAAGGGGAAAATTATTTAAAAGGGCTAATATCTCACAGACTACTGGAGAAATTTTTATATTATTTGACACGAATATATCTAAGTAGACTACGTGAGATACGGGTTATTAATTTGTGAAAAATATACGGTTTCCGTGAAATTTAAGATTTACGCGGATGAAGCCGCGCGGTACGTCTAGTAATATTAATATCTTTATTGCTCTATTCATCACCATGTCTTTGACATGCAGAATAATGCGGCTATCAGCCTCCTTGTATTAATTAAGCCCTGGCAACGTGTTTTCGTTGGTTGAAAATCATATATTCTAAATTTTTTATTTTATTTTTACTATATTTTATCTAAATATTATTCAAAAACTGGCATTTAAACATTCGATTCAATTGAAAATGATAATAAACTCGCCCACATCGTAAACCCATCTTAGGGATATAAAGATCGATCCTACCAAAGGAAATCTTTGGTTCAGCAAAAGCCGTATTCCTCGTTTTTTTGTCTTGTACGCACACGACTAATAATAAAAGTTTCTTGTTTCATGAAATAAAATAAATTCTGTTCCACTTTGCGACTTATTTACGTTTTAAAGAAAGGGAAAAGGTCCAGGAGATATTTGTACATACGGCACGTACGTAAACACGTTCGCCCCCTGACCGCCCCCTGACCGCCCTCGAGCACTCTCGAGCGCCCCCCGTCGCTTACATACATACTCGTACAGGAGGCTTTGCCTGTATCAGCTGTTGCGGTGACCTTACATTTTGACTATCAATTTGTTTTGCAAACAGTTTACTCTGTATGTAAAGGAAACTTATTTTCATCTTGATTTATCACAACGTAAAAGGAGATTTGGGATCCTACAGAAGTTCACACACACACATAGATATTGGCAAATAGTAAAGTGGTTACGTAGTGTTATAGCACCCACTTTCCTTCCACAGTCAGCTTATCTTCTCCCTGCGTCTTTACAACTGCTTACGTCCTACGTGCTATAATATAACCCGCCCACTGCTGCAGTGCATTGTGACCGATATAACCCTCCCACGGTGTATTGTACCACGATTTGTCCATAACGTATTTCGCTATTCACACAACAGTTTTGTGAAGAACTGATTAACACCGGACCAGTAGGTACATTTTTCGTATATTTAGATTGTTGTTTATAATGAAAATAGCTTATAATCACTGATATTATCAATTTATTATAAATTAATTTACAGAAATGCAATTCACGCTAATAATGTTCACAGAGCAGAGAGCAAAGAGATCGGTCATAGACCACAGATCAAAGATTATAAAGGGCGGGAAATTTAAATTATTACAACACTCCTCCTTAAATGATAGCCCTTTTAAAATAATTTTAGTAACTAATACCAAATTATTACATAACAAACATTGTTAATACAAATTTAAGTTCTAACAAACAATATACAATCACTACTAGTTAAGTATTTGTAACTTCAAGATGAGATTTTAAAACAATTTTATCTCTAAGATAACAAAATTTACTTTTACATACAGGTTTAGTAAATACATCAGCGAGCTGTTCATCAGTACACACATAGTTTAAGTCAATAATTTTAGCATAAAATTTTTTCTTTAATAAAGTGAAATTTAATGTCTATATCTTTGCAACGTTTATGAAAGTTGATATTTTTCAAAGTTCAAACAGACAGATTTCTGGTTAAATTCACCAATATCACATAACAGTTGTTCCACCCATATAGCCTCTTTGATGGCGGCACAGGCTGCCATAAACTCTGCTTCAGTGGTTAAGAGAGCCACTGACTGTTGTCTCTGGGAAGACCATGAACCGCAGCTCCATTTTTTATGAAAACATAGCCAATGATTGAGCGCCTAGTATTTGGATCATTGGCGTAGTCGGCGTCACTGTAGCCTATTAATGTGCTAGGCTCAGGCATTGGTGTGTAGTAAAGGCCATGATCTTTAGTCTCTTTTAGATACTTAAAAATTTTCTTTACTGCATTCGAATGGCTTTCATTGTGTGAATTTAAGAATCGACTTACCAAGCTTACAGCATATGCAATGTCAGGACGGCTTACTGTAGCTAGGTGCATTAGTGAACCGACGGCCTCTCGGTAAGGGATGTTCTTTTCTGTCTCTTCTTCAGCCTTTACCAATGTTGCATGAGGATCAACTAGAATGCTGTTGGGTTTACAATCATACAAATTAAATTTATGTAATAATCTCTCAATGTAACTTGACTGATGTATAAAAATGTACTTGTTACATTTTTCTATCTCCATTCCAATAAAGTTTTTGAGTGGAAAAGTTTTCACTTCAAATATAGACTGTAAATCAATTAGCTCTTTTAATGTTGACTCATCTTTAGTAGATGATGGAATACTAATGTATTCCATCATCTACATATAAGCCCAGGTAACATTTTGTTCCATTTATAGTGCCAACATAGACGCACTGATCAGCTTTGCTATTGATTAGCCCAAATTTCTTTAAAACTGTATTAAATTTTGAGTACCAGCATCTTCGGGCTTGTTTCAGGCCATATAGAGATTTATTGAGTTTACATACCTTGTTAATATCGCAGGTTAGGCCTTTAGGTACAGTCATAAATATCTCCTCCTCGAGGTCACCATAGAGGAAAGCTGTTTTAATATCTAGTTGTATCATTTGTAGATTGTGTTGAATAGCTTCTGAAAGTAATAGTCTTATCGAATCATACCTTACAGTTGGAGCAAATGTTTCTTGGTAATCAATACCTTTGGTTTGTAAGAAACCCTTTGCACAAAGTCGAGACTTGAAACGTTGGCCAGAAGATTCTTCTTTAATGCAGAACACCCATTTGCATCCAATTACTTTCATATTTGAGTTCCGGTCTACTAATGTACATGTATTATTTTGTTCATGAGCATCAAGTTCTTGTTGTATTGATTAACCATATCTGAGCATTTTCGGACTTGATTGCTGTTTCATAGCTTTCAGGAACTTCAATTTGCGACGGAAGCTCATTATAACACAGGTAAGAACTTTCTTCTAGGTTTTGTCTATTTGCATACTGTTTTCTTGTTCTTATCGTTATATTTCTTTCAGGTGAAGGATAAATAGTTTCCTCAGGTATGTATTCACTTTCTGATTGTGAATTGTTCTCGGTTATAGTATCAAAATATGATTCCTCAGTTGAACTTTCTTCTTGTCCTTCTTCTTTATTATTTGTACTATTTTCACTTGCAGTTAATTCAACGGGCACATAATTCCTTTTAACTGTTGGCTCTAAGAAGATTGCATCTCTACTTTTAATTATTGTTCTAGAATCGGGAAAAATAAATCTATAACCTTTTGAGTGTTCACAGTATCCGATAAAAAGTAATTTCCGTGACTTTGTCTCTAATTTCTTTCTCTTTTCCTTAGGTATATGAACCTTGGGTTTCTTGCCAGACCATACCTCTTCGGGCGTTTTATAATTCAGAGATCTCGTTGGAGAACGGTTAGTTATATAAGCAGCTGTATGGATTGCTTCAGCCCAATATACCTTGGATAAGTTTGCAATTAGCATCATACATCTGGCTTTTTCTATTAATGTCCTGTTCATACGCTCTGCTGTGCCATTTTGCTCTGGCGTATATGGCGTAGTTGTCTGATGTATGATTCTATGTCCTTTGAGAAAGTTTGAAAAGATTTTATTGTCATACTCGAGCCCATTGTCAGATCTGAGAATTTAAATCTTTTTATTTAACTGATTCTCAACCAAACTTTTGAATTCTTTAAATTTTTCTAGGACTTCTGATTTATTATACATTGTGTAAATAAATACCTTTTTACTGTAATCATCCAGGAATGTCACAAAATATCTGGCTTTACCTAAAGACATGCTAAAGACTGAGTTTCTATCGGTCCGCAGACATCAGAATGAATTAATTCTAATAACTCCTTGCTCTGAGGTCCTTGACTTTGGAATGGCATATGTGTTTGCTTTCCTTCCTGACATGTTATGCACTTGACAACTTCTTTTAATTGTCTTAGGTTTAAGTCAGCAGTATTTTCAGTCAATTTCTTCATCGTTTGAAAATTCAGATGACCCTGGTGCCACAGGTAAGTATCTTGCTCAATAACATCTGATATGCATGCATACTGCATAGCCTCCAGGCATGTTCAACTGATACATATTATTTATTAAGCTTGCCACTATCACATTATTTCTGTTAAGGATAGCACAGCCATTTTTATTAAATTTTACTTGGCCACCACTCTGGATATATGACTTACTGATAACAGGTTTGTAGCCAGTTCAGGTACATACAGTACATTTGTAAATAATATTTCGTTTTCATGGCCACTTTCATTATATACTTTTAGGCTTACATTTCCGGAGCTTTGTACAGAAAGCATTTTATTATTTGCGACTTTTATGGACATAATTTTTGGAGGAAAGTCTTGTTTAAATAAATTTTTGTTTTTGGTCATATGCGCTGAAGCGCCTGAATTAATATACCATACATCAGAATAGCCAGAAGAAGCCTTAAATACAGTCGCATAGGATATATTTTGCTTGCTTGATTGTTTCTTCTGTTCTTTATGTGGTTTAGATTTGCACTCAGGGCTTTTTTGTCCATATCTATTACAAACGTAACATCGGGGACCTTTTGAAAACTTTTTCTGTTTACTGTAAGTATTCTGACTTGAAGCAAATGCCGATGTACTATTCTCAGTTTGTTTAACATCTTGCAACAGTTTGGACTTTACAGAGTCAGATGAAATTTTCATTCCTGAACTTTCAATAGCTATTATCATCGGCTTATAACTTTCAGGTAGGCCGGACAAAAGAAGTGTGCCTAACCATTCATCGGTAACTTCAAAGCCAATGTTCCGTGATTTGTGAGCTGTCGTTATGATTTTACTCACGTACTCCTCTTCATAATAATAATCTATGGACGCTTCATACCACGCCAGTCTGGCCCCGTGCTAAGTACCTAAAGGACTTGTGTTACAGGTACCAGACAACGGAAATATATTTAATACTTTTATACTATACATGTATTTAAGATTTTTATTGTAACATACACATATTTAATACACATCCAGACCCGGGAACATTGAAAACTTTTTGTTCCGTCGGCGGGATTCGAACCCGCGACCCCCGGCTTGAGCGTCCGACGCGCTTACCACTGAGCCACAGAGGTCGTCAAGTCAAACATTTAAACATCCTGCTAGCGTAGTGTTACAAAGGTCTCGCAGTAGGCCGACCCGGCGTGTAAGCCCAGAATCGTCAAAAGCACTGGATAAATTCGTCCATACTTCGTTTGCAGTTGTGCATTCTTGAATATGAATATAGTTGATTGGATCAACAAGAAGTATTATCTTGGATCTAGCCTTGGTGTCACGCTTTTTGTCAATCACAATGGAGTCGTCATGTTCCACGCAGTCCCACAATTCTTCGTGCTCTAAGTAGGTAGGTTTTGACTGCAAAACGCCATGTGGCATAATTGTCACGGCCGGTTAATTTCTCAACTAATCCCAGTGAGTTATTTGCGGACATTGTGATCACTTTTGCACTAAAACTATAAAACACGAACACGTTCTAATGGCGGCACGTGTGTGAAATTTTTCAGCACTGATTTTCGCACCAAGTCTATCTAATTTTCTGCAGTGTTTTTATTTATTGGGCTTTCTGGACCCTTAACCTGTTGTTTATAATGAAAATAGCTTATAATCACTCGTATTATCACTTTATTATAAATTTATTTACAGAAATGCAATTCACGCTAGTAATGTTCACAGAGCAGAGAGCAAAGAGATCGGTCATAGACCACAGATCAAAGATTATAAAGGGCGGGAAATTTAAATTATTACAACATAGATAAACTTTGTTTCATGTCCCTAAAAATTGTATGTGTGTAGTATTACCATGGGCGTATATAAGGGGGGGGTCCTGGGGGTCCGGACCCCCCCCATTACTATCCATCTTACTTGTCCAATCGACAATAAAATATTACTAGACGTTCCGCGCGGCTTCGCCCGCGTAAATTAGATATTTCATAGACAAATCACAAAAAATAGCCTGTGATCCTGCACGTAGTCTACTTCTTATCTGTGGCAAATAACATAAAAATTGCGCCAGTAGTCGCGAGATAAGTCCTTTCAAATAATTTCCCACATTTTTTATACATTTTCCTCTATTTCTTCTCTCCTATTGGTCTAAGAGTGATAAAATATAGCTTATAGCCTTCCTCAATAAATGGGCTATCTAACATTGAAATAATTTTTCAAATCGGACCAGCAGTTTCTGAGATTCGCGCGTTCAAATTAGCCCTTTCAAATAATTTCCCCCGTTTTTTTCACATTTTCCTCTATTTCTTCGCTTCTATTAGTCTTAGCGTGATAAAAAATAGTCTATAGCCTTTCCCGATAAATGGGCTATCTAACAATAAAAGAATTTTTCAAATCGGACCAATAGTTCCTGAGATTAGCGCGTTCAAATAAGCCCTTCCAAATAATTTCTCCCGTTTTTTTCCACACTTTCCTCTATATCTTCGCTACTATTAGTTTTAGCGTGACAAAATGTAGCTTCTAACCTTCCTCGATAAATGGTCTATCTAACACTGAAAGAATTTTTTAAATCAAACTAATAGTTCCTGAGATTAGCGCGTCCAAATAAGCCCTTTCAAATAATTTCCCCCCGTTTTTTCCACACTTTCCTCTATTTCTTTGCTCCTATTAGTATTAGCATGATAAAACTTAACTTATAGCCTTCCTCAATAAATGGGCTATCTAACACTGAAAGAATTTTTTAAATTGGACCAGTAGTTCCTGAGATTAGCGCGTTCAAACAAACAAAGAAATTCTTCCGCTTTATAATATTAAGTATAGACTAGACGTTCCGTGCGGCTTCGCCTGCGTAAATTAGATATTTCAAATATAAATTAATCCACAAAAAATAGCCTATGATCCTTCACGTGGTCTACTTCTTATCTATGCCAAATAGCAGAAAAATTGCTCCAGTAGTTTGTGAGATAAAAGAAAGTGATTTTAAATAATTTCCCCCGTTTTTTACACATTTTCTTCTATTTCTTCGCTCCTATTAGTCTTAGCGTGATAAAATATAGCCTATAACCTTCCTCGATAAATGGGCTATCTAACACTGAAAGAATTTTTCAAATCGGACCAGTAATTTATGAAATTAACGCGTTTAAATAAGCCTTTCAAATAATTTTCCCCCATTTTTCCACATTTTCCTCTATTTCTTCGCTCCTACTAGTCTTATCGTGATAAAATATAGCCTATAGTCTTCCTCGATAAATGGGCTATCTAACAATGTAAGAATTTTTCAAATCGGACTAGTAGTTCCTGAGATTAGCGGGTTCAAATAAGCCTTTTCAAATAATTTCCCCCATTTTTTCCACACTTTCCTCTGTTTTTTCGCTCCTAAAAGTCACAGCGTGATTTTATATAGCCTATGCCCTATAGCCTTCCTCGATAAATGGGCTATCTAATACTGAAAGAATTTTTCAAATCGGACCAGTAATTTCTGAGATTAGCGCGTTCAAACAAACAAACAAACAAACTCGTCCCAATTATAATATTAGTATAGATTAAAGTACATATAAAATTGAGGATTTTGTGAAATTTTCAAGTGCCTACCTGTTGCCATTTTTGAAGCCTCCCTTAAATATTCATTTTATTATGTTTTTAGTATTTGTCGTTATAGCGATTATAGAAATACACAATCTGTGAAAATTTTAGATGTCTAGGTACCGCTGTTCTTGAGATACAGCTTGGAGACAGGCGGACAGACATCTAAGTCTTAGTAATAGGGTTCCGTTTTTACCCTTTGGGTACGAAACCCTAAAAATACTTTTGTTTTCCTAAACACATTACCTATTTGCTGCTGCGGAACCCTTCATGGGCGGAGCCAACTCGCACTTGGCCGCTTTTTTACATTAGGGACCCCCCCTTATCAGAGCTATATATACGCCCGTGAGTATTACAAACACACAACGATAATAATAATATTATGTTTAGCATGTACTAGTACAATAAATTATAGCATGGTGTCAAAGTAGTGAATATAACATAAACGTATGATATATTATAAGTCTATGGAATATAATATGACGGCCGGGAAATCGGCTCCGACGACAAAATATTTCCTATTAAAATAATATTATAATAATATATTATAGCAATAAAATATATTATTATCATAGTGCGAACGTTATTGCTGTGTTATAATGGTCTTGTACTACATCGTGCATGGTAACACCATATTACTTTGTTATTACTTATTATTATTTCTATAAACGATTAGTGCTAATTATTTACTATTTCACATTACCATACATTTTATTAGAATAAGTGCCTACGAGCTATTGCACAGATTATTCGAAGCATTATTGTATCGATTATATTTTAAAAAAAATTAAGAAGAAAATAAAGTTTTTTCGTGTACTTTTCCTAATAGTTACGCTTGGAGGTATTTTCCTCAATTCTGTCAGCAAAAACCAAGACATATTTAAAGCAATTGACGAAAATCAGTTTAACCGTGATCCCACACGCAAATTCCTCTCGGCGGAATGTGCGGCGCGCCACTACGACTAACCCGAGCTAATTCAACACGAGACGGCTCTATAGATCGCTTATTAATTTATATTCCAACACCGTAATCAATTTTAGACGATTAAATTCTATCTTATGTGACCTAACAGTGGATCGATGTGGTTAAACTTTACGAGTTGACAACCATGGGAGAAATACTCGTAATAAACATTAGCTTGAAGTACCGGTGAATGGTGACTAGACTTACTGAAGTCAAAAATTCTTTGGGGTCAGTCGGTGGTAGGCACCAGCAGTAACGACGTTCAGAAAATATTTAAATTCTAGTATTTTATGTACTACTAGCTGTCCCGGCAAACGTTGCTTTGCCATTATATAAAGTAACCTATTTCGCCCATATTATTTTTTTGAAGTGACTAAATATTATGTATGTTACCATGGCAACGTCGATCGCTTTCCGTCGTACAAACAATGGTCGCCCTCAGTCTCGAGTTGTAATAATTTACTATTATGTATTCAACAAATGCACTTATCAATATATAAAGTAGGTATCAAGTAGCCGATTCTCAGACCTACTGAATATGCATATAAAATTTGGTAAAAATGAGTAAAGCCGTTTCGGCGGAGTTCGTGGACTAACATTGTGACACGAGAATTTTCGGGTTCCGTACGCAAAGTGTAGAAACGGGGCCCTATTATCACCAAAGTCTCAGCTTTGATGTCTGTCCGTCTGTCTGTCTGTTTGTCTGTCTCCAGGCTGTATCTCAAGAACCGATAGCTAGACTTTCGAAATTTTCTCAGATTGTGTATTTCTGGTGCCGCTATAACAACAATAATATACTAAAAAAAGTTAAAATTTTAAGGGGGCTCCCTAGATTTTATTATTCGTAGGGGCTCCCATACAAAAAACACAATTTTTTTCCTACTTTTGCTTTATAAATAACGGTACGGAACCCTTCGTGCGCGAGCCCGACTCGTACTTTGCCGACTTTTTATTAAGTATCTAATCAATGAATAATAATGTTTGTTTGATGTGGGCATGAGAATACTACTTGTAGTTTCGTTTAGTGCTAGTTCGTCCCTACATTACTAACACTCGTATGAAAGCTATCGCGTTTCAATCGACAATTATTAGTACGCGAGACAAAAAGCAAGTAGTCTGTGCCAAATTGTGTTTTGCGATCAGACTTATAGAAATAGAAATAGAAATCGTTTATTTGCTCAAATAAGGTACAATATGATGTTAAAGTTATGTGATCAACAAGCTCTCTTATTTTTCCTTTGGGCGGCGTGCAAATTTTATACAGTTTTTCAGATTATAATTTATCTCCTTATAGGTACTAAATACTACTTATAATTTATACCTTTATCTATATTTTCTAATTTAAATCCTATTTTTGAGAAAAAAATATTATAAAAAACTTTATACAATAATATTATGTCAATTCGTGTTTTTTTCTAACATTTAACCAATCTTAATTTTAGTCAAAAAATAATATTAATGTCATGAATTACATCATCTTATTTTATTTCTGTTGATTATTATTATTATATTCTAATAGATAATAATATGTCAATAGTTATTAATTAGCATTTACTTAATATGGATTCAAAGTCAATGTCAATAGTTATTAATAATAATAGTAATCATAGTAGTCATCAAATAATATGTCAATAGTAATTAATTAGCATTTACTTAATATAAATTCAAAGTCATAGTTATTATTAATAATAGTGATCATAGTAGTCATCATTGTATCAATTTCATTTATTTAATTAAGTTATTAATATGTCATTACAATTATTCCATTAGGTACTATAATTCATTTCTTTGTCGTTTAAGTATTCATTGATTGTGTAGTAGCATTTTTTATAAGCAATTTAAATATCATTTTATTAAATATTGTACAACTTTTAACTTTGAATTCCTCAGGCAATCCATCCATACTTATAAAATTACATGTCCTGACTGACTGACTGATTCATCGTCGCTGAGCAAAAACTGTTAAAGATACAGCCACGAAATTTTGTGAGTAGGGTTGTTTTATTAAGAAGACACCCACTAAGGAAGGAATTTTGAAAATTTTACCCCGAAGGGGGTGAAATAGGGGTTGAAAGTTTGAATGAAAGTCCGTCATTTCTTGAGTTAGAAACATGAAACTTTATTTTTGCGTTACTGATTAAAATGAATGGATACATATTTAAGCGTTTTTGCATATTCTACCCCCAAAGGGGTGTAATTGGGGTTGAAAGTTTGAATGAAAGTCCATCATTTCTTGAGTTAGAAACATGAAAGTTTATTGACATTGGCGTATGACGTTTGCTTAAATAGGGTCTCGTTTTTACCTTTTGTATAAGGAACCTCAAAAAGGGGAAAACTATCCATCTTTATTATTATAGGGATAACCTACTATGTTAACGCGGACGAAGTCGCGGGCAACAGCTAGTTTCTACTATTAGAGAATATATTCTTTTTCTGAGGGACCAGTAGTTTATGCTTCCTTATTTGTCTTTGGCTCGATAAATTATTCTCAAATAGATCGTAATGTTTCTTTACAAATTTTAATATTTCAAGTATATACTCGTAAAGGCATGGTAGCGGTAGGATAAGCACCACTCATTGCTCGTATACAAGCTTTTTGTTTGATAAAAATTTGGTTGGCAGTTACAGAATTGCCCCACATAATTATGCCATATCTCAGTATAGACTCAACGCATCCATGATAGGCTATTAAAGCTGATTTATTGTTGACACTGTGATATAGTGTTCTAAGCATATATGTAACCCTATCTAGTTTGTTGCTTATATGTTCTGTATGATATTTCCATGAGCATATGCTGTCAATGTTTATACCTAAGAAGTTTGTATTGTTAACTACATTAATTTTGTTTCCTTGAATTTTTATATTAAGATTAATTTCATTACTTTGTTTCATTTTAAAATTAATTAGCATAGTCTTATTTGTATTTATTAGTAAATTATTAGCTTTCATCCAATCATTAATCTCTTTTAAACATCTGTTTACATCTTCTTCTAACGTCATTTTATTTTTATGTGCTATAATTATTGTTATATCATCTGCGTACATTACAGTTTCGTCATCTACATAGTCAGGGAAGTCATTAATATAGAACAAAAATAATAAAGGCCCTAAGTTACTACCTTGCGGAACACCATACGAATTATTCTTTTTATATTTACCTTTTATAATTCTTTATTTTATTTTTTATTGTTTTTGTAATGTGTACAGTTTGTTTCTGATCTTTAAGATAACTTGCTATCCATTCTAAAGCCTTACCTCTTATTCCGTACCTTTCAAGCTTAGCTAGCAAAGTTTTATGACACATTAAATCGAAGGCCTTAGTCATATCTAGGAACAATCCAATCACTTTGTCGCCTTGATTTAGTTTCTCTGTTATAATTTTATTAAGTGAAAAACACTCCAAGCCTGTACTTGAATTTTTTCTAAATCCGTATTGTTTTGGGCTTAGTATATTTTGCGATGTTATAAATGTGTTTAATCTAGAATACATGATTTTTTCAAATATTTTAGAAATGTTAGATATTAAGCTAACTGGTCGATAATTATTAATATCGCTTTTATCGCCTTTTTTATATAATGGTTTTACAATCGCGTTTTTCAGTAAATCTGGGAAGATTCCTTCAGTAAAAGATAGGTTTATTATATGCTCTAATGGTAAACTTACGATATTTGCGATTGATTTTAATATGTCTGTTCTAACATCATCAAAACCAGTTGAGTTGGTTTTATTAAGAGATTTTATTGTTTTTATAATTTTTTCTGATGTAACAGGTGTTAAAAATAAAGTTTTAAAATTGTTATTAATTTTCTCATAATATTTTATTTGATTAATTTTTAATAAATTGTTATTTTTGTTAAGTTAGAGTCTAATATGTCAGCTGGCAGCGGTTGGACGTCGGAGATTACCTATAGCTATGTCCACACTGTGCCTTTTTTTGTTCATCAAGGGTATGCGTTATAGCGCAGTCATTAACAGCGCACGTGAGGCATGCCCGCGACGGATGCGCTCTGACCGTATCCAAAATTTTCGCATGACAATGTTGACGTTGCGTTTGTTGACGCATTCAATTATTGAATGCGCCAATATGAAAGTTTAATGAACGAAGATGACGAAAATTTAAGATAAAAGAGCAAAAAAAGTGTGGACATAGCTTATCGGTGATGTCGATGATTTGCAGGCGATATATCGGCCATCGGGCCTGTCGCTATCTGTCGGTGAGCCTGTCGGCACTAATTAACCCCGCCTGCGGTGTCGGTCAATTGTCTAACCGCAGCGTGTGTCCTGACTCCTGTCGTTAACAATAACCCGCCCGATTGTTCCCTGTAATTGCTCTATCCCCGAACAAACACCAGCGATACATACCACCACACCACACACGAGATAGTACATGTGTGTATACACTATACAAGTCTAGTCACCTACACCGTACACGTCGATCAGTATACCGATTCAGCTAGTACTCATTAATACATTCCTGTTCATCGTTCGATGCCAAGTTCAAATTAGAAGACGTATTATGTTTCAGGCTGTTGATGAAGATGATTATGATCGATGGAGTGCATCTAAATTTGGCATTGGATTGGATTTCAACTCTTTTTTTAGGACAAAAATTAGCCGATAGATACTTGGCCCCATTTTAGCAGGTATTTTTTTGGTGGGATCCCTTCTAAATAAGAAGCTTCTCGCTATTGCTACATTAAAATTTGTTTCGTTTAATTAAAAAAATAATTAATAATATATTTTTTAAGCCTTTTTAGGTTGAAGGAAAAAAATTAAAACGTAAGTTTACTCAACAATTTAAACAGCCATTTAAATCCTTAACTATCATAAAACTTAACCTTATCTCGAAAAAACCTCCTCAAAACTCCTCCTTAATTTGTAAACTTCGCACGGGCGAGGATTATCTTCCTCGAATTAAGCTCAGGAGCGTCTTAAGTCCCCGTATTTAATAGGGAGCCTAGCGTCAGCGCCGGCCTTGTATCTGAGCTGCGTTATGAACACTCCGGACTCCGGAGAATGTTCGTGTAAACAGATAATAATTATGAGGTCCCTCGTGGGCCGTGTGTAATCACTGCGCTACAAGGTTGCCGAAATAAAACCTACCCTGTGTGTAATCAACTAATCAATGCGGTACATCGATTAAATTAGTAGGTACGAGTATACTCCGTTCGGGAATCAGGATATTATATTGAATTTGATAAGACCCCAGAAATAAATCTTTTAACGCTGCCAAAATGATAAGTTTTTTATCTTCAGGATTAGGTTTTCTTTCCGTTTAGATTAAATTGTATCTGTACAGACTACAGAATGTAATATGAGCAATCTGTATGTAAATAATGTGGGAGGGCGGCGGGACGGACCACGACGCGTGTAGTTTGGTGTTTACTGTAAATTGGATGTGAAACAGCATCGACACGAGGCCTGAGACGACACATAAACGGACCCGACCCCCGGGCCCGGCCCCCGGCTACCGGCCCGCTGCCACCCGCCATACATATATTAATGACGATACATTGTGTATAGATAATAATAGACTGACTCCAACTCGCCACTTACCACTGGTAGCCTGGAATCGTACTCATAATGGACTTTAATAAAATTATATCTATATATATAAAAGAAAGTTGTGTTAGTTACGCCACTTATAACTCAAGAACGGATGAACCGATTTGGCTGAAAATTGGTGGGGAGGTAGCTTAGAACCAGGAATAGGACATAGGATACATTTTGTCCCGGAAGAATGTACGGTTACTGCAAAATACACTTTTATGATTTGAACGTAAACTATTCAATCGATTTTGATGAATTTTGGTATGGAGATACTTTGAGTCTCGGGAAAGGACAAGGGATACTTTTTGTCCCGGAAAATGTACGGTTCCCGCACAATAAACTTTTATCTCAAGAACGGATGAACCGATTTGGCTGAAAATTGGTGGAGAGGTAGCTTAGAACCAGGAAAAGGACATAGGATACATTTTGTCCCGGAAAAATGTACAGTTACTGCACAATATACTTTTATGATTTGCGCGTAAACTATTAAATCTATTTTGATGAATTTTGGTATGGAGATACTTTGAGTCTCAGGAAAGGACAAGGGACACTTTTGGTCTCAGAAAATGTACGGTTCCCGCACAATAAACTTTTATGATTTTCGCCTAAACTATTCAGTCTATTTTTATGAAATTCGGTATGGATATACTTTGAATCTCGGGAAAGGACAAGGGATACTATTTGTCCTGGAAAATGTACGGTTCCTGCACAATAAACTTTTATGATTTTTGCATAACCTATTTAATCTATTTTGGAAGAGATCGCTTATAGCGATAAGGCCGCCCTTGCCCTTAATAATTTAGTTTTTAAGTATTTTAAGTCTTTCTGTATACCCATTATATGTGAGCAATAAAGTGTTTATCTATCTATCTATCTATTTTGATGAAATTTGGCATGAAGATACTAATTTTAATCTATTGTTTTCTTAATTCGAATTAAATCGTTAAGACAGGACAACGTCTGTCGGGTCAGCTAGTTATATATATATCTTTTGATATTCTTCTCTAAGAATAGCGTTTTTGAAGTGGATAAACTTCTTTAGCGGCGTTGAGCACCTTTGTAGTTTGTGGGATGGGTAATAACTGTGAAACTCGCGTCAGATTCTCGTGCTGATCGAAAAAACATAGAAAAACCGTAAGACGGTTGGAGAGTAGTGTTTTGTGTCGAACTCGAACTCGAATTGATTGTAAGAGTTTCGTTATAATTAAAAAAATCGTTTTATTTTCGATTTTCATAAAAAATGGGTTAAAAATTTTATCGATTGTAAGGGTTTCGATTAATTAAAAAAATCGATTTTTTAATAATCGATTTTCATAAAAAATGGGTAAAAAATGCACAACGTTAATAATCAAGTTTTCACTTCTGCCGGCACTCCCGGAGTGCAACCCGTCTTTTATTTGTTATAATACTATACTCGTAAAGGAGACTAAAGTTCCAACGACGATACAAGATATTGCTTAGGGAATGATCAAGTTCTAGTTGACCAGCGACTGTATGCAAGTAAGGACTCCGCCGACTAACGACAACGTACTTGTTGCTCCTCCAGTGATGCGGGTATCCACTTATCCAGTAATACATTATACACTTTATCTAAATTGGTATCATTCCCCTTCATTTCGTCATCTTCTGTCCACTCGCCTATGATTGTGAACCTTTTAGTAATGCCGGAATAATAAAATATAATTTATCCACTTCTTGGAAATATGTTTCTGCATCACGACCCGCGACCTGCAAATTCAATATCGTGTAAAATTAATTTTTAACTGGATTAGGTTTATACCTAATCCAGGAAATTTCATTAGGTACGCACCTACTTGATGTTATCATCAAGTAGGTGCGTACCTAATGAAATTTCCGTTCGGAGGAAATGATGAGTTGAGGAGTCAGTTCACAGTACAACGTCACGAGACGCGGCGCTGAACATAATAATATAGCGTTCAGAGTTCAAAACTTAGTTATTTTAAATTTATTTGTGCAAGCAGATTATCTTTACTTTGCGTAATGTCATGTGACACAGTGCTGTATTTTTAAGAGAACTCAAAAAGCTGTAACTACTTTCATACTAAGAATAAACTTTTAATTTGAGTACTGCGGGGCTAAAATGGTCGCATAGAGGTGAACGCAGATTTGGCCGCACCGCACGCACCGCCGTCGCCGTATTTCGAATTCTTTATAATACTCGTATGAAGTCATAGGCAAGCTCGCATACCTACCCGCGCCGCAGTCTTCGCAACTTCTACATTCTTTATATGAAGAATTCGAAATGCGGCGACTGCGGTGTGTGCGGTGCGGCCAAATCTGCGTTCACCTTAGCAATTCCTCTCAATCAATTCACACAATGAATTGTCAAAACTGTCAAACTCACGAATGTCAAATTAGTACGAATTTAGACCATTTATTAGGGTTCCGTAGGCAAAGGATAAATTTTAATTTTTAATTTTTTTATTTATTTATTTATTTATATCAGGCTACGTAGGTCCATACAATATATACCTTAATGTCTAAAATACATATCAATTATAATCTTAATAACTACACTTTATCACGAATTAACGGCGACGTGACGCGCGCTTCATTCCGGAGCCTTCCCCGAAACCTTCGGTAAACCACATCAGTCGGCCAGAATTCCTCCGCTTCAAAGGTCGACAGTAGATGCGTCGGTACTCTCACCACAAAAGACCTGAAGTTGACCTTGTGGCAAGACTGCAGACGTTCGACCCCCAGGCGGAGGGATGTCTTCTTACTGATGTAGTCCACGACGTCCTCGACCTCCGTGGACCAGTGCAGGCGGGATATGTACAGGGGCGTCGCGGGGACCTCGCTCCGCAGACGCAGCTCCGGTACATAGGGCGCGGTGCCGCGCTGGTTGCAGGTGGCAAAAACGGGACCCTATTATTAATAATAGGGTCCCGTCCCGTCCCGACTTCGATGTCTGTCCGTCCGTCCGTCTGTCTGTCTCCAGGCTGTAACTCAATAACCGCTATAGCTAGACTTCTGAAATTTTTATAGATTGTATATTTTGGTTGCCGCTATAGCAACAAATACTAAAAACAAAATAAAATTAATATTTAAGGGTGGCTCCCATACAACAAACGTGATTTTTTCGGCCTTTTTTGCTCTATATCAGTAAACGCAACAGGTAGGCACATGATACTTTCACGAAAGCTCTTATTGTATGTCTACGTTACTAATTAATGATAATATTAAAATAAAATAAAAATTTAAGGAGGGCTCCCATACAACAAACGTGATTTTTTCGGCCTTTTTTTCGGCCTTTTTTTTATAGAGCACTATATCTAGTGATGAGCAAAATGAGTCTTGGTCTTGCAGTCTTGGTCTTGGTCTTGCAATTTTTGCAAGACCAAGACCAAGACTGCAAGACCAAGACCAAGACCAAGACTAGCCTAAGACTAGCAAGACCAAGACCAAGACTAGGAGTGCAAGAACAAGACCAAGACCAAGACCGACTATGCAAGAGTCTTGCTCCATGCAAGACTCTTGCAAAAAAATTGTACTTAGTCGCAGCGACTATAATATTCTTGAAATAAAATATTTATAACAATATAATATCTACTTAACATTAATTTTAAGTTCTTGTGATACAGCCTGGAAACAAACAGACGAACAGGCAGTGATGTGTAAGTAATTGGGTCCCATTTTTACCCTTTTGATTATGTAACCATGCATTTAAAGTTCTAACTAAAAATTTGGGAATATACGTAATACGTGGCGGCCGAAAAGGAAGATCTTTCAACCGAGATAGAGAAAATCCGAAAATCCGGCCAAGTGCGAGTTGGACTCGCCCATGAAGAGTTCCGACTCCGCAGCAGCAAAAAGGTTTATTATGAAATTATATTATGAAATTAAAAGGTTTTTGATTTATTTTTATATTTCAGTTGATTTAATGAAAGTTAAATTATTAAGGTTTTATTAAATTATTAAGGTATTTACCATTTATGACGTATAAAAAAATACTTGCTAGTTCTCGTTCAAACCAATTTTCCTTTGTAGTTTTTATAGTAATGTAGTTTTAATAGTAAATACGTAACGTCACTCGTCATACCACTTTGGAAGAGTCTCTCTCGCAAACTATTCAGGTTAGAAGAAAATGATATTAGAAATCTCAATTAGATTTTGAAATACCTATTCATAGATACCCCACACGCATAGGCTTGATGAGAAAAAACTTGAGAGGTGTCAAGGGACACCCGGATGGAACGAAGTTATTTCTCCCGCAACTCTGTTGCGCCAATAGTCGTTTATCGCGCAAAAACCGTACATTTTTTCCGGGATAAAAAGTATTCTATGTCCTTTCCTGGGCCTCAAAGTATCTCCATGCCAAATTTCAGCAAAATCGGTTCAGCGGTTTGAGCGTGAAGAGGTAACAGACAGACAGATAGACATACACACTTTCGCATTTATAATATTAGTATGGGTGTACAAAAAACCCGTATACATTACAAAAAAAGAAAAAATCATAATTGACTTTCTTTCGATGAGAGAGAGAGAGAGAGACCGACAGAGAAAGACGCGCACGACGCACGGCTTATAACTACAGCAAAAAGCACAGACAGATAAATACAAACAGTGGCAAAAAGTGTCGTTACAACTTTTTCCGTCTTGCCCCATTTCGCAATGCGCGATAACTTCGTTCCTAAAAATATTTTTTTTTTTAGTTGTACCTATGGAGACCCCCTTTTTTTTTTTTTTTGACGCAGTTAAATGCTGTAACACATTCGACGCAGGGGATGGGGGCTTCCACTGCGGATATGTGGGGCTCGCCGCGGCGAAGATGGTAGGTGCCGCGGCCCTACCCACTAAAACACTGCGACGTTCCCTCGACACGCTGGACCGAGTGCGACCGGTAACTGCGACATGGCGTCCGGGACTCGGCCGGCGACACCTGCTGTAGCGCAGGCCCTTACATTGGGGGGGCTTTAAGGCCCCTCAGACTGAACAGAGGCCCCACATGCACAGTCCGTTCCTCTACTTGTGTCGCGATGCGCGGGAACATATTGCGCATCGCGACCCGCTCGGGGACTGAATGTAACGGGCGGCGGCATACCTATGGAGACCCCTACAATTTTTAATAATTTTTCTATTTTTGTATCAAAATCTTAATGCGGTTCACATAATTACTACACCTACATACCAAGTTTCAATTGTATAGCTCTTATAGTTTCGGAGAAAAGTGGATGTGATATATGGACGGACAGATAGACAGACAGACGTGACGAATCTATAAGGGTTCTGTTTTTTGCCATTTGGCTACGGAAACCTAAAAATAAAAAAGTTATTATTTTTCAAAATTTTCATTTTTCTTAAGGACATTATTGCCGCTAGAAGATCAGCCTATGCTGAGTTGGCTCTCGACTTTTCATTAGTATTTTCAATTCAAGAACCATTATCATATCAAGTTAAGATAATTTATGATCATCATCAGCTAACTTCTAATAACTTAGGTTTGAAAATGTTTTTTCGAGAAAATGAAAACGTTTACAAAAAGTTTAGAAAAATGTTTGCAAGAGTCTTACTTTTTGCAAGACCAAGACCAAGACTAGGCGTGCAAGACCAAGACCAAGACCAGACAGATTTAAGCAAGACCAAGACCAAGACTGCACAAGCAAGGACAAGACCAAGACCAAGACTGGTCGAGTCTTGGTCTTGGTCTTGCTTTGCTCATCACTATATATCAGTAACGGCAACAACAACATGATATTTTCACGAAGGCTCTTATTGTATGTCTACGTCAATAACTAATAATAATATTAAAATAAAATAAAAATTTAAGGGGGGCTCCCATATAAAAAATACAATTTTGGCCTATTTTTGCTCTCTAACGGTAGGGGGGGGAACCCTTCGTACGCGAGTCCAACTCGCACTTGGCTGATTTTTTTTAATTTATTTATTACAAAATCTTACATCTAAATACAATTTAAAGTTTGAATGAATTGGTCAAAATCACGAATGTCAAATTAGTACGAATTTAGACCAATTGAATTGGTCTGAATTTGACATTCGTGAGTTTGACTGTTTTGACAATTAATTTTGTGAATTGATGAAAGGAATTGCTATGCGACCATTTAGCCCCGCTGGTCTCACCCCATCAGCGGCGTTTTGGTGTGAAACGAGCTTTAGGTTCCGACCGTCCGGTAGTTAACAAATAAAGTATGTTTACTTACCCGATTACTGTCGGAAGGAGGACTACTCTCACTCGATAAGACAATATTTATTTTATGTTAGTGTTTTTCTATGATATTATAATTAGACCACAAATATTCCCTCAATGCAATAAGCAATGTTTATCTGCGGCTCCCTCGCATCCCCAGCCCCTCGGCCTGTTTGGCGTGTGCGGCCGTCATTATACTTCTTTATATTTTTTAAGAAAAAATATAATTTTACCAGTGTAACATAAATAGGAGATGTCGCGACTCGCGCGTGATGTTTACGAGTGTGTTATGTTCCCGTGTTTACGGTGATGACTCTGATGTCGCGACACGTCACGCGGCGAACATTTTATTTTTTGTTATTTTCTTTACTCATTTTTTTACTCGACTAGAATGTCGGTGCCACTACTTATTATAATGTCAAAATTCATAAATTATCATTATCACATCATCAAAGCTGTCCGGCGTTCAGTCCGACGCGCGACGTCTCATCCCAACGTAATGGGCCCCACACATTTACAGTTCGCCGGCAGGCCGCCGCGCCGCCTGGCAGTTAGTCGGAAAAGATCACAGACTCACAGTTCCCCTGACGATTTTGTAGATTTTGTATCGACGGTCAATGACTGTCAGGCAGCCTGCCGACCAGAGCCTGCTGGCGGACTGTTAATGTGTGGGACCCTTAACACCGTGCTAATGGCGTGCGCTAATTTTATTAATGCTCCAAATTCACATAAATTACGCGGATGAATTCCTGCCGCTTGTAAAAAATAATATTCCGGGAAAAATGATTCCGTAATAATATATTAGAGCTTTGAATATTGTGGTGGACACGTTGACGCGCTAATGTGCCGTCGTGGGCGGGCGGGGCGGCGCCGGAGTGCCTATGCCGTCTACAGACGATAGCGTGTAACTGCACAGTTCGGTCATAAAAGAGATGTATGTACGAGACGTGCGAGAGTTTGCGTCGATTGTGAAGGTCTACAGTCTACAGTCTACCGTCTCGAGTAAAAAAGATGACCCTTCACGTGGTGTACTTCTTATCTGTGCCAAATAATATTACAATTGCTCCAGTAGTTCGTGAGATAACCGTTCCCCGTTTTTTCCACATTCTCCTATTAGTCTTAGCGTGATAAAATATAGCCTATAGCCTTCCTCAATAAATGGGCTATCTAACACTAAAAGAATTTTTTTAAATCGGACCAGTATTTCACGAGATTAGCGCGTTCAAGTTGGCCCTTTCAAATCATTTTCCCCGTTTTTTCCACATTTTCCTCTATTTCTTCGCTCCTATTAGTCTTAGCGCCTGTTTCACCGCTTCCTGATAAGGCTATCCACCACTTATTTTGGCAGATGGAGTATAGAAAATCTGTCAAATCACCCTATCGGGCACCATAACAGGCAGCGGTGAAACAGGCCATTAGCGTGATAAAATAATATAGCCTATAGCCATCCTCGATAAATGGGCTATCTAACACTGAAATAATTGTTCAAATCGGACCTACTGGTCCCTACTGGTAACTACTGTTCCTGAGATTAGCGCGTTCAAACAAACAAACTAAGCTTTATAGTATTAAGTAAGTATAGATGTTACGTCTACTGTGAACACAAAATAAACAATGCAATGATATTGTTCATAATCTGTTGAAACCCTGGATGGATGGAACGGGAAATCGCGTAGCTGGGAGTGGTGCGGTCAAGTGTCGCGTGGAGTGTGACGAGCTGCCCGCGGGTGCGGCGTCACACCGTCACACGTGTGACGTTTGTGACGCGCCGATACAGAAGTGCCGAAATTCTGTTTCGTTTAAAAACACCCCGGTATTTCAGAATTCGGAGATATTGAATATCGAAAAGTTAAAATATTGAATGCAGTTGTTTTCAATATATTTTTGTACTATTGAAAAACGTTTGATAGTTTTCAGCATTCATAGATATAAGATATTTTCAATGAACACTGAACAGCTCCAACCTAAATTATTATGCTTTTAGGGCCATATCACACTGGCGATTTGCGAGCGATTTGAAAGCGATGCGATACTCCCTAGACGAGTGTACAAAATGGCGTCCACGCCACGCCGCGACGACGCGGACGCTGCGCTGATCTGTCGCGGCGTATGCGCTGCGCAGTCGCGTCGCTTTCAAATCGCTCGCTAATCGCCAGTGTGATAAGGCCCTTAGTGTCTATGTGTGGATTGTGAATCTGCTTTTTAAATGACATCATTTACAACAGAAATTTAGCAGTTCACGACTTTATTCAATAGTTCCAGTTAGTAGACTGTAGAGGTAACGGACAGATTGAAAGATAGAATATCGAATTTATAATGCGATTATCAGTGAGAATTTTAACAACCGGCACATCTCATCGTTTTATTTTATTTATGCTTGTACTAAATTATTTACTTTAAATGTGCAATTTGAAAACCTTTGTGTTTGAAATATTATGTACAGACAATTATTATTACTCGCCCGCAACTTTTTACCTTTGTTATAATAAAATTAGAAATAATATTTTCAATTTTGTGCACGGATGAAACTAATTATTGCCGTTTAAATTACACTGCGGTTCTAGAAAATGGATTTACTGATCGAACTAGCAGCTATCTTAGGCTTCACAACGACAGGAAATATAATATAATTAATAATTATATTATATTATAATATCTAATTTTGCAGTAATTTCTTTGCCATTAAATGCATGAAGCACTTACTTTGTCTATAGTATGTAGAGCAGTGCTTTTCAACCCCTGCTACGAAAAATTTTTATATCGTGACCGCCCCCCTCCCTTCCCAGTTCTCACCGCTGTATATTATGCATAATATTGTATAGTATATTATTGGATATATCCTTTTTTTAAAATTATCCCACTCCACATATTATTATCAATATTTTCATTGCTTGATTAATGTTTGTAGTCTTTTTGCTGAAATAGTTCTCTCGATCTAAGGCGACCTCCCTACAGAAGTTTCACAATAAGTAAATACAGGCTGTGATTTCTTACTGAATACCAGGTAACATCTAATAGCCGTGACATTGTGTAGTCAATTAGTTAAACGGCGGCGTATTGACTGTTGTGTTAACTGTTAGTGTATAGTGTGTTAGACAAACAACCACTCCATATCTAGCAGGCGTCGATGTGTTTGGTCACGATGGTTAGAACTAGTGATCTATTAATATTGGTTCGTCAGGTATACCGTCCTGCAGCACCAGATTAATGGTTTCACAGGTGGCATGTGTGCTCATGTGGGGTTATGTTACCGGGTCGGGGTACATGCAGTCCATATCGACGACGGAAAACAGAAAGGGCGTATCCCGTTAAAAGGTCGTATAACTAGACTACGTATAAGGTCATTATCAGTTTTTTTTTCTGCGTCGATTGGTCTGGGTCTGGTTGCTCTACAATAATATGAAATTTAAAAAAAGTGAGTATTTTAACCCTAGGCGCATGGGGGCCGGGGGTACATAAGCTTTTTAGACAGATATCTGAGAAGCTTATTGAAGCCACCCGAGACCCCAGAGCCGGGAGCTACCTGGCACAGCGGATAGCAATTGCCATCCAACGTGGCAATGCTGTCAGCTTGCTAGGCACTCTGCCAGATGGGGATGACCTGGGAAGTTTTTCTTTTTATAGTTTATATTTTAAGTTTGTATATATTTGTATATTTTAGATTGTTTTTTTAGTGTTTAAATTGTTAAAAAATTAATTCTATTATTTATACAGTATTAATTATGTATTTAAATTAAAAAAAATTAAGTATTCTTTTTTAAAAAGTGTGATAATTTTTTTGGTGTAACTGCCCACAAAACTGCGTATTTATACTTTTTTGAGATACGATTTAAAGAAGTTTGTGTTTTTAATTAAAACATATTTACGCTGTTCCTGTTTCGATACGTCCCAGATGTTACGATCTTTTTGCGGGAAGCAATTTTTATGCTTGCTATTTTAAGACATTTTAACGGTTCAGATTTTTCTAAGGACAAATAATGACTTCTTAGATACTACAATTTCATGGGTAGTAGAAATGAACTCAATCATAGTTAATACGAGTCACAGGTCCCGCAATTTGTTGAACATTCCGGAATTTCTTACATACACCCCAGGTAAGTTACTTACCTTATTCGCTACGCGGGCGTCGCGCGTCGTGTTGAAAGGTTGTGTCAGTTTCGCTGTAGTGAAATCGTGTTGCAAAAACCTTGGAGTGTATAATTTCTCTATGGTATATGGTAATTACAAGGTATGTTATAAATTCTAAAGATTTAATTACCTAGTAATAAGTTCCAGGATACATAATGTATTCTTGAGCTAAACTAAAAAAGAATGTAAACTAATTGAAATCAAATTCTGCGTGGTAATAGGTACCACGCAGAATTTGATTTCGATTTGTTTACATTCTTTTGCGTTGTAAGATTTTAGGTTTTTTTACTACTATTAAGGGTTAAAGTATGAAGTTTCCGTTTTTGTAAGTAGGTGTTCGTGAAATTCAATTTTCTCATAGTAACGTTTTTCTTAATCCTTCGGTTCCAAGAGCTAGGCTATTGTATTCTATTGATGTCGCAATCACCGGTGCTCGTACGGGGCTTGATGTGTTAATTAGGTAACAACTAATTTAAATCTAACATACCTACGTATTTATGGGCATGGTAACTACTAACATGACACATTTTTTAGTTCCCGACAAAAAAGATGGGTGTTATAAGTTTGACGCAATATCATTGGTTTGACGTGTCTGTCTGCATGTCTGTCGGTCTGATAGTCGGTCTGTCTGTCTGTGGCATCGTAGACCGATTTTG
This sequence comes from Polyommatus icarus, assembly GCA_937595015.1. NCBI lineage: Eukaryota > Metazoa > Arthropoda > Insecta > Lepidoptera > Lycaenidae > Polyommatus > Polyommatus icarus. Next base: position 149,435 of record OW569328.1, on the reverse strand, counting down.
ATTTAGTTTGTTTTGTTTGAAAGATGACATGATTGAGAGTGTTCTTAGCCATAGTTCATCATCATCAGCCTGCTCAGTCCTGAAAAATTGCGGTTCATCTGGTTTGTGAAAGGGCCGATTAGCAACTTGCAGGCGTTTGGTGGGCTTTATAATATTTTGCATTCTAGTTCGTGACATTTATGAATAAATACAAATTAATGAAAAGTTGACCTGGTGCTGCAGCATAACCTGGTAATCAATAGGATATCACCAACTTACAGCAGAGGTTTCGTGTTTGGGCTCATTTTAATTGCGACAATTAGTAAGACGTAGATAACAGTAAATATTTTCATGCTGCTGCAGCAGCATCGCCAGGAGCCGAGCTCCATAATGTTATTATGAACCCAAAGTGGATGTTTCATGTTTGGACTCATATTGACGGCCTCATCCAAGAGAACATTCGTAGATGGTATTCATTGAGATAATAATATTATTTTGATAGAAATTATTCTGCATTATAAGGAATACAAGTTTAAAAAGCATGAAATAAAATTAAATTAAGAAATATTGATGAATTAAATATTGATTTTATATCTTTTCTTATAATTTTAACCGACTTCCAAAAAGGAGGAGGTTTCTCAATTCTACCGTATATTATATTAATAATATTGTTCATTTTTTTAATATTTAATCTTGTTCTTATCTTATCTTAACAAGATGTCTTATCTTCGACTGTTTTTTTATTTACTCTATAAATAATATTAGTAGGGAAAAATAATATTATGAAGGGAATAATAACATAATAATATTATATTCCACTTAAATTCTGAATATTATTAGTTATTTATTGTTAAATAATTCTTTGATGAAAAGTATAATTACGTAGGTAGGTACCTATATTTACTATTATGGATATTTGATAACCTTATATTATGTGTTTTTGTTATTATTTTAGTGACATAGTATATTATTTACTTAATTATTTATTAAGTTGACATTGTATAATATTATATTTTTTGCTTTGTGTTTTTGGTAACTTTTTAAAAGCTCAATAAATTTACGTTTATAAAAGCTTACGACGTTTTATTTCGTCATTGGGTGTCTAAACGTTTGATTTAAAACCAATTTTCTAACCATTATAATGCATTATGAATGTGTTTACACCCCGTTCCTAAGAGTAAATTAAAACGAACATTAGTTACGACCTTTTGAGGTCAGTAAATTTCTTATAGTTCTTATAGTATGATTCAGTACAAACGTCGTGTCAATATACGACTTTTTTGAGGTCTGCAATAATTTTTGTATACAATGGGCGTAACTCGAATAACTTTCTTTCTAGCAATAGGAAGTTATTGGCTTGTATGCCACTTTATGCAGGTTTTTATTTTAAAGTAAAGGTGTTAAAATTATGTTCCCACGATTTACCGTTAAAAAGTTATGATTTAATTTCCCAATATTTTTTTGTTTTTTGGCTCTGGTGTAAAGTTGCGTTAGACCGAGATACGCCCTTTCTGTTTTCCGTCGTCTATATCAGCCTGTCATCTGTCCATGAAACCATTAATAAATAATAAATAAATATCTATGGATACTTCACACCACGTCAGTCTGGCCCTGGCTGACGGACTTGTGTTACAGGTACCAGACAACGGATATATTTATTTTATTTATTTTATTTATTAAAAAGAAAACTTACAGCTAGATAACATGGACATAAAGATAAACGTAGAACGATAAGGCCAATTACAAGTTTTCACAGGTATACAAGTAAATAACAATAAACAAACAACAAACAAAAATATCATAATATTATAAGTACAATTAGGAACCGAAAATTAAGCTAGACATAAGGAGCTGAAGCTATAGATTTAAAGCAATAAAATATAGCAAAACATTGTAAGCACACTACTGGAACATGACTAAAACTACAGATAAAAGCAATACAAGCATAGGCATAAAGTTATACAAAGATTATGATCTTGACTAATGACTTTTTTTTTAATCGAGATTAATGTTGTTAAAGAAGTGGTCATTAAGGTCTTTTTAGCTTGTTAATGCCTGTTATGTAGCAAATAGATCAAGTTCGATGCTCCGAGACGCTTCGTTATATGCTTTACTTGCTCTAAGAATGTAGGAATTTGTATGTAGGAATATATTTAATGCTTTATACTATACAGTACATACATCCGTGCTCCAGTGGTCCAGAGCGTCGCTCTTGACTCGGAGGTCGTGGGTTCGATTTCCGCGTTGGAAACATGTTATTTCCAAAGTTGATTAAAGGACAATGCAGGCTGATCACCTGATTGTCTGACAAGTGATGATCCATGGCGTCGGATGGGCATGTAAAAAGTCGGTCCTGCGCCTGATCTCTCGCCAGTCGTGTCGGTCTTCCGTCCTACTGGGTTATGAGACTAAAGGAATAGAGAGTGCTCTTGTGTACTGCGCACACACTTGGGCGCTATAAAATTACTTCTCCTGGCCTGGTTTCAATGAAACCGGCCACCATCACCAAAACCGTTGTGGGGAGTATTATTATTACTATACAGATATTTAATTAATTTATGTATTAAATAAAACGGGTTACTCCGATTACAATAATTAACTAAAACTAAGCATTATCTTAACTTTAAATTAATAAATAAGCTTTTATTATATAAGCTTTTATTATATAAAATGAATATAGAAAACTATAGGCCCATTGCTCTTGTGTCTGTTCTATCAAAAATAATAGAAAAAGCTATCTACGAACGAATTTACAATTTTAATAAATTTAATCTGTTTTCTCCACAGCAAATGGGCTTTAGAAAAAATTGAACAATAAATGTTGCCATTTTTAATTTCTTAAATTAATGGAGAATGTTGACAAAGGCTACGTCGTGTCCTGCGCTTTATACATGGACTTGAAAAAAGCCTTCGACTTTGTAAATCATGAAATTTTAATTGCTTAAATGTATCAATATGGTATTAGAGGAAATGCCTTAGAACTTATTAAATCATATTTAAAGAATAGATTACAATTCACTTGCATACAAACCATACATTTCCAGACAAACTCAGAGGAACTGCATTACTCTGAACTCAAATATACTTTTCGCGGTGTTCCTCAAGGAAGTGTCCTCGGAACACTCTTTTTTATTATCTATATAAATGACTTTCCTCTACATATTAAAATTTGAATTTTGACAAAACGAAAATAATGACATTTGCTAACAAATATAAGAAGCGACCTACGTTAAATATTAAATACAATAATCATGCTATAGAAGAAATCACAGAAACAAAATTCTTGGGGCTTGTGGTTGACAATGACTTAAGTTGGAATTCTCACATTGAAATATTATGTACTACATTACAAAAGTTCCCATATGCGCTATATACGAGTATGCTAGCAAAAGTAGTCGGTATTGATGCCTTGCTTATAACGTACAATGCATCCATTTTAAGATAATATTATGGTATTGTTTTTTGGGGTAACGCTACTGAACATGAACCTGTCTTTAGAGCTCAGAAAAGATGCATACGCTCTATGTGCGGTCTGAAACAAACAGAAAGCTGTCAACCCTATTTTAAAAAGTTTAAGATCCTAACGTTTATATATTTACGAATCCACTCTATTTAAAAAAAATATAACATACAGATGTACGAAAACTTTAAAAGCATGCGACATTATTCTCATAGATAAATTTCTACTCTGTTGCAGAATATCTAAACGATAAATATAATTAAATTAATGAAATAATATATATATATATACATGATTTTAATATGTGACTTATGTAGTAATATGATGAGATAAGACCTAATTTTGTAAACCTTTTTAAAGATTTACTTAATACCCTATGCATGTTACTTAACTAATATGACTTTCATAAAAAACATTTGCATGCCATAAACAGGCAAAACATGTAGGTATCAATGTTTGTAACATCTAATTTCACCATGTTTTATGCAAATAAAGAATTTTGAATTTGAATTTGGATGTATGACTTGGATGTATTACTTAACCACCCAGTGATACGTTCGTATATAATACAAATCTGTAATCGTAACATCCCACGCGAGTCTTGTGCTCAATACTTTCATTGCTGCGCCCTGCCGGGTGAGAGGGTGTGAGAGGGGGGCTGTAGCGGGGTGAGGCGGGGTGACAGTTCAAGACGATCCCTTCACTCGATAGTCCTTCGCCACTTGTCAGTCACCTCCACACACAGAGATATATAAATCGTCTGATTGACGCCCTACTCCGTATATGACTTTTCAAATCCTCGATACGGATCCCATTATATACGTCACTATAGCTAGGTCAATGAGTACAAAGGGATTCGGCCCTCGACCTATCGCTACTTATATCTTTCGCTAGCGCTCAATTATTATAATAGGAAGTGTTCGGCCGTCGGCGGCTATATAAATAACTAGCTGTCCCGGCAAACGTTGTTCTGCCATATAAATAATTTTTGGCATGAAAAATAGATGTTGGCCGATTCTCAGACCTACTCAATATGCTCACAAAATTTCATGAGAATCGGTCAAGCCGTTTCGGAGGAGTATGGCAACGAAAACTGTGACACGAGAATTTTGTATATTACTAGCTGTCCCGGCAAACGTTGCTTTGCCATAATATTATTAAGTATTTCGCTCATATCATTTTATTGAAGTGACTAAATAAATATGTCGCCATGGCAACGTCGATTTCAAACAATGGCCGCCGTCAGTCTCAGGTTCTAATAATTTACTATTATTTATTAAACAAATGCACTTATCGATATATAATGTACCCAGTAGCCGATTCTCAGACCTACTGAATATGCATATAAAATTTGGTAAAAATCAGTAAAGCCGTTTCGGAGGAGTTCGTGGACTAACATTGTGACACGAGAATTTTATATATAAGATATAAATATAGACTACTAGACGACGCCCGCAACTCCGTTGCGCCAAAATTCGTTTATCGCGCGGGAACCGTACATTTTTCCGGGATATAATGTACCTACCCTATGTCCTTTATTGGACTCTAAGTATCTCCAAACTAAATTTTAGCAAAGTCGTTTCAGCGGTTTGGGCGTAAAGGGGTAACAGACAGACATACTGCCAGATAGATAGATATACATTTTCGCATATTTTGTAATATTAGTATGGGTAAAATATGTTCGAAAATCAAGTATGGAATGAATCTACTTGACTTGCAATTTTGGAGTCCGTTGGTTAAATCACTCGAAGTTATATCACTCGCATATGGATCACCTGTACGTACAAGTGTAATCTAGTCAGAAGTCGGCGCGTCCTGGCAATCCGCTATTACCACATCCACATCCAGTCATCCACACTACAACCAATTCTGTCGGCGGACCTCGTTACTCGATTCATCTGTTATATTCAGTTGAGGATACTCTTCCTCATTTCACATAAAAGGCGTCAATTTGACACACCTGATGAACATTTTATATCGAAACCGGTCGTGTATTAATTTGTTAATATTATTTAGTTATAGTGCAAGAAGATAATGATTTTTTACTATTAATCCTTCGATCGCAGATTCTTGGAAATCTTTTGTAATTCTATTGTTGTCGCGGTCACCGGTGTCCTTATGGGGCTTGATGGGTTAAACATTAAGTTTTACTAATAGACAACCCATAAGTACATAACATACATAAATAATAATAACATTATGTTCTAGTTATTTATTGGGTTTCAGCTAGTTTCGGGTACTAAAAATGTAATAGTTGTCATTGCGGCAGTCGGCACCTCATTACAATACAATGTCTATGACGTCAATCACTACACTTGATGTAGTCAAAATATTATGTACCTATCATCACCAAAACAACAATTATTTTGCTGTAACTTAGCAACTGCACATTACTGTAAAACAATCGTACTGACTGTAAAGCTCACGAGACGAAGCGAAATGTACAGCAAAAGAATAATAGGTAACTCGACACCGCCCGCAGACTAATTTGGCCCGCAGAGATGTAGGTTGTCGTTATGATGAGTGATGACTGATGACACTCAAGGTGTAATATATAATAAAGGTGAACGCAGATTTGGCCGCACCGCACGCACCGCAGTCGCCGCATTTCGAATACTTTATATGAAGTTATAGGCAAGCTCGCATACCTACCCGCGCCGCAGTCTTCGCAACTTCAACATTCTTTATATGAAGAATTCGAAATGCGGCGACTGCGGTGCGTGCGGTGCGGCCAGATCTGCGTTCACCAAGTAAAGGGAGACGCAATTACTACCCAGGAGTTGATGCTAATTTTGATGACAGACGTCATCAAAAGAGAGATATAGAATGGATGGCGTTCAGTGGAACGTCCGGTCCGTTTTATTAACTTCACCCGTATTGTTTCAGCAAAAAGTTATCGCTTAAGTACTAGGTACTATTATTGACTATAATATTATGCTGACGTATGTACGAAAATGTTTCGATTTAAAGTAGTCCGGTTTTATCATAATTAATAGTCAGGATAAGTTTTGTCAATTGTCGGAAATTATTACAAACTTCCGGTCGGACCCGGTGTATATCAAATTGGTTCTTTTCAATATTCCCCGGGTTTCCACGATCAGTCTATCACGCAGTGATGTCTCGCAAAATACATGTCCCCCGTTCCCCGTTGACAGTTGACATGGGTGGTGGAAGGCCGGCGACCTCTTCTGATGGATTTGATCAGTGAACATGAGATCTGCGTTATCAAACAGTAACAAATCATGTTGATTGTTCACCCCTCTGTTCCCCAAATGGCCAGGGCCCAGGCAGTTCACGAGAACGACGACGACGACGAACGACGGCAGTTACGAAACTGCAGTCAAGCGTTTAGGGGACAAAATCATCGTATTTAAAATTACTAAATTAAAGAGATCTGATAGTTGTTCGACATACAAACCTTAGTATTATCATAATATTGTTACTTGAGTCATTGAGTGATTGATGATACCTTCAGTATCAATTCTATACGTCTATATATTCTAAATCGCGTTCATTTGTTATTATGAAGAATTCCGAAGAATATTTGTCCGGATCTGTCGAGGGAATACAAATCTAGTTCTTAGGAAGTGAGTTTTGGCCGGTCGAGTCCCTTTGTTATTGTTTTTCGTGAATATAGTATGAGGGCACTGGACAGTATGTGTCTTGTAATGTAAATCCATTTGCTTTCATAGTTGAATAAACTTTAGTTCAACAAACGTTCAAGGTTTCGTTTATTTCGTTCAGTTTTCTAGTTTATTTCAGATGAGGATTACTAAGTCGAAGCAGATGTATCTATAAAGCGACAGAAATAGAGTGCCACATTTTTTTGTTGTGATAAAAAAGACAGAAATGAAACTGATTTATTGCGACAATTACAGCAAAATTTGTTCTTATTTAACGCTATCTGCTGAGATGTAATTGGCAGGATGGGCGTCACATCTCTATTAACGATAACAGTTATTACACTTTCCCCCACCCCTCCCCCCTCACCCTGTGGTAGTAAACGTCTTCCGGCAGCAAGTTACGGCCGCAATTAAAACACGAAAGTACACCCGCGCACCGTGTAGCGGGCGGCGACGCGGAGACATCTCCCTTTAAACGTTTAGAAGCGCCTAAAAATTGAGCACCCTGCACCCAAAATTAAAGAATGTGATGTTAGATATATATTAAAATATTTGCTAGTACTCGTTCATAATTTTTAAACTTAAACGTCTCTCACGATTCACAATTGCACAGAATGCGTTTTAGCAGCGCATACAATGCAAAACATGAGTTGCAAAAGTTTGCAGCTCAAGAATATAAAAGTTTATATTCTTACTCGTGCGAGATTTTAGTAAGCTGCATTATGAAAAGATATTAATAATATTGTAGACCCGGTGAAGCATTGTGTGCGACTTGTGTGTGTGTGTGTGTGTGTGTGTGTGCCCAGATATTTTTTACAGTTTATGATAATAAATAATAATCCATTGCCTTACATACATATTTTAAGTAAACTGTAAAAATATAATATCATATTATATTATAATGTGCATATTGTATAATTTAGTGCGGATAATACTTGCATTTATATGAGCAACGTGACCGTCGAAGTGAAAATTGAAAACTATTTTCGCAATGTCCATACTCAGCAGTTTGCATTTATTCTTATGGACAGAATCCCGTTTGGATATTACGTGAATATTACGTGGATACGTGGTGGGCGACACCGTGACCGGTCGCCGTGTGGGGCTGTGAGTTGTGAGCTGGGAGTCTTGAGCCGCGCTCTACATTATCACTTACTAGGAGAGTAGATACTCACCGACCACTGACGAAACTTCATTTATTAAAGATTTAAGACATATATTTATATTAAATTAAAGTTAATTAATAATGTTTATCTGAGTGCGCCCGTAAGTCCAGTATATTTTATAATTAAATTAGTCCAGGACGGTAAACGCCCCCGACTTTATATTTATTCGGATAAATAGATTCTTTGTATACTGTGTAAAATGAATATACTGATAGTACAATCATTTGGTGCTCAAAAAGAGGGTTACCTGGAAAGTTTTCCGGGAGTTTTGAAAATTGGTGGTTGGTGCGGGTGAGGTATCAGACGATTGGCGGATGATTTTACTTTTACAAGTATTATTTTTATTTGTGGACTGTATCTTAAGGGTACTGGTAAATCGCCATTAATTAATATGAAGCGATATTATTGGATAGGAGAAGAAGGAAAAGCACGCTACCTGGACTAGAGCTGGACCCCACGTGGCGCTCCTCTTCCTCTCTTCTATGGTGTTTGGTGTGGCTGCTGGTGCACTTCACTACTCACTTTGTCACCTTTAGTTTAATAGTTATTTTGCGAGCGCTCACATACGACAAATACACAGGATTAATGTTTGTTAGCAATTAATCGCGGGACGCTAGATAGCTCCAGCCGTCGCGGGGTGCGGAATTTGAATGTCGAATCATCCCTTCTTGCCGGGGCGCGTATTGCCAAACTGTATACTGACCCAGACGCCCATAGTCTGTACTGAACTACGTCGCGCTCATTGAAAATTGGAGCAAAGTATATACGAGCTCAGACCAATCTGAGTAGGTATGCACTTTGCTCGCTTGTATGTAAAGCAAACTGTGACATGCGAATATCTGTAACTACCTATACAATGTGTTTAATAATTTCCCGTATATTTTTGTTATGTTGTTGTGTGTGGTTGTTATACCTATCCGTGAAACTGAACAACTTTCCCTAAAACATACCTATTGTGAATTATTTTGGGCTATAACGAAAGAAAACCCGTTGTACGAGTAAGTATTTTGAAAAATTTGAACTGTAAAAATTTGAACTGTAACAATTATAAATACAGGCTGTTAAAAAAAATGTAAGTGTTTCCAATGACAGTATTTATTAATTTTTCATAAGAAAGATGTACTGACTGACACAATAAATTGTACCTATTTGTAATCGATGTTCACTGAAAATAATAAAGGGTTCCTTCAATCAACAACAAACAAATAAATTAATGAATCAAGAACAGAAAAATGTCATAATTACTATTTTTGTTTTTTGCCTGTATTGTAACATCGAATTTTGGCTTTTACTACATTTACAGACGCCGAAAAGTATGGACGTTTGGACTCGTATGTATTTTGCTCAAGTATTTTAAAGCAAAATGTATTTCGATTCAGACACGCTCTGAATAGATATACAGTTTGCTCTTCAACTATAAAGGCAAACTGCGATCGAACTCAGAGCAACCCCGGTCTGGGTCAGTATACAGTTTGGCAATACGCTGCCGGGGCACCATTGGTTGCGCTTGAGTCACGCGATTATCAAACTATCTGCTATAACGGAAATAAATTCTATGAAGGTTCAAAAAAACGGCGAAACACTTCGAGAAAAGGTAGTGCCCTTGCGCTTCGCTTGGCTCGTCTCGGCGGTCTCAAACTTAAACTCAATTTTTTTTATTCAGAATAAATTTTTGCAAATATTTTCTGAAAGTCTACATGATGCCTACCACCGGTTCGGGACCTCTACCGTCCCGTCTACTGGGGATGTGGATGGATGGGGACCGTCTACTGGGGATACCGTAAAAAAAAAAACCGCGCCACTTACTCCGCCTCATGGTGGTGTGGAAATGAGTTATTAGTAGTGTGTTTTCGGGGATTCTGGATCACGATTCTGGGTCCACCCCACCCCCCCGCTCGCGGGTCGCAAACTTTCTCGATCAATTTTTGTCGGTTCGAGCGGCGACGTCGCCTAAAAAAAAAAAAAAAAGAGTTTGGTGTCAAAATAGGGGTTTTGAAGCACGCTGGATCGATATATGCGATCCGTTTCTGCGTATTTGCACTAGTTTCGAAGTTAGCTTTTGTGTTTAACCCTCATTATCTACTATCACCACGCTCCATTGTTCCTTAATGATTACAATGGCTACTTATTGCATTGTTATGCTCGCCTCGGTGTCCTATTGTTCTGACTATCGGTTTATCGCTTACGTCACCTCACTTTCTTACAAGATTTTAAATAAATATGAATGATAATTAACTAACGAATTATTGCAAATTAAAAGTACCTAATAATTAATTATATAGGTCACCCGATCATTCAATGGACTTCGTAAACATACGACGACGCGGTGCGCAAACTGAGTCAATTAGATTTTAAATAAATATGAATGATAATTAACTTATGAATTATTGCAAATTAAAAGTACCTAATAATTAATTATGTAGGTCACCCGATCATTCGATGGACTTCGTAAACATACGACGACACGGTGTGCAAACTGACACGTTTTGCTCGTCAGCGAAATCCGACGAGTCAACAACCACCGCCGCCACGCTCGCCGCTGCCGCCCGCATCTCGCGGCTCGCGTCGAAGCGCAAGTGTAAACACAAAGCTCGCAACACAAGCGTGCCCTGCGAGTCGCGAACTTCGCCGCGAGACGGGTCGCAAGCTCAAGTTTACACTCTCAGCTCGTAGCGCGTCTCACGACTCACAGGGCCCGCACCCGCTCGCCACCGCCGCCCGCTCGCTGCCTGCGACCGAGTCGAAGCCGAGTCCAACTCAGCAAAAGCTTCGCAAATGTTGATGCTCGCCCCGCTCCACCCCCCGCGGGCGAAAACAAGGAGGGTAATGGATGGTCGTAAGGCAGAACCTCCTCGACTCAACAAGGACGAGAGCAGGAGGTGCGATGAGGAGGGCTGCACACTGGTAGAGAGAGGAAAGAAGAGGAAGTCCACCCTCCGCAGCCACTGCGACATCGCACCTTACGTACCCGAGCTGCGTTTGCGCAGGGATGTGTCCGCGACGTCGCTCTATGTGTCGCGCCTGCACTGGTCCAAAGAAGTCGAGGACGTCTTAAACTACATCTGTGAGAAGACTACCTTCACATTGAGATCGCTCTACGTGTTGCACCTGCACTGGTCCACGGAAGTCGAGGACGTTGTAAAATAATTATTGTAAGAAGACTACCTCCACATTGGGGGTAGAGCGTCTATACTCTCAGTACAAAGTTAACTTCGGTTCCTTTGTGGTGAGAGTACTGACAAAACTTCTTTCCACTCTCGAGGTGGATGAGTTCTGGTTGACCGGTGTAGTTTACCGAAGGTTTCGGGGAAGGCTCTCCAATGAAGCACGCATCACGTCACCACCAAGAAAGACTACGTGATTATCTCGCTGGCCACCGTGCGAGGTGCACGATGCCTCTGCCACGATCCCCGAACGCTAACGTAAATCGGAATGCTCAACCCGATGGAATGGATATGCAGTGTAGTGGGTGCCAGGTTGTGATTAACGAGCTACTTGCATTCATAACTAACAAAGTTGACGTGTTACCGGAGACCGCGATTTTGGAGATATGCTTATCGGCATACACCGGCGACGAAATTGAAGCTGCACGAGGTATTTCGTACAAATTATTGGCCCCTTCTAAGAAGATCACGAGAAGAAAAGAAGGTTCGGAGCAGAAAAGTATTCAGGAAATGATAAAGCTGATAAAGGAGTTCGATCCTGACACCCTTCCAATTTTTGTGGCAAGGGATTTAAATAAAATTCCACCAGTTTCGTTTAACTATATTGATTCGACGTCTTTCCTGAAGGAAATAGCAATTTTGCGCCAGGACATAGCGAGCATGAAATCTGGAAAACAACAAAAATTTGACGGCTCCAGCTCAGTTACCGAGATACAAGAATTAAAGTCAGAATTGGAACAGGTCAAGTCTATATTGCAGGAACTTAAAAGTGTGAATGGGAATAGTTGTAATAATACACATGGAATAGATAATGTTACAACTAAACGTAAGGAGCCTATGCAGAACCGGTTATCGCCTCAGCCTGGCGGGAACAGCTGCGCGAGCGCAATCATAGATAAGGATTGCACGCCCGCGTTATCGCACTCGCCTGACATTGAACAATCAGCTGACTATATTATGCCGACGAAGCCTTCGTATCGAGACATAATTGTCCAGAATGACTCACAGAAAGCTTTCATAAGCCACACCGCGCGAAATGACAACAACTTTACATTAGTGGAGCGTAAAAAACGCAAAACGCAGAACAAACGTAGCAATTTAACAGGTACAGCACAGTTTTCGAGTAAGTTGCAGCTAGCTGATTTAACGTCGTATATTTATATATCGAGATTGAATAAATCGACCAATATTGAGAACGTTAAGGAATTTTTAAAGGAAAGAGGCGAGGATTGCACCAATATAGAATTGTTAACGCAACGGTATGAAACAGATTTTTGTTCCTTCAAAATAGCTGTACAAAGGAATAAGCTAGATACGTTTTTAAGCAAAGATTTCTGGCCTAAGGGTATAAAATTTAGATTATATCACGAACGTAAAACGAGAAGCGCAATACAAATTTAGTATGGATTGTACCAGAATTAAATTAACATCTTTCAACTGTAAAAACATAAAGACTTCTGCAAAAACGGTGCTAGATCTGACGAAAACATCTGATCTTGTAGTGCTTCAAGAGACCTGGTTGCTTGAGCATGACTTGAACTTTGTGCATTCGATAAATAAATCTTTCGGTTGTGTTGCTAAGTCGTCGGTGGACTCCTCGGAGGGTATCCTTAGGGGTAGGCCTTACGGCGGGCTTGCTATAATGTGGAATAGGGCAATATTTCCCAATGTTGTACCTATAGAGTGTGTGAGTAAGAGAATTCAGGCTGTACGTGTTTTTGTGAATACAGGGTCGTTTCTTGTTATTAATGTATACATGCCTGTTGATAATAGTGACAATGTGGAAGAATTTACACAATGTTTGGCTGAGGTTAGTGCTATTATAGATGACTCTGAAGTTCAGGTAGCCTATATCCTGGGGGATTTTAACGCGCATCCCGGTGCAAGGTTCGGTAAGCAGCTTCTTAAATTTTGTGATGAAATGTTGTGGGAGTGGGCAGACCTGAGGATACTTGGGACTGATTCCGATACCTACACTTTTATATGTGAGGCGACTGGCAGTAGGAGATTTTTGGACCATTGCATAACAACAAAGGCCGCATGGGATACTGTGGTAGATGCCTATGTCACCCATGACGTACTCTGGTCCGACCACCACCCGTTAAGTATAGTGTGTGATATTTTAGTAACCACGATAAGTCCTAGCATTTCCTACAAGCCGGACGCCCTGAAGTATGTAAGATGGGGCGAGAGAAACTCTAGTCAAATTAATTTATATGGGGAATTTTGTTATAATAATTTAGATATATTTCCTGATTATTTTTCATGTGATTGTCAAAACGTTTTTAATTGTGAACATTTACAAAATCAATATAGTAATATTGATCGACATTATAGGCATATTATTGACGTATTACAAAACGCTGCAATTGTAAGTTCTGGTTCATGTGAACACAGACGAGGTAAGGAGTTACCAGGCTGGAACTACCACGTCAGAGATAGCCACGAGAGAGCTAGGTTTTATTTTAAGTGCTGGATGGTCGCTGGCAAGCCCTCCAGTGGTACAGATTACGAAAACATGTGCAAAAGTCGGAAAGAATTTAAAAACAAAATTAAATGGTGTCAAAAAAATGAGGAAAGTATTAAAATGAATATTTTAGCTTTACATAGAAAGAATAAAAACTTTATAAAATTTTGGAATGCTACTAAGAAACTCAACTATAAACAAAATTTACCTGTATCGGTGGAGGGCTGCCAGCAGCAGTCTGATATAGCTGAATTATTTGCTCGTAAATTTAGAATAAGTCCTCTGGATGCGCAATATGTGTTTGATACTGAGATTTGTCCTAATAATGATGTCATAGAATTTACACCAGAGGATATCTCGAAGGTCATAATGAGTATGAAACGTGGTAAATCGCCGGGGCATGATGGACTCAGTATCGAGCACATAGTGTGGGCCAGCGACAAAATTACTAGACATTTAAGTCGATTATTTAATCTTTGTATTAAGTACTCGTACTTACCCGAGGAGCTAATGAGAACGATAGTCACTCCTATCGTCAAAAATAAAACGGGTAACCTGAGTTCTGCGTCAAACTACCGGCCGATATCCTTAGGTACAATTGTCGGCAAAATATTAGAGAGACTGTTGCAACCGGAACTGCTTAATAACATTAAAATTGACGACGCGCAGTTTGGCTTCCGGGCCGGACTCTCGACGGATGCCGCTATAGCCAGTCTGAAAAGCGCCATAAACCACTACAAGTCCCGTAAGACTTCTGTTTATGCGTGCTTTCTAGACCTGAGCCGCGCCTTTGATTTGGTCAACTATGACATTCTATGGAATAAGTTGCTCAAGTCACAGGTGCCTAGGCGGGTCGTTGATCTGTTGAGATTCTGGTACGGAGGCCAAACTAACTTAGTGAAATGGGGTGACGCGACCTCTAGCGTATATAGGCTAGAGTGTGGAGTTCGCCAAGGGGGGGTCACCTCTCCGGACCTCTTCAATGTGTATGTGAACGGCCTGATTGAGGAGCTGAGTAGCACCAGAATCGGCTGCCATATAGGAAACGTTTGTTTGAATAACCTGAGCTACGCAGACGATATGGTGCTCCTCAGCCCCTCAATCAAAGGATTGAGGCGACTGTTATCGGTCTGTGAGCATTATGCGAATGCGCATGGACTGAAATATAATGTCTCCAAAACCGAAGTCATGGTTTTCGCATCTGGTCGGGGTCCAGAGGTAGTACCCAAAGTGTACTTGAATGGATGTGAGATAGGTGTTGTTAAGCAGTTCCGGTATCTAGGTCACCTGCTGACTGACCGGCTGGAGGATGACGCTGACATTGAGCGAGAGCGCAGGGCTCTCGCCGTCAGAGCAAACATGATCGCTCGACGTTTTGCCAACTGCAGCAGGGACGTTAAAACCACACTTTTTAAGGCGTATTGCCTTAGCATGTACACCTGCCAGCTTTGGATAACGTTCAAACAAAAGTCGATGAGCCGTATAAGAGTTCAGTATAATGATGCATACCGAACTCTTATGCGGCTCCCGCGAAGCTGCAGTGCTTCGGGTATGTTTGCGGAGGCGGGAGTCCCTGACTTTTTTGCGATCATTAGATCTCGGGTGGCTGCATTTTGGCACAGACTGCGCAGCTCTGGTAATAGGATACTCGCGGCTATCTCTGACGACTACTACAATAATTTAATGTACATGCGGTGGATCTCTGTTCACATGAACCAGAACAAGAAGTGATTTTATGACTGGACACCCCTTTACAGTGTCAACATTATTTTATCTTAATTTTACATAATATTTTATATAATCTGTATGGGTACAATTATTATGCCTGAAATAAAGACATTTTATTTATATTTTATTTATTTTATTTTTTTATTATAGTGTGAATGTGAGAGTGTTGTGACAATAATAATATTATGCTTTGGAATAAGACTGTTCGGTGTGCATCGGTTGTCTGATTGCTATAACACAAGTTCAACTTCACGCTAAGTTGAGTTGAGATTAGACGACGTGATGTCACTGTCTACCTTGTGCTGTTGTGTATAGTGTAATAAATAATTTGTATGATTTGTAATTTGTATAATAAAACTTGAAAAAATTTTCATTACATTTATTTTATTTCATTAAAACATGTATTGAACATACTGTACAATATTATATTAATACATAAAGTGTTGCTACTATGTAACTTTCGAAACTCTACTAAGCTTTTCCCATTGAACTTATAATACAAATACATTAAACTATACTGTCCACAAACTGATATGAAATCATTTTGTAATCTCTACGTGTTAAAATCCCATCTCCTACAGCTTCGCCCCATAAAAGCCTTGTGATATCACATAGGAACGCGCCCAAACGAGTCAAAGTATTGCCATTTTCATTGATGTGTATGGCTATCCAGTAGGACCCTGGTTTACTATCAGAGTCCAAGTTGCTAATAAATTTATGTAGGGGTTTGATCATATTACATTATATAGGCAGACGATTCGCAGCGTATACTATATTATCTTCTAAAGTCTAAACCTTCACAAATTCTTCTCAAATAATTACGAATCTCTATTGTGTTCATACTGTATTATGACAGAACCAATCTGGTATAATTATGAATCTTTTATAATAATAATATATCACGTCATATCCGTATAATGTAAATCTTTATGTATTTACAAAGAGGGGTATTACATATGAAAAACTGAATGAATAAATAAAAGAAACATAACTTTGTTACAATATTTTATTTCATAATATCTACACACTATTAGGTAAACACTCACACATAAACACGTTACATATCATAACTTAAATATATATCATACATGTGACTTTTCTTAGCTTCTATAATAGTCTACAGTTACATTACGGTTTTTATCTAGTTTTCTATAACATTGTCAAACTCTGCAAACACAATACAGTTATTCGTTTGAGAGAGACTAGAATCAATTGTTACCCCATTTCCTTCATTAAGGAAAGTTTACCGGTGCCGAAAAATAATGTATGAGAGACTGAAGTGAACATATTATAGATACCGTTGAAGGATGGTTGTAGAGTTTTTGAAGGCACGTGTTGTCCATCTATGTATAAACAATATGAATAATTCATACCTACCATAATTTTCAAAATTCAAAGGATTCCTACTAATGATTAAATGCTGCGTTATTTACTAATCCTATGATAAATCTTTTGAGTACTTGCCCCAAGAATATTATCAAGCGTTTTTTTTTTTTCTCATCAGTGGAAAGTCGTAATATCATAAATGTTATTCACAATTATTGAGTCATCCTAAACATCCATTTAATGGTAAAGCATACAATAGATACACTTTCACATTCTTTACTAATTACTGATTATTCCTGTGAGTCGTTCAAAAAACAGAATAACATTAGATAAGATTGTAAAACCTCATATCATTTTAAAATTTAAAAAAGTATACTCAATAATATTTATTAAGTTTTCCTATAACTCCGTTCACTTGTCAACTTGTTCGTATGTGATATCAGATATGGTGTGAGTGAAATACTCTGCTGACACTTCAACCAACCGTAACCACTCTTCGTGATCGGTGTTTACACACTCCCGCTGTATCCTCGAGATCCTCTGCGATATCATCCTGAATCAGTGTGTAAATGCTATCACCACTCAGTCCACTCCTTTCGTACACAGTATAATAATATGTAAGTCTTCACGCAATTTACGTAATAGAATAGGCCACATCCACAGCTTCAACAACCTGTTGGTTGATAAACATTTTTTCATTTAGTCATGATCACATGGAAAAGTTAATAGCCCATGTATTACCCTCTCGACCCCTGTTAATTATGTTTACACCCTGATTAAGTATTGCAAAAATATCTTCATCTATGTCGTTATATCTCGATGGTAATGCCACAACGTATCCATTGTCGAGATGTACCACTGTCTGCAATGTACCAGCATGAATCTTTGATGGAAATTTGAAAGCTCTAATGATTTCATAAGGGATGTTTATCTCAAGGTCCTCCAAATTTTTCCATGTCTTATTATAATTATTTAATATTTTCAGAGCTTCCCCCATTGATATTTTTAAACTAAAACACTTTTTATACTCACAATATTCAAAAACTTCTAGCGGAAATATTAATTACTGTATTGCTCACGAGTGTGGTACTGATTAAATGTGATTTCAAACAGAACACTTGGGACTATTTATAGTTAAAAAATCTCTTTAAATTTTCTCTATTGTTCCCCATAACGACAGAAACCACTTCCTGTGTGATAATATTTTGTTAATAATTATGTTTTTAATGATATGGACTTCCCGTTATGTCCTGAAAATATATGCATAGGTAATACTAAAAGTTCTACTAGGTGCACAAGATTTAACGATGAAACCGGAATTTTATAGTTTATCGATTTTTCTGAAAATTTAGTGACTGTCCAGTCACATAAAATCAAAATGTTTCATAAAAACAATTTATTCACGATTTTGTATTTTAGATATTTCAAAAACTTTAATGTATGATTTCCACTACAATTATATTATAAATAAATTTTCAAATAATATAAAATTGTTGTATACAGATTACATATTATATACTGATAGTTTAATATAATATCAAATATACATACAAAATTTATATAATGATATTAAGCAAGATCTCCATAAATTTTTTGATACATCTGATTATCCTTCTGATAATAGGTATGGTTATCCTTAAATAAATAAGAAAAAATAAGTTTTTTCAAAGATGAAAACAACGAAAAATAATGAAAAAAATTGTAGGGTTGAGATAAAAAATGTATGTGTTTGATTCAGACAATAATTTAACTGCAAAGGCAAGGAATATACTGCCGTGGTATGACTATAATGCCGTTAACTACCAAAACCTACTTTTGAGATAAGAGCAAAAAACGCGGTAAAAATTTAAACGTATGTAACTCCTCAATGGCAAAACCGATTTGAGATCGAAAAGCACCAGAACATACATAAAAGAGATACTTATTATCTATTAATATGTGATCTTTTAAAATTTATTTATTAATTTAAAAAATCCCGTTTTTCGTTTTAGTTCATCTTTAATGTTTCTTTCTTTCTTCTATAATTTGACTTAAATGCCGTTACGTATACCTTAACGGCATTTTAGTGTTTCGTTTCCTAATAAAAACGTTGTCTATTAAAACACTACAAACATTTTCTCATATGTTTAGTTAAAATGTCGTTATAGTACATAACCCTGATTTAGCTTAACATTATGTAACACAGAACTAACTTATGTTAGTCTTTAGTGCTGTTATTGGTATTTTACCGCATTTAAGTCTAGTAAACTACAAAATATATATGAATAACTCCACTCATTGTTCCGCTAAAACGCCGTTACACTATTTACTTTTTACGTTAACGGCGTTATAGCGATAAAAAGCGAAAAATATTGCATTGTGATATTTAACTATACGGAGTTAAAGTAATAAAATATAGGGATCATGTTTTGTAATAAATTAAAACCCAAGTTAGTAAATCACAATATTTATTATGTACTTAATTGAGCATCATAGATAGCTCTATAGTATATTATACTTACAACTAATTTGTATGGACGTTTAGCTCTTTACTTAATACAAATATCACATTAATTAGGTGGGTAAGAGGCACGATAACATTTCAACTTAATAATACACACACCGGCAAAATTAGCGGAACATAGATAAAAAGTGCCACAACTTGAACTCAAGTGGGTCGGGCTGTGTGAAATCCTTTTTTATAGTTTCTAAGCTCATTTAAGAAATAAATTATTGAACAAAACTGGCAAGTTGACAGGTTTCTACAGCAATTATGCCCTAATAAGTGTTTTTTGATTATTGACATTGTAAGTGTTCCTAATAATAATGGCGTTTTAGCGGGGTGCAAGGTATGCTCAGCTTATTTATTTGTTTGGTTTTTGAAAAACACATTGCTTAGATACAAAATTTGTGATTTCCAGCATCTGCGACAGCTAGAGCTGTAACCACGTTAGAGAAAGGTCACACCTACCGTTCGGTCAGTCAGGCCTTAGGTGTGTCGGCTCCCGTGGTCCATCGTAACTTTCAACGCTACAGAGAGACTGGATCTTACGTTCGGAGACGAGAACATGGCAGATATCGGGTGACAATGGTTCA
Organism: Polyommatus icarus; assembly: GCA_937595015.1. Lineage (NCBI taxonomy): Eukaryota > Metazoa > Arthropoda > Insecta > Lepidoptera > Lycaenidae > Polyommatus > Polyommatus icarus. The sequence continues at coordinate 129,447 of OW569328.1, read as the reverse complement.
GGATGACCATTTTGTAAGGAAACAAACCTTAAGAAATCGACCTCAAACTGCTATGCAGGCACGAAACCTGTCGGAACAGGTCCGAGATGTACGTGTAAGTGATTGTGCAGAAGAAGAAGACTTAAAGAAGCTAAATTAATCTCAAAAGTGCCAGCAAGGGCACCAAAACTTGAGACAGGACACCGAACAACGCTAAGATTTGCGCGTGAACATCAAAATTAGACAAGTGAGTGAAATTTTGTGCTGTACAGTGATGGGAGCAAATTCTGTGTACATTTTGTTGACAGGCGATAAAGAATGTGGATAAATCGTAAGGAACGCTATAGGCCATCAAACTTAACGGAAACACTGGCCTATGATGCAGGCTATGGTAATGGTTTGGAGTAGCATATGATTTGGAGCCCGCACGGAGCTGATGATTATTGATGATAATATTTTGACAGTACATGGCTATAGTACAGACATCCTGGAACTGCATGGTGTGCCTTTTAAACAGTTTTAGGTAGTAACTTCAATTTTATGCGCGTCCATAGAGTAAGAAAATCGGATATTATTACCTAAACGATGCTGGCTTAGCCCAGGTGAAGAGGCCAGCGCGGTCTACGGATGTGGATCCGATTGAAGTCGTGTGGCACATCAATGGGTTAACGGTACGAGTAAAAACTCCGGTCCAAAATGTGTACAGGAGCTCGAGTTGGCATACTGGAGGAGTAGGAGAATATCCCACAGGAAATTATTGACAAACAAAATGCAAGCATGGAATGGCGTATCCAGGCCCTCTTGAGATCCATAGATGGCATTACACGCTTTTAACATGGCATTTCTTTAATAAAAATGGAGAATTTATCTTAAAAACTTACTACTGAAATTTCAAAGATTTGCCGATTTTTTTTCTATTTTTCACGTTTTTATGCCCTAAATTTATATGAAATTTATTTTTTTATAATCAATTAGTGAATAAACAAATAAATTTTTAAAAAAAGTGAACCATTTAAAAAAAAAGTGAAAATTTTGTTATGTTCCGCTAATTTTGCCGGTGTGTTTATTATAATTATTGCCTAATGCAAGACAGCCGTTTTTAAGTCTTTGCGTCTCTAATAAAAACAACACAACTAAATAAAATAAAACTTAATGAAACTACAAAATACAAATCAAGTCAAATGTTATCTTATATATAAAATTCTCGTGTCACAATGTTAGTCCACGAACTCCTCCGAAATGGCTTTACTGATTTTTACCAAATTTTATATGCATATTCAGTAGGTCTGAGAATCGGCTACTGGGTACTTATTATATTGATAAGTGCATTTGTTGAATAAATAATAGTAAATTATTACAACTCGAGACTGACGACGACCATTGTTTGTGAGACGGGATAGCGATCGACGTTGCCATGGTGACATATTTATTTAGTCACTTCAATAAAATAATACGGGCGAAATTAATACTTTATATGGCAAAGAAACAGGGCTAGTATTATTATATTTCTTATTTGTGCTACTTTCTTTCTTATTCGGTGTTAATATGCTCATGGTAATCTCAGATTTTTTCTCTGGCTTATCTTTTACCATGCCTAAAATAGTTTCAGCTCTCCAGCTGGCGATAGTAAAGTTTAATAATGTACTGTAATAAGAAGAACATATTGTAACATTAATAAATACCAAACAAGTAGTTTATAAAGTAAAAAAATGGGCCAAGTGCGAGTCGGACTCACGCACGAAGGGTTCCGTAAGGAAGGGTATAGAGCGAAAATAGTAAAAAAAATGTGTTTTTTGTTTGGGAGCCCAACACGTCGACACACGTCACACGTCCTTTTTCGATAAGCGCCTGCGACGCACTGATTTCACCCCTGACCCCTGACCACGGAACTAGGATCTCACCGGGCGAGATTATTTAACGGCATTATAGCGTATTATTGTGAGATAGCGACACTTAAATCTAATATTTAATTTAAAATATGTTTTATTTTACTTTATAAATGCCGTTACTGGCTCGTAGCGTTCATTGAGTAAAATATAAATGTACTAAATGCTAAGCTATAATGCCGTTAAGACTCGTTAGTCACATTTAAGTCTAATTTTTCACTTTACGGCATTATTGTTTAGCAATTTACATAAGGTCCTGCATTAAAAAAGAGTTACAATAAAATAGTTAAAGTACTTTAATCACTTTACAGTGTACAAAATACCGTATAACGGCAATCTAGTAAAGCAATCACAAGAAAAAAGTATAATAAAAATACAAGTTAATGTACATTAGCGGCTATATTGACTCCCAATATGACTTAACGTCATTTAAGCGTATTACATGCACAAAAAAGGGTAATATAACGGCATTTTCATTAATATTATTTCCGAAACTATTCAACTTATCAAAAAACTGCTTATATAGGTCGATAGAGAATTTTTTTCTTATTCATGAACCGTCAAAACCTGAAAATCGACCAAATGTCACTTAACGGCATTTTTGTTATACCACGGCAGTATAGGAAGTCAATAAATGTGTCACAAAAACAACGAATTTAGAAAATTATAAAACGTGTTTTCTTTTAATCGATAAAAATATTCATTATGGTCAATGTTGAGATTCATATGATCAATCAAACATAGAATTTTCACTCAAAAATAAATAAATCACGTTTATCATAGTACAATGATACTAAAATATTTATTTTGTCCAATGATCTTCACTTTAGCTCAGGGTCATTATAAATTGAGAAAAATTAGGTGGAATAAAACCTTCTAAAATATTGTGTTCGTATGTGATTTGTCATTGTAACGTGAAACTGTATTTTTGAGCTTAGTCAATAAGATTAATTTGTTTTCTTGTTATTAATTACTGTAAAACGTACTTTGTTATGACATAATTTTATACACAATGATTTTGATGTATGAGTATGACATAATGATTTTTTTTCTTTTGTAAACTAGATTGTGTTTTGTGATACTTTGTTTCGTGTAGCCATACTTTAATATTATACTTTTATATGTATGATATTGTACTGAATGCTTAATTTTTAAAGTTTTATTGTATTACAACATTGTAAAACGTAATAATATTTAATCAAGATTTTCCTTAAAACATAAAGTTTTAAATTGTTTCTTATAATATGAGGTTCAAATTAAAATTTGAATGATATATTTCAAATTTATTAAAGCTTTTTTCATTATTTTCAAAAACCTTTTAGAAAATTATAAAACGTGTTTGTTTTAAATATAGCATATTTCAAATTTGTTAAAGCTTTCATTTTTTTTCAAAAACTATTTAGAAAATTATAAAACGTTTTTTAATCTAATATATTTCAAATTTATTAAAGCGTGTTTCATTACTTTCAAAAACCTTTTAGAAAATAACAAATCGTGGTTTTTTTATAAAAAAATATTTCAAATTTATTAAAGTTTTTTTCATTATTTTCAAAAACTTTTTAGAAAATTATAAAAATTAAAAAACGTTTTTTTGAATTTAATATAACATTTTAAATTGATTAAAGCTTTTGTCAATATTTCAAAAACCTTTAAGAAAATTTCAAAACTTTTTTGTTATAAAATATATTTCAAATTTATTAAAGCTTATTTCATTATTTCAAAAACTTTTAAGAAAATTACAAAACGTGTTTTTTTTTATAAAATATATTTCAAATTTATTAAAGCTTGTTTCATTATTTTCAAAAACCTTTTAGAAAATTATAAAACGTGTTTTTTTAATACAATATATTTCAAATTTATTAATGCTTGTTTCATTATTTTCATAAACTTTTTAGAAAATTATAAAAAGTTTTTTTTATTTAAAATATTTCAAATTTATTAAAGCTTGTTTCATTATTTTCAAAAACTTTTTAGAAAATCATAAAATGCGTTTTTTATTTTTATAAAAATATTCAATTATGTTCAATGTTGAAATTCAAATCAATCAAACCTCGAATTTTCACATTTTCACTCAAAAAATAAATTAAACATGTTTATCATAATCTCTAAATATATCAAACTTTATAAGTCACATAAAATCAATTTGTAGAAACCAAAATATATTAAAGGTCTTTTGAAATCTTGTGATAACGAAGAAATAAATTGCATTTGTGAGTATATTCATAACGTTCTACAATTTAAAGTACCACTCAAAGAAAAGGAGAAAAAAAATTAAACAAATATAGAGATATTCTTCGAAAATTAGTGCGACTTGTCTTTTCCCTTACAAGTAAATTAAGAAAAAAAAAATTATTATTCAAAAAGGGGGGGCGCATTTTTACCACAAGATAAAGGATTTTCTACAGTTACTAGGTTGTTTTAACTTTTCAATAAGACGACTTTTCAGTAGATAACAATTTTTTTAACATTTTCCATCTTAAGAAAATAATTCATCAATCGACTCTAAATAGAAACAAAAATTATGGGTAAAAAATGCGCCCCCCCCCCCCCCCCCCTTTTTGAATTATAATTTTTTTTTTCTTAATTTACTTGTAAGGGAAAAGACAAGTCGCACTAATTTTCGAAGAATATCTCTATATTTGTTTAATTTTTTTTCTCCTTTTCTTTGAGTGGTACTTTAAATTGTAGAACGTTATGAATATACTCACAAATGCAATTTATTTCTTCGTTATCACAAGATTTCAAAAGACCTTTAATATATTTTGGTTTCTACAAATTGATTTTATGTGACTTATAAAGTTTGATATATTTAGAGATTATGATAAACATGTTTAATTTATTTTTTGAGTGAAAATGTGAAAATTCGAGGTTTGATTGATTTGAATTTCAACATTGAACATAATTGAATATTTTTATAAAAATAAAAAACGCATTTTATGATTTTCTAAAAAGTTTTTGAAAATAATGAAACAAGCTTTAATAAATTTGAAATATTTTAAATAAAAAAAACTTTTTATAATTTTCTAAAAAGTTTATGAAAATAATGAAACAAGCATTAATAAATTTGAAATATATTGTATTAAAAAAACACGTTTTATAATTTTCTAAAAGGTTTTTGAAAATAATGAAACAAGCTTTAATAAATTTGAAATATATTTTATAAAAAAAAACACGTTTTGTAATTTTCTTAAAAGTTTTTGAAATAATGAAATAAGCTTTAATAAATTTGAAATATATTTTATAACAAAAAAGTTTTGAAATTTTCTTAAAGGTTTTTGAAATATTGACAAAAGCTTTAATCAATTTAAAATGTTATATTAAATTCAAAAAAACGTTTTTTAATTTTTATAATTTTCTAAAAAGTTTTTGAAAATAATGAAAAAAACTTTAATAAATTTGAAATATTTTTTTATAAAAAAACCACGATTTGTTATTTTCTAAAAGGTTTTTGAAAGTAATGAAACACGCTTTAATAAATTTGAAATATATTAGATTAAAAAACGTTTTATAATTTTCTAAATAGTTTTTGAAAAAAAATGAAAGCTTTAACAAATTTGAAATATGCTATATTTAAAACAAACACGTTTTATAATTTTCTAAAAGGTTTTTGAAAATAATGAAAAAAGCTTTAATAAATTTGAAATATATCATTCAAATTTTAATTTGAATCTCATATTATAAGAAACAATTTAAAACTTTATGTTTTAAGGAAAATCTTGATTAAATATTATTACGTTTTACAATGTTGTAATACAATAAAACTTTAAAAATTAAGCATTCAGTACAATATCATACATATAAAAGTATAATATTAAAGTATGGCTACACGAAACAAAGTATCACAAATCACAATCTAGTTTACAAAAGAAAAAAAATCATTATGTCATACTCATACATCAAAATCATTGTGTATAAAATTATGTCATAACAAAGTACGTTTTACAGTAATTAATAACAAGAAAACAAATTAATCTTATTGACTAAGCTCAAAAATACAGTTTCACGTTACAATGACAAATCACATACGAACACAATATTTTAGAAGGTTTTATTCCACCTAATTTTTCTCAATTTATAATGACCCTGAGCTAAAGTGAAGATCATTGGACAAAATAAATATTTTAGTATCATTGTACTATGATAAACGTGATTTATTTATTTTTGAGTGAAAATTCTATGTTTGATTGATCATATGAATCTCAACATTGACCATAATGAATATTTTTATCGATTAAAAGAAAACACGTTTTATAATTTTCTAAATTCGTTGTTTTTGTGACACATTTATTGACTTCCTATATTCCTTGCCTTTGCAGTTAAATTATTGTCTGAATCAAACACATACATTTTTTATCTCAACCCTACAATTTTTTTCATTATTTTTCGTTGTTTTCATCTTTGAAAAAACTTATTTTTTCTTATTTATTTAAGGATAACCATACCTATTATCAGAAGGATAATCAGATGTATCAAAAAATTTATGGAGATCTTGCTTAATATCATTATATAAATTTTGTATGTATATTTGATATTATATTAAACTATCAGTATATAATATGTAATCTGTATACAACAATTTTATATTATTTGAAAATTTATTTATAATATAATTGTAGTGGAAATCATACATTAAAGTTTTTGAAATATCTAAAATACAAAATCGTGAATAAATTGTTTTTATGAAACATTTTGATTTTATGTGACTGGACAGTCACTAAATTTTCAGAAAAATCGATAAACTATAAAATTCCGGTTTCATCGTTAAATCTTGTGCACCTAGTAGAACTTTTAGTATTACCTATGCATATATTTTCAGGACATAACGGGAAGTCCATATCATTAAAAACATAATTATTAACAAAATATTATCACACAGGAAGTGGTTTCTGTCGTTATGGGGAACAATAGAGAAAATTTAAAGAGATTTTTTAACTATAAATAGTCCCAAGTGTTCTGTTTGAAATCACATTTAATCAGTACCACACTCGTGAGCAATACAGTAATTAATATTTCCGCTAGAAGTTTTTGAATATTGTGAGTATAAAAAGTGTTTTAGTTTAAAAATATCAATGGGGGAAGCTCTGAAAATATTAAATAATTATAATAAGACATGGAAAAATTTGGAGGACCTTGAGATAAACATCCCTTATGAAATCATTAGAGCTTTCAAATTTCCATCAAAGATTCATGCTGGTACATTGCAGACAGTGGTACATCTCGACAATGGATACGTTGTGGCATTACCATCGAGATATAACGACATAGATGAAGATATTTTTGCAATACTTAATCAGGGTGTAAACATAATTAACAGGGGTCGAGAGGGTAATACATGGGCTATTAACTTTTCCATGTGATCATGACTAAATGAAAAAATGTTTATCAACCAACAGGTTGTTGAAGCTGTGGATGTGGCCTATTCTATTACGTAAATTGCGTGAAGACTTACATATTATTATACTGTGTACGAAAGGAGTGGACTGAGTGGTGATAGCATTTACACACTGATTCAGGATGATATCGCAGAGGATCTCGAGGATACAGCGGGAGTGTGTAAACACCGATCACGAAGAGTGGTTACGGTTGGTTGAAGTGTCAGCAGAGTATTTCACTCACACCATATCTGATATCACATACGAACAAGTTGACAAGTGAACGGAGTTATAGGAAAACTTAATAAATATTATTGAGTATACTTTTTTAAATTTTAAAATGATATGAGGTTTTACAATCTTATCTAATGTTATTCTGTTTTTTGAACGACTCACAGGAATAATCAGTAATTAGTAAAGAATGTGAAAGTGTATCTATTGTATGCTTTACCATTAAATGGATGTTTAGGATGACTCAATAATTGTGAATAACATTTATGATATTACGACTTTCCACTGATGAGAAAAAAAAAAAACGCTTGATAATATTCTTGGGGCAAGTACTCAAAAGATTTATCATAGGATTAGTAAATAACGCAGCATTTAATCATTAGTAGGAATCCTTTGAATTTTGAAAATTATGGTAGGTATGAATTATTCATATTGTTTATACATAGATGGACAACACGTGCCTTCAAAAACTCTACAACCATCCTTCAACGGTATCTATAATATGTTCACTTCAGTCTCTCATACATTATTTTTCGGCACCGGTAAACTTTCCTTAATGAAGGAAATGGGGTAACAATTGATTCTAGTCTCTCTCAAACGAATAACTGTATTGTGTTTGCAGAGTTTGACAATGTTATAGAAAACTAGATAAAAACCGTAATGTAACTGTAGACTATTATAGAAGCTAAGAAAAGTCACATGTATGATATATATTTAAGTTATGATATGTAACGTGTTTATGTGTGAGTGTTTACCTAATAGTGTGTAGATATTATGAAATAAAATATTGTAACAAAGTTATGTTTCTTTTATTTATTCATTCAGTTTTTCATATGTAATACCCCTCTTTGTAAATACATAAAGATTTACATTAACGGATATGACGTGATATATTATTATTATAAAAGATTCATAATTATACCAGATTGGTTCTGTCATAATACAGTATGAACACAATAGAGATTCGTAATTATTTGAGAAGAATTTGTGAAGGTTTAGACTTTAGAAGATAATATAGTATACGCTGCGAATCGTCTGCCTATATAATGTAATATGATCAAACCCCTACATAAATTTATTAGCAACTTGGACTCTGATAGTAAACCAGGGTCCTACTGGATAGCCATACACATCAATGAAAATGGCAATACTTTGACTCGTTTGGGCGCGCTCCTATGTGATATCACAAGGCTTTTATGGGGCGAAGCTGTAGGAGATGGGATTTTAACACGTAGAGATTACAAAATGATTTCATATCAGTTTGTGGACAGTATAGTTTAATGTATTTGTATTATAAGTTCAATGGGAAAAGCTTAGTAGAGTTTCGAAAGTTACATAGTAGCAACACTTTATGTATTAATATAATATTGTACAGTATGTTCAATACATGTTTTAATGAAATAAAATAAATGTAATGAAAATTTTTTCAAGTTTTATTATACAAATTACAAATCATACAAATTATTTATTACACTATACACAACAGCACAAGGTAGACAGTGACATCACGTCGTCTAATCTCAACTCAACTTAGCGTGAAGTTGAACTTGTGTTATAGCAATCAGACAACCGATGCACACCGAACAGTCTTATTCCAAAGCATAATATTATTATTGTCACAACACTCTCACATTCACACTATAATCACGTAGTCTTTCTTGGTGGTGACGTGATGCGTGCTTCATTGGAGAGCCTTCCCCGAAACCTTCGGTAAACTACACCGGTCAACCAGAACTCATCCACCTCGAGAGTGGAAAGAAGTTTTGTCAGTACTCTCACCACAAAGGAACCGAAGTTAACTTTGTACTGAGAGTATAGACGCTCTACCCCCAATGTGGAGGTAGTCTTCTTACAATAATTATTTTACAACGTCCTCGACTTCCGTGGACCAGTGCAGGTGCAACACGTAGAGCGATCTCAATGTGAAGGTAGTCTTCTCACAGATGTAGTTTAAGACGTCCTCGACTTCTTTGGACCAGTGCAGGCGCGACACATAGAGCGACGTCGCGGACACATCCCTGCGCAAACGCAGCTCGGGTACGTAAGGTGCGATGTCGCAGTGGCTGCGGAGGGTGGACTTCCTCTTCTTTCCTCTCTCTACCAGTGTGCAGCCCTCCTCATCGCACCTCCTGCTCTCGTCCTTGTTGAGTCGAGGAGGTTCTGCCTTACGACCATCCATTACCCTCCTTGTTTTCGCCCGCGGGGGGTGGAGCGGGGCGAGCATCAACATTTGCGAAGCTTTTGCTGAGTTGGACTCGGCTTCGACTCGGTCGCAGGCAGCGAGCGGGCGGCGGTGGCGAGCGGGTGCGGGCCCTGTGAGTCGTGAGACGCGCTACGAGCTGAGAGTGTAAACTTGAGCTTGCGACCCGTCTCGCGGCGAAGTTCGCGACTCGCAGGGCACGCTTGTGTTGCGAGCTTTGTGTTTACACTTGCGCTTCGACGCGAGCCGCGAGATGCGGGCGGCAGCGGCGAGCGTGGCGGCGGTGGTTGTTGACTCGTCGGATTTCGCTGACGAGCAAAACGTGTCAGTTTGCACACCGTGTCGTCGTATGTTTACGAAGTCCATCGAATGATCGGGTGACCTACATAATTAATTATTAGGTACTTTTAATTTGCAATAATTCATAAGTTAATTATCATTCATATTTATTTAAAATCTAATTGACTCAGTTTGCGCACCGCGTCGTCGTATGTTTACGAAGTCCATTGAATGATCGGGTGACCTATATAATTAATTATTAGGTACTTTTAATTTGCAATAATTCGTTAGTTAATTATCATTCATATTTATTTAAAATCTTGTAAGAAAGTGAGGTGACGTAAGCGATAAACCGATAGTCAGAACAATAGGACACCGAGGCGAGCATAACAATGCAATAAGTAGCCATTGTAATCATTAAGGAACAATGGAGCGTGGTGATAGTAGATAATGAGGGTTAAACACAAAAGCTAACTTCGAAACTAGTGCAAATACGCAGAAACGGATCGCATATATCGATCCAGCGTGCTTCAAAACCCCTATTTTGACACCAAACTCTTTTTTTTTTTTTTAGGCGACGTCGCCGCTCGAACCGACAAAAATTGATCGAGAAAGTTTGCGACCCGCGAGCGGGGGGGTGGGGTGGACCCAGAATCGTGATCTTGATGTGATGGCCTAACCACGAAACCGTTTTAACTTTTGAGACTCAAGCGATCGAATCAGAATGTCGCGTCCTACTCTAACATCGTCATTTCAGGTATGTTAGAGTAGGACGTGGCATTCTTATTCAATTCTGAGTCTCAAAACGGTTTCGTAGTTATAGGCCTTCAGGACCGCGTTAGCATATTTTGACCCTCGCCTCAAATTGAATCTGAGAACAAACAAATATCACACTATTTACGGCGAGGGCGAGCCCCGGGTCCCGCCGCGCCGCACCGCCCGCGCCGCCGCACCCGGCGACAGCGTCTTTGATGTTATATCGTATGAAACACACATTAGCGGTGTCTACACGTAAAACAACAAAAATTACTTGCTCGAATTCTTAGTATCCATACTAATATTATAAATGCGAAAGTGTGTCTGTCTCTCTGTCTGTTACCTCTTCCCGCCCAAACCGCTGAACCGATTTTGCTGAAATTTGGCATGGAGATACTTTGAGTCCCGGGAAAGGACATAGGATACTTTTTGTCCCGGAAAAATCTACGGTTTCGAATTAACGAGCTTTGGCGCAACGGAGTTGCGGGCATCAACTAGTAGTATTATAAAAGTGATATTCCAACGTACTCCAATTGGTAACGGAATATTGATTGTTTGATTAGGATTAGATAGAGTATAATAGCTGACGGGTGGAGGAGCAGATTTCGAAGCTAGACAGTGGCGGGTGCTCTCATTTTCGTACATTGCCATATGCTTATAAATATACTCCCCCCCTCTGACCGGGGCACGGAGGGGGAAGGGTAGGAGGTAAACGGGGTACAACAATTATATCGTCCTCTGCGTTTAGTGTCCCCGGTTTACGTCCGCAGATAGACCACGTTCATTGAAATTTTACGACTGTCTACTGTTTGATGTTTTTTACTGCACTGTACATACATACTCACAATAAACCGTAGCCGACGTGTACCTCATATTTATGTACCATCGAGGAAGTTGATTTCTATACAATTGATAGACCAACGTTATTTGGTCGAATATGTCAATTCACTGTTAATTTTTATCTGTCGGCTGGGTTTGACGTAACGCAACCAAACTACGTAGGTCCCCGATTTGCATAGGAATCAACTTCTCTGATAGTACATTGAAACATGAACGCAGAAAAAAAGGCGGACGGAGTCTAATAGACCTGGATCCCAAAAGCGTAAGTCATAACTTACTTATTGATGGAAGAAACCATAGGTTCTTGGTAGTGCCTCGTGTACTTAGAATACCTGCGAATTTGTGTAGCTCTAAGTGTGACACCTGGTCAGGTACCAGGTACCAAAGTGGACAAAAAATGAGTCTTACTTTACTTATTTTCTGATGGCTAATATTTATATATAATTTGTAGATTATTGTTCTGAACTAGTATCATGTAGTGTAAGACACTTTTCAATGACCAAAACTATTATCAGACGCTTAAAAAATAACTTTGTTGCTATTTTTTTTTCAAAGGATTTATTTTTATTTTATAAATTAATATAACACCTTAGAAAACAATACGATATTACAAGAATTTATTTTCTACTAGCTGTTGCCCGCGACTTTGTCCGTGTCAGCATACTGCATAGTATAATAACAAAGACGGATAATTTTCCACTATTTCTTTTCCCAAAGGGTAAACACGGGACCCGATAATAAAGATATTTGAGCCTGTCCGTCTGTCTGTCTGTCCATATCCAGACTGTACCTCCCCTTTCTAACATGTAGTGAAATATTATTAAAGTAAAGATACCATTGAGTATTTTTGGTCATATACCTAGTCAAGTGCCTACCTGTTAGACCCAGATCCCAGAGCGATAAGACAACTTACTGTCACCATATGGATGAAACCTCATGTTCTCAGTAGAATTCCTTATGTACTTAGAATACCTTCGAATTTGTGAAGCTCTACATGGAGCTATACTCACTCTCACTCACTTACTTGTTGCGAAAAAAAAAATCCGAGACAAAAAGTGTCATATTATAATAATATGTGCTTTCCCAGGAAAGTACATAATTATAGTTATCATGATACTTTTTATCCCGGAAAAAACGGATAGGTATACTTTCATCCCAGGGCTCAAAGTTTATCTGTACCAAATTTCAGCAAAATCGGTTAAGCGGTTTGGGCATGCAGAGGTTCCAGACAGACAGACAGACATTTTTACACATTATGAGTGAGTGAGTGAGAGTGAGTATAGCTCCATGTAGAGCTTCACAAACTTTAATAATATTCACTACATGTTAGAAAGGGAAGGTACAGTCTGGATATGGACAGACAGACAGATGGACAGGCTGAAATATTTTTACTATCGGGTCCCGTTTTTACCCTTTGGGTAAGGAAACAGGGGAAAATTATCCATCTTTGTTATTATTCTATACAGTATGCTGACACGGACAAAGTCGCGGGCAACAGCTAGTAGAAAATGAATTCTTGTGTTAGTGTAATATGAACGCAACCCAACATTTAGTTTATTGTAAGTTGTAACATTTTAATGTTCAGATTAATACTTATGTTGGCAACTCATGTCTTTGGTCTGTGCTCCGTGTAAAATGTCAGTTGTCACTTGTCAATAGAAATTCTCTTTGTCTTTGTTCGATCTCTGTAACTTGTGAGTGCAAATAAACTGTATGCATTTTTCAAGCTGTTTATTCTGTATTTTCACCAACCTAGAAAATATTAACATGGTAGCAGAGCGTGGTTGACTGAGAATAAAGTGAAAATACGGAGACTTGGAAAACCGGGCGGATTTATCTGCTGCACGCAAGTAAGATCGAGCCGACGATAACCACAGGTAGCCATTTTTGTATACCGGTACCGGCGCGGCGTGTTCATAGAAGACAGAACGCAATTACCGGCTTGGCGTGTGTTATCCCGAAAGAAAATACACAAAGATGTCGAATACAGGTATTCCTTTTCACATTGATAGACTTGTTGGACGAGATAATTACACAAGTTGGAAGTTCGCCGTCCAAGCGTATTTCGAGCTGGAGAACTTGTGGGATTGCGTCGCCGGAACCAACACCGATAGCGCGAAAGAGATTAAGGCAAAATCCAAGCTTATTCTACTGTTAGATCCGATCATCTACGTGCACGTGCAGAACGCGACCACGTGCAAAGAAGTTTGGCAGTGCCTAGAAAAAGCTTTCGATGACAGCGGACTATATAGAAGAGTTGCCTTGCTACGAGATCTCATCACGACAACGTTAGAATCGTCTCAGAGTGTAGACGCTTACATAAATAAAATCATGTCAACGGCCCACAAGCTTAGAAATATTCATTTTGATATCAACGAAGAATGGCTCGGGACCCTGATGTTGGCTGGCTTACCGGAGACATATAAGCCTATGATAATGGGATTAGAGAGCTCAGGAATCAAAATAAATGCTGATTCTATAAAGACAAAGCTCCTACAGGAAGTACAAAGCTCAGATAACACGGCATTTTATGTTAAGAAAAAGGGAAATTATGGAAATCCAAACAAAAATAAGTCTAATACGGGACCCAGATGTTTCAACTGTAATAAGCGAGGACATTTTGCGAAGGAATGTCGCACTCAAAAGAAAAAGAAGCCGCAAAATTCTGAAGATACTAAAATATCTAATAGTTTTATTGCAGCATTTTCAGCTCTTTCACAGAAAACGAATCCGGACCTTTGGTATGTGGACTCGGGCGCCTCCATGCATATGACCAATAGAAGCGATTGGATGTATGATGTGACAAGTCCTCCGATACCTGCCATAACTGTTGCCAGTAAGACACCGCTTCCTGTGGAAAGTATGGGAAAGGTTAATTTATTAATGAATGGAGATGAAAATTGCAAAATTCAGGTAAAACAAGTTTTATACATACCTAAACTTGCTGCGAACCTCTTATCTGTGAGTGCCATGGTCAAAAATGGCTGTAAGGTAAACTTTAGAGACAAAGGTTGTGATATTTATAGCGAAAAAGGAAATCTTTTATGCTCAGCCACCTTAGTAAATAACTTATATCAGTTGAATACACACAGAGAGGTAATTTCAAACTTATCGTGTACAGATAATTTAAGCAATTTTGTCCTGTGGCATAGACGCATGGGACACCTGAATTTTTCAGATGTTAACAAGCTACCAGAGTGTGCCGATGGAGTAGAACCTTTTGACAAGCATAAAGGGTCTATTACATGCACCACCTGCCTCATGGGAAAACAGACCAGACTGCCTTTTAATAATATTGGTTCGAGAGCTACGCAGCCACTGCAGCTTGTCCACTCCGATTTATGTGGACCAATGGAACAAGAGTCACTGGGAGGTATGAAATATTTTATTACCTTCATAGACGATTATACAAGGAGAGTCCATGTTTATTTCTTGAAGAATAAATTAAATATCTTGGAAGTTTTTAAAGATTATAAGAGTAGAGTGGAAAATGAATTGGAATATAAAATAAAAGTTGTTCGTTCAGATAACGGAAAAGAATATTGTAACAGTGACTTCGAAAACTTCTTAAGAAGGTATGGTATAGAACATCAGACAAGCACTCCGTACTCACCCCAGCAGAATGGTCTTGCAGAACGGATGAACAGGACCCTGGTAGAGAGAGCAAAGTGTATGTTGTTTGATGCAGGATTATCAAAGAAATTATGGGCGGAGGCCTTAGCAACAGCAGCCTATATCATTAATAGGTCACCGACAAAGTCAATACAAGGTAAAACACCTATGGAAATGTGGTCAGGTAAGAAACCCGATTTATCAAATGTAAAAATATTTGGCTCCGAGGTTATGTCACAAGTACCTAAAGAAAAACGCCAAAAGTGGGACTCTAAGTCTAGAAAATTAATATTTGTTGGATATTGTGAGTCTTCGAAAGGATACAGAGTACTAGATCCTAAAAATAATAAAATTATAAAAACTAGAGATGTCATATTCTTGGAGAATGTTGATAAATATAATAAAAATACATATGTACCTTGTGTGTCCAACAGCATTTTAGACGAGCAGCAAACTGAAGAATCCTGCGATGAAGTACCAGAGAAAGACTTGACCGATTCCTTAAGTGATGAGTACCATTCTGGTGATGATCCAACATACATACCGGAGGAATCAATTGAAGTCGAGACACCGATTCGTAATATAAATTTACGGCCACGCAGACGTGTCCAGTGCAATAGAGAAAAGGAGCATGATGTAAGTTACTTTTGTCCAGCTTTTGATCTGAATGAACCTCAAACAGTAGAGGATGCCCTTTCATCTCCTCATGCAGACCAGTGGAAGACGGCAATGCAGGAAGAGTATGACTCCATGATAAAGAACAAAACTTGGTCATTGGTTGATTTACCACCAGGTAAGAGAGCCCTGCCCTGCAAATGGGTATTTAAAACTAAAACTAATGGCAGAGGAGAGATTGAACGGTTCAAGGCAAGGTTAGTCATCAAAGGCTATGCACAGAGAAAGGGAAGTGACTACGATGAAGTATATGCTCCAGTAGTTCGATATAACTCAATCCGTTACTTGATTGCACTAGCTGCTAAGTATGATTTAGATATGGTTCAGATGGATGCAATAAGCGCATTTCTGCAAGGTGATATTGACACGGAGATTTACATGTTGCAGCCGACACATTTTGAAGTAAATGCTCAGGTATGTTTGTTGCATAAATCAATTTATGGACTTAAGCAGGCTAGCCGGCAGTGGAATCTTAAATTAAATGATGTTCTGCTTAATATTGGACTAAAAAGGTCGAAAATTGATCCATGCATTTATTATTTAGTAAATAATTCAATCATGATATACATTGCAGTATGGGTAGATGATTTCTTAATTTTCACTAATGATAAAAACACTACTCAACAGTTAAAGGAAAAATTAATGAAAGAATTTGATATGAAAGATCTGGGTGAGATGAGGCAGTGCATTGGTATTAATATAAATAGAGATCGCGAGGCAGGTGTGATCACGATAGACCAGGAAAAATACATCAACTTAATCTTAAATCGTTTTGGTATGTCGCAGTGTAAGCCAGTTCGCACTCCGATAGAAGTCAACGCAAAGTTTGA
Organism: Polyommatus icarus; assembly: GCA_937595015.1. Lineage (NCBI taxonomy): Eukaryota > Metazoa > Arthropoda > Insecta > Lepidoptera > Lycaenidae > Polyommatus > Polyommatus icarus. Next base: position 112,787 of record OW569328.1, on the reverse strand, counting down.
TAAAAACCTTGAAGGTGATGCAAATAATAATTTTCCTTACAGGGAAGCAGTGGGATGTCTTATATACTTGGCACATATCACACGACCTGATATTGCATATGCAGTTAGTAAATTGAGTCAGTTCTGTAACAATTCAGGATATCAACATTGGCTCGGAGTAAAGAGGGTCATGCGATACCTGCAAGGTACCAAGAACCTAAAACTGTGCTATGTCAAAGAAGAGTCTCAGGAGATAACAGGATATTGCGATGCAGACTGGGCTAGTGACCCACTAGATAGAAGGTCATGCACAGGATTTGTTTTTCTGTTTCAGAAAGGTTCTATTTCATGGAGCTCATGTAAACAGCAGACTGTGGCTCTGTCTACAGCCGAGGCGGAATACATGGCAATGGCTTCAGCCACGCAGGAGGCTCTGTGGATCCAGCAGCTGCAGACTGAACTCGGACGTCCTAGTGAAAGTGCTCTTGTTATTTATTCTGATAACCAAAGTGCTATAAGACTGGCATCGACTGACTGTTATAAACCAAAAAACTAAACATATAGATATTCGTTTACATTTTCTTAGAGATAATATTGTTGATTGTAAAGTAAAATTTTTATTTGTAAATGGTTGTTATATGGTGGCAGATAATTTAACTAAAGGTACAACATATGAAAAGCATTTGTTTTGTATAAATCGAATGGGTTTGCGTTCAGCAGGGAGTGTTAGTGTAATATGAACGCAACCCAACATTTAGTTTATTGTAAGTTGTAACATTTTAATGTTCAGATTAATACTTATGTTGGCAACTCATGTCTTTGGTCTGTGCTCCGTGTAAAATGTCAGTTGTCACTTGTCAATAGAAATTCTCTTTGTCTGTGTTCGATCTCTGTAACTTGTGAGTGCAAATAAACTGTATGCATTTTTCAAGCTGTTTATTCTGTATTTTCACCAACCTAGAAAATATTAACATCGTATTAATATCGTATTGTTTTTTAGGGTGTTATCTTAATTTATAAAATAAAAATAAAGCCTTTGAAAAAAATAGCAACAAAGTTATTTTAAAATGTCTGATAATAAATAGTTTTAGTTATTGAAAAGTGTCTTACACTACATAATACTAGTTCAGAACAATAATCTACGAATTATATATAAATACTAGCTGTCCCAGCAAACGTTTTTTTGCTTTTTTCTTAATTTGATCGCAGCGCTAACTGTCGGGACAGACTAAAATTAAAATTCGAATTCGAATATTATTTAAAATTTGACACATGTCGGATCCAATGTAAAACATTCCAAAATCAACAACTACTAATAAATTAAAAATTAATTAAAAAAACATTGTCCAGCGGACAAAATTGTGAATCTAAACCATTCCCAGATCCCCTTGAACACACACAAAAAATTTCATCAAAATTGGTCCAGTCGTTTAGGAGGAGTTCAGTCACATACACACGCACACAAGAAATATATATTATATTAAGATTAGCCATCAGAAAATAAGTAAAGTAAGACTCATTTTTTGTCCACTTTGGTACCTGGTACCTGATCAGGTGTCACACTTAGAGCTACACAAATTCGCAGGTATTCTAAGTACACGAGGCACTACCAAGAACCTATGGTTTCATCCATCAGAAAGTAAGTTAAGTCTTACGCTTTTGGGATCGGTCTATAAAGTCTTGTTACATACAAAACTGTGCCTGACGCCTGTCAAATGGTATGGACTAGCGCAGGAATGTGTGCGTGCGGACCGTGTACATACAGCCAGCTGGCCGACTCCGAACGACACAGTTTTGTGTATGGTGGGACTCCGTCCGCCTTTTTTATACGTCCATGCATTGAAATGTCAAATTATTACCATCAGCATTCATTCATCATCTATATTACTATAGTCTATAATCTATATTATCGGGAATAAAATGTTTTTTTTTTTTTTGTTTTTTTTTAACGGTTCGAGCTGATTTGAAACTGAAAAAGTAGCAAAACTGGTGTTATTTTAAAACGTTACAAGAGTAACATAAGCACGAGGCGAGGCGCTATCAATTGCAAATAACTGTGCAGTGTGCACGTTCGCATCTGAACTTTGAAATCAATCAAGCGAATGGAATGAAGTGTAGTGTCAGTGTTACATGACAGTGACGCTGCTACACGCGGTCAGTCACCTCCACACCTCCACACCTCCACCCGCTCCACACGAGGGTTTGACACTCGCTATAAAAGCACATCGGTGCCAGAACACTTGAATATTGTATCAGCTTCAAGTTTATAGTGCACGGAGTGAGCGGGAGCTGACAGAGTCAAGTCAATAAAATTTTACGGCTCTATCGAATCGTATCTTACACGATTTGGGGGTCACTCTGTTGACGCAAGTCCGGCGAACGTAGTTTTAATATGCAATAAACTATCCAATTTCATAATTTATATGAAACGAAACTTTATTTTTTGTACGAACGATTTAGTAAAAATTGCGTCATCGGCGCACGATCCGACTAATTTAGTCTATAAATATTCATAATCTGTAATACCGCGCTGGGCCCGTGTCGGCACATTGTAATTACTTCTTATGTTTATATAAACGAGCTAATAAATAATTTATGTTACTATGATAGTGTTTTGGTGCAGAACACAGCATTAAATAGAAATGGCACGCGAACGAGAAGGCATGCGCCGCCTCTTGTCGTTCTTTGGCCCATTTTTTAAACTTTAATAATAATTGTTTATTTTTCTCTCCACAAAATCATTTACAAAACTAACATAGCATTTAGGTAGGTGCACATAATATGTTGTGAGGAGACTGGCGTCTTAAACGAAGCAGTTCTGCTTGTATTTCAAGACACCAGGCCTCCAACCCTCGTTCTCTAATAAATGTTAACAAACAATAAATATTACCATGATTAGGAAATTAACATGTGAAGTTTTATTTTCATTTAACAATATTTATTAAATTTCAATGAGTATTAAAATATTATGTAAGTGTGCTAGTGGTAGTATGTGTGTGTGTGTGTGTGTGTGTGTGTGTGTGTGTGTGTGTGTGTGTGTGTGTGTGTGTGTGTGTGTGTGTGTGTGTGTGTGTGTGTGTGTGTGTGTGTGTGTGTGTGTGTGTGTGTGTGTGTATGTGTGTATGTTATTATATAAAGGCTACTTAAGTAATATAAATTATATATTTTTTAATAATTAATTATTTTATCTATTATATATTCCTACCTATTACATTTTCTGTTTCAGTATAGGTTTAAAAGACATTTAGTTACAGATTGCTTACATTTTAATTTTGTTTTGGGGTAGATATTTAATATTTTATTGGTATTATTATACAAAAATTTTCCCAAGTAAAAAAAGAATCTATGAGCAAAAGATGTTCGGGTAGTTTCAATTTCAAATATTTTGTATTGTCTCCTAGAAACGGGTGCGGGTGTATAGTATACAAGTGTATGTTGTTGGAGGATCGTATAAAGCACAAACAGTTGTCTGACTGTAAGGACTTTCGCTTCCTGGTATAGCTCAGTGGTGGGAAAGAGCCTCGGCTTGATCAGGCATATCTAAAGGAGGAGTCTTTGAGTTCGCTCCAGCTCTATGAGATTGGTCTTTGCAGCTCCGCCCCAAGATGTAATACAATAGGTGATAACCGATTGTGCAAGAGCGATATAAACCGTTTCCATTGTCTCTCCGTTGGCAACGTACCTCAATTGCTTAAAAACAAATATCAATTTTCTCAGTCTCTGGGATATATTATGTATATGCTCTGCAAATGATAAGCTGCTGTCGATCGTCACCCCGAGATATTTAATATGTTTCGTTTCACCCATTTCTGGGCATTGGCATTAACAGGACGAAGGCAAAGAACATATTTTATGCATATGTAATTTCAAATTTTGCGGCAGCTTCAGCCTACGCATTGAGAAACACATATATTTGGTTATCTCCATGTTAAGCGTTAAACTATTCTTAGCCATCCACCGAGACACGACGTTAAAACCTTTTTGTGCTACTTTGAAAACCTCAGTCCAAGTGTCGGCCGTGAATGTTAGGGCAGTATCATCTGCGTATGATGTTATTTCACCATTTTGCAATGTAAGTAGACACAAATCATTTAGGTAACATAAAAATAGAGTTGGGCCGAGTATACTTCCTTGCGGAATGCCGAAATCGAGTTTTCGTTCAGAACTAATATGTTTACCTATTTTAACAAACTGGGAGCGATTCGTTACGTAATCTTTAAACAAAGCTAATTGTGTGCCACGAATACCTAGTTTTTCAAGTTTTTTTAATCAATATTGGCAGAGAAACATTATTAAAAGCTTTTTAAGGTCTAGGAATTTAGATGTTAACTTTTCGCTTTAGCATTAGTCCGCTTGCATTTTTAAAGAATCGTGACACACTAACACAGTTTACAAAATATATTATATTCCCTGTTACTTACAAAAATTTGAGATGCCGTATAATTTTTGAACAGAAAAGAAAAATGTCGGAGAAGGTGACATTTCTACGAGAATGTTATTATCGAAACATTGTTGTATGGCTTTGATCTGTGCGTTGAATTTCGTCTGTCAATTATTATATTTTTTGTGGCTGCTTCTATTTATATATCCATTATTTTAAACGTAGACATCGATTTTGTTATTCGCGTATCTCGATTATAAAAATATTGTAGCGTTTAAACACCGGCCGGTAGAACAAAATATTATATTGTACCTAATATCTATTAACTCGTCGAAGCGCTGCTGAAACTATATTCTACAGATCTCTTACACCGCTACTGCTAAGTGCTATTATGTACTGTTAACTATACAGTGGTCAGTGTATTTTAATAATGCAAAAATAAAGTAATTATTAGTATCATTAGAATATAAGCATACAAAATTTATTTTAAGCTCAATTTACATTCTACTCTAAAAGTTTCCCCATCGTCAAATGGCCTCAAAAATTGTCAACACTATCTTATGAAGAGATTTTTACTATTTAAGAATTCAAAACATGGTCTTATTATTCTGATAAGAAACGAATCGAGGAAATTGATTCCTATGCAGTTGACAGACCAACGTCATTTGGTCGATCAAATCAATTCAATGTTAAGGCCGTCCCCCGAGCAAACGACCTTGGCCATACATTTGCCGCGTTGCCGAGATCGCGCCAAAACCCTATTATTTTTACTTATCTTAGTTCAAAATTGTCCTAAAAAAATTTAAAACGGCGAATATGTAGTTTATGATATTGTCGATCTATTGGCGTGAGTTTCAAATAAAAGTAATTTGTAAATCCTAAGGAGATGCTGAATGTATGCTTAAATTTTAACAAATTGGTATTACTTTGGAAGCTGATATCATCAATGATATTATATAAAAAAACTCAAAGCGTTGAATATCATTGGATATCATGAATATAAGAAACAAAAATAGAAAATTTAAAACGACAATATGAATATTGATATACTGAAGATTATTGCTGTATTTTTATTATAACTTTGTAGCTTTCATATTATGAGTTTATAAGGTTTTAAATACGGTCAATTACGGAATCTCCGGACGGAACGCCCTCAATTGTGATCTGTCGGCTGGGTTTGACGTAACGCGACCAAACTACATAGGTTGATTCCTATGCAGATGGGGGATCTGCATAAGAATCAACTTCTGTTTGTGTTATATACTTTAAACTTGTGGACTGTATTATATAAGTTAAGATATAAAATAAAATATTACGTTTTGAAGATAGATGATGCGTTCCCCTGGCCAGGGAAAGGATGTAAAAAAGACTTCTGCCATCGAAGCGAAGGGTGACGTTGACATTCCAATCTTGACAGATGACATGACCGGAAGACGTCTTGATGCTTTGTGTGTTTGCCCGTAAAAAAGTGATAACCGTTTATGGTTACTCTAAATGCGCTGATCGCGTACAACTTCTCTGACTGTATATCTGGCGGCCATATTCTAACATGCAGTTCTGATTTTTTTAAGCCATTAGCTACCTTACGTACCTTTTACTCCTACACCTACTACACGCAACACGAATATAATATATTATCTACTACCATCCACTAAGGTTTACAGTACGCATGGTGACGTGTAACTCACGAAAATATTTATTGTAATAAACACAAATGCGGGCGAATTTCAGCAAAACTGACACTTTAGCGTCGTCGTAAATCCGTGAGGTCGAAGAAGACGTTCCTTCTCATTTTGTTTTAATTTACGACGCGGGGGCGTAAATATTATGTTCGTGTGTCGCGTTGTGTCATGTGGCTCCTCTTACCTCGTAAATTGTTATATTTTTAGGAAAAATATTGTGTTTGATTTTGTTTTCCTGTTATTATGTAATTTAATGTAAGCATGCTAGTACGTGATGCGTAATAACGGCATGCGTTAGTGTGTAGTCTGCCGGCAGTCGGCAGTCGGCACTCCGCACCATTCATCACCGCCAATCGTTTATCTTGTACGCACACAACGTACCACACAACTATACACATATTACACACTACGCACTAGCAGATGTAGTGACTGATGACTGATGACACACTACTAATATACACCGTAGCATAACTCAGTCGTGTTCTTTCTTCTTTCTGTCTGTGTTGCGAAAATTCAAGCTGCACAGACGCAGTTTATACGCGAGCGCGGTGTTATACTCGTAGTTAGTTGCTCGATACAATATTCCATCTCTTTGTCATCTACTCTTACACATTTAGACATTTCCCTGATCGCATTCAGTAAAATTACTTTATAATAATTATTTTTGGATATGTACCTACCTACCTTCTTTTTCGCCTTAGCTGTCCTTTTGATTTTAGCTTTGTGCTTCTGCTTTACAGTAGAGTAGAGTGCTTTGTGCTAGCTTCACTCGTTTGAAAGCATCTTCGTCTAGCTCCATAATGACAATCTCGGCAACTGAATCATTATTTGAAAGAATTCATTGAAATCTATGGGTTCTCTGAAGTTATCTGAAAATATCATCTAGTACGTAGATGGTCTACTGTTTATTTTTTAGACTGCGGCAGTGAGGCGAACACGCCCACCCTGGGGTATTCATATCTGACATATTATTACACAATATTATGTAGTAAACACAACGCTAAATATAATATTATGTACCAAGTAAAGCTGCGCAACATTGAAATACGATATAAATAATAATATAATAAGCTCTACCATGACTAGTCTGTACCGAAGGTAGAGTTAGTTAGGTTTAGGTTTTAAGAAATATTTTATTCTCATCAGAATTTAATTTAACTAGAGAAAAGAGTTTAAGTTTATTGCATTATATAAGCAATACATAATATTTGGTTTGGTCAGATACCTTTTTCTTCTTCTTTGTTTTGGCTGACTCGGTAAGTTGTCGCTCAGTCAATTAGCTTTCTCGAAAGGTACTCACAAAGCCGGCCCCTAGACGATCAATTATTGTGTCCAAAATCATGCTTAAATTTTAGTGAACTGTTTATTTGACAATTATTCAAGGCGCGCGATGTTCAGTATCAACCGTAGACGGTCAATCATATTGCGCAATACGTGTTATGGCGCAATAAAATTGCTCGTCTAGGAGCCCCCTAACAATGGCCAGATTATACACAAACGACATCTAAGTTATATTATTGTCTAGCTCTAGATAGCTTTGTCGCGTGTTGGAGTGAGCATTTCAAGAAGAGGGAGTAAAAGGATTAAGATTAATATTATGTTTGGTACAAAAGTCGGAAACATTTTTTTTAAGTCTGATTAAAAAATCGGCCAAGTGCGAGTCAGACTCGCGCACGAAGGGTTCTGTACCGTTATAGAGCAAAAAAATAAGCCAAAAATGTATCTGGCGATCGCGACGGACACGCGATACCTGCTATTAGCGGCTCCCGTTACTCGCTCATTACGCGCCCCACACAAAAACTGACGTGTGCTCGCCGGGGGGCCCGCGCCGTCGTCACCGAGTCGCCGCGGGTTCCCTTTGGAGTAGTAGCACGCCCAAACAAAAATCTAACGAGAACTGAAGTTTTTGTAGTTTTGGGCTAGGTTAGGCTAAACCCGAAAAACATACAAAAAACAAACGCAACAGTCATCACATTACAAAATTCATTTGGTTGACGACACAGCGATCTGGTTAAAGTTTGTCTAATATTGTGGCGAATTTAACTAATTACTATATTATGTGACGACTAATAATTGGGGAGATGCTAAATCGATCTTCCCACACAAAAACTGACGTGTGCTCGCCGGGGCCCCGCCGCGCCGTCGTCACCGAGTCGCCGCGGGCCGCCGGGTTCCGCACGCGGTAGACCTCATACTTTCCCTTTGGAGTAGTAGCACGCCCAAACAAAAATCTAACGAGAACTGAAGTTTTTATAATTTTGGGTTAGGTTAGGCTAAACCCGAAAAACATACAAATAACAAACGCAACAGTCATCACATTACAAAATTCATTTGGTTGACGACACAGCGATCTGGTTAAAGTTTGTCTAATATTGTTGGTAAGCCGGTCATTGTATGCATTATTCAGAGTGTGATGAATGAACGATGCGTCGGATTGTCTGGCGAATTTAACTAATAACTATATTATGTGACGACTAATAATTGGGGAGATGCTAAATCGATCTTAGTCAACATTCCACAATTAGTACATTACGCACCTAGGGCAGGAAAATAAGAAATGTCTCAGATCACAATATGTAATAATTTGTTGGCCGAGGTGAAGCCGAGACAAACATGTGATCTGAGGCTTTCTTATTGAATGCCCTTGGTGCGTATACTATTTTTCTCATCGACGGAGGCGAAAAACGGCAATAGCGTTAAGCGCAGCGGGAAGAAAATTGACGTTCTCCGCCCGGAGGTAAAGAGACAGAAAGCGTAGAACGAGAATGGATTGTTAATATCGGCACTGTAACATGTTAACGATTTAAATATACCTAGTAGTTATTACCGACTTAACTGCAAATAATATTATTTAATGGTGAGTTATTTTCGACGAACCGGGAGTGGTTTTCGACGAGCAACTCCGTCGAGGTCTTCGTTGATCGTACTCGTGTAAGGATTTTTAATTTTTATATTAGTCGTAACATTTTCGCCTAGGTGCCTAAGAAGAGAAGATGCCGTCTCTATTATTTGTTTTATTTCAATAAGCTTTTTATTTATTAAAACTAGCTGTCTCGGTGAACTTCGTGTCACTTTAATACCTTTCCTACTTCTACGAATATTTGAAGACTAAAAGATCTAGAGAGAGGGAGAGATCTAGCCTAATTCGACTCGCACTTGGCCTAGTTAAAAAAAGGCATTTCACATTTAGTGGGCTTGAATCTTAATCGTTGGCAGCACATCACTCGGAGTGTGCTGACAGCGAGTGCTGCGTCACCGCGGGCGCGGGGGCTTTCACAGAATGGAAAATGAGTCGGCCGGTTTGAAGGTCGCCGAATTCATCACTCGTACGATCGATATCTCTTCAATACATCGATATAGCCGGAGCTCGTCGTGCGACGTGTCACGTGGCCGACTGCGTCTCTCAAAGGTTTCCGAACACTCAAAAGTGCATCCGATATGATGTTAATCACGGTTCCATTGTCGTTGTAGAACGTCTCTATTGAGCCATATTTTTAGAAGAATATTTTTACTAGGTTAGATAGGATTGCATCCAAATGCAGACATGGCAATGTTCTTTAATAATTCAATCATGGGCTGCGTCAGCCGCCAGGTCAGGAGCTGGAGTCTGGTCGCGCGCCGGTCGGCCACCTGTGAAATTAGAGGCCACTCGCTAGGGTCTTCCACCTTGTTTTTTTGAATTTATAAGTAGCTGATCTATTAATAGAAGTTAAAATAGTTGGGCGTTAATCGCGAGGGCCGTCGAGTCATGGCTCCGTCGTCGTCGCGGTTCGCAGCTCCTCGTAATTACTTCCTTACGCACAATTCATTAATGTAATCGGTTATTATCTAATTTGTATTAGTTTATAAATGACAATTTATAAACAAGCGAGTTGTTGTTCATAATTTGGTAGAAATATAACGTATAAACGGATTGTTGCGACTTAAGATAGAGTTCTTTGTAGAGATAAATTCTAGGTAATTATAATATTGTCACTAAGTCACTACTCATCCAGTGTTTAGTATACCGGCAGGGCGCGGGTGGTATCTGGTATAGTGTGAGTTGTGACTCGTGAGTAGACCAGCTCGTGCCGGGAACTACGTCGGCGGCCGCACGAGGCTGCGGGCTGCGGGCCGGGACCACCAAGTTTTATATTGTTGTTTAATCACTTCCCTGAGTGTACAATATAAATTACTTTCACATCGTTACCCCCTCACCCCGCCGCACTTACTCCGCCCCCCTCGCCCCCCTCGCCGCGGTAATCCACGTCCGGGAGATTCAGTAAGTAAAGGATTCAAACTCGGTTAAGTTTTAATTGGCGGCTCGGCGCTGCGCGGGGGTGAGCCATTAAAAATGTTTACCGCCAGTGTTCGTTTTAATTTCACTGTAATCTCGTTCGATTATTAAGTTATTGAACCGACCCCCGCACTGCCCCCCGCACCGCCCCGCCAGCGGTCCGCGCCGCTATTCACTAATTAGTAGCACTAGAAGTCTGGAGCATCTTCGAGCCTTTGTACTAACGCCACTGTTTGACTAGCCAGCTAGCCTCTAAAATCTAAAAGCATTAAATTCTTAGAAGAACGAGCGCTCGTAATATTTTAATATAAAATACGAGCACTTTTGTTAATTGCTCCGCTGAAATTTGCATTTTCGCAGCACAAAAACACGACACCAAATTACTCAGATGAACATATTGTTATGTTTTGCTTCCCACGACGTGGATGTCCGTGCTCGTTGACCGAGGTATTATAAAATGCTAGTTTGTATTGTGCTGCGGAATGTATGGAAGAGAGGCTCAATCTTGTGAGTCGTGAGTCGTGCGGCTCCGACTTCCTCCCGCGGCCCGACATTCCGCATTCACGACCCTTTTGTTCACGCTCGCGCCGCCGCGCGCCGCCCCGCTCTGCGGTTCAAACCTTTTCAAGAATTTATTCAATTTAGGCCTTGCATAATTATTATTATACATAGCAGAGAATTTGAAATTACTGAGTGTTGTGATAGCCGTTTTATCATGTACTTAGATATAAATAATGAATATTCGGTACACCAGATTATAGACACGCTTTTTGAGGTAAATATCCATTTTTTTTATCAAGTGGTACATAAATCACTATTAAGTTGGTAATTGGAATAGTATTATAATATTATATTGTCCTGCAAAGTTTTGTTCACATTTCCACTAAATCGGATCTGGATAGGGTCGGGTGTAATTACCGCGGAGCAATAAAATGTATCCGTAGATCATAAAGTTAATATACCTATCGGAATAGAGAAACAAAGGCCTGAGCCAGCGAGATGTCATTATCAGTAACAATGCGTGGTAGAAAGAGAAGCGTGATTTGAGGTTGTATAGCTTTTTTTTCATCTGTTTGACAGTCTGTCTGCCCCTGAGCCCTGAGCCGATCGTTGTCAATTTGGGCTCTCAGAAAAATTGTGATTTTAAGTTAAATAATGAATAATTTTTAGAAATACTGCTCTAGAAACATGGTTAAATGTTTGTGGAATGATTCTGGATCCACGCATCGAAAGAACCCGGACAAATATTAATTTCACAGGTGAATTATTCTACATCGACAGGACCTAGAGCCTATTTTTGCCAATTCCCTACGAGTTATTGGTATTGATTTATCAAGTTCACTTCTATAAATGTTTAATTATATGGAAAACATAACTTGACTAGCCATGGTGCACAATTTAAGGATATTTTGTGTAAACAATTTTCATATATTTTACACTAGGGCTACATCAAGTTATCGATAAGTTTTATCGATATGAAAATATTTTTTAGTTAAGTATACTAATTATCTAGGAATGTTGAAATGATAACATACTCATCCGTAGTTTATAATTAGTTTAAGTATATTAATATACTATCATACATAATTTATCGTTTTTAAGGTTGCGCACCCAAAGGGTAAAAAGTCCAGTACTAGTGGGGTCCCGCAGCCCACTCTACTATTAGTAGTAGACAGACGGACAGGCAACGAAGTCTTAGGACTTCGTTGCCTGTCCGTCTGTCCATCCGTCCGTCCGTCTGTCTGTCTTCAGGCTGTATAACAAGAACCACTATAATAGTAATAGACTTATGAAATTTCCACAGTCAATGAAAACATGTAATGTCATTCTACATCCAATATGGCTGCTCATCCAAGATAGGGAAATAATTGAAAGCACTTCTGCAAGAAGGGCATCAAATAAAAGGGCTCATTGAGAGTGAATTGAAAATTAGTAGGGTCTAGTGAAGTCGTGTCTGCGAATCAGCGATCGCCGGATGTCGACGTCTGGGTGTTGCCAACATGTCGTGTCGTGTACTGATGTCACGTGACGTAAACTGTCGTGTCGAATCGTGTCATGACATGTCGTGTCGTATCGTACCGGGTTTTAGAAAATGCCCGGTTGAAATCGGTCACCCTTCATGCGCGCGTCCGACTTACACTTGGCCAATTTTTCAGATTTCCTATTGACCTGGATACCAGAAATTCATGGCTTAAAATAATTAACCGTCCAAACTGGACTCCGAAGAAGAATTCATGCATACTTAATTATGCAGCAAAGCATTTTGAAGAAAAGTCACATTTTACTTCAAAATTACAATTTTATTATATTATATCTATGCAGTTTTATTTTATCCCATTTTATTATGTTTACAATCTTACAATTATTATTCCATGATCGATATTTTGTCGAATTACAAGATGTTTGTACATCACTGACACGCACACGTAAACATAATTGTATACACAGATGTAAATCAAATTTTGGTTAAGCTTGACAGCTCGGGATTGTTTCTCTATTCCGATAGGTATATTACCTTTATGCCGTAGATTGAGTGAAGTGTTTACTGTTGGCCATTAGAGTCACGTCGCGGCTATCGCGGTCGTAACTCTGTGCGGAGGTGTTGCGACTTGCGGGCCTCCAGCCCCGAGCCCTCCGCCCTCCGCCCTCCATCCTCCGATACGGACACTAAACTGCTGATAGTCATGACTCATTCATGACAAACGCAAATTACTCTAAATACTCAACAGCCTTCAACTGCGTTTGTGTCGAGGTGTTAGTGAAAAACTCTTAATTAGTGCCGGTTTCTAAAGTATTTTTCTGACTTTTATTAACTATTCAACTTCGTTGTTAGATAGTCAAAAACACCAGTGAATAGAAAAACTCTAGTCAAAGACATCACAAAAATGGACATCAGTAATGTAGTTAAATCGAGTATATTGTGTTTTATAATGAGTCTCACTTTACGCAATCTGCACTAGCTATAGCTAGAGAGAGGTAGATAGAGCGTGACTGGACCGTGAAGAGTATTTACTGTTACACGCGGCCCGCGGGTCTCTCCGGTCAGATATTCTGTCTGGTCGTCTGCTCCGCCAACAATTAATGTACGAAATATATTTTACATCTCGCCAGCAATTAGGTGGAGTAGGTTTTTGTGTTTCCGCTCCTCTGCGCCGCTACTAGCTGTGCAAACTGTAAATAGCAACGTACATAATATTTTCAACATATTTTTAGGCAATTCCGATACGTTGGTCTAAACTTTAAAATTTAAATAATATTATAGTATGCTTCTAGTAGTATAATGATCGATGATAGTTTTGTAAACGAGTGTTCGACGTATAGATTGTGTCTATACGCAGTAGGTAAGTACATCATTTTTCATGAGGTGCTCTTTGAAATAATTTAATTTCCAAGCATCCGATGTCGCCGCGATCGGCGCAGCAGTACGTACTAGAGGTTCACTACAACATTTTTTTTTATTACTATCAAGCAAATTTTTCGTGAGTATTTCCTCTGCGAAAATTCTCGAGAGTTCGAGTGGTAGCTAACAGAGATAGAAAAGATTTAATATTTTGATTTGATTGTCCTAAAATACAAAGACTTCTATAAACCGAGGTTTAAATAGATGACTTTGCTAAAATATGGATTGTTCTATTTGTATGAAAATTTTACTCTTAAATTAAATAACTATCAACCTATCAATATACAAAAAATCTGCTAGTTAGGGTTCCGTTTTAGGGTTCCGCGGTCAACTAAATTTTGTTGATTAAGTAGAGCAATAAAAAAAAATTTTTGGGAACCCGGACTATATAGAGTATAGACTATGGGCTGGGGAATAATAATATTATGGTAATTCTGTAGGCGCCGTGATAACTAGTAGACCGTAGGTGTAGGTGTAGCCGGTGTCCGCTGCGAACAATCTCGGCGCTGCACCTGCACCAGGCCATTAGCGCCCGATACTACTATTATTATAATGCAGTGCCTCCCCTGTCCCCCCTTCTCCCGTCTCCTCGTTCAGAGATGGAATATTTATTTATCGTCGTAATTCTCGACAAACGGGATTTAAAATACTTCGTTATTTCAACAGGGATTTTCAGAAACCGCAGAATTTCAGATTCCCCGATAAAGCGTTTAGCAGGAATAATATGAGGGAAACGCGTCACGTGTTACGTGACAGCGCGGCGCGGCGGTTTGTCGCCAATTATGTTCGGCGTCGAGTTACTTGCGTTACGAGGCGGTCGCTCGCGACGTCGCTAGCTGCGGTTACGACGCCTCCACCCAGCACCGTGTTTTCTTGTGCTTACTTGGTACCCCGACGGGTGGCTCCTGGCTTTGACTATAATATAATATACAGTTAACCTAACCGCGGTGGTAATCAGATTTTAGATTTTGACGTTTAATGGTGTTGAAGGAAAATTAGTTTAGCGTTTAATGTGACATCCGCCAGGCGGTGAAGTTCGACAGTAAAACCTGACCCCGCCGCCCGAACTGATGGCTCACTTATATGGCCTGAGGTTTACAACCAAATTTACCATAACCGTCTAGTGTCTCCTCTCAAATGTAGCAGACGGATATAACATGACTGTCCTCGCTCGAGACTTCGCACGCGTTAAATAAAAACCGCCCACGGAAACCTTTATATTCGGGACGAGAATAGATTATTATTTTTATGCCCTACAAACGTTGGAATTTGTAGTGCTTCAAAAGGCAAGGCGAGTCATAAAACTTTATATTTAATGTAAAAATTAGAGGCTCGTCTTCTAGTTTAGGTAAAGCGGAAAGGTGAGATAAGGAAGACAACATAATTAAAATTTAAAATACGAGGTATGTCATAATACTATTATTATCGTGTTACTTGTAGGAGAGGAGGGGAAGAGGGGATTTTAGGAGTAGCTCGAGCGTGTCAGATTAAGCTTGTATAGGCTTCCGACATGTGTCTAGTTATCATGGTATAGAAATCAGATTTCTCACGTGGTGGGTTAAAATTATTTTTTTTGAATATTAAAATGTCATCCGATCTGTCAGATTAAGATAGGGGATGTTTAGTATACCCCAAAGAAGATTACATAAAAAGCACTGACGATTCAAAGATAAGGTAAGCCTGTAGGAACATTTTAAATATAAAAAAATAAACCTTCTTCATATTTTCCTAACTAAACTTCGCAGATATTTTATTTTGCGCTAAACTAAATGATATAGTCCTTGTTGTCTATAATATAATAATAACTGACCGAAATAAGCAATTTTCTGAATATATTTTCTTTTTCAAAACTTTAAAATTAGCGCAGTTGCTGAATCCACCGCTAAAATAAAATAAAAAACGCTCTTATTATTTTTTTATCAGTTTTACCTAATGTACATATAAAACCTACTAGGTCTCCATGACGCTCGAGTGACTACAAAATTAGCACCTTCCCCTCCCCTACTACTGTTGCTCGTCGACAAGCAGACATCACATGCCCGCGCCGACGACGCGACGCGACGCGGCTGTCGACTGTCGGCTGCTCGGTGAAATAATTGGACGCGATATCACATTCCGAGACACATTTTTGTCTCCATATATTTTAAAGGAATATCGTGAAATCATTTCTCAGATAACTTCATAAGGAACGAATATATTGAAAGGATTTTTACTAGCGACAACGAAAACCTGGCATCATTTTGTATTTACAATAATTTAATTTACAGTCGAGACAGGTCTCCACAGGGAAAACTTTTCAATTATTTATGTGGATTCTTTCCATCCGTAATATATCAGCAATAGTAACAAGTTTGAGTTTTTGTAAATAATAAATGGTTTGTGATAAATCAGCTGCGAGTTGGCCGGGGTCTGTCAGCAGCTGTCGAGACTCGAGAGCCGCGCGACGGTCGCGCGCTCGGAGAAGTTCGCACTCACTTCGCTATTAATGTATTCACAAATCACATTAATCATAATACTTGAATGTTCTTCTGTTATAACTTATATACCTTATAGGCCAGTCATTAAAGCCAAAACCCGAAAGAAATTAGTGACTTGATAAAATTTTAGGGGGTTGTTAAATAAGGTAAAATATCTGATTTTGCAGCGTTCTGGGGTGTACGGAAAGGGTTGAAAAGGGGTGAAAAAGGGTTTTTGTTAATAACATTGCGTAAAAAATTTGTAACACGCTGCAGATGTGGAATTAGGTTTTTCTTGCGCTGCAAAATCACACGGTAAGTTATTTTACCTTCTTTAACAACTCCCTAAAATTTTATCAAGTTACTAATTTCTTTCGGGTTTTGGCTTTAATGACTGGCCTATTGTTTATATGGTATTCTAATGGCTGATAACGTTGTATAATATGTTCTCGGTAATTGGTAGAGCTGTTAACTCGACATATCGACAACACTCAATGCAGTTTTAGTATCTAGTTTGCTCATACTAGTATTTTTTTTATTAAGTCGCAAGCACTATACTTTTTACTGCCTCTTTTTAATTTAACGAAATCAAAGTTCGAATACGTTTGAAGACCCCAGTGTCGATTCAATCGTTACGAGTATCCATCGTCTGGTGATCTTTGCCCATTCTGTGGTGATCCTTGCCCAACGGTCCGGACTCCGGATGCATGCGGCTTGTATGGCCCGCCCAGTCACATTTTAGCTTGGCAGCTTTTATGCCGACATCCGCAATACCAGTTTTGAAGCGCAGCATTTTTGAGGTCAGATTAGCGTAGAAAAATATAAAAATTAAAAATGCATCGCAGGTAATAACACGGCAAAACTCTATAAAATAGCGATACGATTGGGATGGACCGAGTCCTAAATCGCTCCACATAAATTACTGTGCCTAATAACTCCACTAGCATTGTGCCCCGTCAGCCACAGTCAGCCCGTGACGCAGCTGTCACTCCTCCCCGCTTATCCTCCTCCACATGTAACTCGGCAGACGGCAACCTTATCGCGCTGAACCCAATTACACCGAGATCTGATTAGCGCGGAGCATGCGGGGGCGGGGGCGGGGGCGACGAGTATTTTACGATGTCAATACTGGATATGGTATACGCCATCAAAACTGTAGCAATGTTTTTGCATGCAAAATGTGTATCGAGATAATATTGTCGTCCTTTTTGTCTTACAGTAATAGCATATACTATTTTCTCTTTCACTCATTTTACGCTTTCAATGCATATTTTACGTAATCAATGCATTATACACGTCCGACTGTCACCGCGTCCTATGGCACACTGCTCCCAGATGAATGAGCTCACTCATTTCGAGTATGACACATTTTCGCGCTAACGATTGTATGGAATGCCTTTTCTAAAGGTATTCTATGTTTTACATAATATAAGTCACTCATATTTCCGAATCCGGACAGACTGCTACTTCTATGATAAAGAGTGGAGCTGTATATTCGAATGTTTATAAACTTTGTTAATGAATATAGATACTGTTAAGTAATTAATATAGTAGTAGTTGAATGTAGTCTGAAAATGACACGACGTTATGAATTAGCTCAGAATTCATTATTTTAATTTAGTTCGCTACTCAAAGGTGCTTCATTTAGAGATGAAAGGCGTACGTTTTACATTCATAGCTTCAATAGGAGTTATCACGGTTAAAAGTATCTCATCGATATTAACAAGATGACTTACTTTAGATCTCTACAAAATTCTGTTACGAAAAATGTCCCGGAGAGAATCGTACATTCTCTCGGAAATATTTTTTAAAAGTACACAGTTCGTAGAAAAAAACCGTAACCGTAGTTCGTAAACCACAAACTACGCTTCGCCTAATTTCTCGATTCGAACACGACTCTCTTATTTTTCAAATATTATGTTTAAGTTGCAGTGCTCACTTGCAACACATTAAAACCTGCCCTCACTTTCTGTTTAACATTTAACTGTTTTCTTAATTTAATTTTCGTTAGTATAAGTTTGCGGGCGAATGGCGATTTCACAGCAACATCCGAGTTGAGTCCCTCTCCGCCCGCCACCCGCCTCTGTACTCGGTGCGAGCGTAATCCGCGGGGATCGCCGGATGACATATTGAAAAAGTTCATCTCATCACGAGCTATTGTTGTTGTTATTCTCCGGAGATGCCCTCTTGATCCTCCTGATAGAAGATCTCCTCGCACTGACTCTGTATGTTTCGTGTTTACAATTATAAATGTGCACGAAGATTTTATAAAACGACAGATGGGACAACGCCTCTATAATTGTTAAAGAAAGTGATACATGATTATATTATTATATTTTATCGCTTCATTCTTCGATATATTAATTAACCAGGTAATCCTTTGTTTATTTGCTAGGCAATCGCGTTTTTTTAAAGACGTATGTGGGTACATAAAAATATTGTATGGTCACTCTGTCATTAGCGCGCTTCATTCTTTGTTAACGCGAGCACGTATACTTTGTAACCACGCCAAAGCGCAGCGCTCAGAAAATTAGTTATCTATACATATAATAAAACTGTAGAAATGGAAATTCTGTACATTAAAGATATTCAAAAAATAATAAACGGGGGGTGTTACTACATCGTTATAGAAGCCAAAAATGTGGTTATTTTTTTGTCTGTCTGTCTGTCTGTCTGTCTGTATGTTTGTTCCACTATCACACGAAAACTACTGATCCGATTTGAATGCGGTTTTCGCAGATATATTTGTCTTCTTCCAACTTAACATCTGTTCTATAAAAAAAATTCCCCCCACCCCTCTAAAGGGACGAAAGAGGGGGTCAGATTTTGTATAAGACTTTTGCTTTAACACGAAAACTACTGATCCGATTTGCATACGATTTTTAACCGACTTCCAAAAAACGAGGAGGTTATATGTTCGGCTGTGGATATTTTTTTTTTTTTTTTTATTTTTGTATGTTCAACGATTACTCCGCCGTTTGTGAACCGATTTTCGAAATTTTTGTTTTGTTGTATTAGGTTTCACTCCAATTTGGTCCCATTTTCACAAAGGTGGTGACCTGATGATGGGATCCATGAGTAATCGAGGGAACTCCTCGAAATTTATATGAAAACATATGGTGATTTTGGTTTTATGTGAAGTGTACTAAGAAAACGCTACCAAAAAGTCAAATATTGGGTCAAGGTATACCATGGTTTCGATGATGCTGAGAGAACTCCTGATTCCTTATAGATACACGTTTGGGAGTTTCGGCGTTGTTTTAAGAACAGAAAGCATAAACTACTATGCAATTCATATTCATCATCATAATCATCATCATCATCATCGTCATCATCATCATTACCACGTCGTGTTAAGGCCACGAATGTCTCATGGCACAGAATAGATAATAGTACAAGGCATAGGCATGGATATACTAATAATAATAATGATGTACTGTATAACAATTAACAACACCTGTTTGTTTTTAATACACGGCGGTCGGCGTCGGTCGCCGCCCAGCGCCGCCGCGCGAAGACAGAATATCGAATACTTTACTAACTACTTTATAATATACAGATCGAATACTTTACTACTTTATAAAATTTTAATAGACAAATAGAATTAAAATAAAGTTATTTTAAAAAGAGCATTTAAACAAAACAAAGTCATTAAGTGTCTTTTTAATTAGTTATACTTATTAATCGATAGATGGTGCACTAAGTACCTATCGATTTGAATTCTTGATAACAAGAACAGCTGTCAATAATTATGATAATATTAAATATTATGCTACGCTACATCCTATGCAAGTTTGTACAATTTTTTATCTGATAGATCCTTCGATCGTGGAAAAACGAGACACAATAGCCTTTCTATTGTTATCGCAATCGCCGGTGACCGCTTCGGGCTTGAAATATTAAAATTGTTAAATTACTTAGCACAATATGTTCACTTCACTGATAATATTATATTATTTTGTGAGTGTGAGTTGTGACTCTTAACAAATTGTAATAAGATACGTAAAATATACGCGAAGATTTATCTACTAGTGTAACTAAAAAGAGTGAAATTATTATTATTTTTAACAAAAAATTAAAACCGACTTCCAAGGTAAAAACAATAATAACATTAATGTGAACTAAAAAGTATTAAATAATTTTTACTATCTAATAGTGCCTTTTTCCGAATTCGGCTAAACCTCAACTATTTCTGTACTCAATCTTCATAATTTTGAAGTCGGTGCCAGTTCCAAAAATTTTAAATATACTGTCAGAGGACTGAAGATTCAGCTATCTGGTACCGACTTCAAAATAATGAAGATTGAGTACAGAAATAGTTGAGGTTTAGCCGAATTCGGAAAAAGGCACTATTAGATAGTAAAAATTATTTAATACTTTTTAGTTCACATTAATGTTATTATTGTTTTTACCTTGGAAGTCGGTTTTAATTTTTTGTTAAAAATAATAATAATCGCAGATATATTTGTCTTCTTCCAACTCAAAATTTGGTGTATAAAAATCAAAGTTTATAGTTCATAAGTTTGGACCGCGAGTCCTTTTACACAATCTTTATTCTATATGCATCGGAATTGATTGCGGATCTCTGAAATATAGAACTATATTATGTTTGCCCGATTGGGGGAAATAACTGCAAGTTAATTACTACAAGTGTTTAATTATTAAGTTATTTTATAAACCGCCATAATGTGTGGATTGACCGCGGGTCTCTAAACACAATTTATATGCATCGGAATTGACTGCGAGTCTCTGACGATGTTCTATATATTTTCTATAAATAGAACTATACGTTGGCCGGTTTGGGGGTTAACAGCGAGCTATTTAAGAAACCACCATAATGTGTGGATTGACTGCGAGTCTCTAAACACAATCCTTATGCATTAAAATTAAGTTACAACAGCGAGACGGGGTTTTCAACACCGACACAGGCGCCCACAGTTCTTTCCGGGCACGCTGACTCCAAACACCTATAAAAATCAAAAACTCACCTGGAAGCTTCGGGACGACGTAGAAAGCAGCGGTTTTCTGGATCTGGCCACGCCACACCTGCAAATCCGAAACTTCTGGAACGCCCACAACACCTGAAAATAATAAAAACTAGAACTTACCTGGAAGAGGTCGCCGCATCGGGAACTGAAGAGCTGCATCACCTGAAAAGAACTTAGACTAAGGTATTAAACATTGTTATAAGTAAAAGTGACCAGTAGCCCCCATTGGAGCTACCGACTAGTTGTATTTTAATTTATAAGGACCAACTACACCATTTTGGGTAGTTGCTAGGTTAAGCATTATTTTAAAGTGCGCTTAGGGAAACCCTTAACACAACATAATATTTAATTTAGCTAGAATAGGTCAGTTATCCCCCTATTGGGGAAACTGTTAGAGTAAGTAAATTTGACATTTTATTTTATTGACATTTTACACCTTGACATTTTTTACACCAGTTCGCTAGTATTTATCTAGATTCTAGATTCACTACACTTTTTATTTTTATATTTACATTTTAAAAATCGACGTGTTTCCCCCGTATTGATAAAAAATGGCAATGGTTCGTACTCCGAAAGATGCGAAACCCCCTAAAGGAAAGAACAAACGATCCTCCCTCGAGATTCAGATACATGTTCCAAAAAATCCTCCTATCGTACAAAGCCAAACCAATCCCGCCGAGGCTCTCCTGGTGGAGACAAGTGACACAATTAAGAATAGTATTTGGCTGCTGAGCCAGACCAGAAGCATGAGAGGTGATTTGAGGTCTGGTCTAGCAGAAAATTTAGAAAAGTTGGATAAGAAAATAGACGAGATTAAGGAACTATTCAGGGGAGGCTCGGTAGGAAAAGGTAACGAAAATAGTATAGAGAATAAAGATATGGACGTACAATGTGAACATAAATTAAATTGTGACGAATGCAACTGCCACGGGCTGCTGGCCGCAATATATGAAAGATTAAAGGAAAAAATTCATATAAATATGGAGGAGTTAAGGAATATGTTGGTAGGTAGGATTGATGAATATGTGGAAAAACTAAATGAGAGGGTAACAAATGAAACTAGGAAGGATACCGCCGAGGTAGTGAAGAGTTATGCGGCCAAGGCAGCGAAGGAAGTGGTGAAAACCCCACCTTCGGAATCGGGACCCGTAACTGTCCACTCCCTAGCGATCACGGATAGGGAAAATGATATGACAGGAGAGGAGATAGTGAATAGTGTAGGGAAAATAATAGAAGCGAAAAAGGAAGGATTTCAGGTAGAGAGGATCAGAAAAGGGAAGGGGAGGAAAGTATTACTAGGATTTAGAGACAAAAACGAAAGAGACAGGGCAAAGAGGAAGTTAGTAAAGTGTGGACGAGAGAAGTTTGAGGTAGAGACAGTAAGAAATAAGGACCCCCAGATCATACTGTATGGAGTGTTGAAGTCGAATACGGATGACGACATTTGTGACGCAATCCGTAATCAGAATAAGCACCTCATGCAGTACGTTCTGGACGGAGATGAGGACAGGGTACGCGTAAAATATAAAAGGAAAGGAAGAGACCCCCACACTGAGCATGTGACACTTGAGGTGTCCCCGGATATATGGCAGTGCTTCACCAAAGCAGGTCGCGCATATATAGACATGCAGAGGGTGAGAGTCGCCAACCAGTCCCCCCTAATACAGTGCTCGCACTGTCTAGGGTATGGGCATGGATGGCGATTCTGCACCGAAAGCGCGACTGAGGCAAAGTGCGGCCATTGCTCGGGACCACACCACAAGTCACAATGCGAGGATTTAAAGGCAGGTATAAAACCCTGCTGTATAAATTGCAAAAAGGAAGGATTAAATACGGAACACAGTGCGTTTAGCACGGAGTGTCCGATTCGACGCAAGTGGGAAGCCATAGCGCGAGCGGCGGTGGCATACGAACCTGAGGACGAAGAGTATGTGGAACACAGCACTCAAAAGACTTTTGACGTCACAGAATAACACCGCCGCTACGCAGTAGTGCCAAGTATTGCCTTAAAAATTGTTAGCGATAGATATTGAGAATTTAAAGCAGCAATAATAATTAGCCGAAAATATATTACAAATGTACGTGTAAAATAATACGGTCTAATAATTGTAGTATATTGAATTTAGAAATTGGAATTAGATTTTAATATAATTATGAAATATATTATTAAAGTATGTATGTAATATTATTAAGCAAGGGTTATTATTATATTATAATGGAAGTGTCTTGTAATTGTGTTGTTTAAATTGTCTAATGTCTATCCTCATCTTCATTCTTTTATTGTATATTGTTTGTAAGATGCGTAGAAAACTTTGTATGTATATGTTAGCATATACGACAAATGTAAATGCAATAAACTTCAATATATTCTTATTATGTTCTTATTATGCTTATTACTTATTACTGAATTCAAATTTTGTTATTTCTATTATAAATTGTAAATGTATTGTATTGTTTAATATTGTGTCATTGTTATATGTAATATAAATATATTATTAATTGTAGGTACTTATATCGGCATAAAAGGCAGGATGAAAGTAAATTGGCATTATCGAAAATGGAAACCACTTATTGCATAAAAACGTAATTTATAAAAAATTATAATGTAATAAAAATTGCGTCGAATTGGATACACGTGATACGTGTGTTATATTAAACCGTTATATAAAGTACTTATAAGTATTATAGATAATGTAAAAAACATATTATATTATAAGAAAGTAATATTAGTCTAAATAAAAAAGAGATAAATATAAAATATGTTAAAATATTGTTATAACAAAAATAAACAATACTATACAATAGTATTGTTTATTTTTGTCAGGCAAAACCTGCAGAAATGGGTTGATTTCTTTTTATCATCTCCACCAGACGGCGCTACGGTAGACACTCACTAATTTTCTATTGGTTCCCCACCGATTTGAAATTATCTGCAGGTTGGCGTTACTGACTACATGTTGGTCGTGTTTCTAAAAAATATCAGTGTACTCTCAAGTGTAATATCAATCAAAATATTATCATACTCCTAAGCGATCATTGGCCTAAGCAATTAGGCCAGTATACTGGTAACAGCTTAGGAACACGCTTGCACTTGTCAAACTGAAAACATGATAACTGAAAGAGTTTTCTACTTCTATTTTTTATTGTCGGTGTGGTTTTTATTATTTTTCCCCAAATTGTGTTATTTGGGTTTTTGATGTTCATTATTGGTAAAATATTAGCCACTAAATATCTGTTATCTTGCACAAGTGCAGGTAAGATGTTGTCAAAACCAAAATGTATTATTCCTGTGACATTTGGTGTGAACAACGGTAAATAGGGCTATTTCTTCCGCGAGTTTTAACTAAAACATCGTTATTATAACTTTATTATCCTATTCATTGGAATATTATTGTGTCTTTTTCAAATTGAAATGTATCAAGTTTTACATGCTTTTGCCCAGTTATGTAGCAATTATTGATGGTATTCCCTGGTATTACCGATAGTTGTCTACCCATACGCCATCTAGTTACTAAAATGGAAGCTGTTTGACAATCAAATTAAAAAGCTAAGAAAATTCCTCATTGTCCTGTATAATGTACGGGGGAAATTAAAAAAAAATTCCATATGTATCGGAATTGACTGCGGGTCTCAGACGATGTTTTATCTAATAATAAAAGTATAATATGTTGGCTGGTTTGAGGAGATTAACTGCGAGTTAATTACTATTTAAATTAAAAATATATCGATATTTTTTAAATGAACATAATGTATGGATTGACTACGAGTCTCCGACAATATTTAAAAATAAAAATTAGCAACTACCGCGCGTTTTCTCGCGCTATTCTATTTCTATAAATAGAACTACATAATTATAGAGTACATACAGAACAGCTATTTCGAGCTAATAACTAGATTGACTCAGCTCTCATCAGCTGTTAACAACCAATGCGCGTTTTGCGCGATCTTTTTGTTCTTAATATAGAACTACGATTATATATTATTACGTCTGCTGGTATATAATTATTTTTATTAAATAAATTTTGCACCAATGTTGGGACTCGGGATACACCGCGAGTGTATAACGAAACTTAATATCTACGTAACGTGATAGTTACTACCCTCAATATTTTTTGTAACATATTTTATCCACAAATAAGTCGATTATAATGAGCAATTATGCTACCCCAATATTTATTTTTTTAGGTCACTAAGACCAGATAATCGGGGAAATATCACTAGAAGTGACCGATATACGGGTCGATCAGGTTACGAATGAACCCGAAGCTTTCCCAATAATAAATCAGGTGCCAACGGTCGATTCTGAGGACCGGCACCGATAGAACCGGACCAGCTAGGCTATTCTCTAAGGAACACGTTAAGGCTGTGCTCTCCGCTGTTATCACGGATGTCGCAGCCGTGACATCGTTCGCTGTTACCACGGCTGTAGAATTCGTATTCTCTAAGCTCTATTAGCTCGTCGACGATGTCTCGGCTGCGTGAGCGCTCGGCTGTCGGCGAGGCTGCGGCTCAGATAGTGGACTCGACTATAGATACATTTTTGTCTTAGGAATTTTAGTTATTTTGTCGTGATACACTCTATATTATTAGAACTTTTATAGTAATTATCATTTGTAGTACACACTTGAACAAATTCAAATGGACAAAATCATTAATACGTCGAAAAAATATCCAAAAAGTTGAAAGTACCAAGATATGAACCTCGTATGACGTATCCATAAAGTTGTTGTAGTTAAATAAAAAAAAAACTCGCTTGACCTTCTATACTTTCTTCTATACTTACGTATGTTAACGAAATATAAAGTATGTAAACAAAAGTGTAAACCAAGGGACATGGAATAGATCGATCTTCATTTAGTTTTAAAATAAAGAATTTCTACTACGCCGTACGCGATAAGAGTTAAAGTGTACCTCGGCTCGGGTGACCCGCGCCAACCACTTGAAATATTTCGTGGAACATATTTTATAATAAACATTGTTAACAGTCTTTGACTAAGATTCGTGAAAGTTAGATTGCTGTTTAGTATAAATCAATGTGGTTTATAATTTTTTATAAATATGTGCTGCGTAAAAATTACTAATTTAAGTAATGAATACTTGGTGCGCCTGTATCCGCGTATGTTTATTGAACTCAGTGATTCTCTATAAGTGTAAAAAAACTTGATAAAATGTGGTATGTAGAAGAAAGTTAGAGGATAAAACGATATATACAAAATGTGAATTTCAAGCCTTTTGTGTGTGGAGTTACAATTTTGTCATGTATCGTACTCGCAAGTCGGGACTCGGGAATCTAGCGACTTTTTGAGGTAAGAGTGTTAAAGAGAGTTTTAAAGTGATTTAGCAATTTACTTTCGGTTTTTACGTAACAAAATTAAAACTGTACATTAATTAGGGTATATTATATTTCAGTAAATAAGTACAAAATCATACAAAATCTTTGGCGACAGCCACGAAATAGTAGCTTTTCGTTTGACATTAAAAGTTGTAGGCGTACGCCGAGGCTGCAATCGAAGCTGTAGGCTGTCGAGCTTAGAGAATACGAATTTCGTACATGAAATGTCAAAAAGTGATTTCATATCACTCCGCTTTCAGCCGTGCGGCGCTAGTGTCGAACAGCCCAGAAAACCTAAGCTAGTGAATACCGATCTCGATCTCACGGCTGTAACAGCCGATGCGATTACGGCTGTTTTGATTGTTGCTCTTAGAGAATAGCACTGCTATCCGGATAGATACAGGGCTCCTACTGACGTTAGGTGAACCCTCGTTGAAATCGCCAGATTATGGTTCTAAATGATCCCAAAAACGATTAAGATAAGCTACTGCCTTTAAAACATTCCTGATAATAAGTGTTGCAGATCGATTCCACTTCCAACGATTATTATCATTATAGATTTCACCTGACAAAGTCTCGATATTATCAGACTTATCAACAGTATCTGACTTACCTCGATGTTAATTACTATCAGACTTATCAGATAATATATTATCAGACTTTTGGGCTCTGGCAAACCCTTCCCACTGCTTGCGGCCCGCATGAAAAAAAAAAAGATTTGGGAACTTCGTTCCAAAAACAAAAACAGGTTGGATACCTTAATATATTATACATCATGACATCAATAAATTATTAGAATTTAAATCTATATCTTCGTGTACCCCCACCGTAGGTACCAAGGTTACCTTATTTTAAAGATTTTCTTTTCCCCAAACAAAGCGGCGGAAAATATTGTATTATACTTTAAATACAATTTTTGAATTATTTTAAATTTGAAACCACTTCGTAAGTTTATTTCGAAATTACATGCTAATTTGGAAAATTATCGTACGGCTTTCAAGCCAATACCCAAAAGTGGATATCTAGCAAAAATAGATTTAAAAGTCTACTTCTTGGTTCCTTTTAACTCACTAGTCGATCGAAGGGTTTTAATTTACGGATTAAGAGCCTTAAGTCTTGATGTACAATTAGGAAAGTGAATAGGTTACAGACGATCAGATGTGCTAACTTTTTTTTTCACAAAAAATATAAAGAAGGAAACCAGACCAGGCGTGGGCTTTATCACTACTAGATTTACCACGCTTTAACAATATCAGTGTTTTAGGCGACAATTCTTCTGGCGCCCCTTTTTTGTTCACGTTTTATTGTTAATAGTGCCATAGGTGTATTAAATCCACAACAAATATCTAATTATTTAAGTCTTAACGTGTATAATATTTATATTATTATAATATAACTAGCGGTCCCGGCAAGCTTTGTTTTGCCATATAAAGTATTTCGCCCATATTATTATTTTATTGAACATCACACCGCGTTAAGCTATTACCAAGATCGGTCGTGTATTGCGAGCGATATAATATAGTGAACTATATTTCTACGAGTTTTTACCCGTGAGTGCCACGAGATGGAATCGGATTGCTTTCATCGATAAGTGAGTACCTACAGGCTATAACACATTCACAACGGTTTCTGACTACAGGAACAAAATGAGCTCTCCAACGTTTAACACCACCCCGAGTTACGCTACTGTGACACAAACAACCATGTTCCCTAAAAAGGATCAAGCTATCATTATCGATGCCTTAGAAAACGTACAAATTAAAGACTACGCACAAGCTCTAGGTAAAATTATAGATCCGTCTCAAAACCGTTTTTTTATCAAGAATTTCAATCAATAGAATCTGTATATACCTATCTTCGAAGATCATTTCTCTGAGAAAACTTTGATTGTCGGTGATTTTAATGCCCATCACTCGGCGTGGTCATACACAACGGACACACGGGGTAGGCTTTTAGCAGACACAAGCTTAAAGCATGGTTATGTTTACCTTAACAGTGGGGACTATACACGATGCGCTAAGCTCAATAATAATATAATATGTACATCACCCGACATTTCTTTTTGTAGTGCTGATATCTCACTATATTTTGACCGGAAAGTTACTAATGAATCCCTAGGCAGTGACCACCTTATTATTTCTATTAAGACGTTAGATAGTACTCAAATCAGTCCCGAATTGAAAAGAAACATTAAGAACACCAAATGGGTAGAATACACACAACACATTAAATCGGGGTGTGAGGGATTAGTTCTTGGAGACAATGTACAAAGCAATTACGATGAATTTATAAACATTATTGACGATAGTGCTAACAAAAACATTCCTTATATTAAAATCAGTAGTAACCCTAATAAATTTAAGCCGAAACCCTGGTGGAACCCAGACCTATCTAGAGCAGTAGCGCAACGAAGATTAGCACTCAAACATTTTAAGAAATCACGTACGGTTGAAAATAGCAGCGTTTTACCCTGAAATAAAACGCTTATTAAATACTTACCTTATTTGAAGCATAATAATTGAGATAGGCACTTCCGTTTCCGCAGTTTTTACCTCCTTTTCTTTCCTGAATGTTGGTAGCTCTGTCATTTTTGGCGCCATCATCGAGCAGGAAGTGGGAGAATTCCCGCTCAACTATGATCATTGAGTCTAAATTACACCAGGCAGAAATTAAAAGTTATGCTTCAAATAAGGTAAGTATTTAGCGTTTTATTTCAGGGTAAAACGCTGCTATTAAACACTAGACCGTTATTTGAAGCATAATAATTGAGACGTGTTTGTTATCGCCTGGTGATGATGGACGCCAATGTGACAAAATAAAAGTTAGATGCCAATGTGAAAAGAAAAAATATCACATAATATTTAAATATTCATTATAGAATTTCCTTTTAGAATTACCTAAAAAACTTTATAAATTAGTATCGAGGTGATATAATAGTGATAGAATAGATTATAAACAAACACTGTTTATTACACAGAGATTATAACACAAATAACTTGTTGATATAATTCAAAAATACAACATGTAAATGATTAGGCATAGACATAGCTATAAGTAAATTAACTCAAAGGAACAAAAGAATTCCTTAAATCATTAGACTTAGATGAAATCACTTGCTTTCTGTAATAATTTCTGAAGGTATGTACTGATTTCCAATTACCACGCGAAAGTATTTCGTCAATGGACACATTGTCTGTCCAAATTTTTGACGCCACAGCTGAGCGGACGCTACCTGGTGGTGCAGTAATTTTTGCCTCTGACAGTAGAGCCTTGATCCAGCCAGCAATCACAGTTTTTGAGGCGGCAGATGGCTTTCCTCGCAAATTCATGAACAAATTATCACATTTAGCTTCGCTGCGCCTGTGATGTAGAAGGCGATTACAGCATTTAATCCAGTATACGGCATCAAGTTGCTTGTTATTGGGATTGCTCAAAATCTTCCGGCCCGATTGCCTAGAATCAGAATTATCTGTTTTAGAACCGAATTGGGGCCACATAATAACATGATCATCAAATTCTTTATAATGATTATCATCTACTGTAAGTAGGGTAAGATCATGTACACGTCTGCCCGATGACAACAAAAGCAAAATAGCTGTATGTCTTGAGACTGCAATTAAATTATTTTCGTCAATAGTATAAGACTTCAAAAAGTTAGTAAGCAAATTTATATCCCAAATCTGTGACTTATGTTGTACAGGCTTTTTCAGTGCAATAGATTTTAAAACATGTTTTACCAAAACGTGAGAACTTAAAGTGCCAGAAATCTCGGTATCACACATGGTAGATACTACCGACTTATGTAATAAAATAGTATTATATGAGAGCTTATCTATTAAAAATAGATCTGCTAAAAACTTTGCAAGGACTGCGCCCGTCGGTTTGTGAGCGTCGCAACTGTGTGACTTACACCAGGATAGCCATCTATTCCAGGCAACCTTATAAGTTTTGCGAGTAGAAGGTCGCCATGATGATAGCAATAATTTTAAATTGTTATCATCCCAGCCTACTAAATTTTGCGACAACCCCCACATTTCCATACTTCTAGGGTCATCTCCTGAATTTTCGGAGGTGGGGCCCTCGTTGAAATGTCGATTAGGCATTTCTCCAGATTGAGAATCGTATGCGTAATCGTAATCGTATGCTGCTATTGCCCTCGACTTGAGATCTGCCCGCCAAAATACTCGTTCCCAACGTGGAACCACAAGGAGATAAATTCCTTGTGCCCGATTTAGGTGAGCAAGGACTTTGGGTATTAAATAAGGTGGAGGAAAAACCCATGCTAGGGGGTAGTCCCAATCCCGAGAAAAGGCATCGTGAAATACCGCTGCTTGATCGTTCAAGTCGAGAGTCACGTAATTCATCACCACATGAGCTTCGACGGAAGCAAATAAGTCTATTACGGGCACGCCGAACTTTCTGAAAATCTTCTCCGTGCAAGAAGTTAACAGATGCCACTCTGGGGGAGAGCGGTAGCGTGACAGATGATCGGCGTGCCCGTTGAATTTTCCTGGTATATTATGGGCCGTAATGTGAATTTGGAAATGATCCAACAACTGGAAAATCTGAGTGGTTATGTCCATCAGAACATCTGATCTGGTGCCACCCTCGTTCCGAACGTAGGCTATAGCTGTTCGATTGTCGCTTTGCCAGAGAACAGTCGAGTGAGCGAGAGTGCTGGCCTTGGAGGAATTTGTATAGGGCTAGAAGCTCTTTTTGATTGCAATGCATGAGATTTTCTTGTGATGACCATGTCCCGCTCAAGGAAAGGTGATCCAGTTGAGCACCCCAAGCTAGGTCCGATGCATCTGTTGCCAAGAAGTGCGACGGCGGGCTCCAATGAATGGGAGTTGAAAGATGATGATTTTGCAACCACCACCGAAGATCGTCTAACGCTTGTCTCGGTAGAGAGCAGCGATTCAGAATTGGAGTCTTTTCCATGTTTATGAGGAGAGATAGAAGAGCTCGGTAATGTAGTCTCCCCTTCGGAACTACGAAACTGGCGAAGCTTAGGAGACCGACAATGCTCTGTAAGGTCTTTAGATCCACTAGACCCTTTGTCAAAACCGGTAAAACTTTTGATAAATTTTGGACATTTTGTCGTCTGGAAGTAGCTTTTCGTTTTGAAACGTTTTCCAACGAACACCCAGAAATACCAGGTCTTGTTGAGGAGTGAGTATAGACTTCTTTAGATTTATTTGCCAACCAAGATATTGAAGTCGTTGAAGCAAAATCAGAACATGCTCCTGTAGGATGACTTTGTTCTGATGAGCGATTAGATAATCGTCCAAATAAACGATCATACGTAAACCTTGCTCTCTGAGGGTTTGCGCAACCCAGTTGGTCAGGGAAGCAAAAACTTTCGGTGCAGTACTGAGGCCGAATGGTAAACAGGTCAATCAATCAGATCAACTGTCCCTTGTATATTAAACGTAGAAACCGTCGGTGTGACGGAGCCATCAACAAAGAGTGCGAGAGAGAAGAAAATCCGTTATGGAATTATATCAAGATGAAAAGAGAGAGGCAGTCTCATGAAAACTTTAACCACTTTCATTTGACAGGTCGTCAACAAGTCGTCACACGTTTTTATGCCCTTTCGGTATTTGCAATTTATTGTTTAAATCCTTTATTATTTTCATCAAATACTATTACATATAAAAATGGTAACTTGTTCTGTGAGTGATTGCAGTGTAAATCATAAGAAAAATCCTGAAAAATATACATTTCACAGGTAATTAATCTTCATGTCCTAATTGCTACGATGTGTTTATTTTCGCTATATTCTGTCTTTAGTTCTCTATTTCAAATAAAATATTGTGAATCCGCCCTTTTACTTTAATATTTTGCGTAACTTAAGGTATTATTGTTCTTATATTACACAAATTTTGAAGAAAAAAATTTCATTAAAATTTTTTACATATACGCTAGTGTTTGAATCAAATTTATCGATATGCTTATCGATATTTCACAATAACATAAACTAAAATAAAAATCATTTACCTTTATATTTATCACCTTAAAAGGACAATATATTATCTTATTTTAACGATTATTTTTAAATATTATTAATCTTTTGACATACCTAGTATAAAATCTAGGTTTCACAGATCAGTCACTTGAATCTAATACTCATTGAATGCAGCTTTCATTAATATAAAATAAATTGCACCCATGCAAAGCTGTTTGCTTGTTCATAATCATTTGTTTTACAGATTCCCTCAAGATCCCCTAATTAGAGGAAAATGGCTAAAATTGATTGGGCGTGTTGGTTGGAGTCCCACGAAAAATTCAACAATATGTAGCAAACATTTCATTGAAAATTTTAAAAGAAAAAGTAGAATAAATACAATTTTGGCTAAAGGAGCTATCCCAACATTATTCGTACCAGTAAGTTTGATATACTGTTGCACTTGTTACTGAAGCAATTATTTTTGTCTTTTGCATAAAATTCTTGAGTCTCATTGTTGGAAAAGTTCATCAAACAGCTTGACATTTTTTTATGAAATTTTGCATAATAATAAACAAGAATAGGTTCTAAGCTATTTATCAATAACTTTTCACACATCACCTATAGCGATAGGTTTTAATAGTGTACGTGTAGTGTTTTAAGAATAAAATATAATATAGTACTATGTGTGTTGTTTACTTTCAACGTTTACTTTCAATGTAAGGGCTGATTTACCAGATAGATTTTACCTGAGTAATAAATAAGTAACTTTATAATGTGTTATGTCATATGTGTAAGTATATTATTTACCCCTATAAGAACCTCATGTCATAACATATCCGACGATTGAAAAATCATTCCAAACGAAAATGTGTATCACTATTAAATTGTCACCTTTTTGCCAATAATTAAAATTTATGATACCTAATTTGAAATACAAAATCTGTCAAAGTTGCATATTATTTGTTTCATATAGAAACTCAGGTAAAATAACTCGAACGGACTATACTATCGATAGCAAAATACTACACTATCGATAGTAAAATATACATCACTAGCACACGCACACATTGACAGATCAAAAATCGTCACGCATTTTCGGGTTGTCAGGTGATCTATACGTCAGTATATTCTATATCTATGGACGGAGCGACTGCCAGGTGAAAATAAGCTTGGGAAAGATCTATTTTGCAAAGCCAATCGTTGGGCTGTAGAAAATCTGGGATTCTTTGAACATTTATGAGTTTGAACGGTTGAGTCAAAACATAATCGCTTAGAGTGGAAAGATTGAAAATAGGACGGCAAGACCCGTCGCTCTTGGGAACCAAAAACATTGTCGAAATAAAACTTGGAGAGGGGCTGGCTATTTCCAATACACCTTGGTGTATCATTTGCTGAATTTGGAGAGACATTTCTTGCGACACTGGGGTAGAAAATTGATTTTTGTTTAGTCTTGGAGGAGGCTTCTCCATGAAGGGTATGCGGTACCCTTTCAGAATCTTTAAGAGATAACCTGGAGCGTCTAGGCGCTGCCACCGTTGATAAAACTTCAAAAGTTACCCCGCTCTGAATTGTTGATTGTCAATACTTACGTTTTTTGGTGTTCCCGAGGTCCGAGGGAGAAGCGGCACGTTTACGGGTACTTCTGTCGTGAAATTTCCCTCTATTGTCCGATCGACCTCCTGTTGAGCGAAAGGAACTACGTGAATTGCCAGGCATTGAAGACCGTGGTTCAAAATGATTTCTTTGTCCCTGTGGAGGACGATTATAAGAGCAGCCTTGCGCAGGCTGGTGAGCATGGGAAATGTGCGAGTTAGCACAACATCCATGAGATATACCCTGCGCGGGTATACAACTCTTAGCCTGCCCCTGCGGGGGGTGGCGAGTCGATCTGTTACTGCTAGTACCCGCTTGCGCAGCGGTAGCAACATTATTTCGGCTATTCACAACAAAGGTTTTGCGAACTCCACCCGTCTTTTCGAGTAGTGACACCAGTGACTCGGAATTAAAAATATGGTTGCATGAGGGAGGTATCTTACGCAGTGCAGATTTATGAACTGGGTCGCGAACGAAATTGATAATAGCATCGCGTCTCATTTGAACTACCTCAGCTCTATGACCACAAATTAACTGAAGTAAATCTGGCGTTACTTTGAACAAATCACCTTTAAGAAACAATTCGTTAACGGTTTCATTTAAACCTTCGGGGGTCAAGCTTGAACTGTGCGACCATTGCAACAATTTCTTAAGAGCAGATTGCAAAGCTTCGTGCTGCTTAAGTACACAATATGATAATGCCGCGTATGCTTTGTCTACATGAGATACATTTTTTTGAAAATCGAAATCTTTAACCTCATCATTCACCTCTAAATCGATGAAACCTGGAGTGTGAATATAAGATTTTTGAACTTCGGAATAACGAACTTCTGACCATTCGTTAGTATTAAAATGTTGAATGTCATTTAATATAGCTAAAAACTCTGGAGAAGTTTTAGGAACGGAAGGTTCTTTAAGCTTTGTTTCAATTTCAAAAACAAAATTCGGTTGCAAAGAATTGTTAACGGTCGTTTCAGATTCGCAATATAATTCTCGACTGACATTGTCGTCGATACAACAATCGTCTGCATGACCTTGAAAAATAGGTCGGTTTTCGTCAAAAGAATTAACCCTTTTGTTAAGTTCCTTAACCTCTTGCGTTAATTTAGCTAAAAGGTCGTCACGGCGCTGTCTGTATTTGCCCCTCCTTTTTTTGTGGCGGCGGCGCCTCGATTTACGTTTGCCATGAGAAGGAGTCGATGACGAGCTTGAATCACTTGTGGAACTACTGCTACTAGATGAACTTGCACGAAAATAAGGCTTTTTAGTAGCTCCGTTATCGGATGATTTCAAATCATTAGCAGCTGGTGTCACTACCGAAACGTTATTATCGAATTTATTTCCGCTATCCATTTTAAATAGCTACCTTAACCTAGGAAAGAACAAAGAAAATTACAAATATTCGAAATTGAAAAGTAAAATTTAAATGTAAATTCGTTACTGAAATAACGATACGAATTACGAACGATAAAATCGTTATTGAAACAAAATAATCTTTTCTGTTTTAAGATTTAAGTAAGTATAAAAATATAACTTACATGAAATATAACAACACTTTTGAAAGACGGTTAAAATGCAGAACTGAAATTATTCCACTTTTTAAATTTAAAATCTATATATATAAAAGAAAGTTGTGTTAGTTACGCCACTTATAACTCAAGAACGGATGAACCGATTTGGCTGAAAATTGGTGGGGAGGTAGCTTAGAACCAGGAATAGGACATAGGATACATTTTGTCCCGGAAGAATGTACGGTTACTGCAAAATACACTTTTATGATTTGAACGTAAACTATTCAATCGATTTTGATGAATTTTGGTATGGAGATACTTTGAGTCTCGGGAAAGGACAAGGGATACTTTTTGTCCCGGAAAATGTACGGTTCCCGCACAATAAACTTTTATCTCAAGAACGGATGAACCGATTTGGCTGAAAATTGGTGGAGAGGTAGCTTAGAACCAGGAAAAGGACATAGGATACATTTTGTCCCGGAAAAATGTACAGTTACTGCACAATATACTTTTATGATTTGCGCGTAAA
Organism: Polyommatus icarus; assembly: GCA_937595015.1. Classification (NCBI taxonomy): domain Eukaryota; kingdom Metazoa; phylum Arthropoda; class Insecta; order Lepidoptera; family Lycaenidae; genus Polyommatus; species Polyommatus icarus. The sequence goes on along the minus strand of OW569328.1, from coordinate 76,710 downwards.
CTATTAAATCTATTTTGATGAATTTTGGTATGGAGATACTTTGAGTCTCAGGAAAGGACAAGGGACACTTTTGGTCTCAGAAAATGTACGGTTCCCGCACAATAAACTTTTATGATTTTCGCCTAAACTATTCAGTCTATTTTTATGAAATTCGGTATGGATATACTTTGAATCTCGGGAAAGGACAAGGGATACTATTTGTCCTGGAAAATGTACGGTTCCTGCACAATAAACTTTTATGATTTTTGCATAACCTATTTAATCTATTTTGGAAGAGATCGCTTATAGCGATAAGGCCGCCCTTGCCCTTAATAATTTAGTTTTTAAGTATTTTAAGTCTTTCTGTATACCCATTATATGTGAGCAATAAAGTGTTTATCTATCTATCTATCTATTTTGATGAAATTTGGCATGAAGATACTAATTTTAATCTATTGTTTTCTTAATTCGAATTAAATCGTTAAGACAGGACAACGTCTGTCGGGTCAGCTAGTACTTTATACAACTAAGAGTTATATAATAAGGAGGTATAAATGAAATGAAAATGAAATGAAATGAAAATATACTTTATTGTGCACAATCATTATAAAGACAAAGTTTAAAATAATATAAATAATATCATATAAAGAAGGTACACAAAGGCGGCCTTATTACTAAGCAGCAATTTCTTCCAGGCAACCTTCGAGCCAGAGGATAAAATTGCTGGATATGGGTACAGTGCTTAAAAGTATAAAAAAATCGTATAAAATAAAATAAATATACATAAACAATATCATAATTATTATATTTATAATTTATACATAGATACATACTATACTAAATTATAATAATAATATATAATATAATACTAAAAATAAAAATACATATTAATACATATCAATATTATTGCTGTAAGATAAATTTTTAGAATTTAAATTTGACACCTCAAACTTAGATAATATTCTTTTATAGAAGACTTAAAAATATTTAAAGTTTTGGCTTGCCTGATTCGTGTAGGTAGGGAGTTCCAGAGGAGTATGGCCTGGACAGAGAAGGACGAGTGGAAAAACTTTGTGCGGTGAGTAGGGATATCTAGTAAGAGATTGGACGATGACGTATAATAAGCAATGGCTTCTAAGCACGTGTGTGCGGTGCGGAAAACAAGACGCCAATGATCATAGTTGAGCGGGAATTCTCCCACTTCCTGCTCGATGATGGCGCCAAAAATGACAGAGCTACATAACATACATAACATTCAGGAAAGAAAAGGAGGTAAAAACTGCGGAAACGGAAGTGCCTATCTCAATTATTATTGTAGTGTATGTCACACCTCCCTCCTATATAAGGTAGAATAAGTTAGAATTAAGTGAGTTAATATACAGTATTCGTGAAGATAACATCTTTTATTAGTCTCCCTGAAGCCCGCACATTGCATGGCGACCCTGCCAGTGCTGCCTTGCGGCAGCGCTGCGCAGCTGGTACAGGGAATGTGAATATTATAGTTTTGTGATTTAAATAAGACTTTTAAGTGAAATATTAAAAAAATGACTGTAGTAAAAAGTGAAATTTAATAATAATTGTGACTATGGACAAATTATACTTACCGCCGCACTCAGAGACGTCAATTAAGACTTAATGCTCATTTAACATGAAATGTCCCTCTCAGAGATGACAATTAAAAATCGCTAATTGCAGAGTTTGATGTTCAAGTTTGAGGTTATTCTTGAAATGTTTTCAGTTTTAATTTTTCAAAAGATAAAATTAAGATAAAAATAAAATTTATTTAAAGTGTTAATAATAAATAATAATAATATTAGCTAATGCCACAGTAAACATAGAACTTCATAACTGTGATAGTAGGTACTAAAGCATTTTTGTGCAATACATGCCTAGTTACGTAGTACAGCTGTTTTTACCATTTCTTGCTAGTAAATAGAAGTATTTCACATGAAAAGTACCTATAGTCACTTCCATACAAACTAGATATACCTACAAAGAAGTATGAACATTGCCACCAAATTGTGTAATTACGGTACTTATTGAAATTAAAGTATGTTTACTATATAGTTACAATATTATTATGTATAATTCCTAATAGCAAATGGTTTTCTTATATTAAAATGGTAGGTAATAGTAGACATAAGGCAGGTTATTCGCACAATCCAAATTGTAAAACATAGAAACTTCAAATGTTGCAATAAATACTTAAATACCTAGCACCTATTATAAAAACAATATAAAACATGTTTTTTTTCTAACACCTTTTATGTTTGTTACATAACTGTAGTAGGTAGGTAGTTAAAGGTAGGAAAGAATGAAATTATTTTAGTAGTAAGTATATATTTTATTATTCCTTCGATCGCGGCAAAACGAGACACAATAGCCTTTCAATTGTTATTGCGGCCCACTTGGGCCAAACTGTACGGGAGTTGAAGCGAGCTGCATTACATAATTTGATTTCTTGTTATTTTTTTCTATATTCATTATTCTGCCTAGCACTGCAAACTTTGTAAATTTTTACTTCTTCTTGTCTTCTTGCATTGTTATCTAAAATAAAAGTATGACGTGATAAGAATTGAAACTGGTACAAAACATTATAAGTAAGTACTTTATAGTCTATTTATATATAGTATATACTGACCAATAAAATCCTGTTGAAATGTATTATGTTAAAATATAATATTATGTTAAATTCGCCAACCAAAAACAAAATAAAAATTACTAGATACCTACAACTACTTTTTCCTTCTTCTTGCCGCTATCACAGATTAATTTAAGGCCGCTATGGAGCGGCGTACGAACACGGAACAAACTACGTCATAGTACGAATGATTTAAAGGGGACAGAAATTAATCAGTCAATTAATTTTGTCTCTGAGAGGTATCTGTAATGAAAGCATTAAATTTCAATTTGTTAAATAATCTTCAGCGCTACTTTTTTAATGACCGAGTCTGACGGCCGCAGTCACGACTCACGACCAATAAAAAAAAAAGGAAACGAACACGACTTGACTTTCCAAGACTAGAAAGCCGTGTTCGTTTCATTTTTCAACTACGCATGCGCGGCTTTTTTCGCAGTTTGGCAGCTGACTGTCAAGTACTGTCAACTTCGAGTGTCATGTTCTAAAATATTAATTATATTAAATTATATTAATTAATTTATTTTAAAAATTATATTAAATTTATTTCTGTCAGATTTTAGAACATGACACTGACACTAATTTTTAACTTTGCGCATGCGTAATGTGCATTGAAAAACGAAACGATCACGACTACAGTCTGTGAGAAAAGAGTACACAGAAAAAAAAATTCTAAACGTAATCACGCTAAACAGGTGTTTTTTTCTCTTTGTATTTCCATAGAGAACGCTTATACACTTTAAATATTATTTGCGTTGCACATTTTTAACTCGATTGAATAAGGTTTTCGTATTTGTTACATGATTTAAAAATTGCGTAGAGTGTGTACTCTTTTTTGACGAACTATAAATAAAATCATATAAAAAAGAAGAAGAAGAAGATCATGCCCCCGTGTATTATATTTCTCTATGTCACAGAATTGGCTTCGGCCTTCACTATCATTCATTAAAATATAGAGAAAACCTAGAAATGGCTGTATGGGCAACGCTCCCTTTGCCTGTCCCGACCGGGACAAATTTAAAAAAATCTCTATGTCATACCCCTTTGACAGCAAAATCCACGATTAGCGACTCAATCGAGTTAAATGGTGCTTCTTCTGTATTTAAATTTAATCGCCATTTTGAGGTGTTAATTTATCATTAACTGACTCTGAGAGGGAATTTCATGTTTAATGAGCATTTAGTGTTGCGGTTTGTATGGGCAGCGGATAATTTTAATTTTTTAAATGATGATTTAATGAACGACTCTGAGTGCGGCTGTAATGGTAAAAAAAAATGACTTAACGACCGTTAGTTAATTAAATAGGCAATAATGTAGGATTAAAAAAAAAATATTAATAAATAGTGTAGACTAAAATAAATACAAATCTGCTAAAAGTGATAAAAAAATCAATAATAATACTTGATAAAAAAAAAGACAGTGAAAAATAATAAATTAAAAATAAATGTATCAAAAAGTTGCAAGAATAATATAATAATACCGTTGCCAAAAATCTGTGAGAGAAAAATCTAAATGTTGGAGTGGAGATATAAAGCAGGCAGCCGGGAGATGTTGGTGTCAGATGAGTCGAATATGCAGGCAGCCGGGAGATGTTGGAGTCGGATGGAAGGAACGTAGAGCAGGCGGCCGGGAGATGTTCGTGTCGGAAGTGGATGCAGCCGGGAGAGCAGAGACAAGAGGATAGAAAAATGCGATGGAAGTTGTTTTATGTCCAAATTTTAATATAAAAATAAATAATGTCTTTAAATATTTTGTAACTACAGCAGTATGTGTAGAATTAGTAAGTAATTATGTTACAATTTATATCTAAATTTTAATTTTATTTTGATATGAAAATTACATAGAAAGTTCCGTTTAGAAAAATAAAATATGATTTTAAGCAATTTAACAAAATATATAAGAAAAATTTATAATCATAAAACGTAAAATGTATAAAATGTATTGTCAATTAAATAATATTTTGATTTAAATATTTTGAATACTTACAAGTAATTTAATTTCTAGAAAATATAATGATTTAGGTAGAAAATAATTAAAGTTATAAATTAACAGTCAATTAATTAATGGAAAGTCAAATTGCTATGAGAAATAAATAAGTTTTTGCGAAAATTATAATATTGGTAGTATTTTCATATTATATTATTATGTTTTACAATATTTGACTAATTGGAATCTTCAAAATAGTTACAGTTGATTTATTTAAGACATTTACTAGTTTTTTTTTGTGTGCATGTTAATTTTGTTTTAATGGTCATATAAGATATATCAAATTATCCTAAATTATTTTTTGAAAAGACTTTTTCGGAGAATTTTTATTTAATGTTTTGAGAGTAAAAATAAATAAATAATGGTATTATTTTGCAACTTAGCAACTTGTAAAATTTTGTCGGAAATAATTATTTTTTATTTATAATATTGTGAATTTGATGTTGTTATTGTGCTGCCGTATAGAAAAAGTAAAAAATTTATACACAGGGTGTTGACGATGAATTTTTTATACTTATATGGAATAAGTTTTGATGTTAGTAGTACGAAAATATTTTGATTTAAAGTAAAGTGTAATAATATGTGTGGTATGAGTTTTGACAAAAGAATTTTGAAAGTAGATAACTGTGAAAAACATCTAAGGTAATTTTATAGAGTTGAATGATTTTAAATTTTGATATTGGAATAGAGGAATACATAGCAACTCATAACTAATCAAATATTATGCGCAGTTGGTTAACAGGTAGGTAACACCTCAGGTAAGTTTCCACGGTATGCAACACCTTTGCGGGAAAAGCGTCAAATGACCGCGGTGCCAACTCAGCATTCGCGCAACGAAATGTAAGTAGAGACTTTTTATAACCGACTTTACAAAAAGGAGTAGGTTGTTTGTTTGTATTTTAATTAAGTACCAAGTATATGATTTTTGTTTAAAGAATTTTAATCAACATAGATTTTTTTTAAAAGGTATTAAATTGCGATATTGGTTCGTTAATGAAAAACTTCACTACATTTTTTTTTCCTACAATACAATAACTTTAAAGTGTCGTTGCACTTAATTAGTTTTAAATTACCTATAATATTCTCTTCAGATTCAATAGTACTAATTGTACATCATCAATATCAATAGCACTAATAATAGAAATCATTCTTTATTTTGTGTCACGTATTATCTAAATTTTTTTTCCTTCTTTGAATTCTTGGTAAAGGCAGTTAAAGTTTCAAATGGGTCACTAGATTAAAAACTAAAAATATGTTAAATTTATTTTGTTGTTATTTGTGAAAATGCAAAATATTTTTGTTTTGTGTCACAGTTGTCAAAAATCTAATTAATATTTACAGTACAGTCTACAATATGGGTGGTCCAAAAGAGATCATCATATTTTGATTTCGCATAACAATATCAAAACATTTCGTGCATCATATTTGGTACAAAGAAACGTGATGCAATGAGTTTATGCATCCAAATATGTCATGTAAGCGCAGTCCATATTTACGAGTATGTTTGAATATGATTCCAGTAATTTAATTCCAGAATTTGTAGACAAACTTGAAGACAAAGTAACCATGTGAAAAAGTTTATATTAAAATAGTGAGAAAATGTTTATTATAATTGAATATTTTTATGTATTAAAAATTACGTCGTCAACCACCCATTACTGCAATTAAATAAAAATGTCATTTAAGTTTAGGATAACAGTGCCACAGATTTGTATTTATTCTTATTTAGAATAAAAAAAAGGTTAGAGATAAGAAATTTATAAGGTTATGAATTAAAATAAAATATGTTGAAATGTTTAGATAATATTGTTATTTTTAGTAAAATAAAAAAAAAAAACATTCCAAAAAAATGTGTAAAGTAAGTAATGAATTTAGTACATAGGATTAAGTATTATAATAAAAAAAAATACATATCTAGTGTAAGTATTTTTTTTTTCAAAAAACGGGGGAGGTGTAGTGTATGTCACACCTCCCTCCTATATAAGGTAGAATAAGTTAGAATTAAGTGAGTTAATATACAGTATTCGTGAAGATAACATCTTTTATTAGTCTCCCTGAAGCCCGCACATTGCATTATGCTTCAAATAACGGTCTAGTGTTTAATTACTTAATTTACCAAGAAAAAGTAGTCTATGCACGAAAATTAATAAGACAGGCAAAAAGGGTTTCATGGCAGCAATTCTGTGACAGCATAGACTCTAAAATGTCCAGTAGTGAGGTATGGAGAAAACTAAGATGGCTTAAAGGTCATCGCAGTCCCAAAGACTATTTGACAGAAAATAATGCAACTTCTTTTATTACAGAACTCGCTCCCGATAGTGTTGGCTTACCACCCGTTAATTTTAGTACCGATAATTTAAATCCACATCTGTTTACACTTTCAGAGCTGAATTTCATTCTTAAAAGAATAGATACTTCGGCTGGTCTGGATAATATTACTTATTCTATGATTAGTCACTTACCGGATAACGCAAAAACACACCTCATCAATATATTTAATATTATTTATACAAAAGGTGAGTTACCAGAACAATGGCGTAGAATAAAACTTATTGCAATACCGAAAAGAGATACGGGTACTCAAAGAGATAAACATCGGCCAATCTCACTTATTAATTGCCTTTGTAAGATTTTTAATTTAATGATAGTATTTTAGAAACTCATTGGCCTTGAATATCATTTCGAAAATAATAAACTATTTAACGATAGCACTTTGGGTTTTCGTCGTGGCTTTTCATGTCAAGACAATCTCAGTAGGTTTATTGTAGACACAGAAACTGCCTTTGTAAACAAAGAATACGTTTTATGCGCTTACTGTGATATAAGTAACGCTTATAATAATGTGGCTATTGAACCACTTATATCCAATTTACTTGAATTTGGCATAGACCCGCTTATGTGTGTATACATTAGAAATTTTTTCAAACGAAGAATCTTAATATATAGGCTAAGGGATGGTAGGGTAATCACAAGAATATGTCGACAGGTATCGGTCGAAATCTTGAATCTTGTGCTAATGTCATTCAATCAACCCTTACATATTCATGTCTATGTTAGAGAAAATAGGATTAGAAATATCGCTATCAAAGACTAAACTGTGTATATTCACTAGAAAGTACAGAGTGCCTACTATTTGTATACAAATTAATAACACTGAAATCGAGGTTATAAATTGTGTCAAGTTTTAGGGTGTTTGGATGGACGGTCGCCTGAATCGAACTAAACATATTATTGAAACTGCCCAAAAATGTATTCCGTACGTTAATGTCCTAAGTTTCATAAGCAGTTCCAATGGAGGTGTCCATCCAATACACTTAAGAAGACTTTATATAGCATTAGTTCGATCTCGTCTTGATTATGCATGTACCATCTTCGGCAACGCCAGTGCTAGGCTCCTCCAGAGGTTGGATGTGATTCAAAATCAATGTCTACGCCTTTGTGGAGGCTTCATTCGCGACACCCCAATTTTTGCAATGGAAAGTGAACTTTGTATTACACCTTTAAAGTTAAGAAGAATGTATTTAAGTAATAAATACTTTCTGACGCTCTCGTCTAGAAAATTTGATATCTTGAGAAAGCAAATCGAAGCATTAAACCATTCATTAATTTTGGGCACAAGGTACTGGCGCAAAAATCAACTGCCACTTCTGGTCGAGAGTTACAGACAGTATTCCATTTTACCTATGTCACAATTTGAAGTTTTGCCCCCATTTTTACTTTCGCGTAAAATTAAATCAATCCGCTGGAATAAGATCATAATACACGAAGTGAACTCTGTTAACGAACCTAAAGCTCAAATACCCACTCATGTTCTGAAACAACGTTGCAAAGTCATGATTCAATCACAGTATTCTGATCACACTCATCTTTACACTGATGGGTCCAAGACAGGAGACGGTTCTAGTTGCGCCTTTTATGATGACACTACCGGTTTTGGGTCAAAATTTCGAATTGAAAATTCATGTATACCTATAATGAGAGCCGAATTGACAGCAATAAGTGAAGCATTACATTATTCAGAATCGATACCATACATTAAAATTGTAATATTTACAGACTCGAAGAGCAGTCTCCAACATTTGTTATCAAGTGCTCAGGGTGGTGGTGTCGGTCGTTACGAAGCTTACCTCATTATTAATTGTATCCACAGACTGATACTTAACGGGGTTGAAGTTCGTCTACAATGGATTCCTTCACACGTGGGCCTCAGGGGTAACGAGGTGGCAGACTCGCTCGTGGCCGAGGCCCTCCGGTACGGTATACCTCTCCACGTTATACCTCACTATACTGACCATCTTCCAAAAGTCAAAGCTGACATGTACGCTAAATTCAAATTATATTTCGATGAATGCTCTCAAAACAAGGGTATTTGGTATAAATCCATTGTAGACCAACCACCGCGCGTCCATTGGTTTTTTTCACGACATTTGAAACGAAAGGAATTGACTATTTGTTTCCGAACTCGAACATACCACGTCCCGCTTAATAAATTTAATTACATTATGAAAAAAAGAGACGATCCCTACTGCTCAATATGTCAGAAGGAGGAGGACCTCCTACACTTAATTCTAGAATGTAAAATCAACGAACAACCGAGGTTGATATTTTTAAGAGACAGTGGGTGTTCTTCGGCGGACCTCCTCTTTTTGTTCCATCGAATCTTAGCCTCAGAGTTCACTGACAAACAAAGTAACAATCTTTTAAATTATATTACACATTCTCTAAGCCTAAGATTTGAATACTATAAAAATAGTCCTTAATCATAATAATATGTTAACCCTAATGTGAAATGTCCTAAAGTAATTGTTATAATATAATTGTAAATTGTATAATTGTAAAATCTTAAGCCGACTTAATCTTCAGGATGTAAGGCTTATAAAATAAATAAGATTAAAAAAAAATTATTGAAGTGACTAAATAGGTATGTCACCATCAAAGTCCATGATTGCAAACCCGTCGCACAAACAATGGTCGCCGTCGGTTTCGAGTTGTAGCAGTTTACTATTGTTTATTCAGCAAATGAATACACTTATCAATATAAAGAGTAGATGTTTTCCGATTCTCAACCCTAGCCGATATGCTCGCTAAGATTCACGAAAATCGGTTGAGCCGTTTCAGAGGAGTTCAACCACGCACACCGTGACACGAGAATTTTAAATATTAGATATAGTATATAATAATAATATATGCCAATTAAAAACGGAATAACATAGAACAGTTAAATCCGTGTACTATTCGTGAGCTAGCTCAACTGAGAGATGTTTTGGCACTTTCATATCCTGATTCCTGACTCCCGCCACGGAATGCAACTGGTTTTCAGCGATTAAAAATCTTAATACTAAATTAAATATGCCATGATAAATACGATAACAGAATCATACTTATTTTTGAATAATAATTGTTAAAATATTCAGCCTGGTGGACCGAGAACACAATATTCTCGACTTTCAATCATATTTATATGCAATAATCATATTATCAACGACCACAGAGCCGGACCTGAGTCCAGTTAAAGCAGTAGACTCCTTAAAATTTATTCTAAACTAATTTACTTCGACTTAGATTTTAGATAAATACTCTCTTCAATCTTATTAGTTATTAGTTAATATTATACTTATTACAGAGATCTACGTCCGCTCCATCGGAACTTTAGCCAAACAATTTGACAATGTCTGTAATACGATATCTTCTACAGCCATCACTGTGCACTGTCATTGAACAATGTTGACATTGTTGGTTGGTGACATTGGCTCAGATGAATGTGTGAACACTGAAAATTGACTTAAAACTTTCTGCCTAATAAAACTCGGCAAAATAAAAAATTATGGTTTTAAATATCCGTATCGAAATTTATATTACAAAGACATCCTCCCGGGAGTGATTGGATCGGTGATGTTTTTAAATTATGTAATTCTTTTTTTATTAAAAAAGAAGAAATTATATTTAAGGTACTACGCCGCGCGATGGTTATTCAAGATTATATTAAATAGTATAATGCTACAGTATGGGTTATTATTGCTAACGTTTAACGCTCTGCACAGAACAGCCACCTCTCAGTCGGTTAGCTGCTGGATAAATCAGGTGCTGTGCGAGTGCGGCGCGGCGTCGATACGAGCATCGACACGGGGACTGAAACTGGATACGATTAGTAAGACGACAGTCGACAGGCAGGACTAGCAACTTCAATACTTTTGCTATTTTCCTTAGCCATAATTTTATCGACGAACAAAGTTTCGCTGAATCAGTTATATAATCACCATGACCCCAGTTATCATTTGAATCACATACCATAGAGGTCTCTTAAGTTTTGTTTCTACTGACTATTATTATTATTTATGGGCATAATGTTAAATTCTTTCTCGAATATAATGATTACTATTCATAATGTATATATTAAGTATATATAAAATTTCCCTGTCACAATGTTAGTTACCGTACTCCTCCGAAACGGACCGATTGACCGATCTTTATGAAATTTTATATGCATATTCAGTAGGTCTGAGAATCGGCCAACATCTATTTTTCATACCAAAAAACCCAAAAATTATTTATATGGCAAAACAACGTTTGCCGGGACAGCTAGTATTAAGTATATTAAATTGTATTATGTAAAAAATCTTTCTTTAGTTACTCTGAAAATCTACCTGATTAATTGATATATCGAAGAATGAAGCGAAGAAATATAATAAATGATCAAACGAACTTACCAAGTGAAGTTCGATCATTATTATATGAGTCGCTTTATTCAAAGATATAATCTCCCTCCCGCTCAGTCTGCACTAAACTTTGTTTGCTGCAGTACCCAAAGAAATAAAGAAAGATTTTTTGCATTACCTCTCTCTAAACATAATGAAGCGCGCTAGTGACAGAGTGACCATACAATATTTTATGTACCCACATACGTGTGATAGTGGAACAAACATACAGAAAGACAGACAGACAGACAAAAAAAATAACCACATTTTTGGCTTCTATAACGATGTAGTAACACCCCCCGTTTATTATTTTTTGAATATCTTTAATGTACAGAATTTCCATTTTATTACATGTATAGATAACTAATTTTCTTCTTCGTTACTAAGTATACGTGCTCGCGTTAACAAAGAATGAAGCGCGCTAATAACAGAGTGACCATACAATATTTTTATGTACCCACATACGTCTTTAAAAAAAACGCGATTGCCTAGCAAATAAACAAAGGACTACCTGGTTAATTAATATATCTTTGAATGAAGCGACTCATATAATAATGATCGAACTTCACTTGGTAAGTTTGTTTGATCATTTATAATATGTACGTGAGATAATGTATAGGTACTGTGAGATAAAAATATAACATAATATTGTTATGGTCGATGATCGTTGGCCGCACTTTTTCGTTGCTCTCCGGGCTGTCGTGGCTCGTTATATTATGGAGCTCGCGCGCCTTGTTTACTACTTTGCTCGCGTGATAGAAAAAGCTCGGTACCTTCTGACATTCCTTATGTTAACTGGTCGGTGTTAATAATTTGTGCATTAACCCAAAATTATTTTTGGGGAGTTATGAATGTCTTGTTCTAAAGAACGTGACTGCATTTATGGTCAGTACTCAATATTGGTATTACTCGATAGTTTTACTCCAAATCGAGTAAAAATTATCATTTCGACCTCAAAACTCATAACTCGAAGGCTCGCATTGAGCCGGCTCGATGGGATTAAATTAATCTAATTTCCTTCGAACTTACTCGACCCGAGCCGCCGAGCTTCACTCGAGGGTGTGAGTTTTGCGGTCCACACGATAATTTTTTCTCGATTTGGAGTAAAACTGTCGACTAATGCTAAATGTGTGGACGAAAGCCCAGGCCGTGATTTTTACTTTTTACTCAACGTATCAATCGAGTAAAACCGTATGCGAGTACTGAGCATTATAACTCAATACGTAATTTTTGGTGGGATGTTATGTACACAAAATATGCTTAACGGCGTCCAAATGACCGTAGCAAGTAACATTATTTTTAAAAAGGCAACTTAAAAGCGTTATTAATAGATGTGGGTTAACTCGACTTATCGAGTTCAGCGTCGCGTCTGAGTTTGTACTCGATGACGATATTTTTATTTTTTACTTAATGAAGTTATTTTTAAACCTCTTAAGCTCGGTTCGGTCCATTACTTCAGAGTACAACGGGCGGTCGTGGCCCGTGGATAGCTGCAGCTAGTGGGCTTGTGGTGGGTGGTGCATTTTTATCAGCTTATTCGGCTTTGTAGTCGGCTAATTGAGCAGCCGGGCAGCCGAGGATAGGATTAGCATATACATCATGTCCCGGACTCCGGCGCGGTGTCTAACAGACTTCATTAATTACTTCGGGCGCGTCCTGCGCTCCGCTTCCGCTGACTTAGGAAAGAATTATGCGAGATACCTTACATTTTTAGCATAGTGTTGCGCGTCTATTAGATGAAAACTTTTATACGAAAGCGAAATGACTTTGTAGATACAGAAATTCAGTTTACTGTTGACGTAATCTGAGATGTGCGAGGCGAGGGAGTCCAATTAAAAGTGTGTTGTCCGTGCGAATGCCATTTATTGAATGCCATCGATTATACTTATTATGCTTAAAATTATTATTTTTATTTGTATTAAAATAACTATTATTATGCATGTTATGTCTCTGAAAATTATTTTGAAAACGATTATAATTATTACGACCTCTAAATGAATTATGATTCCTTGATTTCGTGTAGGATGCGATCTGCTCAGGGCGAGAACTAGTCTCGTCTTCAGCTGCGCGTATGGCATCCTTTAGCTGTGTAAAATTTCGGGCCGCAATAATTGTCCCTAACCTTTGGCTTTGCAAACCGTCAGAAAAACGTTTTATCGCATTTTTCTCATTTACGGGCCGCAATATTTTGTACGCGTCAGGATCATTGTTTGCTTGAGAAATAGTAAGGTCAACAAAAAGTCGCTCAATTTCGTCACCAAACTCTTTGATCGACTTGTTCCCTTGCCTAGCACTTTGCAATTGGGCTTGAAGAGATGTGTCCGATTTAATTGTCAGTAAACAAGAACGCATATCTTTGAGTAAAGAATTTATATCGGCATATTCCGTCTTTAGTCTCATTTTGGCGCTATCTGAAATACGCGTTTTTAAAATAAAATTAATCAGTAACTGCTTACCATCATTAGAAATCATAGAGCTATATAATTCTATAGCATCAATTAGCTCTCGAGTGACGGACTCGTCACCGTTCATTTTCGGTAACAGGCTTACCGCCGTTTTCAAGCAAAAATTTTCCGACATTTTTTCGGGAATCTTATAACTTAATATCTTAGAATAAACTTTTCTTATATTTATACAAATACCTAAAATTTCTTTAGAGACAGACGAAGGCAAAAGTTGCACACATTCCTCAAACTTATTATTAAGCGAGTTGGCTTCATTTAATTTTAATTCATATGTGGGTCCCGTACGTCTTTTCGGTCCCAATTTGCAAATATATTCTTTAATTTCATCTAGTTTAATATATATCTCTAATAATTTGTCCTCCATTTAGCATAGACACAATATAATATTATTAATTTTATTTTATAATTAATTAATTTATCGATATAAAAAGTAAAACCCCATCGATACATTTATTTAGTGTTATTAATATTAACTTAAACATAAGCATTTAGTTATTATTATTTATCATCAAATTTTCTTATAACTTACAACAAAACTAATATCTAAGGAAATAGAAAGAAAAGTAATATAACATTATTATTTTAACGCGGAACCCTAAATTACGTTTCCGTAGAACTGGAAAGTCATATTTCACTGACGCGGCAAAATAACGTTCTGATCGGGGTCATGCGCACATTTATGAACACTTTTAATTATTGAGTTTTAATAATTATTCATCATGATCACTACCACTAATCACTCACTTGACTTTACACCGATGAATCCGCTGTGAAGGCAGGGTTTTGGGCTCCTTGTACGAGCCGACGGACCGTCTGCTTCCTCAGCTCCTCACGCATCCAGCTACGGTGGCACCTCCGGTACAAATATATTCCCGCAACAAAAAAAGATAAAAATATGAGGCCTAGGATGACGCTCATCACCACGTTGTTGGACTTTAGAGTCTCGTGGACCTGATCCAGCTGCGCATTGTTGTTTCCTCCCGATGCGGTCTGGGCAATGATGACCTCCTCCTTACTTTGGGATTTGCCCATAATTGTAATCTTGTTAATAGAAAGTAAAGATACGGCTCACCAGCTGGAGCCTGGAACAGCAGCTCGAAGGCAGAGGCAGGCTCGGTCGCAGTCGCAGGGTCGCCATGAGATGTGCGAGGCGAGGGAGTCCAATTAAAAGTGTGTTGTCCGTGCGAATGCCATTTATTGAATGCCATCGATTATACTTATTACTTACTATTGCTTCGATCACTAATATACATTGCTAACATTACACAACACATTACATTCAGCAGTAATATTATAAAGGAGCTTACACACTACAAATCAATTTTAGCAGCGAAGTATTGCGTCTTTTGTACGGGTGACTTAAGCTGGTTGCTAAAATCCATCGTCTAAATAACAATACTGTTTTGATCTTAGTCGCGACTCATCAGTCGATTTTGCGAACATGACGTAGAATGTGCAGTTCACCGCCTGTTTAGTCGCGTACGGAAAGTGGCACTAGTTGATGCCGGCTCAATAACACAGCCGGCGACTTTCAGTCGACGCGGCAAATCAATCTCGTGTCACGTCACGTCACCTTGGGTCACGTCGAGAAGTAATTGTTTCCACATGGTTTCCACAGTCCACACGCCGACGACGACGTCACTTAATTTCACTTCTTCAGCGTTTATTCACTCCGTCTGAAAGTTTGTTTGTCCATTAATTGATCTTTCGGGTAACTTTTGACTTGCAATTAAATTTTACAGCGCTCTTTATACAGCTGAAATACACCATTAAAAGGTTAATAAAATTGTTAATAAAATTGTATAGTCGTTAAACGTTGCTTAATAAATTTACGGCGTAATAAATTATAATTTATATTTTACAATCCTTTTAGCTTTGTGTATTTATGACCACATCTACAGGGAATAACGAAACTATGTGATAATAATTTAGGGCGTGTACGTGTTAATCGTAGAGAGTTCACAATGAAAGTAGCAGCGCTGAAAGATCAATTTTTTTAAACTTTTGTATGGTCAAGGGCCCGTGCCTCACGAGTTTCCAAAAATAAAAAATATTTTTTTGTCTTTCACCACCGAAGGTCCACCTCCCGTCCAGAATGAGCCCAAGACATTTCAGTGTCGGGCACACCCTGACCACCGTCTCTCCGATCAGGAGACGTGCACCCGATGGGGGTCCTTTCTTCCCGGGCTCGCGGAAGAGCAGGGCTTCGGTTTTTTCCATGCGAACCCGAAGCCCAAGCTGCTCAATGCGGCTGACTACGAGCTTTGTGCCCTTTTCGGCCAGCCGCGCAGCCTCCTGGTACGTCCTTCCCCGGAATGTGATGTAAGTGTCGTCTGCATAGCAGACGAGATCCATTCCGGGGAGGAGATACTCTTCCAGCAGGACCCAGTCATAGCCGGAGTCCCAGAGGTTCGGGACCACAATCGAGCCTTGTGGAACACCGCACTCCACCTCCACTCTCACTAAGGACCCCGACCGATCCTCGTAGACGATCTCCCGATCAGAGAGGTACGCCTTAAACAGTCTCCTGAGATACAGAGGCACTTCCTGGTACTCCAGTGCCTCATGTACGCTGTGGAGGAGACTGTTAAAGGCGTTGGCGATGTCCAAGGCCACCACCAGCACCACCTCCTTCCTGCGTTCCGCCTCCTTCGTCACCGACTTGAGGCGCCCTATGGCGTCGATGGTCGACCGACCGCTCCGAAACCCGAAATTCGACAATCCAGGCCCAGGGCCCTGCTCTAAGTGCTGAACGAGGCGAGAGGCTAAAATGTACTCAAACGCCTTGCCCACCTTGTTCAACAAAACGATCGGTCGTACCGCCGACGCGCTGTCCAGTGGCCGCCCGCCCTTCGGTAATAGGACGAGGCGGCCCTCGTTCCATACCTTCGGGAACTGCCCGCACTGAATGCAGCGGTCAAACAGTTCCCGAAAACTGTCTTCAAGGTGCACGAGAGTTATTAAGAGAATTTTCCCGTGCACCCCGTCCGGACCAGGCGCCCTCTTCTTGGAACGAAGGCGGAGCAAAACCGCCTCCATTTCAGCGTCGGTAACGGGTGGCGGAACACCCTCCTCCATCGAGCCCAGCGTTCATCGGGCCATCCATGAAGCGAATCCTGCCGGGGGGTTCGGGAATAACTCTCGAACAATATTCCCCAGCAGATTTGGCTGGAGCGTCTCCGTCAAAGGGGCCGACTGGGTGCGGAGTTTGTCTCGCGAACACGTACACACCCTAAAGTATTATCACTTAGTTTGTATTTACTTTACGTCAATGATTTTTCTTTTGACAGCGCAGAAACCACACGCCATTAATAGACATTTCACATTGAAATTATATAAATGTGATATGCGAAGGCGGGGCAAGATGGTGGCTGTAATTCAAAACATCGTGGAGACGACACCGCCACTGTGACAGTAGCACTGCCGTCCTCCACCAGGCATCATGTAATTACAACAATATTGCCGCCGACGCCGCCGCGTGCCTGCTAGTGGCCGCCCGATAAGCGTGACACACATGTAATTACAACAATATCGCCGCTGACGCCGCCGCGTGCCGGCTAGCAGCCGCCCGATAAGCGTGACACACATGTAATTACAACAATATCGCCGCTGACGCCGCCGCGTGCCGGCTAGCAGCCGCCCGATAAGCGTGACACACATGTAATTACAACAATATCGCCGCTGACGCCGCCGCGTGCCGGCTAGCAGCCGCCCGATAAGCGTGACACACATGTAATTACAACAATATCGCCGCTGACGCCGCCGCGTGCCGGCTAGCAGCCGCCCGATAAGCGTGACACACATGTAATTACAACAATATCGCCGCTGACGCCGCCGCGTGCCGGCTAGCGGCCGCCCGATAAGCGTGACACACATGTAATTACAACAATATCGCCGCTGACGCCGCCGCGTGCCGGCTAGCAGCCGCCCGATAAGCGTGACACACATGTAATTACAACAATATCGCCGCTGACGCCGCCGCGTGCCGGCTAGCAGCCGCCCGATAAGCGTGACACACATGTAATTACAACAATATCGCCGCTGACGCCGCCGCGTGCCGGCTAGCAGCCGCCCGATAAGCGTGACACACATGTAATTACAACAATATCGCCGCTGACGCCGCCGCGTGCCGGCTAGCAGCCGCCCGATAAGCGTGACACACATGTAATTACAACAATATCGCCGCTGACGCCGCCGCGTGCCGGCTAGCAGCCGCCCGATAAGCGTGACACACATGTAATTACAACAATATCGCCGCTGACGCCGCCGCGTGCCGGCTAGCGGCCGCCCGATAAGCGTGACACACATGTAATTACAACAATATCGCCGCTGACGCCGCCGCGTGCCGGCTAGCAGCCGCCCGATAAGCGTGACACACATGTAATTACAACAATATCGCCGCTGACGCCGCCGCGTGCCGGCTAGCAGCCGCCCGATAAGCGTGACACACATGTAATTACAACAATATCGCCGCTGACGCCGCCGCGTGCCGGCTAGCAGCCGCCCGATAAGCGTGACACACATGTAATTACAACAATATCGCCGCTGACGCCGCCGCGTGCCGGCTAGCAGCCGCCCGATAAGCGTGACACACATGTAATTACAACAATATCGCCGCTGACGCCGCCGCGTGCCGGCTAGCAGCCGCCCGATAAGCGTGACACACATGTAATTACAACAATATCGCCGCCGACGCCGCCGCGTGCTGGCTAGCGGCCGCCCGATAAGCGTGACACACATGTGACGTGACACATTCTGAAGAGATCGTGAATTCATATTATTGTAGTATAATTTAATGTATTATTGTTAAAAAACGTAATTACTTATTATTATTATTATTATTACACGCGTTCCGCTACCTCATACAAAGTACAAACTCGTAGAGGCCTCTCAGTCGACGGCGATCATAGGTAATCTGGGACGACTATGCCCCTCTACGCGAATAAAAATAAATTCACAACTTTTTAATAATTTCACATTATAATTTAAATAGGAATGAACATTGGCTACTTTGTAACGTTTATTCTTTACTATTTTATGCGTGTTACAATAATTTGGGGTTTCCGTGCGTCTCTGTGACGGGGCGCAGGCAAATGTGAGGTAATGGAGGTATCCCGGCAGCGCGGCCGCAGACTATATTGCATTACACACAGAATGCGAGCCACTCAGTAGCCGCCCCCGCACCGCCCGCGTCGGAGACCAAGAGGCGTTCCACTTGCAAATTTTATATTACCTTACATTTACGAGTATCGTTGTGCCGTTATAATATCCCCATTAATTGTTATTGCATGTCGCTAGTTCACGGTCAAAAGTTTCGTCGCTGTAAAAAATAATATTTAAATCAGTTGTAGTAGAAAATTTAGTAGAAAAGTTCGATCGGCCGTTTAAGTACCTAATTAAATGGGCCACAAATATATATTTTTAATTAAACAAATTAATAGCATAATATTATATCAGACTCTAGACTCTAGACTCTAGAGCAAGAGGAGCCGATGTGCTAACTGAGGCTACGCATCGCGCGGCGCCACGTCACCGCGTAGCACGCCGCTACGTGCTGCTACGCGGTGCTACGGGAGAAAACGATAATAGCGACTGCGCTGTTGGTTTCTTTTGTAAATTTTCAGTCAATAAAAATTTACAGGTAACATTTTAAAAGGTAAATTGCGTAGTAGGAAAACGATATAAATTAGTTGAATTTGAAATTTTATTTTAAGCGTAAGGAATACAATAATTTGCAACCGTAGAATTGTAAAGTCAGGTGTGGGCGGCGGGGCGGGCGGCGAGGTCTCGGATTTCATTTCGCTTAATATGGTGATATTCTACCTCGCGTCGTAAAATTTTAATATCTGTAGCGGTAGTGCGCTTTACGGTCGGGTTGAGCTTGAGGTGTACCGCGTGTAATATACACTCCGCGCCGCCGCGCTGTCGCGTCACGCGTGCGAGCGACGTGCCCGACGCGCACTTGTAACAATAATTATGTTTATATCACCTGCACTTTGAAGCTTTTTATGCTGCGACGTCTTTTCGAGACAAAAAAATAATCATAATAGAACTACCCTTATTTTCGAGGGTTCCTTTTGCGACGTATTTACGGTTGGAGTTGCCGCTAGAATTTAGATTATTCTGTATCCGACAGACTGACAAGGAGAAAAAAAACTTTTAACACTAATATCTAATAAATCGCCAAATTAGATATTCTATATGATTTCTAAAGCGAATTTTTGGAGTACACCTTGTGTTCCTCGCGCTCTCGATTAACCTTTGAGTAGCGTCAGTGATACATTTCTCTAGAAATTATTTTTGACCGAAAGCTTCTTGCACCTTTCTTTGTAATACGAGCCAGCTTCAGAAGAATGTAACCGAATATTTTCGGAATTATTTGAAAAATAAATATTGTTTTGGGAAAATACAGCGGTGACGTGAGTGCTCTCGTCGGGCCCGGCGGATCGCGCGCCCCCGCCCACCGCCGCTCGCCGCCCGGTCGGTTCCAGGTAACGTTTGACATTAAAATTAAAAAAGCTCTCGGAAAAAGTTTAAACTTAATAGGTACTTGAGTACCTAGCAGAAGTTTATTTGAATAATAGGACTTAAAGTTCTGGGCGGAGGCGGCGGTCTCCAAATATACGGCCTTCTCGGTAATCGTAAAAAGTTTACAGCTAAGTGGCCAGGTATTCTGTTGTTGCGTGGTCTGTGAACGCTAAAAATATACTACGAGTACATTGTTACATAATATTATCAAAAAATGAAACTTCAAAAAAGTTCTCCTAATTAATGAAGCACAAAAAAGTAGGCAGTTTTATTTGCGTATCATACTTTTCGTGATTCGTGACTTGTGACATAGCCGGATGACCTGACTAAGTTCGTACAAAACATAAATTATTTTATGTTTAGGCTTCGATACTGAAAATTGTCCGCATTATAATTTAATATTCTATATTGCACTGGCAGTCAGGTTGTAATTAATATAAAATATGACGGGACATTATTGTGATGTGCAGCGCACAGAGTACAGCGCAGAATATTAAGTAATATAACAGTGCAGTAATGGTGCGGTTGCGTGCTGCAACGAAATAATATTACAACAATATACAGTACACTGTCTTTGTTAATAGACCGCCCGAATTGATGCACGCATTTAAGCGTGTTTTCTAATAACTTTAAGGAATGCAAACCAATTTAGCATTATGTCACACGCACGTAGAACTGCTATCGGTCATCAGTGTTGAGCGACGCTTAGTTCAAGGGTATAGCTGAATTACTGTTTTACTGTACATTTTATAGTGGCCGCGCCGCTCGCCCTCGTAGTGCATCAACACGCGGATTATATTTTCTTCTTATAGCATCTTCATTATTTTCAAAATAACCTCACAAGAATAATAAAAGGTTTTATGTTGCATGCTCAACGAGGCCCATGCTGATAATGATGTTGCAGGTAGTGCACCGGCCACCGCATGCTGTTGCTGCAGCTGGTAACGGCGCGTCATGGGTCATGGCCGTCACCGATGTCACCATCATCAATCTCGGGCCGCAATAACTTTCCGCCACCGCCCGTCACGGTGTCAGCTAATCTGCAAAATTAATAAAAATGCTGTCAACTCATATTAAAATAGATTTTCATTTTTAACCGACTTCCAAAAAACGAGGAGGTTATATGTTCGGCTGTGGATATTTTTTTTTTTTTTTTTTTTTTTTTTTTTTTTGTATGTTCAACGATTACTCCGCCGTTTGTGAACCGATTTTCGAAATTTTTGTTTTGTTGTATTAGGTTTCACTCCAATTTGGTCCCATTTTCACAAAGGTGGTGACCTGATGATGGGATCCATGAGTAATCGAGGGAACTCCTCGAAATTTATATGGAAACATATGGTGATTTTGGTTTTATGTGAAGTGTACTAAGAATATGCTACCAAAAAGTCAAATATTGGGTCAAGGTATACCATGGTTTCGAAGATGCTGAGAGAACTCCTGACTCCTTATAGATACACGTTTGGGAGTTTCGGCGTTGTTTTAAGAACAGAAAGCATATGCTACTATGCAATTAATATTCATCATCATAATCATAATCATCATCATCGTCATCATCATCATTACCACGTCGTGTTAAGGTCACCAATGTCTCATGGCACAGAATAGATAGTAGTACAAGGCATAGGTATGGATATACTAACTCGTAATAATAATTTTCTATTGTTACCAACAACACCTGTTTGTTTAATACACGGCGGTCGCCGATACAGAGGCGACGGTGTCGCGCGGGCGGTGCGTGGCGGCAGATGACAGATTGAATATTTTACTACTTTATATTATACAGATCGAATACTTTACTAACTACAGTTCACTTCACTGATAATATATTATTTTGTGAGTGTGAGTTGTGACTCTTAATGTATAGAAAAGACGTCATACGCCTAAAACTGGTCTTATGGTTCTGTAGGGTTACCCTGGGACGTTAATCCCTCTGGCGTAATATCAATTAAGACAAACAGTGCGTGTGAGCGGGAAGAAAAAGTTTATTGTAGCGAATTAGTTATATCAAATGAGTCGAGTAAGCGATATCGCGATGCAGAAGCTTAACAACGACATCTGTTGTTGAATTGCGGAACTAAATTTTCTTAGAAAATATAAAGTTTACAAATCTCAACACTTAACAAATTGTAATAAAATACGTAAAATATACACGAAGGTTTACGTACTAGTGTAACTAAAAAGAGTGAAATTATTATTATTTTTAACAAAAAATTAAAACCGACTTCCAAGGTAAAAACAATAATAACATTAATATGAACTAAAAAGTATTAAATAATTTTTACTATCTAATAGTGCCCTTTTCCGAATTCGGCTAAACCTCAACTATTTCTGTACTCACTCTTCATAATTTTGAAGTCGGTGCCAGTTCCAAAACTTTCAAATATTCTGTCAGAGGACTGAAGATTCAGCCATCTGGTACCGACTTCAAAATAATGAAGAGTGAGTACAGAAATAGTTGAGGTTTAGCCGAATTCGGAAAACGGCACTATTAGATAGTAAAAATTATTTAATACTTTTTAGTTCATATTAATGTTATTATTGTTTTTACCTTGGAAGTCGGTTTTAATTTTTTGTTAAAAATAATAATATAGATCGTAACTTCTTAAGAAGTCGCCTGGCGCATATAATAATATTATTATATTAAGTTTTACAAAAATAAATGTTACAGTTTATATATATATAAAGGAAATATTATATTTCCTTATTTAAAATTGGTGTCCATTCATAGTGGCAAAATTTTGATTAAATGTCACAATTTGACAAATGTCAAAAGTAGAAGGCGAAGGAGATTTTTCTGTGACAACTGACAAGGATTACCGAGCAAGTTTTTCAAGTGATAACTGATTTTCGTATTTTTCAACAGTTTTCATATTTTAAAGTAAAAAATAGTTGGGAATAAACATTAATTGTCGTTTTTCTTATTTCAGGTATGGTTAAATTATGTTATGTTATAGTATTATGTTGTAGTCTTGTTGTAGTATAGAGAATAATAATAAATTCTTATTTCAGAACAACGCAACGTTTATTCTTATTTCAAAAACAAATTGTAATAGAAACGTATTACATATATTACTAATAGTTTTGTTTCAAGGCTGTAGCAACGTCTGATTGACTTTCAATTGTTAGTTTACATAACATAACTTCATCTCCCTCGATTTAATCGTATGACGAATCCATCTCAAAAGAGTAGGCATGTTGTTTATAACAACGCATGAAAACTCAAGCAATAGTGGAATTTCATTGGGGTTTTAACGCGTTGTTTAATTTTCAATTGATTTTTTCAACCTTTTTCCTTAGGTACTTACATTGCGTCAGCCTTTAACGTATCTTCAAAGTAAATCTGATCGCGTCGGTTTAAAATGGTTTGTAGGTACTATATACTGCGTTTACCGTACAACGACCTATTATTCGGTAGATCGGCTTCACTCCTACATAATATTATTGCTTCACGAATACATTAAGTAGTAGTACAGTTTGTTTGTGAATGTAGAGCAGCTTAGGGCGTATTATTGGATGAGCCGAATGTTGCGGCCGTACTCTGTAACAACATCGCCCCCGGCGTGTCGCGACCTTTGCTCCCTCGACTGTGACCTCCAGCCTTCCCCCCTTCCGCCCATCCCCCGCAACTAATGGTATCGGCGGGTTATCGCGCGGTTTACGAGAGGCGCTCAGCGACGGCGATAAAACGACCATTATAACCGCGAAGGGAGTTTATATTTGTAGATTGAGTCGCTCTCACAGGCGAGCGTCTCTCGCTAGAACGTCCTCCGGGCTCCGTTATGCGAAAGAATTACCACGTTTTAATTATATTTTAAATAATTTTAATGCGACCGTTTCGGAGTTCAAAACTAATTAACCCCTGAATCTGCGGGCGGGTAGAACGAGTCTGTGATAATTTAAGTAGCGGGCGACAATACTGTCGAAGTTCAACCCGTGACGGAAGTTGGCGGGCCCCGGGGACCCACGCGCTGACAAAGGGACTCACTTAGCCCGCCGGCGACCCGCCGCGGCCCGACGCGACCCGGCGCCGGGCCGATATAATATTATCATCGTAGTCCGCCTACTATTATTAGTTGAATATTTCAAGTGACATTAATAAAGGGCCGCCATCTGTATAATATTATAAAGCAATTTTTGTGCTAAACTTAATCCTGCGTGATAAATGGCTTACGGTTAAGAAATAGCCGACGAGGAATTTAATATTGTCTTACATAGTACCTACATAAAATACGTAACACGTACCGACTAGTAGTTATGTTAGTACTTAGTAGGTATGTCAGTCTGGCAGCTGCTGATCCGACTACTTAATGGGCATTGTCCAAAAAAAAATCACATGTACTTTTTATATTTTTTTTCGTTAAAATAGGGTATTTTAAGAATATAAATTAAATAATTTTGAAATTCATTGGCTAGTTCTTTCTCAATAAATTTTTAAAGTTTCGCTCTGACGTCATCATCGGCGGCCAATTGACCTCTGCAGTATGTTTTTTTTCCTTTCAATCTTATTTATAATGGCTGGTTCGTCTAATGCAAGTTATCATTATGTGAAAGCTGATACGAGAAGCTTACCAAAAGTTCGAAACGTAATGTTGGTCAAATGGTTTGTAAAATTTATTGGTAATTTAACGCCATTGAAGGTCAAACTAAGGTTAAACATATTTGTTCAAAAATATAAGTAACTAATGGGTATTTTTTTCGTTTATATACAGAAAAACGATCACTGACCTTATTCCTCTAAATGTTTTTGTAATGAGCAAAATTAAAAAAAAATGGACAATCCCCATTACGCTCAAGTCAATTGTAATTTAAGTTATGAATATAATATTTTAGTCGTTTCACCTACACAATAGAACTCTTGGAAGTGCAAATTAATTTTTGTATTAAAAGTAATTGTCTAACGAGTCATTGAATGTCGACGGGCGGAGGCGGACAGATTCATTCTCGGGGGATGATTTATTAGCTGATGACGTCGCTCACACCCGCACTCCTCCAGCGGGAAAACTCATCATCACTCCGCAGTCCAGCTGCAGGTCTACACTGACCACTTCAAGTTAATAGTATCCCACCAAAAACATACCAGTTAAAATGGAGCCAAGTTCCTATCGGAAAATTTTTGGTCTAAAAATAGAGTTGAAATCCAATCCAATACCAAGTTTAGATGCGCTTCATCGATCGTTATCATTTTCATCAACAACCTGATCCATAATACTTCTAATTTGAACGTAGCAGGGTTAATTTAATTATATCATTATCTAATTATATAATTAATCAAGAGTTACGTATAGTACGAAAACCTGCCAAGTTCAAATTTAGAAGTATTATGGATCAGCAGGGCAATCGCGTTATTTTTAAACGTTTCAATTCAGATTCACATCTGCTTTGGTTGTGGTTCAGTTACGGTTCGGTTCCGCTGCGTCTGAGCAAATTTCAGTATCGTGCTATTGTTCCAACCGTAACTCAACCTTAGATGGAACTCGAACGAAGCGCAACGTTTGACTTTTAGACATACAATGCAGCGGACCAATCAGCGCCCTTCTGATTTAATTTTGATTGGCTTAAATATGAACAAATTTTTTCCGATGCGTTAATTGGTCAATACTCAATTGACAAATTGTTTATTTACATATGGATGAATATGACACGAGTGAAGTTGTTTTGGTACTTTGTAGAACTTATGATGAACAACGATGTGATATAAGTGTTGAATAGTGACTTGTGAGTTGTGACTTGTGACAAAAGTTTTTTGTGGCGCAGAAAACATTTACTTACGTAAAGAAGTAATGTCAAAATTCAATTCACCTTTTAACAAACTCAAATAACAAAACATAGTCCGTAGTGTTATTTTACAGCTTTGAAGTAAAACATAAGCTTATATTATAATTTAATTATTATAGCCTATGACCTATGTTATATTTTTCCATCGATTTTTGTCCATTCAACACACCAAAATAAGAAACGTTTCAGAAACGTGCGAGTAGAAGTAGCATTGTATCAACTTTTTGTTTTGACAGCGTTTGCGCTTGGTCTGAGGTTCAGTAACGTCTCAACTAGCTGTCAAAACGTTAGCGCGATACCGAATCGTTCCAAAAGTCGATCAACGTCCGAGTTTCACTTGCGGTTCAGTTGGATAAATCTAGCGCGATTGCCCTGCTGGCTGTTGATGAAAATGATACCGATCGATGAAGTGCATCTAAACTTGGCATTGGATTGGATTTCAACTCTTTTTTAGGCCAAAAATTTGCCGATAGAAAGTGGCCCCATTTTAACACATTGAGATGTATGGAGTTGCTATTGCCAACAAAAAACATGTCGCACTTGAAGAATGAGCGGGGTGAGAGGCGGGGCGGTGATGGCTATAGATCAGTACCGCAGAAGTGACAAAGTTTTGTGCCTACACTCCAATGAACGTAGACTCTATTTGAAAGTGGATAAAATAAAACAAATATTTTACTAAACATTATTAAAAGCTTTTATTTGACTTGCTCTGTATATTATTATTAAGTTATTTACATTATTATGTAAGTTCAGGTGGAATTTTTGAACTCAATTTCGAAGTATGTATGTACTATGTACATATAATATTTTAACCGATTGAGCTGAAATTTTGTATACACGTTTGGTTTGAATGACAATGCACGATACAGTATATTGTGACATCACTATAAATAAAATATAAAATGGCCGACCATCCAAGATAGCGGAATAGTTATTTTTTGTGCCGTCCTATAATAACAGTATTGATATTATAGAGTAACTCGAAAACGAATGACTAAAGAATTTAATTTCAGTTAAAAATAGTTAAGTGAAATCCAACTTTTAAGTCATGCGGAAATAAACGAAATAATAATATAACAAGTCGCTAAATATAGGCACGGTTTTTTCACTAATCAACATCAAGTACGATTTCTCAAGGACATAGAAGTTAATAAGATTTTTTATATAAAATAACAGGGCAAACGGGTCATCTGATGGAAAAGCAACAACCGTCGTCCATGGGCACTCGTAACGTCAGAAGAGCTGCAGATGCGTGGGAATATGCCTTCTTCTTAAAAAGCTTCTGGCGATAGTTTGTTCCACAGTTTTGCAGTGCGCGGAAGAAAATTGCGCGAAAAATTCACGGTGGAAGACCGCCACTTATCAAGGTGATGGGATGGTCCTCAGAGCACTCCCCGGACCCCGTGATACAACTGATAGAGGAGCATACAGCCAAACGTATTATAAGTCTACCAGAATCTGATGGCAATTTTTGACAGCAGATTTTCAAAAAATATCCTTGATCATTGGATATTTTTTTATATTTGCATGTTTCACACACAAAATAAGCCGCTAAAGGAATAAAATTGATGAAAATGTTCTATTCCTATTACCCCGGTATTGCTAGAGTCAATTTATTTTCTCACTTTTTGCCATCAGATTCTGGTACACCTATACCTCCTTTTTGGAAGTCGGTCAAAAACTAAAGTATTACATACCAAAATTTTGCAAAGCCGTTACAGCGGCGTAGGCGTGAAGAGGTAACAGACACAAAGAGAGACTGACAGATAGACGGACGGTCAGACAGACGGACAGACAGACAGATGGACGGACAAACCGACAGACGGACGGATAGACAGACAGACAGACACGCTTTCGCATTTATAATATTTATATTATAATAAGTATGGATCCAAAGTCCACTACATACTTACTAAATTCAAATTACTTATATATTTATAAATACAATTATAATGTACGCATGTATAATGTACACGTAATACCGTATTTATATTATTCCCAAAATACAAACGCGTGTACGTGAATACTTCACTCATCGTCGTTTCATCCTAGATCATATCTGTATTCTGCCTACATTCCCGTCTGAATCTACTACTCTATGACAATGCGAAATGGCGCGCGTCTTCGCCTAGTAATTGAATGTTCGTATTTTAATTTAAAATAATTTAATAAGAATACTAACCGATGAAATGTTATGCCGTCGTATTTGGAAGTGTTTTTGGAATTATTTTTACAATATCCTAAGACGCATTATGGCATTTTTGTGACTTTTATTTAGTTTTTTTATAATTGTCATACGTCATGTGCGCAGAAGAGCTCGCGGCCGACTAAGTGCACTGCGGCTATATAGCGTCTCTTGAATGTGACCAAGCACTGCGTTGCGGTGTCAACTCCATACATCTCAATGTTTTAACAGGTATGTTTTTGGTGGGATTTCAATACTTTTTTTCAAGAAATTATACCTATTTTTTTTTCTTTTTGTGCCACACCCGACTTAAACAATACCTTCGATATATGGCGCTAGTTGTATTTGTTAAACTATCAATAGAAGCGAAATTTTCAAGTAAACGGTATTTATTTAACCTATATCAACTCCCAAGCGGTCGAATTCGACCGCGTAAACAATAAATTTCCAAGAATCCGCGATCGAAGGATGACAATATTTTAAACCAATCCATCCTCCCAGGGTGGGAGGATTGGTATACTCATTTGGTATTCTCATCGTATTCTTATTGTATCACTGCAGACGTATAAGAATTTTTACCTATAGTTCGTAGAGGAGCCGACTCACGCTTGACCGATTTATTCTTAATTTTTTTATTAATCTTCATATTATAACACACGACCTGAGTGTCAAATTTCATTACGTTAAGGAAAATTGAAAGTGGTATCTAAAGTTCGTAGATGAACCGACTCACGCTTGACCGATTTCTCAAATTTATCATTTTTTTTTTAAATCTACTTATTGTCACATATAAAAAAATAGTAAAAAAAAGTGTTTAGATTTTAATGACATCCTAGTATGTCACTAAAATCTAAAGAGTTTAGTCTTAAGAGAGAGATAAATTAAGTGTTAAAAACTCAGTAACAAATTTATTGTTATAAAAATATTTTACTACATAATTAATAATTCAATTAGGTAACATTAAGAGTAATTTAAAAGAGAGCAGAGACTATACAAAGTAAATTTAAAAGAGAATTAATCATCAGGGGGATAGTTCTAGTGGGTTTGTGCTACGCTAGTTTCAGCCGTCTGTGTACTCGGAGGGTATGGGGAACGTCTAGGACCACATGGCACTTAGCTTGGAGACTGAAGGATAGCTAGCCAGTGTGAAGAGCTCCAGCCCCTTCGCGTCGTCCGGAGGTGGTCGCTGGTTCTCGGACGTCCCATGTGTGTACAGCAGCCGGTGTCCGCAGGGTGTTCAGATGGTAGGGCAGCCCGGGGCGGTGGCCATCCGCAACCCAAGGCTGGATTAAGCGGGTTATCAAGCTTAAGGGTTCATCCTCAGCCCGAGCATGGGTCTATCCCGAATATGGGCTTAACCCCAGTGTGGGTCCCCTGAAAAAAACATTTTGGAGTTTCAGACACGTGGAATGGACAGACAACCACGTGGTCCAGATATTTTGGAAAAGAAACCACGGGTTGCATGTCCATTGCAATAAAAGAAAGTTAAAAGAACAATTAATAATTTTAAGGTGGGTACTTTAAGATTACCTAAATTTACGTAAAACATAGTAAATTAACAATTTAGAACATGTTCCATGCTAGATTATGTTAAATTACAAAAGAAATAAGAGATTATAATTAAGTATAACTTGCCAAAAGGGCTTAAATTATGAAACAAAGGTTTGCCGGACACATACTCGTAGTCAGCTTAGTATTTTAGAATAATAGAACAACATTAAATATATCAAAGAAACCTTGTAATTTTCAACACAAGAAGCTATAAGAAAACTAAAAAAAAACACACAAATTAAACTCACCAATATTGGGGAATAAGTAGATGTTCAACAAACTACATTTTAGTTTTTGAAATCTAGAAAAAGGCCGATGTCATTTCAGACTCGTCTTTTATACCTGAGTTTTTTTTAAGTCAAAAGTCAAGAGTAATAAAAAGTAAAGAGCGAGAATTTTAAAAATTAAATTTGATTAAAAGAATTATTAAAATATCTATGTATTAATACTTGGAATATTTAAATTGTTTTAATGTTAAAAACAGAGAGTGATTTCCTAAAAATCGATCATTAAGGAAACTCTAATTTAAAATTATGTCAATAGATGACGCTAATAGTAGTTTATTATTTCTAAGAAATTTACTAAGTTACATTATAACACACGATCTGCGCGCCAAATTTCATAACGCTAGGAAATCGGAAGTGGCCTCTAAGGTTTGTAGGTGAATCGACTCACGCTTGACCGATTTCTTAAATTTCTCAATTTTTTTATAACACACGACCTGCGTGCCAAATTTCATAACGCTAAGACAATCGGAAGTGGCCTCTAAGGTTTGTAGGTGAACCGACTCACGCTTGACCGATTTCTTAAATTTCTTAATTTTTTGTTAATCTACATAGAACACACGACCTGCGTACCAAATTTCATTACGCTAGGACAATTGGAAGTGGCCTAGAGGTTTTGATTACCGGTCAGTGAGTGAGTGAGTGCCAAAATTAGCTATTTCCACAGGTAGATATTTCAGGATCTACCGAAGCTATATCTATGAAATTTGGTATACTGTGTAAGTACTAGTACATAATTACGTAGGTATAAATTTATCTTTGCACTCGCCATAGGCACTGAGCTACAGGGGGGTCAAAAGTGCGTCGAAACAGTTCGTGTAAATAGTGCACGGCATGCGCATGGCCTGCTGCCTGCTGGAACTTGGCCGCGCACTCCGTGCGCTTTGATAATGCTCGTTGTAAGTAGTCGCTCCACAGTTACTTCTAAATTCTAACATAATTAATTAATTATTAAGCTGAATCTGTCTCCTCACACTCGGCCTTAAATAATAATGTATTTTATATCCTTGAGATTTATGGTCTAAATTGACTGACGAATTGTAGAGACTCGTTTATATTATTTTTCAATTAGCCATGTATGTAGTCGCTCCACAGTTACTTCTAAGTTCTAACATAATTAATTAATTATTAACCTGAATCTGTCTCCTCACACTCGGCCTTAAATAATAATGTATTTTATATCCTTGAGATTTATGGTCTAAATTGACTGACAAATTATAAAGACTCGTTTATATTATTTTTCAATTAGCCGTGTATTTTGAGACTACTCCGATCGTCGAATTATTAATATGTTCGTGTTAGGTAGGTATGTGGGGGTGGTGACGGTGACTGGTGGGCTCGGTGCGGACGTGACAATTGAATTATTAGACCCGGAATTCAATAAGAGTCGGAATCTGAGGATCAGCCTCGCCCTCACGAGGCCGACATTTTCTTTGTGCCTTCTCCGATGCACACGCCGAGAGACGCGATGTCATCAGAGGTACGAGAGATTGACTCTGTCACAACTCTGAATATTATGTTGATATTTGCAAAAAAATTCATAAGATAATTCATTAATTAATTAACATAAAATTTTAAACATTTTCGGATGAATTACAAGTTTTCCTGAAAAATAATAATACTTACCTAACTGTGCCAAGAATCAATTTGAGTTTAACATATTTTTTGTGAGGAGCTCCGGATGACCTGAGAGAATGTCGAGATTGGTAGCGAATCTGGTGATTTCCGATTAAAAAACAATTATAACACCTCAGGGTCGTACAGCGAACTGCTCTCAGTCGCGGGGAGAGGGGGGGGGGGGGCATTATCGGTTTAAAGGAAAATTAACATTAATCGTTCAACGTTGAATGTTCATAAGTTTCGTTCGATGTTCTATTATTCTATTAAGCGTAGGCGGCGTGGCGATGATGCTCGCTCGGGGAGAACTTAGTTAAGTTCGGACGGTTGTTGTCCAACTTCAGTTTAGTGAATGGAATATTATGGATGTAGGTAAGTACTTATGTACTATTAGAGAAGTTGATTCCTAAACAGATGGCGAACCTAAGTAATTTGGTCGCGTTATGTCAAACCCATCCAACCGATCACAGCTAATATTGAATTGACATAAGCCGACCACATGACGTAGGTCGGTCAACTGCCTAGGAATCAATTTCTTCAACGGTACATACACTTTAGTGCTCCTATCTGTTCCTGAAACAGTGGACGTGGACGTTGGAGCTCTTGTGAGGTTGCATGAATGAGTGTTACACTTCCAAGCCAACTTGATCATATTATAATATCTTCTATCTATCTATAATTATAAAATTACATGTCCTGACTGTCAGTCGACTGACTGATTCATCATCGCTGAGCAAAAACTGTTAAAGTTGCAGCCACGAAATTTGGTGAGTAGGGTTGTTTTATTAAGTAGACACCCACTAGGGAAGGAATTTTGAAAATTTTACCCCGAAGGAGGTGAAATAGGGGTTAAAAGTTTGAATAAAAGTCCGTCATTTCTTGAGTTAGAAACATGAAACTCTATTTATGGGTTACTGATTTAAAATAAATGGACACGTATTTAAGCGTTTTTGGAAATTCTACCCCCAAGGGGATGAAATTGGGGTTGAAAGGTACAATAAAAATCCGTTATTTTTTGAGTTAGAAATAAAAATGATTGGATACGTGTTTAAGCGTTTTCGAAAATTCTACCCCCAAGGGGGTGAAATAGGGGTTTTTAATAATAATAATAATAATAATTTTTATTTGCAAAAATATGGTACAGAAGGTGATACAATTTTAAGCAGTGTTTCACATATTTTGTCGATTTTCCGACGTGCAAAATGTTAGATAAGTGTTAGTAAAGTGATTACAATTTACAGTTAGTTTTTTACATACCTATTTTTTATCATATATTCATATTATCTAATTTAAGTTTACATAATTATTTCATGTAATAATATTTTGTCAAAGTTTAAGTCATTAACGTAATAATCATTCAGATTTCAGACCTAATGAAAGTATATTACAATAATTTCCCCCTTATATTATGTCGAAATTACATTAAGATTTATCGTGATTCGTTTACAATGATCTATACATATAATAATAGAATAATTAAGGGAAAGGCGCTAATGGTAGACACTGAACTAATAGATGACACTTACGACAAAAATGCCATAAAAATAAGAATTATTCTAATTATTTCTCAACAATGTAAATTTTATAAGCTTCTTATGCTATCTGTTGATGTGAAAAAATATATTAGGGATGCCTTCGGGAACAAAATTTTAAAATGGGATCAGTTTTCGTAAATGATGTGACCGCGTCAACACGCACCCGGCAATTTCTTAGCAAATAGGTTAAGGAAGGCGAAATTTTGCACGTAAGTTTTGAATACATTTATTAGATTTTTTGTAATTTCTATTGACTTCATTGGATTAATGGTCATGTTGTTTACACTAATTAATGTTTATTTCTGATCTTTTATCCATTTTCCCTAACAATATAAAGGGTGTCTACTATTAGTTCTTGAAAATGTAAAAAAACCTAATAGATGACATGGATCTCATCTTTTAGTTTTTCAATACATACTAAAGTTATTTTGTACTTTATTCTACTGCAAATATCATCACTATTCTCTAAAAATATAATTCTATTAACAAACTAAGAACTTAGAACTACTGTACCTAAAAATGGACATGGTGTCTAATATTAGACCGTGCACTTATCTAAAAATCGATGCTTTAGTTTTGTAGCAGTAAAAAGAAGAAAAAGGAGAACTGAGAACAAAAAGAAGAAAAAAGAAGAGGCAAAAGAAGCATGGAGACTTAAGACTAAAAATAAATTTGCTGGGAAAAAAATATGAAAAATAAAAATAAAAGGAAAGATAGTTTCAGCATGGAAGAAGAATGAATAGAATTTGGAGACAACGTGGATAATATTTCTGATGCATGTAGTTACTATGATGAAGTAAATGAAATCTTTTGAAAAACGGCAAATAAAGACCTAATAATATGAAAAATGTAAAATGTAATTTAATCTTCTATGTCAACTATTAGTGTTGTTCGCTTATTGTGATGTCATCTATTAGTACTTATGACTAAGTTTACAAAAAGACCAATAATATATTTTTTTATTGATTTGTCAGAGAATAATTATAATAGTTTTATTTTGTAAGAGTTACTGAAGACATGGAAGAAGTTATCAATCCTTTATTTTCATAAATTATATATTTTATAACATTCGAATGTTTCATGTTTCCTTAAAGTGTCTGCCATTAGGTCTTCTCCCTTAAGTATATCAAAGGACTATTATTACCATATTACAAAGGTACTAATATTAAATAAAAAACAATGAATAAGACGAAGAAGAAGAGAAAAAAAAATGTCATTGTCTGCTTTAGAGAGGTTATAAAATTAAAAATATTATGGCTTGATACGTGGCATGCATGGTACTTTTGTATATCTAACCAGAAATAACCTAAAACACCTGATTCGTAATTCATAGTACCTATTACATACTTAATACAATATATAGACAGATTTTGAGACATGGTACAATGATTCAATTCACTTAAAACATTCGATAAGAAGTGCGCACGATCAAGGTACATTTTTTATTAAGTACATCCTTTTAAGTAATTTATATAATTTAATGTCCTATATATTTCTTATTCTAAGTAGGGTTTTACTATATTTTAGCACCCAAACCATAGATGAAACATGTCACCTGTGTCACCTTCATCAAAATAGGTTATATTGAGTGACCTACATGTGGTGCAGACAATACAGGTAACCCTGTACCTTTTTGAAAGTTTAAATGGAAGTCCGTCATTTCTTGGGTTAGAAACGTAAAGGTTTATTTTTGGACTGCTGATTAAAACTGAATGGATTGTTAGGGGCGAAGCTCCAGGGGTGATGCTGATGGTCTCCGCCAGAAATAAAAAGACTTCTTCAATGAAAATGAACTGTATTTATAGGTACTGAAAAATGGAAAATGAATTGTATTTTTTTTTAATATAATAAGTAGTAATGTTATAATATATATTTGTAATACACCTTAATTCCTTATTTAATAATTATTATCATCATGTACTTAAGTCTAAAAGATTAAAATATTATACTTATAGTTTAACTTATTATGTTTATTTGTCCGTAGTATAATATATATAGCCTAAACAATTATCTCAATGTAGTACATATTTTAAGTAATCCATTTATGACTTATAATTACCCTGCTATCTATTTATTTTTTGAACTCTCCTGCCCTGCAGGATTGCCTGGAAGAGATCGCTTATAGCGATAAGGCCGCCCTTGCCCACATTAATGTCTTAGTTTTAAGTACTGTAAGTCTGATTGTATACCCATTGTTTATGTGAGCAATAAAGTGTTTATCTATCTATCTACTATGAGACGAGGTATAGCCGCGGTGCGTGCGTCACGTAGGCCGGTGGTCCGATGAAGTGAAAGGGCGCGACTGCGACGCCGGACGCGCTCCACGCTGGTCGCGGGTGTCGCAAGGAGGCGCGCGGGGAGGCGCGCGGGGAGGTGCACGCTGAAGGCGCGCGGGGGCTAGCAGTTTGGCTGCCAGCGCCGCGCGGCCCGATGAGACGCAGGAACAGGATAGCTATTTAAGCGTTTTTGGAAATTCTACCCCCAAGGAGGTGAAATTGGGGTTGAAAGTATGAATGAAAGTCCGTCATTTCTTGAGTAAGAAACATGAAACTTTATTTTTGTGCTACTGATTAAAAATGAATGGATACGTATTGAAGCGCTTCTGGTAATTCTACTCCCAAGGGGGTGAAATTGGGACAGAAAGTTTCAATGAAAGTCCATTTCTTGAGAAAGAAACATGAAAGTTTATTGACGTTTGCGTTTGACGTTTTCTTAAAATAGGGTGGGTCCCGTTTTTACCCTTTGTATAAGGAACCACAAAAAGGGGAAAACTACCCATCTTTGTTATTATACTATGTTAACGCCGACGAAGTCGCGGGCAACAGCTAGTAATATAATATATCTATTAGCTTACAGCTGCCAACCACCAGTTTTCTACAAAATACTCTAAATATAACTGCAAGTAAATTTCACGTTAAACATAACGTCGGCTTTGTTGCACTTTGGCATTATAATAACGCGTCGCGCTGCGGTCTGCGGATGACTGCGTCCGCTTTTGCTATTAGCCTGTTTACATAATAACGACATACGAGGCCCCGGGCTTGACTCGTGAGGCCCCACGCGCAGGTAATGTGACCCACCGGGGCCCCGCCATTAGAGAATAATATGATGATGATTTGCATGCAACTTGACATGCGGTGCATCGCTTTACTTTATAGAGTTTATACCCTTTACCGAAACTATCTTCAAACGTGAGAAAGCTGTTATATCACCGGAAAACCTGTATGTTGATTGCTGAGTTTCCTAAAATGTAGGGTTACGATTTACACAATATTATTTGAGGTACCAAACTGGGAGCACCGGCTACACGTCGTGCAATTCCACCGATATTGCGAGTTCCTTGTTGGCGACAGCTATCATTCGCCATCGGGTGATCGCGCGATCGGTCTGCTCGTTTTCTGGTTCAATTGAAATATCATACCCATCAACTTATAAAAAGAATCTGGGTGTAAAATAAAACTCAGTAACACTGTACAAGTAAAATATAAAATTCAGAGATTTGTACCTACTGTAAGTGCTGGAGTGTGTTTCACGGGAGTGGTTGAGTTTATGTGTAAAGTTTGTCGGCGAGTGTCGGTGTCGGCGTCGGTGAGTGTTGACGAGTGTCGGTGGCGGACGTCCTTTTTTTTTAGCTATAAGGGAGAAGACCTAATGGCAGACACTTTAAGGAAACATGAAACATTCGAATGTTATAAAATATAATATAATTTATGAAAATAAAGGATTGATAACTTCTTCCATGTCTTCAGTAACTCTTACAAAATAAAACTATTATAATTATTCTCTGACAAATCAATAAAAATATATATTATTAGTCTTTTTGTAAACTTATTCTTAAGTACTAATAGATGACATCACAATAAGCGAACAACACTAATAGTAGACACCAATATGAACTAATAGTAAGGGAGAGGACCTAATGCTAGACACTGAACTAATAGATGACACTTATGACAAAAATACCATAAAAATAAGAATTATTCTAATTATTTCTCACCACTGTAAATTTTATAAGCTTCTCAAGCTATCTGTTGAATTGAAAAAATATAAGAGACGCCTTCGGGAACAAAATTTTAAAATGGGATCAGTTTTCGTAAATAATATGACCGCGTCAACACACGCTCGGCAATTTCTTAGCAAATAGGTTAAGGAAGGCGAAATTTTGCACGTAAGTTTTGAATAGGTACATTTATTTGATTTTTTGTAATTTCTATTGATTTAATTGGATTAATGGTCATGTTGTATACACTAATTAATGTTTATTTAAGATTTTTTATCCATTTTCCCTAACAATATAAAGGGTGTCTACTATTAGTTCTTGAAAATGTAAAAAAACCTAATAGATGACATGGATCTCATCTTTGAGTTTTGCAATACATACTCAAGTTATTTTGTACTTCTAATGCAAAAATCATCACTATTCTCTGAAAATATAATTCTATTAACAATCTAAGAACCTAGAACTACTGCACCTAAAAATGGACGTGTCTAATATTAGACCATGTACTGATGATGATGACATGACAGTAAAAAAAAAAGAAAAAGGAGAGCTGAGAAAAGAAAGAAGAAAAAAGAAGAGGCAAAAGAAGCATGGAGCCTAAAGACTGAAAATAAATTTGCTAGGAAAAAAGACGGGTTGCACTCCGGGAGTGCCGGCAGAAGTGAAAACTTAATTATTAACGTTGTGCATTTTTTAACCCATTTTTTATGAAAATCGATTATTAAAAAATCGACTTTTTTAATAAATCGAAACCGTTACAATCGATTAAAATTTTAACCCATTTATTATGAAAATCGATTTTCATAAAATCGATTTTCAAAAGATCGATTTTTAAAAGTCGATTTTTTTAATTAATCGAAACCCTTAAAATCGAATAAAGTTTTAACCCATTTTTATGAAAATCTATTTTTAAAAAATCGATTTTCATAAAATCGATTTTCAAAAGATCTATTTTTAAAAAATAGTTTTTTTTTTTTATTAATCGAAACCCTTACAATCGATTAAATTTTTAACCCAATTTTAATGAAAATCGATTATTAAAAAATCGATTTTTTTAATTAATCGAAACCCTTACAATCGATTAAATTTTTAACCCATTTATTATGAAAAACGATTTTTAAAAAATCGTTTTTAGGGTTCCGTAGTCAATAATAGTCAAAAAAAAATTATTTTGATGAATTATGTTTGACATTAGTTATTATTAATGATATGCATTTTGACTCGAGAAATTTTATAATTAGGTACCTATAAATTATTATTATGATGTATTATTATGATTTCTTTTAATTATATACTATTATTGTCTCGTTATTTAAAAAAATGCATTGGTTGTTAATTTCATATTGACAGATAATATATATTATTAATTAGGACTTAATATTGTATTGCACACCATTTTGATTAGGTAGAATGAAAGATTCAATTGTATAATATATAGAATTAAGACCAACCTGTACTTCATTCTGGCAATAAACGAATTATGAACCTTGTACCGACTACAAAAAGACCCCTCAGCCTTACCAGAGGGTGTAGTGTCAGAGTAATGTTTGTGTAATCCCGTACTGTGGCGCCTCGTACACACGCGACAGCCGCCCGGACGGCATCCAGCGTGCGCAGTGTGCGCAGGCCGCAGGTAGTTGAGGCAGAGCTTCAGTTTTACCGCTTGAGCCCATTTCTCGTCCGTGATCAGAGCCCTGAAGATATTGCACTCGAAGATTCTATGCTTGCCCTGGCACACGACGAATGGTAGCGGTCGGTTGCCGTTGCCAGCTGAAATTACAAAAGATATCATGTGAGAATTATTATAAAATAGTTTACTAATACTACTTGTTTGTCTCTTTTAGACCTATACAACATTTCTAACACATCAGCGCGTGACTTCAAAAAATCTTTAAAATCATCTAAAGTGGGAAAATCCTTTTTCAAGCCGTTCCTGTATTCTTTCCATTAACAACTAGTGCCTGGATCCAGTTTAGTAGAAGCTAAATATTATCAAGGTATCCCATACGTGGTGCCTACCGTTAACCGTATCTGTTCAATATGAAATTATTGTGAACGAGTTGACGTTTGTTGTTAATACCTGTGACCTGTCACAAAGAAGCCGCCACGCTGCTTAGTAATTATCTGAAGAGATTTCTAAATTGGAAATAACCCTCGCCGCTTCACCTTCTAAAAAAAAATTGTGGATGGGCCTCAAAGCGACTCATACATGTCGCGGAACTCTAGCCATTTAAAATAAGAACCATCAAATTTATTGATTTTAATCTGTGGCAGCTTGAGTCCCATTACACCGTTGCTGCCGCATGTATGTTTGTTTGATGACCCTGAGTGGGAAGACTTGCAATCATCTTTAGGCTTATGTACTTCAATAAACTCCTGTGCGAGGGCCAGACAATAGTGAAGACTGTCCTCCGCGCTCTCCCTAATCTCGAGCTCTGCAGCGAGTTCTTCAGAATTTAATGACTCGATCTGATTTTGCAACTCATCAACACTTTGAGAGATCACCAAGTATATATCTAATTTAATTTGCAATTCTCTAATTTTAATTGTTATGTTACACTATATTAGATTAAGTTTATGTTTGTATTTTATTTATAGTTTTTAAAATAAATACTTAAATAAAAAAATAAAATAAAAATAAAATTGAAGTAAGAGAAGTGTCTCGCAAATCCGATAAATAATTTTGAAATATAGGCCCGTATAAATAGTCAGTACTTAAGATGCGTCATGCGACGCGGTCTCAAGACGCGGTTTGGCTCTGTGATTGGTCCAAATTTTGACAGCTAACCAATCACAGAGCCAGGCCTTGTACCATGAAACTGTTTTGAGACTCAAATAATCGGACGAGAATGCTGCGTCCTACTCTAACAAACGTGAAATGACGTTGTTAGAGCAGGACGCAGCATTTTCGTCCGATTATTTGAGTCTCAAAACAGTTTCGTAGTAGGCCTACTGAACCGTGTCTTGAGACCGAGACGCATCTTGAGTACTGGCTATGTATACGGGCCTTAGTTATTTGTCCCTTAATGGAACTGCGTTTAAACTTAAGTGTCTTTCAATATTATGACACTTTACTATCATAGGCTAGGACATGATGAAATATTTGATGATCACAAAATATGATGAAATAAAAAAAAATGAAACCGGCTTGCTCCCCTCGTATATATGATGTCTTGAACGCCTGTTGAGTGTCGTGCCGCAGTGGACAGCGATGAGGAAGTAACCCGAGGGCCGAGGAACGCAGAGGCAACAATGAAGATCTGTGTCATGTGTGCTCGACCAGACTCGACAGCACTCGCACGATGATGGATGTATTCTCACTGAAATTGTGATGCAAAGTAATAATAGGGGAGGTAGTGCTATTGATTTCTAAGTCATTTCATACCGACCAAATTTTTGCCCAGCGGTAGCTTAATATTTATCAATCAATATAATCTGCGTCAGTCGCCGCACCAGTGGTGGAATGTTAAGTGGTGGAGAGTATATCAAAGTTGTAAAAAAATAATAGTTGCGAAAAGTGATTTTATACCGAATGAAACTTTGATGGATGATTATTGAGGTCATGTTTAACCAAAAAATCACCGTCAGCCGTATTGCAGACGGGGGATTCAACGTCAGTTGCGTTACTGAGCATGTAAACATTTTTTGAATATAAAGTCATTTTATACCGTACAAAATGTATGCAGGTGAATGTTTCTACTTTGTTAATAATAAAGAAAACCGTCAGTCGCTAATACGATGGTGGAAAAACCGTCAGCCAGCGATATAAGTTATGACCAATATAGCCCTACTTCGCGCTCAATATATCCTAGGGCGTCGTGTAGACGACATTTCCACCTGCAAACATTCAGGTGACGGCGATTTTCGTTTGAATTAACCATAAAATTATCTCACATAGCTATTTTAAGTAATTAATTCGATACTCAATATTTGTGAAGAAATATATTATACATTTTACTTTGAAAGCGCCATCTGTTTTTATATACTAAAACTAAAATAAAACCTACCCAACTTAAACATATTGTATAATCTAGATATGAAGTGGCTGACGATCAAAGCTGTTATGTATTAGTGGAATACTATTATTGTAAAGATTTTCGCTCGGTATGAAATTACTTTTTAAACTGAGCGCGACCTCCCCTACTATAATATGTAAGTAAGCGTGCAATAAAAAGGTGCACAGCGTGAAATGTTACAACTAGCACATGACACAAAATGATATTGCAAAAGTATAGTAAGTAGGTATAGGTTATCTTATGTAACGAATAAAATTAAACTACACTCTCTTGGCGAAAAAAATAAGGGTGTCGTTGTAAAACTATAATGACCATATAAAGAAGTATCTGGCTGTGCAGACGGTAACAGATGATGGTCATTATATAAGTATACGACGTATCTGACTATTCACTATGCAGACGTAATAAAATGCGTGATGTGCATGAAATATGCAAAACTCAATGCATGACAACTGATGGCTTCTCGCCCGTGTGCGTGCGCCGGTGCAGCTCCAGCGACCGCCGCACCGTGAACCTCCGCCCGCAAACCGCGCACGCGTGGGGCTGGTCGCCGCTGTGCAGGCGCGCGTGGACCCGCAGGTGCCCGCTGTCGGCGAACCGCCTGGGGCACGCCGCGCACGCGAACGGTTTCTCGCCCGAGTGAGTTCGCTCGTGGACGATCAGCTGGTGCCGCTCGTGGAACCTGCGCCCGCACGCGCCGCAGCCGTGCCTCTTCTCCTGCGTGTGCTTCTTCGTGTGCCTGTTTAGAGTCTTGCCGTCGGCGAAATCTCGGCCGCACGTCTCGCACGTCACCCTTGGCCGGGCGTGGGTCTCGACGTGGGCGAGCAGTCTGTCGTCGGACGGGAACCGCCGCCCGCCCGCAGCGTGCGCCGATTCCCGCGGGTGGTCTCTGCTTTAAAATGGGCTGAAGACTGAATATATTATAACGAATTTGAGAGCCACGAAGTTATGTTTCTCCGTCAACTTACATACCGAGCTTTTGAAATAAAGTGCGAAAATCATAAACAGAAGAGATAACACTCTTTAAGTTAAGTCTGTAATCAGACACAGACAGAAAAAGAATTAACTAATGTTTTATTTTAACTTACTGATTTCTTACATGGTTGTAATTATTATGAACATGTACATTTTGTCTATATGCTATAATTTAAAAATTGGTTAAAGAAACTAGGGTTAAACATGTATTTTATTACATTAAAATATATTGCATACTATAATCCGGACACCTCGATAATTCGGAACGGGTCTTGTTTTTGCCTCTCCGGATTAACGAGGCTATACTGTATTTGGTACACAATTTGGTGTAAATAGGCGGTTTCACAAAAATATGGAAACTTCGTTTCCGCAGCACATTTCAGTTAAAATCAATACTAATTATTTACTACCATAATTGCTAAATAATAGTTTACAATGTGTTTAATTTATCCCCCAAATTATGAGAAAAGTAACATTATATTATACTAGCGACCCGCCCCGGCGTCGCACGGGTATAAAATATATAGCTACTGAAAAAAAGACGGGTTGCACTCCGGGAGTGCCGGCAGAAGTGAAAGTTTGATTATTAACGTTGTGCATTATTTTTTTAACCAATTTTTTATGAAAATCGATTTAAAAAATTATAATAAAAAAAACGATCGTTTTAATTAATTAATCGAAACCCTTACAAACAATTAAAAAATATCGACAATCGAAAAAAAAAGCTGCTGTCAGACAGACTGTCAGACACTTCTCGCGAGAGTTGTCTTGCAGGTGGAAACTCGGCCTTAATCAGCGCGTCTGCTAAAGAACTCATTTCCCCGACTGTACATTTCTGCTAAACAACTCATTTCTCCGACTGTACATTTCTGCTTAGCACAATTTTCACCGACTGTACATTACTGCTTAGCACAATTTTCCCCGACTGTACATTTCTGCTAAACAACTCATTTTCCCGACTGTACATTTCTGCTTAGCACAATTTTCCCCGACTGTACATTTCTGCTAAACAACTCATTTCCCCGACTGTACATTTCGTTCGAGTTCGACACAAAACACTACTCTCCAACCGTCTTACGCGTTTTCTATGGTTTTTCGATCAACACGAAAATCTGACACGAGTTTCACAGTTTTTACCCATCCCACAAAAGTGCTCAACGCCGCTAAAGAAGTTTTCACTTAAAAAATTATTAAAATCGATAGCCTATGATCCTTCACGTGGTCTACTTCTTATCTGTGCCAAATAACATAAAAATTGCTCCAGTAGATCGCGAGATAAGCCCTATCAAATAATTTCCCCCGTTTTTCCCACATTCTCCACAGTCTTAGCGTGATAAAATATAGCCTATATATAGCCTTCCTCAATAAATGGGCTATCTAACACTGAAATCATTTTTCAAATCGGACCAGTAGTTCCTGAGATTAGCGCGTTCAAGTAAGCCCTTTCAAATAATTTCCCCCGTTTTTTCCACATTTTCCTGTATTTCTTCGCTCCTATTAGTCTTAACGTGATAATATATAGCCTATAACCATCCTTGATAAATGGGCAATCTAACACTGAAAGAATCATCAAAATCCGTTGCGTAGTTTTAAAGATTAAAG
This sequence comes from Polyommatus icarus, assembly GCA_937595015.1. Taxonomy (NCBI): domain Eukaryota; kingdom Metazoa; phylum Arthropoda; class Insecta; order Lepidoptera; family Lycaenidae; genus Polyommatus; species Polyommatus icarus. The sequence goes on along the minus strand of OW569328.1, from coordinate 32,879 downwards.
GGAACAAAGGGACGTGAGGGAAAAAATTAGTGACTTTGTTTTATAATAAGTATAGATATTTAAAATCTGCTTTATATGTCCCAAATGTCAGGCCCTAGGTGTGTCCGTTCTCCGAAATTTTGTGTTTAGAAATCCATATTTAAAAAAGTACTATGTTTATATTTATTTTTATTAATATTTTTTTAAATGTTTAAGTACTCGCAGCTAATCATGTGAGTATTTTGTAATTAAAATAAACAATAATAATTTTTTCTCGAATGAGTTTAGTGTCCTCAACTTTTTTCGCCAGGCCCTAGCCACTTAGGAATTTTAAAATTTCGCGACATCATTAGAATATGCGTCATATATATGAATATTGTTGGGGAATTTCAGAGTATTAAATGAAGTTATTCTCTGACAACACTCGCTCTGAGGCAGTCATTTTATAAATCAGTGCAAAAATGAAAGTTTTGGGCCACCACATGGTAATTCCAGTCACAAGTAATTTTGTTGTTTATTGATATTAATCACGAGAACAAAAGAATACAATAGGAATTCCTAGAACCTCCGATCGAAGAATTAAATTCTTATGAATTAATCAATATTTATAAGTAATACGTCGGCATTGTTCGCAATATCATATTAGACTTTATAATGTTATTTGCAACAGAATTTTAAGTTTTTTAATTTTTTTTCCAAATAATCAGTCCCTAGACCATTTGGCCCTAGCTTCTAAAGGTGCTCGGACTGACGTTTAGTATGAAAACATCAATACTATAACGAAATACATATATAATATACAGCTCCACTCTTTATATATCCTATAAGAAGTTTCGACCAAGTAGTCCTTAAATCATATAAAATCGGCTAAGTGCGAGTCAGACTCGCGCATGAAGGGTTTAATTAAAGTTGTCAGTCCCTAGATGCGTAAAATCAGCAAGACTCTAAAAATTTCCTAAATTATTGCATAAAGTGACTGGCCCTTTTAGATAAGAGTGTTTCCTTAGTTTTATTATTGATAGTGATAAACTCATAAATATGCGTAGCCTTTCTAGTATATTTTAGAGCTCTCTAAAAGATAGGCCTAAGCTTTTAAGTGAAGACCTGAGTAAACAATATTTACCATCTGATTCTGCTTTCTCCATAGGTTGCTGACTGATCAACGCACATGTTTTGTTGAGAACCATTTAGCTATTACGTATTATGTCGATTCTGGTAGTTCGAATGCGTTCTGTTGGTTGCACTTACACTGCGTTCTGGTTGTGACTTGTGCACGATATTTTACTGTTCCAACTTTTGCTCCTATTCAGTTAAGCCTTTCAACAATAGCCTGAAAGTTAATAATCACAATATTGAGAGCAAAATATGCGTGAAATAGATATAATTAGACAAGTTTTACAAGAAAATGTGTAACATACAAGTAAGTGAAAACAAACCTTTTCAAGTTTGAAGGGATAATGAGCTAGGTATGTGTTAGTATAGAAAGCGAAAATAAAACCTATACTTACTTATTTACATTTTTTTTCATACATTTTTACATGGCACTATTTTTGTAATATTATGTACTAAAGGAATACTATGAATATTAAGTTTATTGTAACTTTTACAAGAAATAAAATACCGTAAACTTGCCGTAAACAAAAAACATGCAAAAAACTCACTGCCACTATGCCACAGATAAGTAGTATAATGTAGACACTGGGCAAAACAGAAAACTGACAAGTGACAAGTCACGTCACAGCCATGAGCCACCATGGACTTATTAGTAATAATAAGTCCATGTGAGCCACAGTCACAGATTAATAGTCGTGTTCGTTTGCTTTTTCAACTGCGCATGCGTGGCTTTTTTGTGTGTCAAGAGAGTGTCATATTATTCTAAAATACCGATCAATTTCTGTCAGATTTTAAAACATGACAAGGTATTTTAGAATATGACTTTCTTTTTCTTCTTTTTTGGCAACTTGACACAAAGGATGTGTATGTTGTGCCACAGACAAGGTAAAAAGATAAGGAATATGGCGGGAAAACCATATTCCTCCTATTATATTTGAGGCGTCTAGTTCCAGAAACCGCCAACTCCATTTTTTAAAGTTTTTTGACATTTGAATGTGGTTTAAAAGAAAAAAAAAAGTAGTTTACTTGTCTCTAAGTACTCAGATCCATACCTCGCCAAATCCAATACAAAAAGCTGCCTAAATTAAACGGTGAATTTCAAAATCCGCCAGCTCCAATTCCGAGTTAGTTTCAGATCCTGCCACCTCCTGTCGACCAATCAGTGAGCTGCTTTTTTAATACAAATCATTATGGCGGAGGAGCGTCTTGCGTGTGTTTAGTAGTGTAATTTTATTTTGATTTTGGCGAAAATAATGTGTGATTTAGTAAAAAATGTGGAAAAAGCTGAACCTAATAAAGGCAGAAAAAGGAAAAAGCAACCAGAATTATGGGAAACGACCAAAAAGCGTGAGAAAAGGTAAGAGAAAGTACCACGATTTGTATGGCTAATCGTTTGAGATGACAGTTGGAATAATATACAGGTTGTTTTTTGTTTCTAATGTTATATGATTATGGCATGTTTTTTTTTTATCCCGAATGAAACTACGGCGGATCGCTCAATGAATGAAAAAGACTTTTTAATAAAAATTTTGAACATGTTGGGTGCTGACTGCTGTTACTGCTGTATCGATGCCTTTTCAGGCAACCATTCTTGAAAAGTCTAATAATGAAAAATTAATAAATTAGTAGAATGTGCCTTCACAAAGAGACTGAACCTAAATAATTATTGAGTTAAATCGGCCAAGTGCGAGTCGGACTCACGCACGAAGGGTTCCGTACCGTAATAGACCAAACATAGGCAAAAAATTGTGTTTTTGTATGGAAGCAGGGCTTCCATACAAAAACACAAAAAATATATAAATATTAATATATTATTTTTATTTTATTAATAATTTATTTATTTAGGACCAAAAACAGTTTTGCATTAATTACAACAATAGGTTTGGACATTTAAAAATACTAGCTACATGCAATAACTAATTACAATTGGTCACAACATGCAATTAACATCATAAAGTAAACAGTAAACACAATTTGAAATAAAAATAAACATATCGATAAAAATACAGATTTTAAAATAACAAAAAATATACAATTCATTAAGTTTAAATAACAATAATAAAATAATAAAAATAACAATAATAAGGGTTCAATTGTAAAATAAATTATAAAACGATTTTTAAATATAAATTATGTAAAATTTAAGTTAAAAATGCTTACTAAAATACTAATTAAAGCGGCAAGAGATATACACAATCTGTGAAAATTTCAGAAATCTAGCTATAGCGGTTCGACAACAACAACATTTTATTCTTGCCAAATGGGTAGGCAGAAACCATTGAACCTTACTGCCATATACATAATTAATACATCTTTTATTCCAGGTATACGCCTACTGATTTACCTACACCACCGACGTGCAGACATAATACAAAATCACTTAAATGTGGTAAATTTACAATGGCAGACTTAGGAAAAATTCACGCAGTATTTTATGCCCAAAAGAAAAAAATCTACCAAGATAATTTTATTTTGCAACATTGCATCCACAAAAACGTCAACCGACATCGGCCTAAGAATTCGTCACGTGTACCAAAAAAGATGAGCGTGGAGTACATACTACCAAAACCAACGAGTGGAGGTCAAGTGCGTGTTTGTAAAGCAGCATTTCTGTCTATATTAGGCATTAAGAAAGACAGAGTATCCGGAGTTTTAAAAAGGTCATTTAAATCATCTGGAGCTCCTGCTAAAGAAAACAGAGGAGGAGACCGAAGATCTCAAGCAAATGCAGAAAAGTGTCTTGCTATTTGCTCATTCATCGAATCACTTAAGGGCTCTGAGTCTCATTATTGTAGAGGAAAATCTTCTAGTCGTATTTACCTGTCGAGTGAACTCAACATAAAAAAGTTATGGCGGATTTATAATGAAAGTGCAGAAGAGACAAAAAAAGTGAAGCAGTCATATTTCCGAAACATATTTAACACAAAATACAATATTGGGTTTGGATCACCTCGAACTGACGTATGCTCTCGTTGTACTGAGTTAAATGAAAGGATAAAAACTTCTAAAGATCCTATGCAAAAACAAGAGTTAATAACGCAGAAAAGAATTCACTCTTTGAGAGCGAAAGCCTTTTATAATATGTTAAAAACAGCAGAGGACAACGTGACAACAATTTCATTTGACTGTCAAAAGAACATGATGCTGCCTAAATTACCAGACCAATCCGCTTATTTTAGCCGACAAATAAATTTTTACAATTTTACGGTTGTTGTTGGTACCTCAAAAAATCAATTATTAAAGGGAAATGTTTTCATGTATTACTGGAATGAGTCAGAAAGTCCCAAAGGATCGAATGAAATAGCGAGTGCCGTATTTCACGCATTGAAATCGATTGATATTCAGCAAAATATCGATACAATTCGATTGTTTGCAGATGGTTGTGGAGGGCAAAATAAGAACAGTACAATGATTGCCATGTGTAGCAAATGGCTATTTACTCATGCTCCTCGACACGTCAAAAAAGTCGAGATTATTTTCCCCGTAGTTGGGCACTCCTTTTTACCTCCAGATAGAGTTTTTTCCAAAATCGAAAAAGAGTTACGTAGAGTTGAAGTCATTACTAACCCGAAACAATACCTTAATATTTTAAAAACTCATGGAACGCCATATCATTTAAGTCAAGATGTGCCCATATATGATTTTAAAACACAATGCACCAATATCCTTAAGCCTCCAGGAACATGGCATTTTAAATTTAATTTATCAAAGAGATTTTTTATCACTCGTGGTCAAACCAATGTATTCGTGCAAGGAGAAGAGAATTATAGAACAGAATTAAATGAGCGAAAAATTATAACTAAAAAATCAAAAACCATTTCCAATATAGACCCAATACCTGTCCCATATGGAAATATTTTGAAAAAGGAGAAAGTTAATGATGTTACAAAACTGTTGGCCAAACATTATGGATCAGCATGGAAGGAATTGGAAGATCTTAAATTTTATGTGGACATTTTTAACCGTAATAGCGGCGATGTTGAGGCAGACGTACACGATCTCGAGTGTGAGCCCGTCGAGGAAAATGAAAATTTCATTTAGCATTGAAATTGTTTTGTTTACGTGAGACATGTCATGCAGTCTTTAATTACATATTTTGCTAACAAATAAACTGTTCTTTATTTAGAAAATAACTTTTATTCGATAGATAATACACTCAACAAATAGAACACTCTGTATATTTTTTATATTTATATCAATCACCGCCATCTCCAATATGATTGAGTTCCAGAAACCGACAACTCCGTCGGTAAGTTTCGAATTGCGCTATCTCCAAATTTCAATGCCGTTTTTTGCTAGTTTCGAAAGTTATATGACATTTTTTTTATAACATTAATATTAAAAAAGTAATGCGAATATAGATAAAAAGACACTAAACTCCCTAAGCTCATAAAAAAGCCTTAGTACTATTTTCATAAATACTGAAACCTACTTGCGTGCGGAGCTGACGGCTTTTGAAACTAGACGCCTCATTTTTCATCATCGTTTTCATGTATCGTCAGGTCTAAAGTTTAGTCAAAGTCTAAGTAAAAGTCAATACAGTCAAGGAGTCAAGTCGGTCGATTCAGTAAAGTGGTAGACGCTTTACTGAAACTTTCGATGGAGTTTTGGAGGGAACACAAAATAGCACGTTTCTGGATATTAGGTACATCACTTTCCTACACTTGTGCATGAACACGAATATCTAATGGTTAATATTCTACCAATATTACACATTAAAAACCCAGCTAACACAATTTTAGGAAAATAATATAAAAACACAACAGTACACTTTACATTCCCGGCAAAACTCCTTAGAATATGACACTCACACTGATACACAAAAAAGCCGCGCATGCGCAGTTGAAAAAGCAAACGAACACGACTCTTGTGACTTGTGACTTTAGTCTATGGTAACGACTAAGTATGTCCGTCAATGTCATTATTGAAAATTTTACTCAAAGATTTTAGTCCGCGAATTTGTATCAGTTTATTTTTTCAGCTTATTTAAATTGCAATAATTCAAAAACATACAAAGTGAAGTGAAAAAGAGATTTTGAATGTATTATATTGAGTACAAAGTCGCCATGTCAGCGACGACGCTAATATCGACCTGTAGTAGGTAATTATGTTTCAGGTAACTGTTCACAGAAGAATTTGCGAATGAAGTCTCAGTAAGTCAGTACACAAGTGTAGTTTTAACGCTCTGTTGTGGCTTTGATGAGGTGGCCCTAACGGTGTATATAGGTATCCTTAGGGGTGCTATAGAAAAAAGTCGAAAGGTAAGACACGTAAGTTAATTAAACATCTGATACACGGTCGTCACCGGCGGTTGTCAACAGCAAAAACGTGTATGCGCGTTGCCAGCCACACTGTTGTCAACCACGGTGTTGAATAGATTTTGCGTGGTCGTCAACCGCCGTTGACGACCGTGTACAGAAGTTTAAATCTTTTTATTCTTATATTCTGTGAATAACAGATGTTAGTACCTATATAGATATACGGATCCAGTTATTAAACCTAGTATACTACTCTACGCCTCAAAGGCGCCAACGAAACACAAAAATTCTTGCCTCTTTTTTGTTTTCGCTCATATCGTATCATGTTTCTCGTACATCTCACATTTTATAGATACGAACAGTATAGCAACTAAGCCAAAACGATAGGTTTATTAGTTTTACTAGTACAATCATCCTGTATGCTCCATAAGCGTATGAGTCGTTTAAGTGCAACTTTTACGCGGAACAAACATTTGCGGCATTTTGATTTATTTCAATATTTATGTCATTTTTATTTAATGTATTTATTTCATAGGTAACGTTTTATACAAACTTTTGTATTTTTATAAATCCTATAATTAGAAAGCCTCAAAATAAATAAATAAATAGCGTGTTGTAAGAATGTATCTTACAGCAATAATATTGATATGTATTAATATGTATTTTTATTTTAGTATTATATTATATATTATTATTATAATTTAGTATAGTATGTATTTATGTATAAATTATAAATATAATAATTATGATATTGTTTATGTATATTTATTTTATTTTATACGAACTTTTTATACTTTTAAGCACTGTACCCATATCCAGCAATTTTATCCTCTCGCTCGAAGGTTGCCTGGAAGAAATTGCTGCTTAGTAATAAGGCCGCCTTTGTGTACCTTCTTTATATGATGTTATTTATATTATTTTAAACTTTGTTTTTATAATGATTGTGCACAATAAAGTATATTTTCATTTCAATGTGGGCCTCCAAAGACTATTTGTACAATAATTGTGAAATTGAATATTATTTTAATGAAAATTGTCTAAAACGAAGGTTTAATGATATATTGTAGCTAAATAATAATAAAAAAAAGATGTTGAAGACTAAAATATGCTGTGTTATGTGGAAAAATTCCATATATTTGAAACATAAAATTGATTACTGTTTTAAATGCTTTTAAACTTTGTGAATTATTCTACAAATTAGTTTTTTGTATTTACTGTCTTCATACAAATTTATAACCATGAAAAAAATTTTGGTGTAAACTGCATTATTTGATTTAAAGGACCTTGTTATGAACCACTGTGAAATTGATAAGTTTTCGTAAAGGCTACGGCATTAATTCATTTATAAAGTAAAAATATTTTGAATTTGATTGTTATGTATTTTTATTAAAGAAAACATTCGTGGCTATGTCGTTAATAAAAAAAAACACGTTTGGCTTTTTCAGTTTCGCAAAAAATTGCTTTCCAATCCAAAGCGTCTTAAAAGAGTATGAGTAGTTCGAACGTAACTCCCAAGAAGAGTAGTTCACTAGGGTTAACTTATGAAATAAGGTGATATCGTTATATTCGAAAATATACTGGAGATGAAAATAAGGGAAATCGCACACGTCACACTTTTCGTGTGATTGAGTCTGCGGTTTACATACATTCTGATGGCGCGCGCCATGCAGATTGTGTATGTGAGCCGCAGACTCGATCGCACAAAAAGTGTGACGTGTGCGATCTCCCTAAAGTAAACATCATTGTAATTTTTTACATGTACGCAATGCTATCGGGAGCGGGCGCGCGCCAGATTCCCGAGTCCCGACGCCAATGTGCGGGCCTGCGAACTGCGGCCAGACGAGCTGTCTGTGCGGATGAGCTGCGGCTGCCCGGAATACGTCTCGACTTTGATTACAATAAATAATACCCAAGAGAGTCTCGTTATTTACCCTTTTGTTTTGTAACACTTAGGCAGGTGACATAAGTCAAAGTCAATTTGACAGCTGTCAACGTGACTTTGATGCCTAAGATAGGTTCCTCCGGGACCGCTAACCTAACGATTAAAATGCAGACGAACCTACGCAAAAAAAATTTTGACCTAACCTAACTATAGTATTGTCAAATATAATTTTAAATGTCTAACAGCGTTTGGTCTAACACTGCAATACTTGCCGTGTTTAAACACCGTGTTACCCTAACACCGTGTTACCCTAACACCGTGTTACCCTAACACCGTGTTACCCTAACACCGTGTTACCCTAACACCGTGTTACCCTAACACCGTGTTACCCTAACACCGTGTTACCCTAACACCGTGTTACCCTAAACTCTTTAAACCTCACCTCTTTTAACCTCACCTCTTTTAACCTCACCTCTTTTAACCTCACCTCTTTTAACCTCACCTCTTTTAACCTCACCTCTTTTAACCTCACCTCTTTTAACCTCACCTCTTTTAACCTCACCTCTTTTAACCTCACCTCTTTTAACCTCACCTCTTTTAACCTCACCTCTTTTAACCTCACCTCTTTTAACCTCACCTCTTTTAACCTCACCTCTTTTAACCTCACCAATTTTAACCTCACCTCTTTTAACCTCACCTGTTTTAACCTCACCTTTTTTTAACCTAACCTCGGTTAACCTCATCTGTTTTAACCTCACTTGTTTTAACCTAACCTCGGTTAACCTCACCTGTTTTAACCTAACTTCTTTTAACCTAACCTCTTTTAACCGACCTTTTTCAATATAACTCCATTCAACCTAAATTCTTTCAACCTATCTCCATTCAATCTAACGCCATTCCTGCACCTATATTCTCCATTCGACCTAATAATTTCTATTCAACTTTACCCGTTCAAGCTTAGCTTATTTAATGCAACCAACTTCAAAAAGCGTCGTATATTATTATTGTGCTTGCAGTTTTTATAATTAGTATCAATCATTCAAGTAAAACTTAAAAAGAATCAATTAATAAGTAAAGAAGGCTAATAAGGCTTGCCAGAGAAAGTCCCAAGACGAACAAAGAAAGCGGACCTTTCCTTATAGGGTAAATGACTAGTAAATTGGACAGTACTAGTCATTGGACAAAGCAGAAAAACAATAATATTAATTATTAAGGTTGCTTCAAAAACTGTCTATTTCTAAAGTAATAGAACGCCTGATTTTAAATAAAAAACAGGTAGTTTTTAAAGCAACCATAATAAATATTGTGTTTTTGTACTCTGTCCAATGAGGAGCAAAACTGACTTTTTATCCCGATAGGCGTCGCATCGTCGACTGACCGTAATTTGACATTAGAGCTGTCAAATCCCATACATTTTTTGTAAACAAGAGTAATAATTATCAATTTTCGTAAAAATGCCTCAATGTTGTGCTTTGAGTTTTAAAAACCGGAGGGTTCGTATATTTCCCAAAGACCCAAAGTGAAAAAAAAAGTGGGAAAATGCCTTGTGAATAAAAAATTTCAAAGAAAGTATATGGGACGCTTATGTTTACTTCATTTCACAGAAGATAATTATTTTGAAAGATGTAAATACACAGTTAAGTCGTGAAATTATGCTGTCTAGCCTAAGCCAAACTTATTATTTCCTAGACATGCCTCTTAAAAACAAACCAATTACAAATTCTAACATATATTTTCAGATGCTGAGGTATAAGAAACATCTTTAAGAAATACATACAGAGCTTCTGTTGTCTTACTGTTTATTAGCATAATTATGCAAGATCTATAAGTAATTGACAAACAATGGGAATAGGCTATCTTATGACCAAGTGTCAAAGCAAATTCAAGACATGTTTGCTAATAGAAAAGTTACTGTAAGGATTCCACAACTTGTTGCACCACAGTTGCAGCAAGTACTAAAATGTGTTCATACTGAGAGGATTATAGAATTAACCAATAGCGAGTAAAATATTTTTTATGTTTCATGTGTTGTAACTTTAGAGAATGTATTATGAAAAATAAATAAAAGCTGATATGATCATATAAATGATTGTTTGGTTTTATTACATTTCAATAATTTTTATACAATTATTTATCAAAAACTGCTGGTTTAAGATGGTGAATGTAAACCATGAATGACCATGACACATACATGTTTGCACTTAGCAGATTCACCACTTCCTGCAGCGCATTCACAATAGCATTCCTCTATACGTCTACACCTCCTTCTTGAGAGACTTTAGTGTCTACTAAATACATCACTTTTGCAAGTTTTGCACATTCCTGCAAGAATGTATAGCATCCCATGAGTAAGGGGCGGTCAGAAGATGTCTAGATTTGTATAAAAGTTGGCCTTTTGATCGCCCAAATCACCGTCAAAGTTTTGGTTCCGATCATACGCCTCCAATCTTGAAATAAAAACTCCTTATGAGAATAACATATTTAAACAAATTGTGAAATAAGAAAATAACCTAAAAATATTACTATGTTCACCTTTCGCTCAGATCGGCTTTTTGCTCACCACTGACGCATTTCTCTTACGAAGCTCACTTTTCAGCTCACTCACAGTAAACAAAGAATATATTTTAAGATCTTTAACACAAAGAAAACATAGAAAATCGCAACCACTCATTTGACACTTGTAGTAAACAAAGGCCGGTCGCTGGTGGCGCCATCTGCTTCGAGCTTTTAGTTTGGCTCCTCATTACTAGTACCACGCTAGTACTGTCCAATGACTAGTCATTTACCTTAGTCCGTCAAGAAAGAGAAGAAATTAAAAAGTGGCAACATCGTATTGTCTTCCCTTTTTTCTAGATTGATTTGAAAGGGGTGACCATTGAGTTAATATACATTATGAGAGAGCCTTAAATCGGTGTATAAACGACAAAAGCGTGTAATATTATGTCCTACTTACTCGGACATAACAAAGGAGTCGGTCTGCATAAATTCATGTAATAATAAAAGTGTTAATTTAAAGGTTTTAGTGAACATTTTATATATATTGTTGAGTTTTGTGGTTTCGCTAAATAATAAACCATAAGAATGGCCAAACAATGCCTCAAACACGTGCATTTAGCATGAAATACGTAAGTTTTGAACAACATTTTTTGGGCTTTTCCATTGGTATTTTTGTAAGCTAAAAAGTTAATTTATAAGTTTGATAATCCCTTATTCGTGCTATAGAAGGCATTAGTGCTAAAAATGTCACAACTATTAATAATTTGGCTACAAAAATTGCATTGCGTTTTACGTGTGCTTACGGATTCTTACTACTTGAACTATAGTTTATCGATATCATGAACTAAATGACTTTTTTTTCTATATTATAATGTGCTTCAAAACGATCGACAAATAAAAATATTCAAGAAAATACACGCACACTCCTTGTTTCGAATGGGGCCGGCCGGTCAAAGCTGATTGTAGGTGGCGCTGTCATAGCTAGTCCTTTGTTTACCAATTGTGACATTTCTCCTTTTCTACATTATTGTGAATTTCTGCTAATTATTTCGTTTTTAGCAATAAAAAAATGTACGGTACATGGAAAGTTAACCAACTCAAACAAGAGTTAAGAAGACGTGGTGCTACGGTGCGAGGGAAAAAGGCAGACCTCATCGAAAGGTAAACAACAATAACATGCTTTGTGTTCGATTTTTGGAAAAATCTAATGCTTTTCAGGAACAATTTCGATTTATTTGTAGTCACTAAGCTTAAAACAATCTATAAATACATAAATTAATCAGTATTGTCTATATAGTAAAGAGATTCAACATAAACTTTGTTATAACCTTAAAAAAATACTTTATTGAAACTCTTTTATATTTGTTATTTAAAATTGATTTATGTAAATAGAGATAATGCTTTTATAAAGAATATGTTATCTAAGTTAGATATATTTTATAATACTTACTTTAAAAAAGAACTCTTTGAGAAATACTTATATTTTGACTACCGAAGCATGAAAAATAATTGACATACTTTAGATATTATTGTATTCTCTTGTGGTTCCTGAACGGACCTTGGTTAACCTACCTGAAGGCCCTATGTTATACACTTAGTTAAATAAAACGCACTTAAGACTTATTTATTTTGTTTTATTGACTATATTTTCCCTAAAATTACTTAACATCAAACATATATAAAATATTTTAGATGCTAATGGTACATAGGATTTATTTAACTCTGATGTCAATATTTTATAGGTTTTCATCAAACCTATCAGTCTCTCTATGTGCACTCTTTGGCTGGCTAATTTCTGATCCAGTTTTAACTGAACACCAGGGATCTGGGACTTTCCTTTTAAAAATGATGGAATATTAATTGACACACACAGTTGACATAGATTGCTTCTCTCAATAATTTGTCGGTCACTGGCTGATCCTGCATATGCCCCTGAGCAAAAGGTTAATAATCCACCAGGTGAAGCCCCAACAAGAAACTTTAATGTATTTTTGTGCTTATAAGAGCTGAATGTAGACTTTTGAGAGTCAGGTTGGCTAGGCTTTTGAAATGGGATCTCTGTTCCATCAATTATTATTCTTGTTGTAGGATACAGCTCTTTAAAACTTTGCGGCATATAAAAGTTGACCAATTCTCTGCTCGGCCAAAGGTCAAGTAAAGACCAAATATCACTAACAAAATTAATCCATGTTACTATGACATTTGACACCTCAGTCTTGCTTACACCAAACATTCTACTTAGCTCAAAGTCCGGTTTATTTCGCCGCAGCTTTATGAGCAGCATTATAAATTGGTCTTCAACGGATAATCCGACAACTCTGCTCCATCGATATTTAATATCATTTGCCATGGGTATTAGTGTGCTTAGCACAAGTGATAATTTGCTGTAATTCTCTAAACCTGTGTAGAACATAACGGATTCTTCATCAGTTTGCAAGAGTTCTGTTGAAAATAACCTCAAAACATTTGATGTTTGTGTACTGCGGCTAATATTTTCACACAATATACTTTTATCTTGTATACCGTGTTCACTCGCAACTTCTACCTCTTGAGAGATATCCTGGGTAGCAGAAGTCGATGGACTTTCTTGGAATAGGGTTCTTGGCGCAAGTCTGTTACTTGCTCTACGATTTCTTGCTAACAAACGTTCTTCTCTAGCTTTTGCTTGAGTGTTCAGAGGCTTTTGGTTCCATGAAAAAACAGTTGGTATAGCCGCTTTCTTCAAGTACTTGTGTTGATGTTCTAGTCCTGCAAAAATACATTAAAGCTTAAACAACGCAAGGATTAGAGAACTGATAAACTGTAATAATGATGCATTCCAATATTTACCAGTGCTTTTGGAGACTTTCTCGTAGTCATTTTCAACAAAATGTTTGCGACATAACCTATGATAATTTTTAGGTTGAAAGTTCTTTCGCCGTATTGCTTTTATCCAAAGTTTTCGATATGTAGGATCCTTGGGAAAGTGATGGATACCCATTTCCGAGCATTGGGGTACACTACAACCAGTCATTGTAAATATTTTACAGAAAAACGAGTAATTTCTATACAAAAAACAAGTGTTTACAGGACTAGCTACGACAGCGCCACTTTGACAGTTGCCAACCCCATTCTTCGAAATTTTGTGTATTATTGATTGATATTGTATATTATTGATTGAATTGATATTGTGTGTACTATCGAATTATGTTACTCACTCAAAAATATGATTAAAGACGTCATTAGTGCGTTAGGAATAGTCGTGTTCTTTTGTTTTTTTTTTTTTTTTTTTCAACTGCGCATGCGCGGCTTTTTTTTTTGTGTCAGTGTGAGTGTCATATTCTAAAATACCGATCAATTTCTGTCAGATTTTAGAAAATCTGGTAGGTATTTTAGAACATGACACTTACACTGACACCAATTTATAACTTTGCGCATGCGCAATGTGCATTGAAAAACCAAAGGAACACGACTATGTGCACAAATTTTTTTTTTTTTTTTTTTTTTTTTTTTTTTTTTTTTTTTTTTTTTTTTTTTTAAGCCCCTGTATGGGACCTCTTGTTCCCCCTTTATGAAAAAGGGACAATTATTTGCATTATTAACATTATTACATTGAAATTTTTCGGTCTTATTTACATATACTTTTTTCCTTTACATTTACATCACTTTTTGCCTTTACACAAACTTAAATTTCAATTACATTTCACTTTTGAATTTTTATCTTTTACATTAATTCTGCTACGTCCCATACTTTACACTTATTATTTTACATTTTTACATTCACCATTCTATACAGTTTCATCTATATAATACAATTACATATTACACTAACACGTTAGGTTAGGTTAGGTTAGGTTAGGTTAGGTTAGGTTAGGTTAGGTTAGGTTAGGTTAGGTTAGGTTAGGTTAGGTTAGGTTAGGTTAGGTTAGGTTAGGTTAGGTTAGGTTAGGTTAGGTTAGGTTAGGTTAGGTTAGGTTAGGTTAGGTTAGGTTAGGTTAGGTTAGGTTAGGTTAGGTTAGGTTAGGTTAGGTTAGGTTAGGTTAGGTTAGGTTAGGTTAGGTTAGGTTAGGTTAGGTTAGGTTAGGTTTTTTTTTTTTTTTTTTTGTTTTTTTTTTTTTTTTTTTTTTTTTTTTTTTTTTTTTTTTATTGCCATCCCCCTAACATGATCAGGGCTTGTTGTTTGCTGTATTTTTTGTTTTTGCTCTTTTTCTTTCCTTTCTTTCTTTTTTAAATGTACTTATATTTATTACAATTTCTTATATTCTTTGATTGTTTCTGTTACATCGTTTTCTTATTACAAAAGTAATTTCGTCATTTCTATACAATATTTTTACTTCTAGTACATGTCAAAAAACTTATAACTATTCTTTTTCATATTCAATAATAATTTGGTACTAATACAATAGAGGTCATCAAGTTGTTGTTGTCACGAGCAACAATTTCACACAGTTTTTAAAAGTAATACAGCATAACATTATACAAATTCAGTAAAATACAATAGTAAATAGTAAAAATCAATAAAATTAAATATTCAATAATAATTTCCATTAATTAATAATTCCAATAAAATTCAATATGTCAATAATAAAACAATAAAACAACGGCACAAACATTCAATCTAACCCTAATATCACAGTAAACATCACACTAATTTATCACAGTTTTTCTTATTAACATATTCGACAACATATTTACAGAACCCGAGGAATATCTCCCTCTTTTTTCCCCCCAGGATGGAAGGCAGGTTCTCACCCGTAATCGATGTGCCCAATTTCTGTTCAATATCATATCTATTGCTAGCAAAAATTGGGCACTCGAGTAACAGGTGAGGAACCGTCTCCTCAACTCCGGGCTGACACGAACACGACGGATCCTCCTTCAACTTGAATCTGTTCAAGTAGAAGGCGAATCCGCCGTGGCCAGTCAGAATCTGTGTCGTGTGATGTGTAATGTCTATTTTCTTGACGATTTTGTGTGCAGCAGCAGCGCTTGGGAAAAAGAGCTTCGTGACTCCGGCCGTCCCTCCCACTTCGTATCTCCTGTCCCATTCCCCAACCGTATCCTCTCTTAAGATGCGCTTGACGAATGAAACAGGACACAGATCGTAGTCGGGCTTCCTTTTCGAGCCCAGAGCGGCTTCCTTGGCTAACTCGTCGACTCTCTCATTCCCTCTCAACCCTGCGTGCGCCTTGATCCAAAACAAGGAGACCTCCCGCCTCTGCAATGCAGCTTTTCGGAGGGTCGCCCTTGTTTGCACCGCCAGGGGATGAGGGGAACTAAGAGTGACTGCCTGGAGTGCCGATCTAGAATCGCTAAGGATACCGACCTTTGCCATTCCACTCTTGCAGGCTTCAGTTACGGCTCTTTGGAGCGCTAGAAGTTCGGCTTGGTAGACGGTGCAATACGGCGGCAATGCAAGCTTGACGGCCTTCGTCTCGGCCTCACCCTTCCATACGGAGAGTGCGGCTCCGACTCGACCCTCAATCTTGCTGCCGTCCGTATAGATCCTATGGACGTGGCTGTTAACCACGTCAGCATATGAGTCCTCATCTACCAACCCGAACCTCAGCTCTACCTGCTCTGCCGGATGTGGGTCCTCAATCGCAGGAGCCATTCGCTCCACCTCCCTGTCTCTTAGCGCCGGGTGTGGTACTCCCTTCTTGGCCTCATAAAGTCTCGATGCTTCGAGTATTCTGAGGTCAAGAGGGAGTATCCCAGCCAACAGCATTGCAGAGTTCAGGGAGACAGTTCGATATGCTCTGCAGATCTTCTGGGCGAAACCCCGTTGAACGGAGTTGAGCCTTTTTTGGACCCCCATCTTTTCCGCGGTGGGTGCCCACGCTGCTGCTGCATACAAAATCGTCGGCTCTATCACGGCCATATATATCGTCCTAACTATCTGGGGGTTAAGCCCCCATCCTACTCTTGCCGCTTTCGCTAATTGCTTGTATCGTGCAATTGCCTTCTTGCAGACATTGGTCACGTGGGTGTTGAATGTGAGTCCGCTGTCAATTGTAAGGCCCAATATCTTAACTTCGTCGTAATATTTTAAATCGACACCACCCATAGCGAGCCGCGGGATATCAAATTTTAATTTCCGCGTCGATATTAATGCGCAAGTTTTATGTGGAGCAAATTTCAATTTGTTAAGCTCTCCCCATTTCCTTATTTTCTCTAGTACTACGTTTGCCTTCTGCTCTATTTCTAAGGCCGTTTTTCCCTCGAAGACTAGTACGATGTCATCCGCAAATGCCTGATTGAAAACATCCATCTCTTCCAAAAGAGTTAGCAAGGGGTCCAACAAAAGGTCCCACAGGATCGGTCCTCCGATCGACCCCTGTACACACCCCTTGTCGGTCCCCCTGCCAACTTCCACTCCAGCATACCTCACGTTCACCCTTCTGCCGCTCAAGTAGCTGCTGAACACCCGCCTCAGGTTCCCCGGACACCCAACTTCAGCCAACCGAACCTTTATGGCCGGCCACCAAGCACTGTCGAAGGCCCCCTCTATGTCCAGTGATACCACAACAGAAATTTTCTTCTCCTCCCTCAGCTTTCTGATGTGGTTCACCAACCTATAGAGGGCGTCTTCGGTGCTCCTTTGGGGCATGAAGCCATATTGGTTGGGGCTTATTTTGGGCAACAGGTAGAACCTAAGTCGGGCGACCAGCATCTTTTCGAAGATTTTGCCGAGAACAGGAAGGAGGCCGATCGGTCGATAGGCTTTTGGTACCCGGTATGATTCCTTGCCCGGCTTTCTCAGCACCACCACTGTCGCCTGCTTCCACTTTTCGGGAAAGTAGCCGACAGTGAGGCACTTATTCAACAGGGCAAGGAACCATTCCGGGTTACAATCCACAGCGTGCTGGCAGATGTCGGACGTGAGACCGTCCGCCCCGGGGGCCTTCTTGGGGTTGAAGGACCTGACGGCTCTCTTCAACTCCTCCATGATGAAAGGAGGGTCGTCCGGGCCCGTCGGCGCTTCGGAGTCCAAGGATTCCGCGCGCCGGCGCGTCCGCCGATGTTCCTCACTTTCATCACTTTCCAGGTCCGCGGGGTAGAAGGTCTCCGCCAACAGTTCTGCGGAGCTTCGGGCGTCGAGGGTCTCACTGCCCCTTGTTAGGGGCAGATCCTCCTCCCTCCCTCTAACTCTGTTCAGCACTCTGTAGATGCCCTCCCAGACCCCCTCCCTATCCTGTTTTCGGCAAAACTCCTTCCAGCTCGCTACTTGAGCCTCTTTCACTGCCTTCTCATACTTCTCTTTCGCTTCCAGGTACAACGCAACCACGCGGTTTCTGCGATCAGGTGCTGCGTTCCGGATCCTGCGTTTCCTCGTGGCGACCTCCTTCTTCATCTGCGCGAGCTCATCATTCCACCACGACAAGGTGAATTTTTGCGTGTGTTTCTTGGTCGGCATAGTGTCTCTGCATGTCTGTGTTATGGCTTGTGTGTAACTGTCTATTGCGTCATCTATTTGTTGTGTGCTGTGTATTGAGTCCATCGCTTGTATAGTCAATTGTCTGTCTGACATCAACTGGGTCAGTTTCTCACGAAACTGAGTCCAGTTTGCCTTATGAGTGTTAAAGATGCGTGTGGTACGTATTATGTTCGTGCCTGTGGATTTATGTTGTGTGATGCCGAAGGAAATGCCGTTGTGGTCCGAGCTCGTCAGACCCTCCTCCACTCTCCAGTCGCCCACTCGGTCCAGCAGATCGTCGGAGCACGCTGTCACATCCACGAAGCTGGTGTACCTTTTACCCCCTCTGACGGTATCGTACGTAGGTACGTCTCCGGTGTTGAGTATGTGTAAACTCATTGCTTCCAGTACAGCAGACACTTCCCTTCCTCGCGGGTCTTCCACATCGCCACCCCACCACGGGCTCTTTGCGTTGGCGTCGCCTCCCAAGACCATCTTATCGGATCCCAACTCCCTTCCTATCCTCATAAGATGGTCCAGGTAGGGCCCCACAGGCTTGTCAGGCTCGAAGTAAAAGGACACGACAACCATCTCCCAGGCTTTGGTTCGGAGGGTGGCTACAACAATGTTGTTGTTGCTGAGGCGTGTGTGCAGCTCGACGTCCAACGTGTCGTCGAATACTGCAACACACGCCTTGACAACACCGCCCCCTTCCCCATCGCTCTGGTAGATCCTCACTCCGTTGTGTGTCCTCACACTCCGGGCCCCACCTATGTAGGGCTCCTGCAGCAGCGCCACGCAGGCCTTACGCTTGGTGGCTTCGAGCATTAGCTCTCTTGTGGCGATTTGGCTCCGCTGGAGGTTGGCCTGCAAAATTCGGTACTGGAAGTACTCACCGGGGGCAACCTTAGCAGTACGCTACCGCCGTTCTGGCCAGAGCATCCCACCTCTTCCTTTCTACACATCCTCTATCGAAGGCGCTGTGCTCCTCGTTGCCTCTCTTAGCCTTTGCGCAATTGATGCACTTGGGCTTCTCTCCCCGCAGCCACTTGTCGCAATCAGTCCTCATATGAGGACCGGCGCAGTGGCTGCATCGCACCTGGCTCTCCTCACAGTGCCTCCTCGTATGCCCATACCCCAGGCAACAGGAGCACTGCACCAATGGACTATGGTCCTCCACTCGCACTCTGCCAAGCCCAATATGGGCATAGCCAACATCCACACATCTCTTCCATACCTGTGGGCTGACTCTGGTCACGAGATGTTTCTGTAGGGGGTTCCTTGCATTCTTCACGTATGCTACCTCAACCTTTCTTTCGTCCCCCCTCAAGCCCTCAAAGATGTCTGCATTTTGGTTGCAGAACGCAGTGACAAAGTCAGCTACGTCGACCTTCATCACATCTTTGAAGGCCAGAAGGGGGTTTTTATTCCTCACTTCTTCAACCATTAGCCCTTCGTTCGTGCCCAGTCTCTCCTTCACCTTGTTCCTCTCCTCCTCGTTAATACATCCTATTATTACTTTTCTATTTTTTATTTTCCTGACCCTTTCCACCTTTACCCAGCCATCTTTTGGATTTACCGTCGTCCTAACCTTTTCCAGTACTTCATCCCCATTATCTTGCCCGTCTCTGGAGGACACCACGACTGAATGCAGAGCTCTTGCCTCAGGAGGTTTCTCTACGACACCTCTCGAAGCAACGCTCGCATAACTCGCCGGTTTGGCGACAGTCGTGGTGCTCTCCAGCAACGAGCTCAACTTTCCCATCTTATCTCTATTTTCCCTTATGTGTTCTCCTATCTCTTCCATCTTTTTTATATTCTCTTTTATTAATCTATTATTTTCTTCCAGGTTTTTCACCAGTGCTTCGGCCTCTACATCCGCTCCTGCGCCGGCTGACCGGGAAGGGTGTATAGGGCCCTTCCCCGGCCTGCCATTGCTCCCGGCTCTAACACTGGTGAGACACAAGACCTTACTTCATAGGTTAAGGTTAGGTTAGGTTAGGTTAGGTTAGGTTAGGTTAGGTTAGGTTAGGTTAGGTTAGGTTAGGTTAGGTTAGGTTAGGTTTTTTTTTTTTTTTTTTTTTTTTTTTTTTTTTTTTTGTATTATACTTGTTCCCCCTTTCGGTAAAAGGGACAATTGCTTACATTTGTGAATTTTTTACATTTGTATTCATTTTTATTTTTATTTACTAGTTTTACTACATTTTTGTTACAACATTTATAATTTTTCTATTACAGATTTTATCAATTCATTTATATTACATTTATTTTGATTTTATTATTATATTTTTTAATCACTTTACAATTACCATTTATTGATATATTACATTTTTATTTCTATACATTTTATTACAATATTTATTTTCACGTTACAATTATCCCTTTATTTTAATATTACAATTATATTTGTTAACCTCTCTATTACTAATGATACATTCTGTTTTTTCATTTTTTACATTTATTTTTATAATACACTTATTTTGATTTATATTTTTAGTATTATATTTTTATTCACATTACAGTTTACTATTTATTATTATATTACATTTTTTATTACTATACATTTTGTTACAATATTAATGATTCAAGATAATATTTTTTCCCTTATTTTAATTTTACATTTATATTTATTACATCTCTAATACATTTATAATTTATTTCAACATTTGTGATACAGTTTTTACTTGTTACTTATTTACTTTCTTTGTTACTTATTTACCTACTTAAAGTACAGGTTTAATATGACTGTGCTAATTTTAGTCTGGCATCCAGCCCGGAATGTCCGGTCGATATTGGCTAGCATTGTGTTATGTCATCATAACATGGCATCATGCTAATTGTGGCGATTTTCATGGCACGTGCAATTTCAGATAGCGCAGATGGTATAAAATGGATGTGTTGTGCTTATTTTTATATTTTTTGCTTATGCCTTACATGCTTGTCTTATTGTTTACAATAATTTCATGTAAGTGCAAAGGGGTTATATATATAATTTTTTTTTTTTTTTTTTTTTTTTTTTTTTTTTTTTTTTTTTTTTTTTTTTTTTTTTTTTTTTTTTTTTCGCACAACACATTTACAAATGTCCTAAATTGCTTGCATTGGTGTATTAATTACATAATTAATGACATCCAAGTACATATACATCATTTAGTACATAGTATCCGACTATTGATCGTCAGGATCGTATGCGACAGTCGCACGTGCCATGACATCCCACTTTTTTCGCACCGGGCATTCCGCACTCAGTGCATTGTGACCTGTGTCATCTAGGTGTTCTTGATTACAATTAGCGCAGCACGGCCTGACACCTTCCTTACGATCATCACACTGAGCCTGGTGATGTGCCCCGGAGCAGTGTGCGCATTTCTCTTCGGCACCACTACAGAATCGCCGCCCATGTCCATACCCCAAGCAGCGCGAGCACTGAATTAGGGGGGACTGGTCGGCGACCCTGACGCGCTGGACATCTATATATAGGTGTCCGGCCTCGGTGAAACGCACCCACAGCCTCGGAGACACAGTAAGCACCACATGCTCAGTGTGATCATCCTTTCCTTTCCTCCTGTACTTTACCTTCATTCTATCTTCCCCCCCTCCCAGGATGTCTTCCACGAGGTGCCCATTCTGTGATCTGATGGCCTCTATCACTTCGTCATCAGTATTGTTTTTGAGCACCCCGTACAACACAACCTGGGGGTCCTTATTCTCTATAATTTGTGCCTCCAACTTCCCTTCCAATTTCTCTATTTTGTTTAAAATTTTATCCCTATCTTTTTTGTCCCTAAATCCCACAATGACTTTTCTCCCTTTCCCTTTTCTAATCCTATCGACTTGTATGCCTTCCTTTCTTGCTTCTATTATCTTTCCCATCTCCTGGACTATTTCAGTAGTCGGCATAAAGTTTTCTTTGTCTGCCACAATCAGGGAGTGGAGGGTCCTGTACTTAGGCTTGCCCCGGGCGACACTCGCATAAGTTGGGGGTGTCTCCCGTTCCGGTTCGCCCTGCGTCATGACCTCCCGCCCCCCGACTGCGTCATTCAACGTATTTACTACTTTCCCTACCTCTTGTTCTACCGTTTCTACTACCTTTCCTTTTTCCTCTTCTATCTTTGTCTGAATTCTCTCTACATTTTTTACTGCCGTCTCCGTTAAATAGTCCCTAAGCTCATGGATGATAACTTCCCGCTCTCCTATTACGTCTTTCAGTGTATTAACCGCTTTCCCTACCTCATGTGTCACCGTTTTTACTACCCTTCCCTTTTCCTGTTCTATCCTAGTATGTATACTATCCACATTCCTTACTGCCACCTCTGTTAAATAGTCCCTAATATCTTTTAAATCCTGCCTATACTCTTTCTTAAATTCGCTTAACACCGTCTTTACCTTTTCAAAGCAGTTACAGTTATTTTTTACTCGTGTTTCATATTCTTCTTCGCATTTTATTTCACACTGTGTCTCTACATCATACTTTTCTATCTCTATCTCTACTGTCCTTTTATCTTGCCTATCATCCATCATTATTATTTTCTGTAACTGCTTTAAAACGGCAGTAAGATTATCTGCTATACCAACTCTCAGCTCACCCTTCATATTTCTCGTTTGGTTCAGCAGATAAATACTTTTTTGTACTTTCCTCGACGTCTCCTCCAGTACCACGTCCCAATTTTCTACTTTTGGGCTACTTTCCGCGGCCATGCTAAGGCCGCCCACGCCACTGCCGGAAGCGTCGAGGGACGGTCTATTTTTAGTCTTCTTTGTAGGGTATTTTGGGGTACGTACCATTGCCATTTTAGGTTATAATAAAATAAAATAAAATAAATAGGATATGTAAATTAGTATTAGATTAAAATGGAGGGAACGTATTAATTGTATAGAATAAAGTATAAGTATAAAGTCAATGAAAAATGTAAATTAAAATATTGAATCTAAAATTATTTATTAAAATTTTAAGGGGGGAACGCGTCAGGTTTTAAAATATGTAAATATAAAATTGTATAAGTTGTATATAGATAAAATAGTACTGCAATAATAATTAATGGATTTATAATAATTGTCCTATCCTAGATATAATTAAGCCAAATTTGTATATTTTTATAAATTGTTAAATTTGTATTTTATATTTATTGTATATTAAGATATTAATTGATTATTTTTTACTTATTTTAACAAGTTTTTTCTTTACTTTTTGTACTAAGTTGAAAGTCTTCGCCCTATGAGTTTTTACGGCAAAACACTCTAGAGTCAAAATTTATTGCTTTTTAATTCTCACAGGGACTTCAGTTTATTACATTAATGTTACTATTAACTTTAGAGAGAAAATGTTTCGCCTGTCCGTTTTTAATAGCAACGACGTTTAGTCTGTTGCTATGGTCAACTATACTACTATAAGTTATTTCCTACGGGAATTTAGTCAATAGTATTTTAATACAATTTTGGCCTAATAGTGGGCTACTTGTCTTATTTATTGTCAAACTAATAATAATAATCTGTATTGTCCAATAGGGATCAATATGTCTACTTCAAAATAATATATAGATATAGATAAAGCAGTACTATGAAACAAAGCTTTACGTCGCAGTATTGGTGTATACCCTAGTCACTATACTAACTTAATCTAAGCGGTTTCCCAATAGGGATCAACCGGTCAACTAATTCCTACAACTAACAGCCTCCCCAATAGGGGGTAACTGACCTAAATAACTAAAATATACTATAAAATGAAATTAAAATAAATTGTAAAACGGACGTCACAGTTAAAACAATATTTACCTATACTTATCCTAATCGTTTGTCCCAATAGGGCACAATCGGTCAGCAAAATAATAATGTCCAAATATATGTCTAAGTATAAGGTCAATAAGAGCAAAAATCAATATTCACAGTATTAATTTTTTCAGGCGTTCCAATAGGGAAGCGGCTGGTCTATTATTGTCCGTTTTACAATTTTAGAGCGATTTTCGCCGGTCAAGAATGGACTTGTGCTTAACCTATTTGTCGATCCGATCAGATCCTATCCCCCATCTACGTCCACTACTCGTGGTCCTTGTCTATTTTGAATTTTTCAATTTTACAAAATAATGTTTCGCCTATTGATTTTAAATAGCAACGTCCTACTCTTTAATTCTATTATATTACCGACGGCGGCACTTAAACTGTCAGACCACCCACAGCGCCTGACGCCAAGGGGGCGTGTCAGGGCTGCCACGCGCGAGAATGTATTATCAGTGTATTTCAATGAGCGGGAGTAACCTGATGGGAATTTCGAGTTTTATTAAGTTCCTGATATGCTAAAATTTTAATAATAATGTTATTTATATTGTCTTCCTATGTCTTTTAATATGATATTATAATATATATGTTTAATTACTTGGTTTGCGTTTAATATTCGATATATATATTTTAACTATTTATGGTGTAATATTACTACTTAATTTATTTAATTTTGTATGAAAATCTACTATTTAATTTTGTCTTATCTATTTAATATTTATTTTAATTCCAAGCTCTTAGTTACTTTCTTATGTTTAATTCTATACCTTAATTATATCAAAATTTTCAAACCGCAAAACTGTTTTATTTTATATATTTACTATTTATTTCTATTTATCTTTAAATTACTATATTTAAAGTTGTTTAGGCCTGTTATTTTTATATATTTTAACAATTTAGTAAAATTTAAGTTATTTTAATTATTTGCTAGGGTTAGCACAAGATTTTGATCCGCAGCCCTGAGCGCGCCAGTGGGCGGGGCTATGAGAGAGACAGATATCTCGCGCGTCAACCCTACCTATCTCGCTTGCACTTATGGTGCTCGCAACTATGTCTTGATGAATATAGTCCGAGCGTAACAATTTGATTTTAAGATAATTCTTAACTTGTTTAATACTGTTTAATTTTACTATCTAATACTATTTCTAATTATAATTTAGTCTAATTAGGTTGTTACTCGAATTTTTTAGCTTTATAGAATTTTTACCTAGTATTTTTAAATGTTTTTGACTATAATTTCTATGTATTATTATTTATTATTGCAAATTTAATTGTTAAATAGTGTATTAATCCAAATTTATTATTATAATTATATCCAAAAGTATTGTGTTTAATTTAAGTTATTAAAAAGCAACGTTAGCGCCCCGGACTATGGGGAGGAGCCTATTTCTTGGGCGCAAGATCGCCCTAGCTGATAACGCAGGGTTGGCGTCTTAAGGAATGTGATGTGCAAAATAAAGCTGAATGGCAAATGAGCGGGTACAAACCTGATGGTAATTTAAAAATTTGACTGTTTTATATGTGTTATTTAAAGTGATAAATTTAGATTAAGATTGTGTATGTATTATTTGTATTGTTTATAATGATGTATTTTATTTTACGTGTTGTTTTACCGACCTATTTTCTATTTTATTTTATGTTATTAACTTATGCTATTAACAAATGAGCTGGAAGCACCTGATATTCTACTTTATTTACAATAATTCTATTTTCTAAGAATATGTAATTTTATATTTTTAGTTTTATAAGTTGTATTTTTTTATATAGTGATTAATCTATGAATTTTATGTTTAGTTTTTTAATTTTTATACTGTGAATTCTAATGTTTTATTTGTTTAAAGGAATATAACTATTGTTTAATGTTTTATTCGCAATGTGTAAGTTATTTTAATAAGTTTTAGAATCTATGTTTCTATATATTTAAGTATTTAACGTAGATGTCAGAACCCTACAATCAAATCACGAAAATTTCTTCGACCGGCGAAAAACGTCATTTGCAGCCCTATTTCTTGTCGAATCGTGACGTCACAATTTACTTTAAAACTTTGCAGTTTCTGCAAAAACTACCGATCCGATTTCGACAGGATTTTGTACACAGGTGTATTCCTGTATACACTTTGCTGCAAAATTAGTGTCGGATGTCTACGCTTAGTGGTTTGGCTGCTGTCTGTGAAATTCCTAAGCGAGGGGCGTGGCGCCCGCCCAGGCGTTTTTTCACTATGGAGTTTTTACTCCCGTCTTAAAATTTAAATAAAACTTAAACTACTTACTTAAATTACATGGGGCTTATTTACTACTAATATACAGACTATATACTATATTTACACAAAGTTTCAGCCTTCTTGGTCTACGAGAAGTCTGTCAAAAATAGCTCGAAAATTTTTATGTCCTTTTTACAACTTTAATTGCCAAATTTTTTCCACTTAGCTGTATCTCTCGGGCTCCCGGCTGCTGGTGATGACTCCCGGTGCTGGTCCGCTGGTATTCTGCAAGTCTAGACCGCCTAGGACACAGTCTAGACTTTGCAGTTTTTCGGCTTTTCCGGCCAAACCGCACACAGGATCGCCGCGAAAATTTGCAAACTACAAGTTCCTGCCACTGCACTTACGGCAAAATTTTAAAAATTTGGGGTTGCCACTTTAAAAGCACAGAATTTGGAGTCCGAAAATTTGGCACTTTTTAATATGCAGTTTTCTCGAAAACTACTTGTCCGATTTTAATTCTAAGAAGGGTTTTGTAATGCCCCTGATGTCCCGCTTCGAGTTTTGGTGGTGGCCTTCTCCCCCCGCACTTCCCCGCGCACGCACCTCTGGATCCCTTCTTGGTTTCTGGTCTGCTGCTCCTCAACCAACCGCCAGAAAAATCTGCTTTTTTGGGAGGAGCAGCTCCGAGGTCTTGCACGTCGTCTGGAGTGGAGAAACTGGGGGGTCGTCGCGACTAATCTCCCGACGCACGCGCCGAAAGGTCAAAAACCGGTGAAAATTTCGGTTTTTCCGGAATTTCTTCGGCTACGAACGTCGGTTTTTCACACGGTTTTCACTGTCACTTTACACTTTTCGAGCCGCGTCGAATGACGTATCGCACGCCTTTCTGCCACAATTTCGGCCGCAAAAATAATTTTAAAAAATTCAAAAAATATTTCGCGCTTATTTTCACGTCTTGCTCGGGCCACGGTCGGAGCGGAACTGGTTAGGTTAGGTTAGGCTAGGCTAGGCTAGGCTAGGCTAGGCTGGGGGCGATGCCGGTCCGTCCACGTTCGTGTCCCTGGGCACCCCCCCCGTACCATCGCGAGCTTTTTCGCGGTGACACGGGAGGGGTGGCTGAACGCCGGCATCGTGTGTGTGTGTGAGTAAATGCGTGAGTGTTTGTGTGACGGATGGACCCGTGGGGTCCCTAATCCCCGGTTTGTGGTGCCCGGCCTTGGGATGCATGGCGAGCAGGAGGTCTACGTCACAAGGGCACTAGGGCAGAATCTCCCTTCAAAGATCAACCATGGAGAAACGTATATTGAAAAATATTCCCCGGGTGGGTTCTGGTGATCCGGTGGACGCCAGAGAATCCCACACCCTCTCAAATGAGGGGGTCTGTCGGACGTATACGGGGCCGGCACAAGATACGTTGAGGGTGGAGGAGGCCGCGGTGAAGGCGGCGAAGGAAGGAGAGGGCGCGACGACGCGCAAAGCTCCGAAGCCGGCGCACCTAACCGCGCCGGCGGCGGACGCAATCACGGACGAGGACACAGACTTCTCCGTCTCCCAGCCTGACGGCGTGGAGCGGTTGAAGAGACTCATGCAGAGGAAGAAGGAGCGGGGCTGCCCGATTCGGGACTTACCTGATTTGCCGCCCGTGTTGCGGACTCGGGATGTTCGTGGAGTGCGGCCTCGCAATCCCATCATTGAGAGCTACGAGGCGGAGTTTGCACAGTACAGACCGTCGTGGAGCAAGAGAGCACCTGAAGAGGATGCTGATACTGGACGTGACAGTGAGGACTGGCCCGAGGACTCCGACGACAATGCCTCCGGCATGTCGTTGGACTCTGAGGGCTTGCCCACAACCCCGGATAGGACTCGCCTGAAAAGGCGCAACCTGGACGAAGACGTGGAGCCGCCCATCAGTAAAGGGGCGGTGCCCAAACCAAAAAGGGGACGAGGCCGGCCGCCAACGACTGGCCAGTACGTTGGCTACGCCAAGGCGCAGGCCGAGCATAACCGGCTGAAGGAGGAGGCCCTCAGGCTTGATGCCGAGGAAGAGGTTGCCGAATCAGCGCGGAGGACTAGGACGTTGTGGAAAGCCACTAGTTCCGCCCTCGCCGCGCTTCCCACCTCATCTCTTGCACGAGAAGAGGCTTTGGAGAGGACGGGCGCTGATTTGGCAAAAACCGTGGAGCAGGCTTTGGACACCATTGAGATGGTCGGCAAGAAATCCGCCAACCTGAAGGGAACATTCCAAAAGTACCTGAAGGAGTCGGTGTCGACCATCTCAAAGGCTGTCGACGAGTTGAGGAGGCGTTCCTCTTCAGAGGAGATACAAAGACTCGAGGCCCAGAACGCGCGTCTCGAAAGGCAAATGGCGGAGCTACGCCAGGAGCTGGACGAGATGCGCAAACAGGCCTCGAAGTCTACCGGAGATGACGTGCAGAAGCTGTTGGCCGAAGTGTCCCGTGCGAACGCAGAGACCTTCGGCAACATGCTTAACGCCAGGCTCGCCGGTTTGGAGGACCGACTCCTGCCGGAGCCGAGGCGGAGGCCGCCGCTTGCGTCGGACGGGAATGATATCCCTCCCGTTCCCGCAAGCGTTGATGTGCCCATGGACGAAGATGCGCCGGGACCCCCTCTGCCTAAGGCGAAAGGGAAACCGGCCAAGGCGAAGACGACCAAGCTGCCTGGCGCTGCAGCTGCCCCGCAAGAGGCTCCTGCTACGTCGGCGGCGTCAGGGGGCAAGAAAGCCCGGAAAAAGAAGAAGCGGCCATCAATGGCCGCTCAAGAGGCGGCGCAGGGGGGGCAGAACACCAGCTCCCCCAGTACGGAGGCCCCACGGACCACTGTAGGCCCTGAGGCCAGGAAGAAGAAGGGAGCGGCTACACCATCTACAGCCGCTCCGAAGAAGAAGAGAAAGCCGAAGCTCCGCGTCCCCGCCAGTGCGGCTGTCGCTCTCACTATCGAGAAGACGGCCGAGCAGGCGGGTTTGACGTACGCCAAGGCGATAGAGTTGGCCAAGCGGACGGTGAGCATTGCGGAATTGGACATTTCGCAGGTGAGCTTCCGCAGTGCCCGTACTGGAGGGTGTCTCCTGACCATCAAAGGTCAGGATGCCGGGAAGAGGGCGGACGCCTTTGCCGCGAGGCTTAGAAGCGCTCTGCCACAAGAGGTGAAGATCGGGAGGCCGTCTGCTTGCGCGGAGTTGCGCGTCGCCGGCCTCGACGCCTCTGTAACGACCGCCGAAGTCCTGGAAGCGGTCGTACTGGATGGAGAGTGCTTGGCCGGTGATGTCCGGGTCGGGCAAATAAGAGAGGGGCCACGGGGGGACGGATCGTGCTGGGTCCGCCTCCCAGTCGCGGCCGCCAAGAAGCTCTTGAGCTCTGGGCGGCTGCGAGTTGGTTGGGTGCTGGCGCGGGTGACGCTGTTGGCCGCGAGGCCGACGCGTTGCTTCCGTTGCCAAGACACCGGCCACGTGGCTGCCAAGTGCCAGTGCCCGGTGGACCGCAGCGGGACTTGCTTCCGTTGTGGGAAATCGGGGCACAAGGCGGCGGAGTGCGGGGCTGCGGAGCCTAACTGCGTCCTGTGCGAAGCCGCCGGCAGGTCGGAAAGGGGGCACGTGCTGGGCAGATGTCCGTCTGCCAAAAAGCCGGCCCCCCGAGACGAGAAGGCCCCGACCAAGAAGGCTCGGCAGAAGCCGAAGTCGAAGGCCGCGCGAGCCTAGACCCGCGGGCGGTGATCGGGGGATCGCCGTCTTGCGTTAAAGGGTCCCGAGATGGAAGCCCCCATTTGGCCCGGGGGCCCTCGGTGGAGTCAGCGGACTAAACCGCTGCGAGAAGAGACCGGTTGCGGTCGCGCTCGGGAACGGGGCGGAGATGAAATCGCTCCGCGGTACCCGCCCCACCCGAAATAGGCGCATGTTGAAGGGCCGGGGGGGTTTTAGTGGGTAAACCTCGTGTAGGGAGTCCCACATACCCCCGCCTCCTTCCCCCGAGGGGGCGGGGGATGCGTAACGCATTTCCCCTCCTTAAAAAAAAAAAAAAAAAAAAAAAAAAAAAAAAAAAAGGCTAGGCTAGGCTAGGTTAGGTTAGGTTAGGTTAGGTTAGGTTAGGTTAGGTTAGGTTAGGTTAGGTTAGGTTAGGTTAGGTTAGGTTAGGTTGGGGGCGACGCCGGTCCGTCCACGCTCGTGTCCCTGGGCACCCCCCCCGTACCATCGCGAGCTTTTTCGCGGTGACACGGGAGGGGTGGCTGAACGCCGGCATGCGTGAGTGATTGTGTGTGTGTATGGCTGCGCCCGCAGTATGACGAACGGGCCCGCGACCCGGGGTGTCGGAGTTTTGAGAAGTATGGCAAGTCGCGATAAGCAAAGTATTCTCCGGGTGGGTCCCGGTTCCTCAGGAACCGGGGAATCCCATGCGCCGTCTTCGGACGGTGGCCGGCCCTCGTATACGGAGGGGCCACTTACCGCGAGGAAGGACGAGAGGGCCGCAAGCGCGGCGAAGAAGGAGGGAGGCGCTAAAAAGCGCGCGGATTCCAAGCCGGTGCACCTAACCGCACCGGAGAGGGACCCGCCTACTGACGACGACATAAGCAGCGAGGTCGGCTACTCGGCATCCGGCAGCAATATGTCGCTGGACTCCGTGGGGCTGCCCGCAAGCTCTGGACGAACGACTCCTCTTAAAAGGAAGCGTCTTGAAGAGACGGAAAAGGTGCCGTCGACTAGTAAGGAGACGGTGCCAGAACCACCAAAAAGAGGACGTGGCCGTCCTCCAACGACCGGCCAGTACGTCGGCTACGCTAAGGCGTTGGCCGATCTGAACCGGGAGAAGGAGGAGGCCCTTAGACTACAGGCTGAGGAGGAAATTGTCGAGGCGGCGCGGAAGGCGAGACGCGAGGCAAAGGTTTCGTTTCCCGATGGGTATCCAGCCCCTTCTCCTGCGGGAGAAGGAGTTAAGGATCCAAAGGGCGGAGATCTGGTGAAGACCTTAGACTCGTCGCTGGATTCCATTCTGGCGATCGCGAAGAAGTCGGGGAACCTCAAGGGTACCTACGTAAGGTACCTCAAAGATGCGGTTTCCAATATAGCGATGGTGTTCGAGGAGATGCGTGACCGAACTATGACCGACGAGATGAAGAGGCTCGAGGTCCGGAACAAGCGTCTCGAAAAGCAAGTGGCGGCTTTACGCCAGGAGCTGGACGAGATGCGCAAACGGACCTCGCAGCCTCCTGGAGAAGATATGCGCGAGCTATTGGCCGAGGTCTCCCGTGCGAACGTGGAGACCTTCGGCAATATGCTCAACGCAAGGCTCGCCGGTCTGGAAGACCGTCTCTTGCCGGAGCCGAGGCGGAGGCCACCGCTGGCGTCGGACGGGGATCGGGATGAAAATCTCCTACCCGTCACCGTGAGCGTCGTTGCGCCTATTGACGAAGACATGCCGGGACCCCCTCTGCCGAAGGCGAAAGGGAAACCGACCAGAATTGGGAAGACGCAACCGTCGGTAGCGGCGGCCTCTCCAGAGGCTCCTGCTGCGTCCACGGCACCCGGGCCTCAGAAGGCCAAGAAGAGGAAAAAGAGGAAGCGGCCGTCAATGGCCGCCCAGGAGGCGGCTCAAGGGGGAGCGACCATCAGCTCCCCTGGTACGGAGACCCGTTGGACCACGGTGGGTTCGAAGGGTAGGAGGGGGAAGGGGGCGGCTACACCATCTACAGCCGCCCCGAAGAGGAGGAAGAAGCCGAGGCTCCGCGTCCCCGCCACTGCGGCCGTCGCCCTCACTATTGAGGAGACGGTCGAGCAGGCGGGTTTGACGTACGCCAAGGCGATTGAGACGGCCCGGCGGACTGTGAACATTGGGGAATTTGATATTCCGCAAGTGAGCTTCCGTCGGGCCCGAACCGGAGGGTGCCTCCTGACCATCGCTGGTCAGGACGCCGAGAAGAAGGCGGACGCCTTTGCCGCGAGGCTCAGGACCGTCCTGCCTCAAGTGAAGATCGGTCGGCCGGCTGCTTGCGCGGAGATACGCGTCGCCGGCCTTGATGTCTCTGTGACGGCCGCCGAAGTTCGGGAGGCGGTCGTATTGGACGGAGGATGCCTGGCTGGCGATGTCCGGGTCGGGCAAATCAGAGAGGGGCCACGGGGGGACGGATCGTGTTGGATCCGCCTCCCAGTCGCGGCCGCCAAGAAGCTCTTGAGCTCTGGGCGGCTGCGAGTTGGCTGGGTGCTGGCGAGAGTAGCGCTGCTGGCCGCGAGGCCGACGCGCTGCTTCCGATGCCAAGACACCGGCCACGTGGCTGCCAAGTGCCAGTGCCCGGTGGACCGCAGCGGGACTTGTTTCCGTTGCGGGAAACCGGGGCACAAGGCGGCGGAGTGCGGGGCTGCAGAACCTAACTGCGCCCTGTGCGAGGCCGCTGGCAGGACGGAAAGGGGGCACGTGCTGGGCAGATGTCCGTCTGCCAAAAAGCCGGCCCCCCGTGACGAGAAGGCCCCGACCAAGAAGGCTCGGCAAAAGCCGAAGCCTAAGGCCGTGCGGGCTCCGCCTGTCCCTGCCGGGACGGAGGCCTAGACCCGCGGGCGGCGATCGGGGGATCCCCGTCCGCACAAAGGGTCCCGAGGTGAAAGCCCCCCTATGGCCCGGGGGGGCTCTCGGCGAGGTCAGCGGCCTAAGCCGCTGGGAGAAGAAGCCGGTTGCGGCTGCGCGCGGGAAGGGACGGAGTTGAATTGCTCTGTGGTACCCGTCCCTCCCGCACTAGGCGCACGACGGAGGGCTGGGGGGGTTTTAGTGGGTAAACCTCGT